>OW679196.1:132988306-133504305 GCA_940337035.1 Agriotes lineatus | reverse complement strand
GTTTCAAAAGAAGAGCAGTCAAAATTCTAAAAATAATTTGAAGTCTTTTACTACTATTATTATTATTAGATACTTTAGTTTAATTTATCATGTACAGGGTTATTCATTATAAATTTCCCACCCCTTATCATCGTTATTATTGCCTATAGAAAAATTTTTTTTAAATAAAAGCTGTGTGGTTATGACTGAATTTTGTTAAAATACTATCAAAAGTACAGTGGCGTGCGAATTTCAGGGGATACAAAAAATAATATGTATATATTTTTTTAAATAGAATACCCTGTATATTATTAAATTTGTGGAATGATCTTTTTTATGATTTCAAAAATATACCATATGTGACCCCTACCTTATAACGTTTTTGAGTTATTAAACGTCGAATATCTTAGTTAAACCAGTTACTGTAAATATGGAAAGAGCTATGAAAATGACAACCATTTGATTTGTTTCAAACTTTACATTTTTAACGTGTATTTATGCGATTTTTTCAGTTTAATAACTCTAAAATGGGTTTCTTTAGTTTTTTTTATTAACTCCTATTTTAAACGCCCGGTATATTACATTTTTTAATTCGGCTTAAAATTTTAGAGAAAATTTGTCTCTTCAACTAACTCTTTATTTTGTACGCTTTCTGTAGAATTTGTAATTTTTGACAAATGCTTAAAAATTAAAAATACATTTTTGGCTAACTATAAGATTACTGTAAAAGGAAGTTGTGTGCATGTATTACACCAGATTTTTTAGTTACATTTTGTATATAATAAAGAGATTTTTAAAATGTATTTAACTTTCATTTTTCCGGGGAGGCAGATAGCAGATAGCACTCTTCCAGGCATAGAATAAAATTACAACAGTTTTAATATTGTCGGGAATAAACATATTTACTTTTTTTTCTTAATATCTGTAGTGTTAGCAAGCATTTCTGTAGTTAATGTAAAGCACTAATATTGGTGACCTAGAGGCCAAACGCAGTTTCTCTTGCGCAAAATTAAGCTTTCGGAAAGATTCTTCCAAAATGTTTATGCGTGCCTTTTGTAGTATGGCTGGCAGCACCGTCGTGCTGAAACCTAGCTCTTCAAATCTTGTCTTCTTATCCCTCATTTGTGCATAACAATTCTTTTAGAAATTTATTTTCACTTCAAGATAAAATAATCCAGGCATTTTAACATTCGTAGTATGTATTGCTTTGTAACATACGCAATTTACAGTTTTTAATTTACTGACAGGTTAGTAAAGATAAGTCTGTATGAAATAAACCAACTGCTACGTTGTAGTTTCCCTGATGACTCAAACGTGTTTTTCTTTACGAAGTTGTTTTTGCCACTGCAAATACTCCCTGAATGTGCAGTGAAAACCTAGCCAACGTATATAATGAACACTCCACCAACAATTTTGCTTCCTGAAACCGTGCGTTGTATGACTACCGGTTTGCCGTAGTAAAGAAAATATTTTGACACACATTTAATATTGGGAAGTCATGAATCACCGCCGATGATGCGTCTTGTTTTCCCTCTGCAAACTTACGTCAAGACGTTGCCGTATTGTCTGAAGTGTAAATTTCAGGATTTCCGAACTTCGCGTGTTATCGACTGCATTTTCCGGTGTTTGTTTGGTAATCTGCAAATAGTTGGGCCAAGGACTGGAAACTTGAAGTTTGCCCAACCTTGAGCTGTGCACATACCCGAACGGTCCGCGAACTTTTGTTTGCTGTTTATTATTAATAATAATGGCCCCTTGTGTTCAAAAACATAAAAACACATTGCGTTGCAGCCAAACTCCGCCGTTTGTGGGAAACAACAATTATTGTGGTGCGCGCGTCAGTCGATATAATTCAATCAAAGGTTTTGTTAACTATAAATCAAACTCATAAACTTGACTGGCGGCCAGTCTTGCATTACAATAAAAACGCCGGTGGAAATTGACGCATGTACGCCGCCGTTTATAGAATAGCAACGATGCTTACCTGTTGCATGTTTTCAACTATAGACTTCCTCGTCGCGGTTGTGCAAGTAACGACCGCCAAACATTGCGATACACAGTGATTGAAACAAGCAACAATATAGAATACAAAACTTTTAGAAAGTGCTCCTATTAAAGTGGAGCAGATTCCGAAAGCAATATCAATGCGCTCTGAAATAAACAGGCCATCAAAAATCCCTACACTCAACTCAGTATATTTTACATTTATTTCTAAACGTTTAACGTGCTCTATTAAGCGAAATACATAATTGGCGTGGCAATTATTTTAACCCTTCCAGGAGACGTCACATTTAATCAGTCTGTATACATGTTGATTATCGACTGTCGTAATACACAACGTATTTTGACACATAGTATCGATAATGACAGTATACATTTTTTGAGCGTCTAAATAATACATTAATGCCATAACCTGTACCTTTTAAACAATATGTCGTGATGGAGATTAAAGTATTTTAAATAATGAGAAATACCTTGAGATTTCCAACCACTTTATTTAAAAACTGTTCAAACTATCTATCCTCTTTATCAGTGTATAATTGTGTTCCATGTGCAATTGACGTTGTGCACTTTAAAAGTACATAGTTTGATATCGTATAGTATGCAACTGGAAATATTCATTAATTTGTGTATTAATTGCCACCTACGTAAAAGATTAGCCATGGTGTTCGGGGCTGGCGATCTTACAGACCAAGACCAATAAGTGGATCGAAACCTTCTTTTAATAAAACGCTTATATCTTCCTGAAGTTACAATAATTGTCTGACAAATAGGGGAATCTTTTATTATATATATATATATATACATAGGTTCTGTATTATGTGACACCCACCATACCTATTGTAGAAATAGCACCCAGCGTATATATCACATTATAATATTTGATATTATGGCACCAATGTTTATACGCTACAAGTGGCACCAAATTGTATAAAAATTACGTCGAGGATGGTAAAACGGGCACCCAACATTGTTGCCAAACCGAGGGTGCCACTATACGATCATTTCTTTTTTATTTAGCATGCGTATCATTACCGATTGACAAACGTCGGTAAATCAGTTTTAATATTTATTTTGGTAACACACTAAATTACGGCAATCTACTTGGTCGCTGTGATAACAAAAAATATACCTAAAATATTTTATGAATATTAGCCACTTCAATTTGAACTTACAACATTTGATAGTAATAAGAGTTGTGGGAAGTACATTACGCATAAGTGGAAAATTTCTCTACGAGTGCTAATTACTTCATGAGTTTTGGCCGGCATGTTATATTAATCGCAACTATACATATATACTGATTTAAAGTTGTCAAATCAATATTGTCTCAGTCAACACTCTAGAGACCATTGGTACGCCTTAGTACGAAGATGGAGATCGGAGTGAAGGCTCCTTAGCTTAGTCTACCTGAATGACTCGGAGGACCTTCCAAGAGACATGGACGACCTGCTGAACTCTTTCCCATCCATTATTTCCAACCCCAAGGGGACCAAACAGCGTAATAGTTTAACAATAATTTTAAGCTATAAATTACCTATTTTTATTTTTAGCACAAGCTTAGCATTACTCATTATTTAAACCAAGCAGCTGTAATTTTTAACCACAGTTTACTAAATTTTTTGTAAAAGAAAACAGCATTTGAGTTCCATGGCTGAACAGTAGATTAGGTATTAAACGGTCGTATGTTATAATTTATGTATAATTTTTCGTCTGAAATATCTTTTAAGAGCATGTATCCCATAATTTCAATGTACGGCCAGTACGAAAGCCATTAATTGATCACAAAAAGTTATTGTAATATGTTACTGCTTGAAAACACCAAAAAATTGAAACTTACAAAAGATGTTCTACTAAAGTAGAGATCTTTATTGTCCATAGTTATATAAGAAACTACGAAATTTTTGATTCCAAGGTAGTACAAGGTATAGTTTTTACTTTTTTTCAATCTCATTGGCCCTTCAAGGTCGTAATTTATTACTGTTTCTCCGTTTCAGATATATAATTTTTGTATCTTTCTAACATAACACATCCAACACCCCTTTGATTTAAACAGATTTTACACTAAGGAATCTTTAAAATTTAGTTCGCTTTGGCATTTATTATTCGAGTACATAAAAATACACATCGCATAAAATACTAGTGACAATATACAAAACATATATTATTAGTGTAAGAACACGATACTATATATTACAAGAAAATGAGAAAACCATAAAGCTCTATTTCAGTCTGTATTCATTGAACACAAATGTTTTTATTCTAACCCAATCAACCCCTGTAAAGTCACTTTCATATTTTTTGTCAATGAATGATTCACATTCTTCTTTACGCAAAGCCTTTTTCAGTTTTATTTTGTTTTCGAAATACTGTCGCATAATAGTTTTCTGAATAGGTGTCCATCTTTGTCGTTCACCTGAAATAAAAACTTTGTAGCAACTGATGAATGCTGAAAACAATTTTTGTTTTGTTTATAGCACTTGTAAAATCTCCTTGAACTGAATACCAATATTTTGTTGCAATAGCTGGCTATAATTTTTAACTTAGAAAACATTAACGTGAAAGAAGAATTTTTACCCACCTTTTTTGTACAAATAGAAACTGTTGATCTGCTGCTATCGTTTATTTCTGCCAACTTTTCTGCACTTTCAAAATGATTTTGTTTAGCTGCACTTATTTGCTGACGCGTTTGTTTCTCTTGTCGCAAATTCTGTATAGCTGAGTCAGATTGTTTCGTAATTAAATCATTGTTTATCCAAACTGGCAAATTTCTCAAAATGGCGTCCCCGGCGTCATGATTCACATTTACCAAAATTCTCTCCTTATTTATTGCGCCTCGATCTAAAAATAAAGTTTTGTTACCAGGCTTTGGCAAATTATGCTTAATTAATAAATACCTGTAATTTTAATGGAGATTTCTTGTTGATCTTCATCTAGGTCTGAACCAACCTTGTCCGTGTCAATTTCGAATATGGATGACAAAAGAAAGATATATTTATAATATTAGTAAGCTATACGTCAAAAACAAATTTGAAGTGCAATGCCTGCCTACTTGCCAAAATATGGCAGAAAAACTGAAACTTTAAAGAACTTATGGTGCTACTAAATATATCTGTTATTAGAGAAGTACTATTGCTGTTTATTATTATTTTTTTATTTTACCACGCTACTAAAATTTCAATTACTGTCACGATTTATTATTTTAATAAAATCTGATGTGATACACGCACACAACTTCCTTTTACAGTGATTTTATAATTAGCCAAAAATTTCATTTTAAATTTTAAGCATTCGTCAAAAATTTTCAAAAATTACAAATTCTACAAAAACGGTACAAAATAGAGCGTTAGTTGAAGAGATAAATTTCCTCTAGAATTTTAAGCTGAATTCAAAAATGTAATAATATACCGGGTGTTCTATTTAAAATAGGAGTTAATAAAAAAATTTTACAAAACAAAATAAACCCATTCTAGAAGTATTCAACTGGAAAATTATCTATTTCACATCAATACACATTAAAAGTATAAACAAAATGTGAAGTTTGAAAAAAATCGTTAGGGCCGTTTTTGAAAAAAATCGAAAAAACTGAAAAATCACAAGAGTAAACACCTACTTCCGGTTATGCGATTTTTTTCAAAAGCTTGCTGCCACATCTAAATAATACTCAAAACTTATATATGAAGTTTCAACGCCATACCTCTTTTCGTTTTTGAGATATTCTGTTCACAGACAAACACACAGACAGACCAATGAAAAAAAAATATGGTTTTTGGGTTCAGGGGACTCCAAAGCGTGAAGATCTGTTGAAAACTCAATTTCGAATTTTTGGGGTGAAACCAATACTTCCTTTATTGTAAAAGGAAGTAAAAATCGATTCTTTATAATAGAATTAAATGTTCTATCTGAATAGTAAAAAATATACAGTGTTCTACCTAAAATGTAGACAACTTTTTAACATGAATTCGCAGTACCATACAGGTATTTCGATTTCTTAGGCTCGATGCGTACCGACTTGATTTTTAGTTTATTATTTAGGTTATTATCTATAAAAATGTATAAAAACCTATTTCAGGATGTTGCCCTAATAAACCCCTTAAGGGGCGAATTCCCTTTTTATTACTCTCGTATTGAATGCACTATAATTGTAACAAATAACGTAATTTAAAAAAAAAATTATTTGTATTTTTTTTATTTTCTCGAACATGGCAATTGAGTCTTTGAATGTTATTATGGAGATGGTGCCTCACATCATATAGTGCCGACGAGGATTTGGTGGTATACCATTGCTAGATTCTTTGTCTGATTTTAACGTCGTCACGCGAATACTACTGCCCCGAAATAATTTTATCATATCCCAAAATCTCTGCGAGGAGCAACAGCAAGTTTTTAATAGCATCTCAGATATTTCGAGACTTTTATCTTGCCGAACACTGTATATCTTAGACATCATGGTAAAAGTGTCGAAGTTGAATTTGTAATCATTTTTAATGGTATTCCTAATGTCCATGTCTCTACGTGTGTAGTAGAAATTACTAAAATATAGGGTAGTAAAACACGGGCATTTTGGTAGTATAAGGGGAGGAATAAAAACAGCTTATAACCATCTCTACCTTTATGTACATTTAATAGACATTAATATACTTAGTGTCCCTATAATATTCTGCATTAAATCTGTGTGTGAAAATAAAACTAATTTTCATAACGCTTTTCTAATATAGCCCTTCATTATTTTCAAAACTAATACAAAATATCGATTAACTCTTTGGCATACTTAGACATACTTTATGTTTCCGTTTTAATCAAATACAATTTGGAACCCTTACATATTTTCCAATTTTCATTTTCAAGAAAAAACAGAAAACTTAAAAGAATGCTGAAGGGCATATTAAATACAACATACGCATTAACACCAAAAGATATAATTTAAGGGCTTCTCATATTTATTGTTATCACACGTAATGTGTCCCAGCTCGCTTTAGTTCTGCGTTTTGCTAGAAAAATATAAAAAATTTGTAGAGGAAATATGCTTCGAAATTAAATTTCTTATAAACTGCATTTCGCGTCAGTTTAATTTTTAGTGCAGATAAAAAGTATGTAATTTGAAATACCCAACCCAATTTTATCCATTTTGGCTTAATAATTTTGAAAGACGATATGTCAAAAGTGTGATTTTGGATAACATTTATATGAATAATTGGGTCATATTTTCACTCGGGAATGTTTTATATACCACTGTTGGTTTTTCAAGACACCTTGTAAGAAATATTAAAAAAATATGTATATTTAAAAGAAACAAACCTGCAGTGGTGTAATTTTAGATTTTTCGAGAACAGGACTTACAAGACTTTTCTCCCAGAAATTAAAGACCTAAATATATAAATATAACAATAAAACTGTATTTCGGTCATTTTGTATGCAAAAAGTTAATAAATACTTCTGATGTTACCTTTGATAAATATTATTGTCAAAACTAATAAGAAACTGTAAATTGACAATTCGAAACATTTAGTAAGAAGTAATTTGAAAGTAATATACTATTGCAAAATATATCAACTTACACTTTAATTAGAACTGGTGTCAGATGAAACGGATTATGGTATATATTCAGTTTCACTGCTAGCCATAGAGACTAGATCAGCGTCGTAGTCCGAATTATCTGGCAGTGAATCACTAGTCACTAAATTGAACAAGATTGAAATATGAACCATAGTATACAACGTGTGTCTATTACAACCTGCTCAGATACGAAATCACTTAAATCGACAAAAATATGAATATTTCAAAAAATAAATCAGGTAATCATTAAATACCTTTTAAGAAAAG
This sequence comes from Agriotes lineatus, assembly GCA_940337035.1. Taxonomy (NCBI): domain Eukaryota; kingdom Metazoa; phylum Arthropoda; class Insecta; order Coleoptera; family Elateridae; genus Agriotes; species Agriotes lineatus. The sequence continues at coordinate 133,496,502 of OW679196.1, read as the reverse complement.
TGCTCTATAGACTAAGTACAGCGTGTAACTGAAAATTGTAATTTTCTTATTTCTGATATCTTATTTATTTTTAAGCCGATAGCGTAATAATTTTTTATTTACGTTTTATAGGCTATTTAAAACTATCTAGTTTTTACACTATTTTCTATTTCCGCCTACACCAAAAGGTACTGGAGTAAGTAAAAAAGTAAAATAAGTATAAAAATAAGTTTGTCATTGGTAAAAAGTGCACCAAATTTGAAAAATGTGCGTTGCTACAAAGAAGTTATAACAAAGTAATAAAATTAAAAACATATTTTTAAAGTTAATGTAAATATTGAGATTTTGAAAAAACTGCAAATCAATATTTGAAATTGTTGTGATGTATCAAATTCACCATAACTTTAAACGGAAGAGTGAAAACAGTAAATTTTTTAAGGAACCCAAATTGTATTTATAACATTTGAATGCAAAATCAAACGCGGCATCAAAATATTATAAAAATCAATACAGCAGTCTTGAAATACGAAAGAGTTGATTATACAGACTTACTCCTTAGAAATATGTTAAATATGACGAATTAAGTCGATTATAAATATCCTGCGATACATATTTATATCAATACAAAATTATATCATATGAAATTAAAAATAAATATGGTACAGCAGATATGACAATACAGTTTTCAGTTTTTACATTGTATCTACTAAACAAAGCACGTTCATTAAAAATATCCTCAAAATTGTTTCTGTTTTTCTTATGTAAACAACTTCCTGTCTGCAGCAAATGCAGCTTTATTTCGAAACCTGTACCAAACTTTTGACATTTTTAACATTCATTGCCATTTCGATTTTTTACCGTTTCACGCACATTCGAACGCTATTTTTATACATATTCAAGCACCTATTGGGTTGTGTATCTTAAATATTACTCTCACATTTTCAGACATAAATAAAAATGTTTTTGAAAACGAAAAAGTATTTCAGAAATGGAGTTTCAGTAAAATAAAATCGAAGGATCTGAGTGTTGTTTCGTGCTATAATATGCAACAATAGCAAATAATGGCAAAAAATAAAAATAAGTCAAACTTACCTGCTTTTCCTGCTAATGCCAAAGTTACAATACGCCTCGATCTTTCACTCATTTTCACGACAAAACACGTCCAACTTCCCGGAGAATACTATTGTAATAAATGAATAATGAATTAGAATCGCGAGAAATGTAAGGTGATACCAACGAGTTGATACTTCTTGCCGAAAATGCAATGCCAGCCAGGCCACAGCTTATCTTTACAATGCAATCACAAAGCAGTGTTGCCATGTCGAGGGTGCCAGAACATGTGAAAAGCTACAGAGTGCCATATCTACAATATTTAATTAATTTTATACAGGCGTATATAGTAAAGCGACCTCTATACCAAAATTCCGGAACTAAACCGTATATTCCTGAATAATGGATGTCAGTTTGGCACCCCACCTATTTTTCGTCAAACGAGGTAGGAAGCAGTTACAAACCATACTACACATTTAAACATAGGAAACCATGTGGCACCCAAAACCGGGTGCCTCTTGCATTTTTGGGTGCCATAACAGCATCGATTATGCAGTTTTGGTGCCACAATGACAAGTTTTATGTGTATATATATATATATATATATATATATATATATATATATATATATATGTAAGGTGTCTTAGAAGTGGTTCAGGGCTAGAATATGTGGGCTTGTGGGTACGATATTCACTTATTGCAACGGCCACAATACATTTTGTGCCGACTTCACTGCGATTTCCCAATCCGGCTTCGACATCCGTGGGGTTTTGATGCTTAATCCTTCTCAAATAGGATATGCTGATGCACTAGGGATGTAACAACCAGGCTGACGACGACGACGACTTTTGATTCAACTGTTTTCGGATAAAAATGTATCTCAATATATTATTCAGAAGGTCTTCCCGATAAATTATAGCGGTTTTACTATTAGATGAAGTTTATAAGTACTAACAATCATAGAGTTACACTTAATCGGATTTGCTTCGTACGCACGTGAAGTCAGAGAAAAGAATCCTGAGATGAACTGAGTCCTAAACATCCACAATAGGCAACCAAGATACGATCGAAGAATTAAAACTCCGAACAAGTACAGAAGCTAATTTTGACATCCCAATTGGATGATTCAACTGTGGGGAGTGTGGGTGGCCCGATTTTTAATTCTTGGATGGTACATCTCCACTTGTAACGTAGATGTGTAGTTTGTTCTTTTAAATGTGTAGCGGATCGGGACGGGTATACCGAACGTAACACGATCATGGTACACCCCGTTTTTTCTTTTTTTTTAAAGATACGTTTTGAAACTTGGTACATCGTATTTACTGAATAAATTATACTTTTTAACATACGAATAATTTTTTTCACTTCTGTTTTCAGCGGAATGATACCAACTTTTGATTTTCAAATGGAATACCCTATATTTTATTGCATTTTTGCATTATACATAATTTTCTAAATCTAACGACACCACACAAGTGACATTTCAAATGTCAACTTTTTTAATTTAATTTTTAGTTTTGATCTTAAGCGTGCCATAATGCCATAACTTTCGATTTTTCCAATCTGCCCAAGTAATGCTTGAAAAATCGAAATCACGTCCAAAAAAAATTAAATTATGTGATTTATGATTAAACAGTCTTTCAAAATGGTTTTAAGGCGAAACGTTCAAATGAAATCGTATTTATACCAATGTACCATTCAGTACTACGACTCATGTGCCCACTAGGACAAATATAACCGAAATTACAGTCCAACAATTTAGTATATTATGATACTAGTGTATAAGTAACACCTTTAAAGCACGCGCGACGAGTTTAAGAGCACGACGCGAAGTGGAGTGCTCGAGTGCTTTAATGGCACTTATACACGTGTATCATACGCTATTTTTTCTACAATCTTAGAAATATAAAAACTTAGTTCGGTGACGCTTTTTCCGTAACATTGTGCTTGATATTCTAGGTTATGTTGACATTAAAATTTACGGCAAAGCGTGTTTTAATATAGTATTAAAACACGCCACCAATGGCAACGTGCTAAAAAAAGACCTAATTCGAGCGCTAATATTAAGAGTGCTACAAACGTCACTTTTGACACTAGAAACTGTGCAAAAGGTTGTCATCTTGACACTATCGTAGAAAAATGTTTAAATATTTAATTTTGTTCTAATTAAAGTATAAAAATTAAACTAAGAAATAGTTTATTTGAAATGTCACTTACACGGTATTATTAGATCATTAGATAGAAAATTGGTAACACACAAAAATATACTTATATGTCAAAAAGTGACGTTTATTAAGTACATAGGATGTTCGTGGTCTCAAAAACGGTTTTCAAAAATAAAGTAACATGATCGATACACAACCACGTTATCTCTGTACGATTGTGCGTGTACTTTCGGTTGCCTATTTTGGATGTCGGGAGGGGGGGGGGGGGTAACTGACCCACCCGATATATTATTCAATATTAATAGTAGAAACAAGGAAACAACCACCCCTGTTTTTTCTTATTAGTTGACTGTTGTATGACGTCAACAGTCACCCGACTAAAAACCGGTTCTTTGCGTCACAGGAGCAATAAAGATGCAGACTTTACAAGGTGTTAAAATAAATCAGCCAACGTGATTTAAATGTACTAATAATTACTGTCTGAATTCCAGTTAAACCGGTTTTTCTTAGAATATATCAACGCATTGACGGGTAACTTAAATGTTTACGAAAATATATTGTACATTCTAGAGTCTAACTTATTTTCCAATGGTTTTTATGTCTGACAACTTGTTCAAGTGGAAAGTTCGGCGCCTTAAAAAAATGCGTCTGTTTAACCAATTAAAAGCTTTGTTTTGTCGAGGTTATTAATTAAGTTAAAAGAGGCAGAGAACTTTTAAGTTGTTGAATACAAAAAATGGGAGATTTCCAATGTTTTAAAAGAAAATTTTTCAAAAATGCGATTATATTGTGTGTTAAAAAAAACTCATTCGCAGCATGCCATGATCAAATTGAAGTTTGACATAACTTGATACATACCCATTGAAGCAAATGGGCTACCATAAACAAAATATACAAAACACTCAATAAAAATAATGTTTATTGAATGTTATGATCAGTACACTCGTTGTTGTTGTGTAAATGCCATCTTATTTTCCTTTTTGCTTGATACAAGTAAACTTAATGCAGTGTAAACTTTTGCCTGTCACAGTGACCAATGTTTTTATAAACCAAATGCAATCTGACATTCACCTACTGATTTACGTTAGAACATGACTAGGTTTTTTTATCTTTCTTTCCAAGGCCTGCTCTAAATGAGTTTTTTTTTTTGGAACACACGATATAATTGATACAGTGTTTTTTTATGCAGGTCCGTATTTAATTTTAAATGATTTTGGAAATGTCCCTTGTATTTGACTATTTCAACTGAAATGTATTAATTCGCCTCCAAGAGATAAAGTAAACATTTACTCTTCTAAGTTTACTAACTAGCGGTACAAATACAAAACTGAAAGTTTTCAATCAGTTATTAACGTTCAGTGTGGGTTCCTGATTATCAAATAATCATTTCTGTTTACACGAGATATATTGTTTGGCAATCACCCGAGTCCTTCGGACTCAATATATCGAGTGGAAACAGAAATGATTTGATAATCAAGAAGACACGAGTTGTAGTCGGCTAGATTATATCACGAGTCAATAAACAACGTTTGAACAGTTTATTTATAAATATTAAAAGTACAGTTAGTGTGATTGCTATGACGGTAACGTCATGTTTTTGAAGGTATTTGACTAGCAGTTATTAGTCAAGAGGATATATGATTATCACTGTTTGCTATGTACATTATCAAAAGTTAGTACATGCGTAACTTTGCATTTTTACAGTTTTTAATTAGCTGATGTTGTAGAAAGTAGTATAATATTTGTATAGTTTTAAAGTCAAAGGACAGTTGATGTTACTAACGACAATCTTTACTAAATTTTGATTTTCTTAAAAATATTCAGCTCACGACACTGAGTATTTGCTGAAAAATCTATCATTAATAAATTAAATCTGTCCGGACCTCAAAATAATGACTTTGTAAGCTACAATAGGATTCAAATATCCACTGTAATGCCTCCAGAGAACTGCATTCTGTTTTGCATACCAGATGTTTATCAAGAGTCTCTATTTGTTCAGGAAGTTTGTCATCATTAGCTCGTAATTATAATTGCGACTATACATATACGTAAAAGGTAAGCCCTTTATGGCTATTATTATGAATCGCCGGCTACTGGCTGCCGTTAGCAACAAAACGCTCGCTAAGTACATCCATACATAACAGTCTCGGAGAAAATTGTATACATTCGCTTAATATGTACGCCCATGATTTCCCGTTATTTTCTCTAATCCGAAGATGAATGCCAAGAGTTGGCGTGATTGCGTCTATTGTCGATTGGGATTTGTGCCATGGGCTCACAAGTGAGGCCTGGTAATACTATTTTAATAAGACATTTCTTTTAGTTTTAGAAAATTAGAAAAGTCATTAACTGGTACTGCATCATGGAAAATTACTGAGGGTAATGTAATTTTGAGCAGCACTATTATTTTAGAGGTCGATGGGATTTTAACGATTGCCCGAAAACTCTATAAAATCTTTGGAAAGTTTTCAGGAACTTTGTAAAAACTAGAATATCTTCCAAATTTCTGCAAATAGTTCAATGCTTACCATTTTGTTTTTTAATAAATAAATCATGTCTTCCAATCAATTTGTAACAGCTCAATGTTTATTTATATTACATAATGTATAACCCCGTTACGTATTAATCAAAAGCGAATACATATGTACAGACAGATCAATAAAAAACCAATTAGGACAGGCTGTGATATGTGTTATACGTTTGGCAGTACTGAAGTGTATTGTCAGTCTATGTCAAATTCGAGATTAGTAGGTTAGGTTTTGCTTGTTGTTTGACACAGACTGACGTAAAACTTAACCTGCAAATTTCGAATTTGACATAGAATGACAATACACTTCAGTACTGCCAAACGTATAACACATATCACAGCCTGCCCTAATTGGTTTTTTTATTGATCTGTCTGTATATATTACATATATTCTAAAACATGCGAAAAATGGAAATAATACACATCTAATCACTAAGAGAGATTATGCAGGTTTTGAAAGAATGTAGGATATGTGCTATTTTTTTTTAATTTATGTGCCTGGATATTGCACTATTGCACTTTGTGAAATTGTAGCAAGCGCGATGTAAATAGTATTAATAAGTATGAAAAACCGTACGATCGCTTACGTTGTTATTGCGTATTAATTTAATCATTGGGAATTCAACACATGTGGGGAAATTAATATAACTAAAATTAGCCTGCTCTCTATTATCTGTGCATATTCCCCAGCTTTATTGCATAATTTTTAAGTTTTCTGCCCACAAAATATTTTGCAAATTGTTTTAAAAACTGGAAACTCTTTTTTAGTTTACAAACGAAAAAGGTATAAGTGAATCATTTGCTCGGATTTTAGTGGCATTTCACTGGAAGGCAAAAATGTACAGGAACCTAAGTAGCTTGGTTAGAAAGTTCTGACGTTCGAAGAGCTTCATTGTGTGCTAATTGGACATTTCGTTAAATTTGTGTTTAAATTATTTAAATGAATCATTTGAAACTACTTTTTGTGTTTAAAGTTATACGTCAATTTTATTTTAAAATGTAAATAATAGTCGTGTAGGTCGTTACAATAGAAACAAATTCTGAAATGTTGGGGAAAATATACTTACATTAATTAATTAGCTTTAATTGTTGAATTTTCATGGCAAAAATATGAGAAGCGTAATACTAATATTGATTCAGTTAATTAAATAATCATAAAAGTACCGTTTTATTTTATTGTAATCATACATTTAATAAACTATTTAAGTGACTGATGAAACTATAAAACTTAAAATATTAAAAATTATAAAATTAGCAGAAGCTATAGGATCGAATAATTAGAACAAGAATTATGATTACTAATTCACAACTTTTCTCTCGAGAAATTTCCATAGGTTCTAGCGCAAAAGGCTTGCAGGATGTGGCATTAATATTTTAAAGACTCTGAATGAACACTGAATCACGTGTCTGTCATAATTTTCGCAATTAACGCCTCAATAATGTTCCGCGGAATTTATTTAACAGCTTTTTATTTAAAAAATCGCAGGTTGGTAACCCACCTGGTTCTGAATGAACGACTGGTTTTGGTAGATATTCAAATTAAATAGCTTTTGGAGAAAGTTTAATAAAATTGCCCATATGTTCAGCTTCTCAAGGGGGTGATGGCATTAAGCCTTTTTAATAAAAAGTTTTCGTTGCTTTAAAATCCTGTTTAAAATTCGATCAGCTTAAGGATGTCGCTTAGTTTGTTACACTTGAATTGAATCTGTAAACATGTTGTGTTAACTCGCGCCGCGGACGTGTTCTGATTTTTAAAGAACCAATTGTTTTTTCTATAAATTTTAGAAATTTAAATGGCTAAAAGCTTTTATTGTATAGATTAATTGTTGTTATCATTTTTCCAAACAAAATTGCGTATCTCTAGAACAAAAATAATATTTATGTCTATGAACTACAGATGGAAAATTGAAATATATTATGAAGACGTGAGGATCTAAAATCGACCCCTGTGGCATACCCTTTTTCGGTGAGATCAGCATGATGGTATACCCCTCACGGTTATTGATTGTTAACATAACCGTTGTATAAATATTTAAATGATTGGAGTTGCTTGTGTTGTCAATCCTACCTAATTTAAAATGAGAATTTGTTCTTGCGACTTTCAAAAGATTTAGACATTTTCAAAAACACGGTCAGCACGCAGCTATTCCTTAAGTAGTGTCTAAGTAAAGTAACCGAGAAAAAAAGTAATTGTTTTGTAGTTGTATTTCAACGACGTTTTCTAGTATTCTAGAAAAGGTATCTTAGCTGCATATGGGGCACCTATGATTGTTTAGCTTTTTTGAAGATGAATTTTTAGGTATAGACGTTACTAGAACAAGCTTTCAGAGACTAGGAAAAGCTGTTTCAATAACAATGGTTACTATATTTAATAAAGGAAATTACAAAAAGGCATACCTACCTACTCTGATTATGTTAAGTCATATTCCTTCTACTCCCACTTGCCTTTCAATTTATTTCCGACATAGTGTTTATTATTTTAAGATATTTGAGTATTATGGCATGCGTATTTTAATTTTTCCAATAAGTAACCGCAATAGCCTCATCATTCCCTTATCATTTAGTCACACTTTTGCGTTTTGTATTGCAACGTGCAGCGAGTGGTGGAGGAAGGCTGACGTACTCGCACGCTCGAATATCTAAAACGACTCGCGCCAGGATAACACAGTTCAAGTTTAGCTATGGTGGAGTAGTCGCTCGTCCTGTTAACAGTAGTTCGAGTCAAGTCTTCGCGTGAATAGTGACAGTTCGCCAGTTTTTGAAAAACCTTAGTTCAATTTTAATAAAATGTGTGTGAATCATTTAACTATGATCCCGATGTATCTAAACGTAGTGGCTTCCAAGGGAAAAGACACTTATGCAGGAATTATCAACGATCTCACGTGTGTCAAGTGCAGGGTCTTTTCGGTAGGTGCCATTTTTTGTGTTTTTTTGAAAATGGTGTGATCGGTAGCTGAATTAATGGGGCTTGGTGGGGGCAAACCTGATCAATGAACGGCAGTAAATCATAAGGACAAACAACACCCTCGAGGTGCCTTTTTTGGGTCCTTTACGTCAGAGGTTTTTGTGTTATTTGCAATTTCATTAGCAATGTTGCGAGCGTCATTGCGTATGTAAATATTGTGTATTTGCACCTGGTACTTGGGTTTAACTTATTACTGTAAAATATTAGAGCAATTAGTTGCAATCTTTGGAAAGTTACTAGCCCTCGTTAACAGTTAATCTCGAAGACTTAATGGCCCTTATCAATCGCCAAGAGATCTTTGTACTTTGGAAACTAATTAAAACCAAAACATAAGCTTCAGCTCCAGCTAGTGACGCACTTCTTGAAGGTTTTGCTTTATTGCTAGGATTTACGTAAACTGAGGAGCACTGTGCTGAGTCTAGTTTTTATCGAACCTTCCGGATGGATTAGAATTCAACTGCCTCACGCTTTCATTAGCGGAACTGCCAATTAACCTCGATGTAACGATTACATATGCTAAAAACTGTCCTCAAAAATGAATTATGGCCCCCTTTTGGCTAGCATTTTCGTCGGAAGGTCTCGGCGCGCGTTCTTGAGATTTTCAAAACGGTACCGTTGCTTTGGCGGGGGCCCCGGAAAAATTGTAAATTCGTCGACCCAATTATACCAAAGGACAATTTCCCAAGCCAAATTTAAATTCCAATTAACAGCTTTGATTTGGTGGGTTTGAAGCGGTCCTAAATATCACGGGTTCAAGTTTTTGCTAAATTTTATGAAGCTCAATTAAATGTTAATAGACAACCAGCCACTGCATATTTATTGTTTCGTGACTTCAATCTTTATTTTCTGTGAATTTCGATTTGTTTGTGTAGCTATCCTCAAAAAAATTGTATATTTGATTATGCAACCCCCTTCAGGGCATTATTTTTTCAAGCTTAATTATCCTTTTAAATTATTTTATTTTTGGGGGGTTTTAAAAAACTTTGAATTTTAACAAATGCCAAAAATTGCAATTGAATGTCCTTGAACCCCACAATTGCCAGTTCATTGCAAACGAGACTTAGTAGTCAGTCAGTAACAATTAGCCTATAATTTACTAATCTCATCGCAACCTATTTGTCGCCGTTTTTCACACTTGTTCTTCTTTACAGACCAATGACAAGGATATTGAGGTGTCCAGAATTTGGAAATCGAGGTCCTCCACGTCTCCTGTCCGTTCCGAAGCGCCCCATACAGGCTTCAAACGGTGGAGGAAGAGTAATGGCATCAAGGCCCCCAAGCTTGCCATCAATGGCACCAAGGCGCCGCTCCCGGAAAAGTGCAAAGACGATGATATGTCGCTGCTCAAATTTTTGGCCATAGTAAGTGTTATGCAAATTATCAAGAGTTTTTCAGCTTTGAGAAAAACTTGTTCCATTTAAATGCTATTGCATAATGCCAGATATCATATACCACTATAGTTATATAAGTCTCAAGTGTTAGGAATGTTGGGAAAGAGCTCGTCGAGTCACCTGTGTTTACTTTTTGGTCAACAATTTATTATCAGGTACTTACAGTGACGATTAGATAAACCTTTATCTTTCAATGGACAAGACAGGTATAGGAACTGTTTAAAGTGATTTAAACTTGCGTTAGAACCTTTGATTTTGATGTTGTCGTTTACCTAAAACTATAATTCGGGTGGTGTGCCATAAATAAACATGAGTGACATGATGAGCTGCCTAAGGCGTTTCCATACAGAAGCGGTATTTTAAATTCTCCTTTAATTTGTTTTAAATTAGCAGTTCGTTAGGCCTTTAAGGACCACAAGTGTATTCACCTCTATTCCTAGAATGTTCAATTACTTTAGCCACAGTATAATTTTGTTCTTATTTACGTATTGCTTTATCATCAAACCATTCACGAGACCTCTGTATGATGGCCACGGGTACAATGATAAAATTCGATTAGGAATGGACTAATTGCGTTCTGTCTGGACAAAAGTACAATTTAAAGGGCACGCGATGGCTCGTGGTCATTGGGAAACTCGCACGAACGAAAAAAATTTTTTGACAACCATACGCAATCTTTGGCGTGTTAAAAAGGCACAAAAATGATTCTTGAAAACATTTAAATTATGTCCAGAAAAGCTTCAATTTAACCAAAGCAGTTTATTAATGTAAATTTAATAGTTTTTCCGGTATCATTTGCGTATGGCACGCTACGACCTATGCAAGTAACGTCGTCTGACGACCTCAAACCACGTGTGCGATTGAAAATTGGTATTTATCAGACATGTATCGATCCGAAGGTAAACAGACACATGCAAAATTTTTATGATAATTGATGTTAATTTTCGGCCGGCGAATCATACCAATTTCCTGCCCATCAGTTCCGTAGAAAATGAACCTTTTGTGTGTCACCTTTTGTCGGTTCGGTTCCGCGGTTAGCGCATTTAGCATTTTTAATTCGCGATGACGCGTTTCATTGAAATCTTCAACCATGACCTTAGTCTACATCACTTATTTATTGGACTTTTATGCAAACAATAAAATTTACTTAGTACAGAAACTCGCAGGACAAGACGGTCGTACCGTGTGGCAATGACATTTTCAATAGTCATTGGCCCGCTTGCAGGTATTGAACAGAATTAGCGGTTTTACTTAAAATTGCTAATGTCGTTAGACGTCAGTGGTAAATTTAACCACAAGCGCTTATCGAGGCGTAAATAGCAGTTTCCTGTTGCATTTTCCCTTGTTATCAAACCGATATAGAGTCATGGTGCCTGCTGTTATCAAATTATTATTAATTAAGCTGAACTTTAGACTAACGAAGATATTGTTTGTTACAGAATGCCTTAGACTTAAGTGCGCCAGCAAGCGACGTCCTACTTAAAAGTAGAAGTAGTAGCTGGTTCCAGTTGAGTGGGCATCCCGATAGTTTAGCACCAGCCGGACCGGGAACAGTCTGGAAGAAAAGATCTGGCTGTCCCGATGATACAGAACAAGCCGTCTATGAAGAATTGTCGCAGGACCTCCTGCTCCGAGATATTATCCCCAAATATTACAGACAAGTCGACTATCAAGGGGAGAAGTTCATTGAGTTGCAAGACCTTCTGCATGGATTCCAGGTTGGTACTAAAATTAGACTCGAGCCTCCCATTGAAAGAAAGGAATTTGACTAATAAACAGTTTTGAGATTATAAGCAGATTGCCAGTTTCTGTTATAAGCGCTTTATCTAAATATTGATCTTGGATTAGCTAAGCCCTTTTAATTTAGAATTTCACTTAGATTATTTTGCCTAACAACATAATCACTAGGGAATGGTAGAATTCTGCAACTGAAATGTTTCACCATGGTCATTACCTTCAAAATACTCGATAATGAATATGGTTTCACATTATTTCACACTAATAAATTGTAACCCCAAAAAAAACTTCTCAATAATCAAAAATTGCTATATTTAAAACGATGATTCATAAATACACACTTATCTAACTAATGATCTGAAAATGGTCACATGAACAGCGCATGTTGCACCCATAACTGTTTTAAATAGTCAGTGATGAAGCTAATCAGTAGTAATGAATATCACTTGTCTAAAGTGTTCCTTAAAAAGCTTCGTGCGTAGTTATTTCAAAATCATATTTCTAACTTAAGACCATTCTTGCAGGACCCACATGTAATCGACATAAAAATGGGCACACGCACTTTCTTGGAGTCCGAAGTCAAAAAGACAGCCGCACGAAATGACTTATATCAAAAAATGGTGGCTATCGACCCCAGTGCACCCACAGCCGAAGAGCACGAAGCCAAAGCTGTCACCAAGTTGCGGTACATGCAGTTCCGGGAGCTTCAGTCTTCGTCGTGCGAGTATGGGTTCAGAATTGAAGCCATGAAGTGCAGAGGATCTCCCCCTGTAACTGATTTGAAGAAGATGAAGTCTAAGGATGAAGTCATGCACACGCTCGATAGTTTCCTTGATGACCGACGAGATGTCAAGCAGAAACTGTTGAGTCGATTATCAGAAATTAGGAGCAGAATTGAGCAGTCCGAGTATTTCAAGACACACGAAGTTATCGGTAGCAGCTTATTTATTATTTATGACGATGTCAAAGTGGGCGCTTGGATAATTGACTTCGCAAAGACTAACAGCTTGCCTAGTGGTATGACTGTTGATCACCGGTCTCCCTGGATGCAAGGAAATCGCGAAGAAGGATTCTTGTTTGGACTTGACCAACTTATTACGGTAAGTTTTGAAACATAAACTTCCTTTTCTTCTTTACCTTTACTGATCCACTTATATAAATGACTTGCTTTATTTGATATGATTTTAATGAGAAATTCCTCTTGTTACAGATGGTCGAGCAGACAGCGATATCCGAAAGCGTGGTTCACAAGGACTGCATATCAAATTCACTGCCAACTGTAAGCGTCAAGTCTTGATCACTTGGTGATTAAGAAATTTCTGCACCTGACTTGGTGTTTGGACGCACCATCATCACTTGCAGAGAATTTGTTTTTGTTTGGAAACGGGCTTGGTATCAAGTATGAGCCTACAGATGACAACTTCGTGGTGGAGTGTTAATTTAAAAACGGAGTACAGTTGATGGAACCAATATTCTGTTTTTTTGAGTCTCTGCCTTTGTATAAAACACTACATGATAAGGCTGTTGGCAGACCCATGAGTCTCGCGAGTTTTGTATTATAAAATGATTTTTTGTACAGACATCGAAAGTATTAATTTTTGTAGTAGAATAGTAATTTAATGGATTTATGCTTAAGTGTAAATATGTGTATCTGTTATATCTGCTTACTGTCTTAATTTATTTTTCTAGTCATAATTTAAATGTGTTAAATTTATTTAGAACGAAAAGGTTACCACATTGCTGGACTGTTTATGAATAAGCATTTGTACTTGTAAAAACTTGATTTTATATTGTCTCAAGTGTGTACTTATACATTTTTAATATCTGAAACTGTCTTTTATTGTTAACCCAAGATCCTGACTCGATCTGACGTGGCAACTTTCTGGGAATTAATTTACAATCTTTGAAATTGCTGTTGAAACAGGTTTTAAGATTAAAAAAATTCGTAAACGTATAGGTAAGTATTTCATGTTCGACATTTTTACAAAAACAAATTAAGGAAATTTGGAAAAGTATCGACATTTTCCCAATATGCTAAAAATGTACATTCAAAGTCAGACATCGGAGGAAGTTAAGGATATTATCATTAAGATGAAAAACAACAAATTCTATGATTCAGTGCTAAGAGCAGAGGTATACAAAGCTTTGGGTAGCCTAAAATTCCCAAATTAATTGATATCATTTATCAAGATGACCGTACAGAAGATGACCAATAAGGTGAGATGCAAGGAACAACTGTCAACGGTTTTATAAGTGAGGGAGGCCTAAAACAGGGTGACCCCTTGTCGACTAGTCTGTTTAATATAGTCCTGCAGTCCATTGTAAGGAAAAGCAGAATCAAAATGGGATACAACGTGCTAGGAAACTCGCAGCAGGGCATTGCGTACGCGGATGACTTAATTCTGCTAGCCAAAACAAGGGAGGAGCTGAAAGAACTATTCATAAGCTTAGAAAGTAGTGCAAGAGAGGTAGTCCTGGAGCGGGGCCACACGGCAGAAGTGTTAAAAATCGAAAGTGCAAGATCAGAGAAGAGTTGGGAATTCAAAGAGAAAAAAGTGTAGTGTACCTTGGAGTGGAAATATCAAATGACGGTAACTATGATGAGATGATAAAAGGGCTCATAGTAGACTAGTCTAAATGTGTGGGGAGCTACAAGAAATTACTCAGGTCGAAAAATGTGTCTCGTACGGTAAAACTAAGGCTATATAAAACAGTGATAATGCCAGTAGTGCTGTTCGGTAGCGAGTTGTAGGTTTTAACACAAGAAAACCAAAGGAAGCTAGAAGTTTGGGAACGCAGAATATTAAGATGTATATTTGGAGGTGTCAAACAGGGAAGCGTATGGAGGCGAAGATATAATGCAGAGCTGACGGAAATATACAGACAACCAAGTATAGTAAACTATGCCAAATGTAGCAGATTGAGGTGGCTGGGACACATATCAAGGCTAAATGAGGATCAGATGTCAAGGCGTATGTTTGATCAACAGTTAAAAGGTAATAACAGGAGGGGAAGACCCAGAAGAACGTGGTGGGAAGACGTAAGAGAGCTAAATATCAGAAACTGGGAAGCATATGCCAAAAACAGAATAAGGGGGAAATAATTCAAGCCATAGGCCTTCAGGCCTGAAGTGCTGGACATACATACAATTGTACGTATCTTCACAACAGCAATTAGAATGTTGTGCATGTGCAAATTTTATTCAGAGCATGTATCCTCAAATACACTTTGGGCAGTAGTCAATATTTGAAATTGTACCCTAACTACTTCTTTCTAGTATTTAATTTACTCCATTGGCTTAATCAGAAATTAATGGCATTATCATGTAATTTTTTTGTATTTGGTGGAACTAATTTTGTTAAATTATGTATAAGGAGTTGATTTATGTGTATGTTTTTTTAAGTAATTACATACTGTTTAGTAGTACCAGCAGAGTGGTTTCATAATAGTACTGTTATTATTTTTAAAATAAAAAAATTCTAATAATTTTATAAAATGAAATTTCTTCAAATTCAAATGTAGTATGTGACAAGCGACATTGTAGGTATACACTGTAGCGTTAATACATAATTTAGCAACAAAATGATTCTACTTTCAAAATAATTTTAAGAAAAAAGTAACTTTTTGAGCTTCAGAATTACGATGAGGTTTTTTTACTCATTGGAATATGGAAATCTATCATCAAACTCCAATTAATATGAGTAAATATCTATTCATCATCATCAGTATGATTCAAACAGACTATTCAGTCAGCACAATTTGCGTTTTTAAATTTAATAGTCGCTGTCTAATATTATATTAGCAACTGCCAACAGCAATAAAACCAAGAAGTGATTGATTTAAACTTTTTTACAAGCATTTGATTATTTTCAAGTGACTAGACACATTCTAACTTTTTCAGGTGCGAGAGTATGTAATTTTATAAGCCATTTGTGTTCATTATATGATGAAACAATAATTAATTGCTTACACTGTATTATCAGGTGATCAAGAAAATTTTCCCATCTAGAATGCTGTGACTTCATTTAAATTATAGGAGCCACAGCGCTCTACATAATAGTATATTATGATACTAGTGTATCAATACTTCTTTAAAGCACGTGAGACGAGTTTAAGAGCACGACGCAAAGCAAAGCTTTAATGGCACTTATACACATGTATCATATGCTATTTTTTCTACGATTGTAACAGAAATATAAAACTTAGTTCGGTGACACTTTTTCACTCACATTGTGTTAGATATACATTCAAATTTACGGCAATGCGTGTTTTAATGTAGTATTAAAACACGCCACCATTGGCACTGTGCGAAACAGACGGAATTCAGACGCTAATATTAAGAGTGCTACAAACATCACTTTTGACTACAATAGTAGTTTGTATACCAAGGCACTGAAGTTTAGCTTTTTAGCACGAATGTGGATTTAGTTGCCAAGGCAAATAAGCCACATGAGGAATAAAAAGGAACTTCAGTGCCAAGGAGTACATTATGTTTTTTTTAAATCGAGAAAACGTGTAATTACATTACATTTTAACCAACATTTGTAGGTTATGTTAACGTCGGTTGACATTTACCTATCGCACCGCCACCTACAAAATTTGTAAAACAATAGATTACTTCACTGCCGATTTCGAGGTACTTCACTGCCAATTTCAAAAAACTACTATTATACTTTTACAAAAAATTAAATGTCAGTTAATGTGTTAATGATTAAGAAGAAACATATATGATTTTAATTTTCAGCGAATGTTGCAAAAATGCAATAATGACTGCATATCTGTATCCACAGCGCTATCTCTAAAGAAGGCATTCAACAGATAAAATTTTTTGCCGTTTGGAATATTCTTTGCCCAAACATGGAAGCTTTAAACCAGATGTTAGACAACAAAGAAGAATTGTTACAAACGAAGATAATTAGGTGACAATAATTAAAGCTATAGACGAAGATGTTCATTAAGCCAAAGAGTTTTAAATCAGCGGTTGAGCATTAGTAAAACTTCTATTCAAACAATTTTGGTTGCCAGTAAATGTCATCCATATCATGTTACATTAGTTCAAGGTCTTAATCTAAACGATTATGCCGACAGAATTCGATTTTGCCAATTTGTCCGTCAACAGATTTTCTAATAATGGAATACTAAACAGACATAACTGCCACTACTATGTACAAAACAATCCGCAGTGGATGGGGGAAGCACATTTTTTCTCGGTAAATGTTTGGTGCGGCATAGTTAATAACTATTCTCGGACCACATTTTTTCAAGAAAATTTAACAGGAGAAATGTATTTGAACTTTTTTAGAAACCTTGGGATCAGACCGTTGCAGACGCGTGAGTTAGTGGTCCGAATACTCGAAAAACGACCTTGGAGCTAGGTGCGACGGATGAGTCAGCGGCCTCGGTGATTAATACGCGCGAACACATTAGCGTCTTTGGATTAATCGAGCGAGCTCGCGAAGTATTCAGAAGGAATTATCCGGCAATATAAATAAGCGCCCGCAGGAATAGCGGACAGTGCTCAACCAACTCGAAGCGCGTAAAGATGCAATATAAATAAACCCGTGTGTACATAACTCTAGGAAATAAATAACGAGTGTATAACAAATAAATATAACCATATAAATCATTAATGTTAAGTGGTGTATAAATAAATAAAGTATATCTGTTGTTAGAAATAGTTCCTGTAGTAATAAATAATTTGTGTTCCGCGTTTAATAGTTGTTTTGTAAATAGTTAAAATAAATCATCATCATCATCAAACAGCTATATAGTTGTCCACTGTTGGACGTAAGCCTCCCGTAAAGACTTCCATTTCTCCTTGTCTTGCGCTGCATTTATCCAGTTGGTGCGGATGCGTTTGAGATCATCTGACCATCGCGTGGGCGGTCTGCCTCTGCTGCGGAAAGCATGCTCGCACGGTCTCCATTCGGATATTTTCTTTGTCAATCTATCATCATTTGTTCTGGCTAGGTGGCCCGCCCAGTTCCACTTGAGACTTGCTATTCTTGTGATGGCATCTGTGACTCCGCTCTTCTTTCTCACCTCTGTATTTGGTACTCTGTCTCTTAGAGATACTCCTAGCATTGCTCTCTCCATGTGTCTCTGAGCTGCTCTTACTTTTTTGGCCGTTTGTTTTGTTAAAGTCAGTGTCTCAGCTCCGTATGTTAGTACGGGTAGTATGCACTGGTTATAAACTTTACTCTTGAGACACATAGGTATCAGATCTTAAAATGTGTTTTAGTTTTCCAAAGGCTGCCCAGGTTAGCCCTATTCTTTTGCCAATCTCACATGTTTGGTATCTCTTTCCACATGAATTTCATGACCCAGGTAATTGTACGAGTACACTTGTTTAATGCTTAGTTTGTTGACTAGGTACTAGGTTTTCACTAGCAACTAAGTTTGTCATGAGCTTCGTCTTGCTGATATTGATGTTCAGACCGACCCCTTTGGATGCTAGTTCTAGCTCGTGTAGCATCTTTTTTGCCTCATCAGAAGTTGTCCGCAATTAGTACTAGGTCGTCAGCGAAACGTAGATGATTGAGCTTTTCGCCGTTAACGTTGATGCCTAGATTCTCAATTTCAGTGGATTTGAACATATATTCCAAGAGGGTGGTGAATAATTTGGGGGAGATAACATCGCCTTGACGCACACCTCGTTCTATTTTGAATTCGGAAGTGTCTTCGTGGAGCCTGATAAAAGCGTTTGCGTTTTCATACACATGTTTGATAATGTTGACGTAGCGGTAGTCAATTCTGCAGTCAGCAAGAGCTTTGAGCACACTGTGGTGGTCGACTGTGTCAAACGCTTTTTTGTAGTCTATAAAGACGAGGACTAAAGGCTTATTATACTCTACACATTTTTCAATGAGGATTTTTATTGGTGCCATACCCCACAGGAAAGCCCGCCTTCTGTTGGCGTGGCTGATAAAAGTCCAATTTCGCTGTTATCCTTTTAGTAATGATTCGCATAAATAGTTTATATATTTGGGAGATCAGGCTGATTGGCCTGTAGTTTTGGATTTGAGCTATGTCTCCTTTCTTGTGTAGCAGTATAATGATTCCACTGTTCAGGTGTTATAGTGTTCCTTAGGCAAGCGTTATAAAGTTTACACAGTATGTTTATGAGTCCTGTTCCTCCCATTTTGATGTTTTCGGTGCTGACGTCATCTTCCCCTGGTGACTTGTTGTTTTTCATGTCTTTCAAGCTGTTATTTATTTCATCTAGGGTGATGTCTGGAATATCATCGGATCCTTGGTTTCTGACTTTGGAAAAGTCCGTCTTGGTCTCCAGTGTTGTGGGTTTCTTATAGAGTTTGGCGTAAAATTCTCTGGCGATTTTCAAAATGTCTTGTTTATTTGTCGTAGTATATCCGGTCTTGTTGTCTATAATCCTACTTATTTGTATCTTTCCCTCTGACAGTTTTTTCCTCAGTACCTTCATTCCCTTATTTTCCTCTATTACCCTAGCTATTTCTCTTGTATTGTGTGACCTTAACGTCTCTTCGGATGGCTTTGGATATTTCTTTGTTGAGTTCTCGTAACTGTGTGATGTTTTTTGAGTGTTTACTCTTTAATTTTCTTCTGATTTCCATAAGTTTCTTTGTGCCATTGCTTAGTTTTTCCTTATTTCCACTCCCGACTGACTGACATTTGCTTTCAGCTTCCTTTATTGCTTGTATTATCTGTTTATTTCTGTTTTCAATGTCTATGTCTTCTTCTTCTTTTGGCAGGGCTGCTGTGAGGCATGAATTTAACATTTTTACTTCCTTTTACTATAAAGGAAGTATTGGATTCACCCCAAAAATTCGAAATTGAGTTTTCAACAGATCTTCACGTTTTAGAGTTCCCTGAACCCAAAAAACATATTTTTTTTCATTGGTCTGTGTGTCTGTCTGTGTGTCTGTCTGTCTGTGAACAGAATATCTCAAAAACTAAAAGAGGTGTGACGTTGAAACTTCATATATAAGTTTTGTGTACTATGTAGATGTGACAGCAAGCTTTTGATGAAAATCGCATAACCGGAAGTAGGTGTTTACTCTTGTGATTTTTCAGTTTTTTTCGATTTTTTCAAAAACGGCTCTAACGATTTTTTTAAACTTCACATTTTTATTACACTTTCAATGTGTATTGATGTGAGATAGGTGATTTTTCATTTGAATACTTCTAAAATGGGTTTCTTTTGTTTTTTTTCTATTTTTTTTGTTAACTCCCGTTTTAAATAGAACACCCGGTATATTATTACATTTTTGAATTCAGCTTAAAATTATAGAGAAAATTTGTCTCTTTAACTGACGCTCTATTTTGTACCGTTTTGGCAGAATTTGTAATTTTCGAAAATTTTTGACAAATGCTTACAAATTTAAAATCAAATTTTTGGCTAATTATAAGATCACTGTAAAAGGACGTTGTGTGCGTGTATCACACCAGATTTTTTTCATATTGGTCTGCATTTTGTGTTGTTTTCGACCTTCTACATGTTGTTTTTCTTATTAGCTTCAACCTCTCCTTTCTTAGATTTATGGTTATTTTTGCTCTAACAGCTCTATGGTCGCTCCCTATTGGGAAGTTGTTTAGAACTGTGACGTCCTGTACTACATTTTTCATGTTTGAAATAATACAGTCGATTTGGTTTTTTATGACTCCGTCGGGGCTAGCCCACGTCCATTTTCTCTGAGGGGCTTTTTTGAAGAAGCTGTTCATTGAATATAGTAATTGATTTTGTTGTAGGAAATCAAGCAGTGTCTGTCCTCTTTCATTTCTTATCCCAACTCCATGGTTTCCCAATGATGTTTCAATGTCATCTTGTTTGAGCCCTAATTTCGCGTTAAAGTCTCCCATAAGCAAGATGTAGTGAGAAGGGGTCTGTCGTAGTGCTGTGCTGATATCGTCATAGAATTTTTCGATGTCCTCATCAGTTTGAGCTGATGTGGGGGCATAGATTTGTATCACTTTCAGTGTGTACCTGGTGTTTAGTCTGAAGGGAAAGGTATGCTACTCTGGGACTTACGCTTTGAATCTGTATGCCGTTTTAGACATGTGATTTATGTATTAGGAAGCCCACTCCACCTTGGTTTATATTTTCATCACCTACATAATAGAGCAGATGACCTGATGGAAGTAATAGTTCTTTTTCTTCTCGCCTGTTGCGCTCACTGAATCCTAGTATGTCCCACCTCAGGTGTTTGAGCTCTTCCTCCAGTTCTTGTATTTTGTGATTTGTTGACAGGGTTCTGGTGTTATAGGTAACTACTTGCAGTTTTAGTTTACTGTGGTGGATTGGTCCAATCGACTTCTTGCTCCCCCCATATTCCCTGGAGCAGACTGATATTCTGTTATCAGTGTGGGATTCCGAGCTTCTCGCCCGACCCACCTGGGGATTATTTTCATAAATCGATATCGACATTTCATTACGGGGTTTTTGGCCGTACTCCACCACGCTGGCCAAGTGGGGGTTGGTGGAGGGTAAAGGATGTATGGGAAAAGGATAACAAGAGGGGGGAGGGTTACGATTGGAGGGGGGGGTCTGGTTTCTCCCGGAGAAGGGAAGTTGGAGAAGAGGCCAGTAGCTACCTTAGGGCAGGGTTTGCTATGCCCTGTAGTAGCCTGTCTTCTACCGGGATCGCAGAAGAGTGCTACCCGCTACCCTAAGATAAATCATTGTAAATAAATGTTTAATACAAGAAGCGTCGTATAATTTTTAAATAGCCCGAAACGTAAAAACGTAACAATATGTTACGTTAAAAAACCTAGGTACATTTTATTCATTATTATTGTTATTTTGTTATTATAAAATTAAAATAAATTGATTACTGAAAGTGTACTGTTGATGGCAATTAGTGAAATTTATGCAATTCGTAGATATACTTGATCTAATTTTTTTTCTATTTAATTCGTTACGATGGCTATGGCTGATGTAATTTGGGTTGCATCGATACAACAGTAAGGCTCATCATTTTAGCTGAACCATCATGTACATATTCAACACTACTTCTACCATCAATAATATTTCTTGGAACTTATATTTCTTTTAAATTTTACTTATATTACAGGTGGATCAAGATTCTAAAGCATAAACCCATAATTAATCGCCTATTTGAAAAGGCCTTTGGAACTCAAGATTCCATAATAGCGAATAGCTAGATACTGTATACACAATTTTTGTTAAACAACTAGTTCTAAATTATATTTGATGTGTTGAATCAGAATTTGCGGAAATCGCTCGAAATCGGTAAAGCGTAAATTTTCCTTGAAGAATCAAGACATTTCCCGGCAGCATTTTGTTTCGGCACTACTAGCACAGTATATATATTTGTAAACAAATATACTGTGCTACTAGCTCCAAAACGGTACAATCCCATAAACTTGGGATATATGGTAACTCTATGTAATGTGGAACAATCGATATCTAAACCAAGATGCAAAAGCACGCATATATAAAACGTGCATTCGACTGACAATGACTTATGCCGTTACAGCAAGACCACAGACAGTTAAGACAAAATCTATACTTGGCCGGCAGAAATGAGAATCATCATCATCATTGACAGCATTTATAAACTCCATCTTTGGATATATGCCTCTCCAAGAATCTTCCATCCACTTCTGTCTAGTGTTTTGCTCATCCAATGTGTTTTAGCAATCTTTTGAATGTCATCTTTCCATCTTATTTTAGGGCTACCTCGATCACTCTTGGCATTCCGTCACATTTTTTGTTGATCTATCATCCGTTGTTTGCATAAAGTGTCCTGCCCATTTCCACTTCTTTTTAGCTACGTATTCAGCAATGTCTGTTACTTTAGTCTTTTTTCTAATTGTTTCATTTTTGACTCTGTCTTGTTGCCGTATCCCCAATATGGATCTTTCCATTATTTTTTCGGCCACCCTTAATTTTTCCATATAACCTTCTGTGAACGTCCACATTTCGGCTGCATACGTCAAGGTTGGTAAAATGTATTGGCTAAATACTTGTGTCTTCAGATGTTGTGGAAAATCTGATTGAAATACCTGCCTAAGGTTATCGTTCCTATTATTCCTATGTTTCAATTTGGCTTCCGCCCTAAACATTCTACGACAAATCAACTTCTAAGACTCAATGAAATAATAGTCAAAGGCTACGAGAGTAAGCTGCATACTACGATTGCTTTCCTCAATGTAGCACAGGCTTTTGACAAGGTGTGGCAAAGGGGTCTTATCTATAAAATGGTTAATTTAAACTTTCCAGAATATTTAACAAATATTATAATGTCATTTATGGTTAGTAGAACCTTTGTTGTGAAAATTAACAACTCTAGATCAGAAAAGAAGAAAATAAGTGCAGGTGTTCCTCAAGGATCCGTTTTGGGACCTTTATTATTCAATATTTTTGTTTACGATATACCCACTCCCAATAACTCATGTGTAATTATGTACGCTGACGACACCTCGGTTATAACCCAGCACAACGATATCAATATTGCTTCCCAAACCCTCCAAGATGCAGTTGGTACACTATCCAAATGGTTCGCTAAGTGGAACATCAAGCTAAATGCTTCTAAATGTGAAACCAAAATATTCACCCTAAGAAGACCTACTAATCCAGCACCGATAATTATAAATGGTAGGCAGATAACATGGAACCCAAATGACTCGGCAGTTAAGTATCTTGGGCTGTACCTAGATCGTCAATTAAGATGGGGGTATCACATAAATAAAAAGCTGAATGACACATATGCAAAACTAATGACACTCTATCCAATCTTGAATAAAAAGTCCCCCCTTCGAATTGAATGTGCTATGGCCATATACAAATCAATATTAAGACCAACTCTCACATACGCGTGCGCTGTATGGGGAACAGCAAGCGACACAAACATAAGGAAAATTCAAACTTTCCAAAATAAAGTTTTGCGGATTGCCACCAATGCTGAATGGTTTGAACGCAATGAACAACTGCATCAAGAACTGAGCATAACCTCAATCAAAAACTATATTCGTGAAACGTCCAAAAAAGTACTGGAAAATATCAATGAATGCCCAGGGTCACAACACTACGGGATTGGTCAATGCTCTCTTCAAACTCGTCTTAAACCTAGACTTCCTCAAGACATCTTTCTCTCCAGTGATTAATATCTAGTGATGTTCTTTAATTCACAGTGTATAATATGTAAAACTCTTAACTTTAGGAATTAATATTCTAGTTTTAAAAGATCATAATAACTGTACTGTGAATAGCCTAGTGTGCTTAACCGGTAGTACTTAAATTTAAAAAAAAAGGTTACCGTATGCTGCCCATCCTACTCTTATCCTTCTTAGTACCTCATCTTTTTGGCAATTTTTTGTGAATGCTATTTTCTGCCCCAGGTATATATGTTGTACTCAATCGGCAAATTCAGGCAATGGCCGAAATTTATACCCACAACACGTTGTGGACTTTGCAATATGTTCAGATTGCATTATGGGTACATTTATTCGCATTGTTACGGCCACTGAGCGAAGCGTACTACTCACAACACGTTTTGGATAAATTAACGAAATCCAGAACACGATTTGATGACGAAGGTCGAACATATACCAAGTTCATTGCCTTATGGGTAATGCAAAGGGGTCACAATGCAAAGCATCCTAACCCCTTTTATTCGGTATGTCGAATTATAGTGGGTGTAAATATAAATAATATTCAAGAAGATTTTGAAGCTGGTTTAAATAAACTTTATATAGAATAGTAGCAAGAAAATTCCTCTGCGAACTGCCGCAAATATATCAGTGAAGGGCTCAGGTCAAGGTTTTCTCAGGTGAAACAGCGATAAGTCAAATACAGTTCTAAATGCCATGGCTCACTAACGTGCAATATTAAGTAATACATAGTTATAATACCATATTATGTAATCATATATTTGTTTACTAGACGTTGACAATAAATAATACATAGGTACAACATTTATGTAATCATATATGTTTCATCAAATAAACAACTTCAAACCAGCACAGTTTTATTTCCTTTTGTGAATTTTTGAGGTTGCAATACAAAATATGATGAATTTTGTTAAATCGTTTAGTGGATATTGTTAATTTTCCCACAACGCCTTGTAAGTAGTACGCTTCGCTCAGTGGGTGAAACAATGCAAATAAATTTACCCACAACGCATTCTGGGCGTATTGCAAAGTCCACAACGCGTTCCGGGTAGAAATTTCGGTCATTGCTCGAATTCGTCAATTGAGTAGGTACAACATATCGAGAGATCCAAAAAAAAACTGTTCCTCAGCGGGCTGTGGAAATTCAATGTATGAATAATATGTTGGTGACACTGTACGTCAATGTCAAATTCAATGTTAGTAGGTTAGGTTTTCCGTCAGTTTTGACACAAAATGACGCAAATCCTAACCTGCTAACCTCGAATTTGACATTGATGTACAGTGTCACCAACATATTATTCGTACGTTGAATTTCCACAGCCCGCTGAGGAACAGTTTTTTTTGGATCTCTTGATATATATTCTTCAACTATTTCGACAACCTCGCCATTTTCTAGTTGTATTGGTGTAGCTATTCCCATGTTACTCATAATTTTAGTTTTTGGTATATTCATGTTAAGTCCACATTGTCGAGCTGCTGTTTTTAACTCAGTGACTAGTTTGTGTAGGTCAGGGGTGGCAAACCTTTATTCATCTACATGCCATTTTTTCTAAAGAAATGTTTAATGAGGCCATGACGTGCCATCAAACAATCTTGACTTAGTGATTAATGGAGAAAATATAAAACTAAATTCTATCAATTTAACACTTTTCATTTGCAACCAAATATATATTTTGTACAGCAATAGTAACGTTGTTTATTTAAATGAAAGAAAAAATTAGTGCGACTTCTGCTGTTGCAAATTAGATGCTAAATAACTTATATTAGCTTCATACTTTGTTACATTTAGCAGAATGCAAGCTGAACTGGAGTCATCTGACAAACGGCTTCTAAGCGAGTTTTTAATGTTATTCATTTCTGAAAATAATTACTCGCAGGCACAGGTAGATGAAAATATTGTTAAGATAACAAAAGCCAGATTTTTCAGACAGCTAAACGTGTCTGGAATTAAATTCTACGTTTTCATAATTTTGATATTGGCATTTTTACTCATATTACCTGATACAGATAGTCTTTCTATTTCATTTAATTCCAACTCTTTCCTTGTTTCGATACATTTTCGAATCCATATTGAACTGGACTGGAAATCCATCAGCTGCATTTCAGGTTCTCCAATTTTCAACCAATCAAATTTGGCCAAGTTCAGTTTAACAAGTGAAGTCACATCAGGATACATAATAAACTTCAGTGTTTCCGATAATTCTTTGAACTGAGAAAATCTCGATGACAATTCTTTGATTGAAAAATTAATTATCGAATTAAACCCTTCAGTGACTTTTGCTTGGTCTGGTTTTTCGTCTAAATCCAAATCTCTGGTGATTTTTTTCAAGTTTGGGAAAAACTTGCAGTTTAGCCTCGAAAGCACGAATGAGATCTATCATAACACAATAATATTATTAAATATAAATTGTTTCGATTAGGTACCTAAGTTTTTTATTTAATGCCGTGCCCAAATTATTTTGTCACGTGCCATCAGTGGCACGCGTGCCATTGGTTTGCCACTCCTGATGTAGGTCTTCCATGCATTCTGCGATCAGTACTATATCATCGGCGAAGCGGAGGTTATTTATGTATTTATCGTTTATATTAATGCCTATGTTGTTCCATTCTAGGGATTTAAATATATCTTCCAGGGCTGTAGTAAAGAGCTTCGCAGAGATGGTATCTCCTTGCCGTATGCTTCTTTTTACTACTATTGGTTGAGTTCCTTCGAAAACTTGTACAGTCAGTCAGAAATGAGAATACTCCGCATAATAACTGGGTACACCCTAAGGGAGAGAATCAAAAATAAAGACTTCAGAGAAGAGTGTAATGTGCCAGTTGTCGTGAGATGGACGAGATAGAGGAGAAAGGAATGGAATCAGCATGTCTCCAGAATGCCCTCTCAAAAAAGTGTAAGAATAGACGAGAAACCCATGACGCGCCGACACCCAAGAAGACCACCCAAAAGATGGAAGGAGTGCTGAACATCAACATCGCAAGATAATTAATGTTGGATAAAACAGGCGAATGCCTAATACAATAAGATGAAGAAGACGAAGAAGAAAAACTTGGTTAAATGATGAATAGGTATTAAAATAAAGTAACAAAATGAAGAGTAGGAAAGTCCATCTGCGTTACACGTAGGATTCAAAGAAGATAAAAGAAAATAAATGAACTAGTAGGAAACCACCAAACAGATGACCATCTAGTAAAATAAAGAGAATCTTTTAGTGAAGAAGGCAGCTACAAGCTGAAAGAAATAAGAAGTCTATATCACAGGATTTAAATAATAAAAAGAATCACCTAAGAAACAGAAGTTAAAGAATTTCAGCCAGAACATGAAAATAAAAAAAGACCAAACAGGAAAAGGCTCGGAAAAAAATTAAATCCGTCTTGAATTCATAAAATGTGGAGGAAGAGTACTGGAAGGTAAAATATATGACCTTAAAAAACCAATCTGTCAAAGGAATTTCAAGCTAAAGCATGGAAAGAAGCAAATGTAATACCTGTATACAAAAAAGGAAGCAACTCATTGTTAAAACTATAAAGATATAGTTTCATTTAATACCAATACAAAATATTAGCTGCAGTAATCAAGATGAGGCTAAAAGGTCGCATAGGCATTCAGTGACATCTTACTTTTACTCTGAAAGAAATCCAAGTGATGCATTTTGAAAATTAAAGACCACCATCCTATCTTAACAGATTTCAAATAAGCAAACCATTCAGTGATGAGAGTATAATTATTAAGACATATGCAAACAGTGAGTGTTTCTCACCTCGTACCTCTAACTTATACTGGTAACCTTTCAGATGTTAATTTGCAGGTAGGTACTGTCAAGTTAGAAAAATCTGAGTTAACAGTTGGCAGCAAATGATTATGAGTGGATAACAAGTAACACATGATTACATCTACAAAATTAAAATTTTATCTAGATAGATGAAATTGACAGAGTAAGTATGCAGTTTACCATTATGGACTGTCACAGTAGAAGCCGACGAGAGAGGGAATATATCTCTAAAGTAAAACATGTCAACGCTTCTGAACGTATATACTCAATGTTGGTAGTCATAGAGCAAACTACACCTTTTATTCTTTTTCGAAACCTTTCGAACATTTTCTGCTGGAATGTAGGTTGGGTTGTATATTTGTCCTCTTCAGTATGCTATTAACATGAATGTTCTTGTGCTTGTGCATTCCTATCCACTTTATACAACATTATTTGGATGGAAAATATAAAAATTGAAAGACTGTAGGTATTTGGTTTGTTGTAGTCACAACTGTCTTGTTTATACTCGAACAAGCATCAAAGTATAACTTAACAAAAAAATTCAAATTAATTAAAAAGAACTTGAGAAATTGTGATTGCATAAAACATTGAAATCTAAGAACATTCAATCAAGACAGGAGTGGGCTGAACTTACTAAATATAGATACATGACTTGACTATTAGAAGACACCCTTAACCGACTCAAAAATTTAATTTTCTGATGACTACAGCAAAAATAGTAATGATATAAAAAACCAAGAGAAATAAGTATCAAGGAAATAATAAAGGCCACTGCCTCCTGCATTTACAAGCCATGCTGTTGGAGATTTGGCAACGCTGCTGGTAGGCCAATTTTTGTACTGTTTATTTATAAAAATGTTTCTTCAAATGTGGCGTGTGATTAAATATTAATATGTTGGACTGCTCTAAGTTTGAAAAAATACATTTATTTATATTACTGTACTGTTCGTGATAAGTAAACGTAAAATTGTTGCTAGTACGAGGGTTGCGCTGAAAATTGTTAGTTATTAAAAGACCGTTGCATTTTTTAACAAAAATCTTTATTGTTTTTCATAATATTCTCCATTCAGACTAATACTTGTGCATTCTTTGTAACCACTTTTTAAAACATTCGGAAAATTCATATTCTGAAAGGTCCTCAAAAATTCTTTGAAATTCTGTAACTGCTCCATCTGCGCTGGAAAATCTTTTACCTCGCATCTTTTTTTTAACAGTTGGAAACAAAAAAGTCGCACGGTGCCACATCTGGGCTATACGGAGGATGAGTTACCAATTGAACTCCCGAATCTTTAAAAAAATCCAAAGTTCTGGCAGCAGTGTGGGAGGATGCGTTGTAATGATGGACTAAGATGTTAAGCAAACCGGTCTTTTGGCGACCTGTCTGTAATTTTCCAAACATCTGTGGTAAAGCCACTTTGCAGTACCATTCAGAATTAACAGTTCTGCTCTCTTCAAGTGGAATAACAGCAACAGGACCACGTTGGCGGGAAAAAACAGCATTCATTTTCTTATTGACGCTTCTGCCACGCATTACTTTTGTGGGCAAGTCTTCATCTTCGAATACCCAAACACTAGACTGCTGTTTAGTTTCAGAGTCGTACCTGTATACCCAAGATTCGTCACCTGTTACAATGTATGCCACTTGCTTGGAAGCCTCTCCGTCAAATTTTTGCAACATAAATTTACACCAGTCTACCCGATCCTGTTTTTGACTTTCTGAGAGCAAATGCGGTGTCCAACGGCTTGCTAGCTTTCTTACCCCAAGATGTTTATGAAAAATGTTATTCACCGCCGAGGATCCACTCTTCACTTCCTCCTGAATCTCTCTATAAGTAATATTTCGATTGGACTGAATCAAGCTTGCCACACGATCAACATTTTCTGAAGAGGCAGCTTCCGCAGGTCTTCCAGTTCTTATTTCGTCTTCTAACACTTCTCTCCCTCGTCGATATTTGCGGAACCAATGACTAACAGCGGATAATGAAGGGACCGCATCGTCAAAAGCTGCTATCAAATTTTCATGGCTTTGCTGGTATCCTAACTGTCTTTTATAGTCATAGAAAATCATAGCTCTAAAGGCAGCTCGCGGAAAGCTCATTTTTAGTGAATTAAAAATGCACAACTACGTACTTAACTTACAAAATTAACTACGTTTCACAAGGAAATCGGAACTTTTGACCATTGTGGGTAACGAATGACAACTAATGCGACATTCAATTGTTTCTAGCCAATTGAGCTTCCATGGCCTACTACTAACTATTAACTGAGCATCCCTAGTATTTATGGGTTTTTATAATCCTATTTCACTGAAATCCAACCGAGGTAAGTAACAATCTAATCTCATTTTTAGGGCATTTCTTGTAACTTTTAATTTTATATTTAGAATGCCACAAAGACGCTGTGTGCCAACCACGATAATACCCTAAAAGGAAAATCGTATGCAAACAATAACAACATTTTCTTTTCCAATGGACGAGATCCGAAAGAAAGCATGGCTTCGTACAATACCACGAGAATGTTGGACCCCAACAAAAAGTGCTGTCGTGTGTGAAATACATTTGAGAGCGTTAGAAATAAGAGCAGGGAACTGCAGAAGCTAATGCTGAATTACCCTTGATTAGCTGACAACGTTGCCCCAAGCGTATTTCTAAATTTACTAACATATTTGTAGTCAAAAGCGCCTCAAGAAAGGACAAATCCTGAATGTTGAAGAAAACAAATATTGGAAAGACATGCACAAACAGTGAAAGTGTTTTTAAATGATGACATCAGCAGTTTCTCGAACTTTATGGAACAATTTACGTCACAAAAATTTAGATGTTACCGAGCAGCTAAGTTTATTATGTTCAAATAAGATTATTTACAGTAGCGCTACCATAGTTTTTGCACATATGTTGTACTCTCAATCAGCAGTGGTGTATAGAAAATTACAAACTTTAAAATAATTACAGAAATGTTCTTTTGTCTATGGGTTACACAGGTTAAGTTGTTTTATTTTTATAAATATACTGTTACATGTTTGTATTACTTGAGTATGTAAATAAATGTCACAATTACAGAAGCTATCTATAGTTAATTACAGAGTAACATAAGATAAAGAGTAAAACTGTGTTCTTTAAAGCAAAATTATTTCAAATTGGAGTACCTACTGTAATTTAGGACCACCAACTACCAGAGATGCAATGTTGCCAAGTCTAACAGCATGGCTTGTAAGTCTAGGAGGCAGTGTAAAGGCCCTAACAGCTATGAAAAAAGAAAAAAACTCATTCTAAAAGAGTTCTGTCAAAATATCAAAAATAAAACACGTTAAGAATGAGACATTCCAAGAATCGATTAACGTGCAGGGGATGATTATGGACTCCATTAAAACAAAGTGTCTCGTGTGGTATGATTATTTGAAATGTAACTTACACCTATCAGATAGT
The DNA here is from genome assembly GCA_940337035.1 of Agriotes lineatus. Classification (NCBI taxonomy): domain Eukaryota; kingdom Metazoa; phylum Arthropoda; class Insecta; order Coleoptera; family Elateridae; genus Agriotes; species Agriotes lineatus. The sequence continues at coordinate 133,465,379 of OW679196.1, read as the reverse complement.
AGATAGTCCAAGTAAATCTAAGATTGGCAAGTTCTAGAAAAAACGAATCGATGGGTATCATCTAGAAGTTAGCATCAAGACGTGCTAGAAGCAATGCAAGCTTGAGGCTTGAGGTATAGGGAATAGAAGAAATAGGTTTAACAGTAACAGTAACCATACAATTCAGCCCTTATTGTTTAGCTTTGGAATTGTAAATATAATTTTAATACAGAGTCCACCTAATGATCGGACGCATTTTAAAGCTCTGTGGTGTAATGGAAAATACTAGTATACAGGATGTCCCAAAAATAATGGGACACTGATTGGACATAGATACCTTAGATAGTATTAATTGGTTTATTATATCCTAAGGAATCTATGTGATTTTATGACCTATATACCTTAGTACAAAATCCCTCCAGTAAGAAGTTATAGCGCCTTAAAAGTTTATTTTTGTATGTTAATTTCCTCAAATGTAAAGATCGATTTGAATTTTGGTGTACATGCTTACTATTATATCGTATGTTAAAAAAACTCGTTTAGGGTAGGACTTGGAAAGAAAGATAAAAAATCTAGTCATGTCTTAACTTAAGTCTGTAGGTGGATGTCAGATTGCATTTTGTTTATGAAAACATCTGTCACGGTGACAGGTAAAAGTTTACACTGCATTAAGTTTACTTGTATCGAGTGAAAAGACAAATAAGATGGCATTTACACAACGAGTGTAATAATCATAACGGTCAATAAACATTGTTTTTGTTAAGTGTTTTGTATATTTTTAGAAAAATAGTTCAAGGTTACGATGTAATTTAGTTCTCTCTGACTTATGGTAGTTCATTTGCTTCAATGAATCAAGTTACAGCAAACTTCAATTGGATCATGGCATGCTGCAAATGAGTTTTTTTTGCAACACATAATATAATGCACCAATGAAATAATTTTCATAAACTAGACTTGACTATAAGATGCTCTTTACCTATCTCTGAATTTGTTTAGCTATAACCTTGATATCTGTAATATTTTTAAAAATTTTTGGTTATTATCTGAAAGGGAATTAAAAAGCTTAAAAATAAAGTGCTGTTAGTTCATAAGCGTAAAAGCAACCGTTTTTGATTGTCATTAAAACGTGTAATTATCAAATAGCCATGATCACAAAAACAATGGGTAGTGGTTTATGTTCTGGTAAGCAACAATATTAATAGCTATTTTCTATACAAGTGGGATAAGAGCATCATTAATATACGTGTGTGTAAGTTACAAACGAGTGCATAGTACGAGTTATGTAAACACACAAGTATATTATTGATGCATTATCACACATGTATTGTACAAAATTTTATCTACAACTGCCCAACATTAAAAAAAGTGCATTAAGTAAAATATCAGATTTGTCATTTTCGAAAATATTTTAGTAGGCAAATGTCATTACCTAACAAAAATAGTGTCAAATGAGTGACGTAGTAAGTCCTTATCCAAGCAGTTGTAGACAAATTGTCACAAAAAAGGAGCCAACCTCCTCTAACAACTAAGGTAGTAAATCGATAGCTACTAGAAGTCGAAGGAACCCCTTTGTGGGCTTTTTAATCAATTAAACTTGTCGATTAAATCGAGAGATGTGCACATCGCTGTCAGTTAAAAAACTTTAATTTCAGGTCACCGATAGCCTAAAGCGTGAGTGCGCCTTTTAAAATAAAGTCGAAATTACAAATTCTGTAGTTATAAGTAAGAAATTATTGAAACCCTAATATTAGGAGAGATATCGTGAATACATTAATAATGCGTAACCCGTCATGTACTGGCGTCGCAATTAAATTAAAGCCACCACACTAACCTCCTATTATCAGCAAGCTCTTGGAAGATAACGTCGGTCGTGAGTTGCCATACTTGGGATTTTCCAAAATCGTTAGGATATCTGCACGTGGAGCTATCAATTAGTTAGCTGCTGGCTTTTGGGCGTGGAAGAAGGCTTCAATTCATCGCCCGCCGCCGGAGCAAAGCAAAATTGTAGCGAAATACTCACTTGGAAAATAATTATTGGGATAAAAACTGCCTGTCACCAATAACTGCAATAAAAGAGCTAAAAACGGTCAATTAATATAGGAATAACAAACTTGGAAAGTCCATCATACCTGATTGATTTTCAGCTCTCGAAATAAAGTGCTTAATTAAGCACAAGGTGGGTCTCTCGGAAATTAGCGTGCGGCTAAGTCGAGTCGCCGAAGAAGAATGCCCTTCACGCCGCGCCGCAAGAAAAGATAACATCAGCGCTGCGCTCCAAAGTTAACGAGCGGGAAATGTTGAATATTCTTATACAGGTACAGAATGAACGGAACTGGGAAATTGAACAATTCGAAATGCAAATAAAAATATACAGGTTAGGAAATAATTTGGTAAATTGAGGAAACAATTAAGCGGAGCGAAAAATGGTTTCAAAATCAATTAATGACATTGGTGACATAGAAATTTTTCGTTTTGTGTTTACGAGAATGCTCCGACATAACAACTTCTTCAGCAACATATGGAATTGGAGCATGGGAAATCGCAAAAAGAAACACAGAGGCGATAAAAGCAACAGAAGTGATGTACTGCAGGCCTAGTTCTGGCTTAACTAAACTGGACCTAATCCGAAATGTGAACAGAAATAGAAGAATGACTGTAAAAGAAACAATTATGTCCAATATAGGCACTAACCGGCTCAGGTGGTACAGGCATGTGTAAAGGCTGGAAGAGAAAAAATGGCCACAAAAATATTTAAATAGAAACCACCGCAAAAAAGAAAAATTGAAAGATTGCATGCAATTTGGATTGCCGGCGTACGAGAGTCTGTGGCAGCAGGAAATCTAGTAAAAGAAAAGTGAGGAGATAGAGTTTATTGAAAAAGGCGTTGCGAGACACGTCCTGTAAAATGAACATTGCATATGCTGTAGTGTATACACCATGCATTCACAAAGAAATGACATAAGGGTTGGTCATGGAAAATAAAAATAGTGTCAACGGCAAGTTTTAGAAATCATTATAACTGTCAGCACTGTTGTCATACGTTTATAGTGACAATTCAACACATCTGTCAAATAATTCAAATAGACCAATGACAATGTAGCGTTGTTCTGTTTTCAACCAATAAAAAAGAATTATATCGACATAACCACTAGTGGTTCCAAGCGGCATAATTTTTCGACATTTTCAATGTGCTGACAGTTATCATAATTTTTAGTTTTGGTTGCTCTTATGGAATGAACTCACAGCAATCCAAATTTCAAGTAAAAATTTGCTCTCAAAATGAATTTTTACAGTTATATCAAAGAGCATTCTTTGGTTATATGTTATATTCAGTGAATTTTCCCTAGAATACCATTCTTAGTCAAAGTTAAGTAGAATATTTTTGCAGTGGTATCACTATTCATGTCCTTTGCGCTTAGGATTAGGACTCGTGCTAGGGTCCTAATCGAACCTAAGCGCATTGGACATTCGTGATACCACAGCAAAAATATTCGACATAACTTTGACTACTCATGGTATTATAAGTGAAAATTCAATTAAGCTATCGTGCGTTCCAAAAAAAAACTCATTTAGGGCAGATCTTGGAAAGAAAGATAAAAAATCTAGTTATGTTATGAAATATACTATTTTAGTCTGGAATTCAAATACTATGCGCAAAACTAGTGGACAATTCAAATTCGATATTTTCATGCACGTATACTAATATTTAAAACAAAAGACAGGTCTCCTAAATAGCTATCCTACCGAGGTTAGGCCCTGTTATCCGATTTACAAACACCTGTGTATATACACCCTTTTCGATATTATTTCCGTGTAGTTGTCAAGAAGAATAAGGTACTTTTGTAATTGTTGCTAATATACGAATTGGTTTTGTTATCACCTCATATATAAAATAATTGAATTACTGTTCATCCACTTCTGTAAGATACATAAGATCGACCGGAAGTCATAATCATCATCGACTTTTAAAATCATACATTGGTCTTTATTATAAAGTCGCGCAAATAATATGTGGAGAAAAGATCGTCATGATGTAATAAATTTATCATTAATTTTCGCGTGTAGGCAACCGCAATAACAGATATGTAAAATTTCAACATAAGTAACATGTGAGCAAACGAAAATGAAATTAAGCTTGGCTTTGAAAATTGGAACATGTCACTTTATGTTGATGTTCTAGAGTGGAATACACATACATAACCTAAACCATTGCATAACTGTCACCGACTGTCATGTAAAAATTTTATTTAAAAATTAACATAAAAATCAACACTTAAACGATGTTACATCTGCTACATCAATTACGTATTAAGTTATAAGAACTGCGTGTGTAATTTAATAGTATATTATGATACTAGTGTATTATCATGAGCACCAGGAATTTCTTTTCAAATATCAACCAATGCGAAGGAGCAAGATACTATAATCTTGGTAAATCCAATATTCACTAAAGATTGAAGAGGAAGCTTCCCCAAGATATTATTCAAGACGAGGAAAACCAACTAAGATTATTTACTTAGACCAATATTGTCAGCCTCCACGCATAGATATATTAAACCCTCCAAGCGACAAACGCAAGTTAATATGTATGCATGTGTATATATGTAAATATGTTAAATTTAAGTCACAACACAATAACGTTAATATTATGTAGTCATAGTTATCGTACTTCAAAAATGTCATCTATAGCACCTGTAATGTTGAACTAACAAATGTTATAATTTAAAAAAAAAGATACTTGTGTATAAGTACGTGCGACGAGTTTAAGAGCACGACGCAAAGCGGAGTGCTTTTAACGTCGCTAGTGCTTTAATGGCACGTGTATCATACGCTACGATCGTTACAGAAATATAAAAACTTAGTTCAGTAACACTTTTTCCGTCACATTGTGTTAGATATTCTAGGTTATGTTGACATTCAAATTTACGGCAAAGCGTGTTTTAATATAATATTAAAACACGCCACCAATGGCAACGTGCTAAAAAAACCTAATTCGGGCGCTAATATTAAGAGTGCTACAAACGTCACTTTTGACACTAGACACTGTGCAAAAGTTGTCATTTTGACATGATCATAGAAAAAATTCAATAACTTAAACCACTTGGCACTTCTACTGTTATAACTGTCACATTTAAATTAAAAACATTAAATATTAAAAACATCAGTAATAAAGTACTTAATTTTTTCAAAGCCAAACTTGATTTCTTTTTCATTTGCTCACATGTTAGTAACAGATCTATTTATGCGTAGTTCTCAGTCTGATTCAAAAATCTGTGTTACGTTAGGTTAATTTTTACTAGAAACTGAAAAATTAATAACTTCTGTGGTGTTTTGAATTTAGATATTTCGTTTTCAGACTCCTTTAGAGTTGAATCAATATTTCATCAATTTTATAACTGATGTTTTTAAAATTACCCATTATCAGTAGAAACCATACGATCACTCTATTATTAATTGTTAAACATTTGTTTATGGCTCATGGTAAGTTGACGAGTCACACCTAAATACAAAGCTACCAATGTATATCATTAAAGTCGTATTAGATTATTTTTTAAATCGCATTTGTTTGATACTACAATTTTTTTATTTTCCATATTTCTTATCTATGCAATTTATTTGCAGCGAATATTTTTTGTAACTTTGCTTTTCCATCAATTTACTTTCAAAATATTTAGTTAGTGGCTAAGTCAATATATTTTAATATTGAGTGTGAAGTATATTAACGTTTTACTTTCTTGCAATTGACAGTTCCCACAATTTTTACTTAAGATTTCCATTTTACATTGAATCTTTGGTGGCCTATGATAACAATGGATATGTTTATATATTACTAGGAAGCAATATAAAAATCGTACTCGCATCCTGCTTCGTATTAGTAGAATTTCCATCAGACAGATTTGCACCGCTGCTCTTGTTCGTGTTGGTAGTTGCATTGCAAGTGTTGTTTTTCATTATCTTTTTCTGCTTGTTGCACATAACCTTGAGTTATGGTTTTATGCATATTGTTGCGTCGGTCAATTAAATTTACTAGCTTAACAGGAAACATTTTTGGTGTTTTATTACACGCTTGGTATAAATAAAAAATGTATGTACTAAGAAGTCTTAAAATAACATATGTACTTGGTAAGATACATATATTTATGTTGTAATATGAAACGATATTTTTTACTCTTACTTATCATTAATATGTATAACTACAGCAATTTATAACAAATATAATAATTTTTTAAGAACTTAGTCCGTATTTCGTATTTTTATTTTTCTGTTATTAGTTATTAGTAGGAAGTACACCACGAATCAGAAGTTTATTAGATCAACATGATTTCTTAAGAGATATGCTGCGTTGCGGTTATTTTCTCTTATCTAGGAATAGAGAATTTGAGGATAGGTAGGTTAAATTAATGTTCAGAGCAAGCGGCAGCTTTGAGGTATTTTATAAAAGAATGTGTGGATATGTAAATCCTTGCATTCATCAGCGTTCGAGCATGAACGAAGATTAATAACCTGCTTAAAGTTGAAGTTTTGATTAAAGAAGTTATGAAAGAATTTGCTAGTACCTAGCTTTGAATTTTATCAAATGAGGTATGTAGGTAGTTAATAATTTAATGTTATAAATTATCACTTCAGAATGAAAGGATACAGTTTTAATACAGGTTTAAAGCTTCAGTTGAGTAAAATTGCAATAGAAAGTGTCGACATACATGTTAAAGAAGAACTATACTTTGTCACTGTACTTGTTTATGATCAGTTTAAAAGTTGTATGTATGTAGCGTCACCGTTTATTTACATACTAATGCTTACTCTCAACCATGACTTATTATTATTCTTTTCACCGAGTAGACGTCAGTGAGAACGACGTAATATTTTAAAATTATATATTCAAGTCATGTTAGTATTAAACGTTATGGATTTATTACATGCAGTCGTATTCTTCCCAAGGTCTCTTTGGGGTTACTTGATTTATCAAAATAGATTTGTTTATTTGTTTAGTAACTATTATTTATGTTTGTACTTAGTTATATTGTAAAGCGCGAAGACTTTTTGAACTTCCTTTAACATTTTGTTGATACGAAAACTCCAGAGAGCAAGTATTCGTGAAAATATTACTTGTTATAAGGGATTAAATACATTGTAAATGTATCTTGGGTTAAAAAAAATCATTTAGGGCAGGCCTTAGATAGAAAGATAAAAAAATGTAGTCATGTCTTAACTTTAGTCTGTAGGTGAATGTCAGATTGCATTTTGTTTATGAAAACATTTGTCACGGTGACAGGCAAAAGTTTACACTGCATTAAGTTTAATTGTATCAAGCACAAAGGAAACTAAGATGGCATTTACACAACGCGTGTATTAATCATAACAGTCAATAAAAATTGTTTTATTAAGTGTTTTGTATATTTTTAGGAAAATAGTTCAAGATCAAGATGTAATTTAGTTCCCTCTGACTTATGGTAGTTCATTTGCTTCAATGAGCATGTATCAAGTTAGGGTAAACTTCAATTTGATCATGGTATGCTGCGAATGAGTTTTTTTTAACACACGATATAATGAGCTTTACTATTTTATACTGGATGCGTGCGATTGGCATATAGGCCAAATGTAAGAAACAAACCTTAAATAAACAAGATAGATAACTATAACGTATAAAAATTCATTTATTAGAAAAAGGAAGTTTTGGAAAATTATACAAAAATGGATTGACAGATATACTTCAGAATATTCGGATTTAATAAGAACGAACTTATTAAACGGCGCACTGTGGTTATTATAGTAAAAATCTGGTGTGATACACGTACACAACTTCCTTTTACAGTGATCTTATAATTAGCCAAAAATTTGATTTTTAATTTTTAAGTATTTGTCGAAAATTTTCAAAAATTACAAATTCTACAGAAACCGTACAAAATAGAGCGTTAGGTGAAGAGACAATTTTTTTCTAATATTATAAGTTGAATTAAAAAATGTAATAATATACCGGGTGTTTATAAAAAAATTAAAAAAAACAAAAGAAACCCATTTTAGAAGTGTTTAACTGGAAAATCACCTATCTCACATCAATACACATTATGTAAAGTTTGAAAAAAATCGTCAGAGCTGTTCCTGAAAAAAATCGAAAAAAACTGTTAAATCACAAGGGAAAACACCATACTTTCATGAACACAAACATGTTTTTTGTGTTCAGGGGGCCCTAAAACGTGAAGATCTGTTGAAAAGGTCATTATTCATTCTTAAGCATACCTACTACCAACTTAAGAAATGAAAGTAACTTAAAATAGAAGATGTAAGGTTTAAATACTGAGTAACAAATTCTAACACAGGATACACTGATAGAATATAATAGTAATTGGGATAGGGAACAAAAATAAAATTGAGTGACTGCGCCATACTTTGGAAACAGCTGTATTCTAGTTACTTGTATGCTGAGAAACATATGGCGCATATTTTTGTTTTCAGTCTGAATCGCAACAGATATCAGGAATTATAAACACAGAAGTGGAGTACCGCAAGGCTCAGTGCTCGGGCCTCTACTATTTCTGATTATGTTTGTGATCTACTGTATAATGTTGCATCTCCAACTAACATGTTTGCCGATGACGTTAAACTATATAACTCCCCATTAAACAATCATATTGTCCTCCAAAATGATTTAAATAGCATTAATGAATGGTGTGAGATATGGCTACTATCTTTAAATGTGGGAAAATGTAACATTCTACATCTTGGACAAACAAATCCTAAGCTCGCTTATTATTTGAACGGCCAGTCTTTAAGCATTGTGAATGAACAATGTGACTTAGGAATTATCATAACGAATGATCTCAAGTGGTTCAAACACACCACCGTTGTCACAAAAAAGGCTAACAGATTAATCTACATGGTGTCTAATTGTTTTAAACATTTATCAAGTGATAATTTTAAGAAAATTTACAAAACATACATCAGACCTAACTTAGAAGACTGTGCACCGGTGTCGAACCCTTACTTCATCAAGGATATCGATCTTCTTGAACGGGTACAAAGAAGAGCCACGAAGATCCCCGTTGGACTCAGAGGTTTACCCTATGAACATCGGTTATCGTTGCTTAATTTACCAACTCTGCAATCCTGGCGTACCAGGGGCGACCTAATTGAAACTTTCAAAACTCTCCGTTAAGGGACATGCTCAATTTCAGTGACTATGATGGTCTGAGAGGTCACAATTTTAAACTGCATTGTGACAGATTTTTAAAGCTTCTGCGGGAATACTTTTTCACAAATCGCATAGTGAGATCATGAAATAGTTTACCTGTTTGTGTAGTCGAGAGTTCAAGTGTAATTCATTCAAAAGCTCCTTGGACGCCATATGAATACGTTTTAAATACCTAAGTTTAAAATATTACAAATGCATTTGCACATTGATGTACAATCCGTTTTGGATAACTTCAGGCTATACCTATAGTTTAAAATTTACTTAAAATTATTGTTTTTTTCTCTTTAAATTATTTTATTTTTTCGCTTTTTTATGTTTTTCATGTTGATTTGTATTTTCTTTTCTTTTGCTTTTGTTAATTGTATATTAACTTTTGCAAAATTTAGTTGTCTTGTTATGTTATCATGTATAGAATATTTGATTTGTTAAATGTACACAACACAGATGAAAGTTATATCGGCTTAGCCGCCTACTTTCTATTCAATAATAAATAAATAAATACAATTTGCCAACAAAATGACACCCATATTTCATTCACTAGTAATTCACCGATTAACCATTCAAAGGATGGATTATACTCATATCGAGTGTCATAATCAATATCATCCAAATTGATTAAAGTGTTTTATTATTATACCCAAAACTGGCTTAACGAAACACATTTTTTCCATAAGGGTTGGGCAAGTTACGTATTTTGAGCGCAGGGCCCAAGAATCTGTGGTTGATCTCTGCCCATATATTTTACGGAAGCCCTGTATATTTTGGATGGTTACTAGAAGCACTACATTCTAGATGTACTCCACATAACTTTATGACTGCAGTTTGTTAAAATTCTATCAAAAGTACAGTAGCGTGCAGATTTCAGGGGATATAAAAAATAATATTTTTTTAAATGGGATACCTTATACAGGGTGTTATTAAAATGAACAACTTTTCTATTTATCGTTTTTCATTTAATCGTCTATTTTCTCAATTATTTATCTCCCCTAAATTTGACGAGCCGCTTGGTAAGTAATTCTAAGTTATAGGTGAACGACATACGGTCAATAACTTACCTACCTCAATTGATTAAGTACCTTGGTGACTAGATGTGAAGTAAACGCTTTATCAGTACCTATGCAGTTTTTGTTAGTTTTCAAGTCAAAGAAATGTTTTTGTGCCATTAAATTAAAATGTTATTCCATAGGCGGGTATGCATTTTTAGAGTAAAATGGTTTTGAATTTTAACTCAGTTTTGAGGGCATTTTCGAAAAAATGATAAATAGAGAAGTGGTTCGGTTTAGCGAGTTCTATTACGGGTTAAAATATTTGCACTCATTTCCATAACACCCTGTATATTATAAAATTTTTGGAATGATCTTTTTTCCTGATTTCAAAAATATACCATATGTTACCCCTACCTTATACCGTTTTTGAGTTATTAAACGTGGAATTAATTTTTGCCAAGAATTTGAGGAGGCAGGTAGTTTCTTAATTCACAAACGTAAAATTAAACAAATGGCCAAATATCATTCTGCCACTCTTCTTTAAGTTATTTCAATTAGCAGTATTTACACAGGAACAGGAAACGGTTATTGTGGAAACTTATTTTCGTAATGGTCAAGGCTTGGAAAATTGTGCATAATTCATAGCTGTTAGTATTCTCAAAGTAATGTAGTTGTTTGATGCATGCTGTACGCTGCACGCCGATTTCAAGATTTTTTAGGACGGTCGTTATAAATTACTGGATCTTATGTGAATAGATTTACAAATTTTAATAAATAATAAATAAAATAATAAATTTAAAAAATTTATATTCTAGTCTTCAGATTCTAAATAAATAGGAAATGCATTTTATAGTTATTCTTGACTTTGATACATAGTTACAAACTCACATATCCATATACAATCACTATATTTTAATGGAAAATCTAGAATTCAAAATAGAGACCATATGCAGGATATTTTCTGAGGAAACAACAAACCTTTATTGAGTGTTCTAAGGGTCATTCTGAACAAAAGTATTCATATATACTATGGGTTTAGTTCTTTTCCGTTTTCGAGATATCGACAAAGGTAATTAAAAAAGTGTCTCTGCTGCTGCAGGTGTCTTTGACATAAAAATCACAAATAATAAAAAAAATAATTGCTCGAAATGTTCGCCTAAATTTTCTAACCATGCTGCTACTCTTGGAGCTATGGAATGCTGCCAGTTAATTATTGAAAGTTAGTTTCGGGTGGAACCCACTGCTTCAACTATTCTTGCAATCAGCTCTTCTTCTATTGTATACACAAACTTTTAGGTAACCCCACAAGAAAAAATCCAGAGGCAATAAGCTAAGTGACCGCACAGGATCTGGTACAGGTACATTCGCCTTCCAGAATTAATACAAAGTGTTTAGAACGACTTCTCAAATACATGGTAAAGGTTTGTCAGTTGTGCTCTTCGTTTCCATCCTTTCTCCGTCTTATTTTCTTCATAGATGCTCCTTATTACTTTCTCTCTCTCACGCTGCATTCGTTACCCATGTTTCACTACCGTATGTCACAAAAGGTACTAATAGAGTTTTGTAAAACTTTTGAAATTTTGCACTCCGCTATAGATTTTGTTGTTTTATCACCTCACATAGATCTCTCCTTTCGTTCGTTGCGCTCTCTGCTGTTATTAAAACACCTGTAATTCATTCAGTCTTTTTTTGCATGAAGGTTGGTCATGGATTTTTGTTGTTAAGTTACACATGAACAGAACCGTAATTTTTATTTTGTTGTACAATCTCTATAACATCCAACAAATTTACTGTCATTTGACAGAATAGAATGTTGTGGTCCGATGGATTGTTTATTTTGATAGTACATGTGTCTACCTGGCTCGAAACCAATTATACTTTCGGTCAATTATATTGCTGTGAATACGCCACTGGTAGCTAACTTAATAAATATAAATGAGATTTATTTATAAAATTAAAAATAATTACTACAAGATATCGCTTAAATTAGCACAAGTTATGACTTAAAATTTCTCTTATTAATGAATAATTATCGAGTCATAATTATATAGCACACATAGTTGGAACAAGAAAAGCTTTATGTCTATAAATAAAGCAAACATTTGTGTTTTAATACTTTCCGATTCTATGTTCGGAATGCTTTTTGCATCGTTTTCAAATCAATTTAAGTAGCTTCGTCAATAAAATTTTGCATATAAGCAATCTGACTACGGTGGGTTTGATACACCGTAAGAAATCTTAAGATTCGTTGAGGATCAAAATATATTTGACTCGAAGTAACGTTTATGAACAAGTGAGGGGCGACATAAAAATGTACGAAACGCGGGGTGTAAAGTGGGAGCGGACACAATAGCACTTAATTAAGTTTAATATAGTTGAATTACATCAATAGTTATTGGTTATACACTATAAATACCTGCCTATATGAAAAACTTAATCTTCTGTGTTTCTGATAGTTAGAAATTCATTATTTTCATTTATGACACGACTGTTATAAAGCCAATGGGGCTTAAACTGCATTGAATTGTAGCTGAACATACAGCAAGGATAATTCTTCTAGTATATTTGAGTTTTGATGCAATTTTTGTTGAGTGGCATCGTTTGAAGTCAGTCGAAAACTGGAAATTACATTTTTATTAAAACAATGTATTAGACCATCCATGACATGCAATATTATGTAATCTGAAGAGTAGAAACTAGATTTAAAGTTTTTACGGTTTGAAAATGTACCTTAACCAGGGACGTCTCTAGCTTATCCGCTACCGGGGTGGAAAGCATCGTTTACCGCCCCCTCTGCCTATGATTGCGAATTGGGTGGTTAGGGAAGTGAGTGATTGAGTTGATTGAGCTAAATAGAGAAACATTTTTAATATGAACCAAATCTTTTTATCTTGATTGATCGCATAATATGATAACATAAAAATATCAATTGCAAAGTAACATTTGCTACTTTTCAACAACCAAAATAAACTTTACTTGATTTCTTACTGTACATTTTTTATAGTACCATTTATATCGCTGACAAGGTCGTTTTCAGGTTTATTATAGCTAGATTTGATAGTCTTTCTTGTGTCATACTTGGTCTAAATACCAAGAAGAACTGCTTAGACGAACAAAAAAAGCTGCAGGGATACACGATATAAAAACTGTATATAACATAACGAGAAAAATGGCAAGAAGAAATAGTTTTACGACAATAAATGTGAAAGACAGAAATAACACGCTTCTTAAGTCAGAAAATAAGTGATCAATAGATGGTTAAAGTGTTTTAAAGAAATCTACACTAAATAAAAGTGGGTCGTCTGACAACAATGGAAAACGTCGTTGAAACCGAAGAATAACTATAATTAAACATATAGAAGATATTTGAAGAAGAAGTAGAAACGGACATAAGCAATTAAACAATAACAAGACCCCCGGGACAAACGACACCCCAAAAGAGCTTATTAAAGCAGGAGCAGAGACAAGCGTGAAAATATTCAAATGCTTTCTTAACAAAATATGAACAGAAGAAACGCTACCTAAAGAACGGACAGAGGGTATTATCATAAAATTGCCAAAAAGAGACAGGACTGAATGCGAAAACTGGAGAGCATAAACTCAGCTAGTAATATTCTTACAAAGAAAGTTTTAGTAAGGCTGAAGAGCGAAATACAGAAATTGATCCCAACAAATCAAGTAGGTTTTAGATCGCGCAGATCCTGCATCCATCACATTGGTATGCTGAGAATAATCTTGAATGAAGTGAACGAATGGTAAAAATCTGGTGTGATACACTCACACAACTTCCTTTTACAGTGATCATAGAATTAGCCAAAAATTTTTAATTTTTAAGCGTTTGTCAGGAGTTAATAAAAAACCCATTTTAGAAGTATTCAACTGGAAAATCACTTATCTCACATCAATACACATTAAAAATGTAACAAAAATGTTAAGTTTGAAAAAAATCGTAAAGAGCCGTTTTTGAAAAAATCGAAAAAAACTGAAAAATCATAAGAGTAAACACCTACTTACGGTTATGCGATTTTCTTCAAAAGCTTGCTGTCTCATATACATAGTACACAAAACTAATATATGAAGTTTGAACGCCATACCTCTTTTCGTTTTTGAGATATTCTGTTCACAGACAGACACACACGCAGACAAACCAATGAACAAAAACATGTTTTTTGGGTTCAGGGGACTCGAAAACGTGAAGATCTGTTGAAAAATCAATTGGGGTGAATCCAATACTTTCTTTATCGTAAAAGCAAGTAAAAAGAAGTTTGTGCTTTCTTTAAAAAAACCCCTTCTAGAAAATAGAAAGAACAAGGACGTGGAAAATACTCAAAAGTTATGGAATACCCGCAAAATATATCAGGTTAATTAAATTGTTATATGAAAACCGCGGCGCATGTGTCGAATATAATGGTATGAGGACAAGTAAAATAGCTATAGAGACCGGTGTAAAGCAAGGCTGTATTTATCACCATTGCTTTTCCTTATTATCACAGACTGGGTGATGAAAAAGACTTCGGACAACAGAAAGGCTTACAATGAAGATTCGAACAAAAGCTTGAAGTCTTAGAATATGCGGATATCATCTGTCTCATAACTAAAAAAAGAGCCACTTATAAGAAAAGTTGGAGATACTGCAAAAGGCATCCATATCAGTCGTATTAGAAATGCGACAAAAATAGTACTAGATAACAACAATATTCAAAATGTCGCATACTTTACTTATTTAGGAAGCGTAATAGAGGAACACGTAGGATGCCTTGCAGAAGTAAAACCAAGAATTGACATAGCACAAAGCGTATTTTACATGTTACGCAAGATATGGTTTTCAAATGAAATATCTAAAAAACAAAAATTCACGTACTCAAAACAAGTTAAGTAAATTGAAAAATTTGTAAATATCTATTGGCCAAAGCAAATTTCAAATAAAAAGATTAAGAAGCTGTTACAACACGAAACCGTGGGTACGACATGAGTTTCACATCCAACTACGCGACCGTCAGTTACCCGATAAAATGACAAAAATCGGAAAATTCTCGGATTCGTTACCCTAATTAAGTTACGATGGGCTGTAACAAATTCTGCCGACTATACTCAGAAGGAGAATTCCGTACGACCTCAATTAGGGCAACGACCCGTAAACGAACTGAAGATGTTAAATGCTAGGCGCAACCACTTTACTAAATCGAGAAAAACACAGGTGGGCTCATCGTGCGCGCTGCCCCAACTTTTCTAATCCAACCCGTGAGGAAGGATAAATGTTTTGGCCTTACCTGTTGGCGAAAGTTTTATTTGGTGTTTTTCCGGCTGGTAAATATCAGCCTAATTGGGTTAACTCGCCGAGAAAGGTCGTGGTTCCAGCTACGCTGAAAGAGAACAAAAAAAAAGAGGGTGCCAGGTCCTCGACGTTGTTTTAATCCTTGCGTCGGACCATCACAAGGTGGAGATAATTCCAGCAGAACAAACGAAATCAAAGTAGCGACCAATAAAATATCAGAGCTTTATTTTAATTTGGAGGGCACTATAGTGCAATATAATGCATGCATGCATGTATAAATATAAGTACAAATATAAATATAAATATATATAAAAGTTTAGGCAGGCATACGGCGAACAAAACATACACTTAAAAAAACAATTATGTTCGGGCGCCGTAGAAGCATAAAGAAAAATAATTAAACAACTATAGGTCGCAGAGCGGGTTCAACCAATAATATGCCGGTACAGAGCAATGCAAGTATATTCTGGCTAACGTTTAGCCCCGATTGTTAGCTCTAATTGACGTTAAAACTATGCTCCAAAATTTCTAGCTGGCGGAGCAACGTACGTTTAGCGTGGCCACACCTTACGCCGAGGTCCCTATTAATAGAAAGGCATCACGGTATTCATGAATAGTGTATCAAAGACTTGCATCTGCTCTTTAACAGATTTGACACAGGCGTAAAATAAATAACCGGGTCGCGGAGACTTGAATTTGAACATGCGACTTCCGTGGTCGGTTTACCAGCCCCTACCGTCGTCTAGCGGCTATCTTCACGCTGTAAAATTTTTAACCGCAAATGGCGGCGTGCGAGCAAAATAGAATTGTGTAAATACAAATCTACATTTAAATATATACCAGGGGCCGAGGGTTTAACGCGCTAAGCTGTTAATCACAGCTACCCAATCTACTTTCTGTGACCTGTACACGAGGGGTACGATTCGTCAAGCGTGCCCTAATTTCTATCTATACGAAGCACTACTATTCTATTATAAAATACACCAGGCGCAATGTGTAATAACTATGCTAGCGTTTTTCCTGCAGGAAGGTACGTTGGAATCTAACCTTTTCGTTGGTTTCCATGTAGTCTGTGGGCGGCCGGGAAGCGAAGGTCACGGCAGCAGCTGCTGACGACGGTGCAAGCTATAAGGGCTGTGAGTGGCCTGCAGGTGGGCGAAGTGCAGTCACGTATTCCCTAACGTAGCCCTCAGGCGTTGCGAAATCCACAGGCAATTTGACAGTTTCAGGGGCCCAGATCGACGGACTAGATTCCAGCAAAGTGTAACCGAACGAGGAATGCTTAATCCCAACAGGAAATGGCTAGAACGTACAATGCCCAAATGATCCCGCGAATAAGAAGACAGGGCCTTATCTTACCTAACGATGGTATGAAGCCATGGGAAAGCGCTAAAGTTGATCCCAGAAATCCGCAAAAGCGACAGGATGTAGGTAAGCAACTATATAACAATTACGAACGCCCGAAACAAAGCATGAGTACTTCAGATCCCCCATAAAACTATTCGGAGATGAGCTCAACAATAAGGGCTCTTTGAAGCACTAAGCTGCAGGGGATGACCAACTAGCACGGCAATTTTGCTTGGAAAAAAAGCAGAATTCGACACCAGCTTCACCGGTCACAAGATAACAAAATTTTTGAGCAAGTGGACCAAGAAAAACTTCCTGAAAGATATGACTGCAACAAGAGATAACAAATTTGTTCTAGCAACAGTTCAGGCCAGAAAATAGTTTATAATAAATGCATGTAAAATTGCCTAACCACCAGGCTTAACTATCTGTAGAAATTAAACCAGAATAAATTTAATTAGTAAAATAAGGTTAATTACTAGAGGAGTTGCTTGCGAAACTGCTTAATAATTATAGGAAAATATTTACAACTAGGATACAGCTAACCAGACCTAATCTAAAGCATGCAAAATTACCAAAAAGCCACCTAATAATACTTAAGGATAAAAATTCAACTAGCAAATGTTTACTAATACAGGAGACGCTCCAAAAGTACTGTAACAAACCTTGGCAGTGCTTGAGCGGCGATCCACGTACACGCTACATACGATATTGTTTTGTTTTAAAGTAAACGTGGTAGCATAATTTTTGTTGCTGGACCACTTCAATGGTTGAGCAGTTTAGATATTCGCCCCAAGGCGTGAATCGAAGCTGTCAACTCCGCGATATGGGAATTCCTCAGCTAATAACTACACAAGACGTTACTTAAAAGACAAAAACTCGACCGATGACTCCCACACACAGTTTACTTGATTTAGATATTGCCCGGCGAAGACACGAGGCCTCCCCCGACGTGGAACAAACGATAACACTTGTTGCGTTTTTCATGTCTGGTGGTAGAATGCTAAAGCCAAAGGAACGCGCGCTTGCGCTACTTAACGAGCTCTCTCTGACTTGCACGAGAGCGTAATTATTGCACCATATGAAGCACCCACATCCGCGCCCAGAACGGGGAAGCCCGGCAAACCAGACCATGCCTGTATGAAACGTCCGACGATATGGAGCCAAGAAGCAATTAATATAAGGCGTCAATTATACGGCAAGCAACCATATGTGAATTTAAATAAAACGTTGTCAAGGATATCATGAAATGAACTGGAAGACGCCCGTATTTGAAATGAACAAAATTGAGTTTTAAAACATACCTAAACTATCAATTTGGGTGTACATGAAACGGGAAAAGTACTAATATTTGAAATGCAAAAGCGGAAAAGTGCGGAAAAACTCTAAATTCAAAAATTGTTCTTACAAAGTATAAGAAAAAAAATGCAGATGGATTGAGCACCCTCTATGGGAAAGGTGGAACCAATTCGTCGAAACTATACACTCCGACAGTGCAGTTTTAAAAACAGTAGTAAGGCCGACAACCTGAGTGCTGTATACTAACTGCCAGTAAAACATTATCGGACGCTTAATGTTCCCCGGAGGAACAACAATACCTAAGAAGACGAACACTCTGTAAAAAACAGAACAAGATAATAATTACCTGTTAAAAATAGAATCGAACAATGTGTTATAGATAATGCTCTTCATTGCTACAGTAATCACAATAAAAACACGTATATATCGTTTCCTGCTCAAAAATCCATGACATGCTCATTCAAAGCCACCATTTTGATGCCATTTAAAGTAGAACTTTTTGCCACTTTTAATTTCACATACAGATGTATGCGTTCAAGTATTTCTTCTTCGATCTAGAATACCTGAGTGTAAGTCGTTTTGAAACACCCTGTATATAAGAACTGTTTTTATAGACTAAACGATATCTATCTTTACATTTCAATTTGTAGCATTTTAAAGCTACTTCATATTTATATAAAAATAAACTGTTTCCTTCTTATTATAAACCTGTTCAGAGTACGTTAAAAATTACAGGTTAATCTAACTAATGAACTTATATATCTTCACAAACTTCGAAGACATCAATTACTCTACTATAATTTATTGCACGTAATTGATCCTGTTTAGAATAATACATTTCGTGCCTATCAAGTTTTCAACGTAATCGAAGACGTCAATGATGCGGTAGTCCATTAAAGCCTTCCACAATTTAGTTTGTAATTGGACCATAATTTGAATACAAGTTATTAACAAAACTAAATAAAATATAATACGTCTTCTACAAATCGATGTTTAAGTACAAATGAAAGAGAGTAGCATAGCAGGGGATGTACATAGAAATCCTTATTAAGGTATTTTATTATAGTCTGCATGCATAAGCAGGATGCAATAATAAGGAACAATACATAGTAAGCGGTTTTAAATAGTCTTATTCATATTTGTCTGATTTTTATTATTATCCATTATTTATTTATAACGTAAAATGTACGAATAAAGGAAGTATAAAGTGATTCACTAATTTCGTCTAGTTCAAGTAATACATTGGGCGAGGGTTTTAAATAATATTAAAAATTGTTACACAAGTAATTAACTTGAAAATGACAATAGCAGATAATAATAATGTTTACAGTTGTTCCTAAACATGCTCTAGAATTTTGTATAACGAAGATATGCAATTTTGGTAATTTTTTAATATCTTCGATTTATCTCTAATATTTTTCTTTTTGTTTAAACTTACGTTTAAAGAATTAATTTGTTTAGAATAGTTAAGAATTTTTGTAAATCATATATATATAACGAGTGAAGCTGTGTGCGTGTGTCACGTTGCATTGTCGCTGCTTCCTTACGTCGCGTCGTCAGCCTTTCCTACAAAATACAACTACAAGTCTGTGTATTACGCAGCCTTCTTGGGCGAGCAGGTAAGGCGTCTGGGTAGAAATCGGACTCTCTCTGTGTAATCAAAAATATTTTAGCAAGGAACACCACTTTCGTAGCTACAATGTTTACATAAGCAAATTTTATCTAACTCTCATAATTTTAGAAATATCTTCTACCCCTGTATCGTTGCAGGATTCTGTACCTACTATGGAGAATATAACGGCCGACCGAATTTAATCAAATTGTGAATACTCACTCACGCAACCATCTCTAGTAGTAGTGTGCTTTTAACACACGCGTGCCTACAAAATTTTATCCAACAACTCAATAAATATCTAAAAAACATAAATTTTGTATTGACAGCCGTGAAAAGTCATGTGACAAATTGGGATGTACCAAGAGATAATAGATATGTATGCATTAAGGAAGATGTCAATATGTTTTTCGCAGAGGTTGACATGGTTACCGAGGGCTCTGGCCCGAGGTCTGTAAGTCAACGAAAGGTAAAGAACATGAATATTTCCAGTGGTGCCTACAATATTTTATTTACTAGCATATTAGTCAAAATAGTATGATATTACAAAATATCAAAAGTACATTCAAAATCTCTATATGTATATATATGTATATCGTAAAAATGAAAGTTCTGACTCACTCATCAACGCCCAGCCCAAACCCTTAGACCTAGAAAGCTGAAATTTTTCACAGGGGTTCCCTTTATGATGTATACAAGGAATAAGGATATTTCGAAATTCAACTTCTAAAGGGGTTAAATGAGGGTTCCAATTTTGTATAGAAAATAATATTGATTGCGAAAATGGCATTTATTTTTAAGTGCAAGACGGTGGCCATGACATAAAAAATACTTTAAATATAAACTGAAAAAATAAGTAGCCTTACCCCTTAGGTACTTTCTTAGGTAGGTTTCCTGCTCGAGCGAAGCCGGGGGGAAAAGCTAGTAACAATATATAAGTAACATCATTGTTTGACTCAATGTATGGTTGCTAAGACGTTAGGTACTTGTAGTTGAATGGTTGCCATGTTGCCATGAGATTGAGGGAGAAATAATTTGAAAACTCCCTAGGGAGTTATGTGTAGCTTTTCATATTTTGAATCTATAATGAAGGTGAAGAATATTATTTGCTAGTAAATAAAATAAAATTATATTTAGAATCGTCTGTGATTCGTGTTATACGTTTGGCAGCACTTAGGCTATGTCAAATTCCAGGTTAGTAGGTTAGCTTTTATTTGTTATTTGACACAGACTGACGCAAAACTTAACCTGTACATTTCGAATTTGACATAGCTTGACAGTGTCTCTCTCTCTGACCGCCTCTCTTGTTATTTATATAATTTTCTAGTTATTGTATAAAAAACTCTTATTTTTAAGAAATACTAAGCCTTGTACCATATAAAACCACTGGCTTGCGATTTTACTCTGACACAATTCGTTAAAAACCCCTAACCACACAAATATTTAACAACCTTTTATGTGGTTAAGGTTATGTTCAAATAAAAAATGTATAAGGGTTAGCATTGGATAAAAAATTAGAACCATTGCATATTTTCAAATGTTTTTACTGCCATCACCTTGCCACTGCAAATTGAATTATATTTCAACAGGGCCTTAGCTACCAGTGGTCAATGTGCTGCAGAGGGCCCGGCAATTGAAAGGGGCCGAGCGACCCGGGGCTTAATTTATATTGAGCTTGATTGCTAACATTTCAAAAAATCTGTAATACGAGGAGCGTTCAAATATAAATTATAATTTAATATTTATCCAAAAACCAAAACAAGGAGTCTAATGTATATCATGCCATTATTCTACTCAGTTTCCCTCTCTTTTAATAAACTGGTGCCATCTTTCCGGAAGTTTCTGTATTCCACGAGAAAAAAATTCTTTTGGCTGCTGTCGCACCCATTCCGGAACAATTTCGATGACTTCTTCATTGCAAAGAGGTATTTTTCTTCTAGAAACTTTTTTAAGGGACCAAACAAATAAGAAACTGATACAACAAGGTCCAATTCAATTTTTGAATCGCAGTCAGCTTATGAATAGCAAAATGGGGTCGAGCATTATCCTGTAAGACTCAGACAGAGAACTCGCGTTTTTTTCAAGTTACTACTGATATTTAATGTAGAAGGAATATCCTTCGCTGTAAATCGACAATCGTTTCAAATAAGTGCAGTTTACTCTGTCAGCATTCTCTTCTGTTGTCAATGTTGCTGGACGGCGAGAATGCCGTTCATTCTCGGCACCTTTGCATCCATCTTTAAACGCTTTACTCCTTTTGTAAACGCTTATGTCTGATAGTGATTGCGTATCAAACTGTCTTTTAACTCTTACACAAATTTGTTATCGTTTGATATCTTCGTTGATAAGAAATTTACTAATAATGCGTTGTTCGACTCTTGAATGCACTCACACTTCACTCATGTTTGCCAATTGAACGAAAATGAATTGTTACGAATTGTTAGGACTGAATGAAGTTAGGACTTGTTCTAGAGCACTAATTAATGTATACAACTTCTTTGCGTCTTTTCCTTTTGGCGCGCAATTGAAATTATAATTCATACGAGTTCAGTACAACTACTTTTATAACGCGTTTCGTATACTATTTTATAGCATTTCATGTAGAAATATTAGATTTTTATATAAAACTGACACTAAATGTCGAAACATAACCAAACTGAGAAGAACTCGTTTTTATGTAGTAAAGCACAATAAGCAGCTCCAGTTCATGTTATGCATTTGGCAATACTAAAGTTTATTGTTGGCAGCAGTGTAATTCTCTGGCTTATTCTACGTTAGCAGGTTAGATTTTGCGTCAGTATGTGTCAAAACTGACGCAAGACCTAACCTGCTATCTTCTAATTTGATATCGACTTTCAGTGGCACCAGTAATACATTTCAGTATTGCCAAACGTACGTTGCTTTGCTGTAATGGTTGCTATGGTTCAAAGTACCACATTACTGAACAATTTTGCATGTAGAAATGTAGTAAATTACCATATGAAATCCGATAAAAGGCTTTACATGGAACTTCGCTCGCAAGGGAAAGTTTTGAAACAAAAAAGAAAATATCCAAGCAAAAACAGTGTTATTCCCTATAAAAATGTAGTACAACGTTAGCGTTTCTTTTATCACCCCTGTCGATGTTCATAAAACAAAAAAATTGGAGCTTAAGTTTCTGAATGTATTCGATGAGATAGATGCCTCTCGTCGCCCATCACAATTTGTGCCAAAAAAATCCTTCAAAACTTCAAAATGTCTTTACGAAACTTGACAAACTTTTGTTCAGGTAGGATGATGCACTATTTCCATACAAGGCAACCGTTCTTTCACGAATTGTTTTTGGCTGATCTCCTCTTTTGTGAGAAACTTTATAACGCTGCGATACTCTAATGTTAGGTGACTCATTTGTTTTCACAGTACACCTTATAAAACAGGAATTAATTATCACACTTAATTAAAAATTTTCAGATAAGCTTCGAAAACATGACACTATTCGTTTCAAGCATGTAACTTGTTTTTTTTTAATAGCTAGGCAAATTTCTTTTTTAGTGGCATAGAAACCATAACACAAAAAATCACAGCACCAGCACAACAATGACGTAATAGTCTGTGCCCAAAATAATTGTTCTCCATCTTGAGATCCAAATAATATACAACGTTATATGTAACCACGTAGTACAATCATACTCACATAAATCTAGTACAAACATGTTTGTTTTGTGTAAGAGATTAAGGGCTGTAATTGACGCAAATGGTGGAGCAATAAAATATTAGTTGCCTTTATTTCTTTTATTTTGTACTTAATGAAAAAGCAGTTGTACAACAAACAATTTTAGATAATTGCGTAACTAGATCGAAATCGCTTGTACTAGATTTATGTGAGCATGACTGTACATAATCAAGATCATGCGCTTGATACTAAACTAACTATTGTTATTGTGTTTTTATCAATACATTTTGCTTAAATAAACTGTATGTTTTTTATATCTTAATAATAAGTTTTTGTGAAAACAATGCGAGGGTGAGGGCCCGGTCACTAAATTCTGACCACAGGCCAGCAAGTGTGTTGCTACGGCCCTGTATTACAAAGTAATCTATTATATTACGCTTCTATTATATTACGCTTTATAGTCAACTCTTTCATTGCCATTTGTATTATATACGAAAATGTCCCGATTCAGTAGTATTCAAAACCGATTTTTTTCGTATATGATGTACTATGATAACTTTCAGAGAAACATATAGTTAGTTACCTGCGTAAATTTTGCAGGGACTGGTGGTTGCCATCATTTAAATAACCCGCTGTCGCTTGCGAGAGCAGGAGCCAGGGTTAAGGAACGCGCTCGCTGTTCCGTGCAATAGACAATGGGGTAGCGTGGCAAATGCGACCGCTCAATTTTTTTTTATTTTTGAAAAACAACCATTTAACTGGCAAAATATTGAAAAATGTTCACGTCGAGTATAGTCGACGCGTCATGTACACTATTGATGCAATCGCATTTGCCCCAAAACTTGTCGCAATTGCCATGCTGCGTCCTTGTCTATTGTACGGGGCAGTGGGCACGTTCCTTCTTCCTCGCTCTCGCTCGCGCAGACCAGGCGAGAGGGGGTCATTCAAATGCTGGCAACCACTAGCCCCGGCAGCTTTTATGCAGAAAACCATATTCCATCGTATAGAAGAAAAATTTAGCTAAAATTCGATTAACACCATTGTCGTTGCACAATAAGCCATGATAATTAAAGAAAAAGAACTTTTTTGCATCTGGCTGCCAGGAGGTTGCGGCAGATTGATAAGAAAACACATATTTTTTCCAAGTTTTTTAAATTACTCTCTTTAAGATGGCGCTTGATTTACTTCGCAAATACACGGAGTAATTTGTTTAAATAAATTAATTAAAACAGTTCTAATTACTAGGCACACCAGCCGCAGTAAATGTAATCTTATATTAAAATTGTATTTCGATAAAATAGCAGATGAACGTATAAATCACTCGGTCGGATCTTATACTATAAGTAAATTATGAAACTTTACTCGTTCATTAATGCATTATTTCATATCAATAAACAGAGGTATGTAGAGTTGCTCTCACATATTAGGGGCGATTTTTACAAAGGGCAGAGCTGACAGGAAGTATACATGTAGGTGTCTAAAAAGCATGAAACGACAATCGCAACTGCACCGAATGCTTTTTACTTAAAAGTACGTTTACCACTATCCAAACTGTTTATGTAAAATGTGAAGGTAATTTGCGATCGTAAACTAAAACAGTACTTACCGGACTAAAAAGATGCATGAAGTATAAACTCCCACAAAGAATGACCAAATAGGTACATATCTCATAAATCCGATCGTTGTTAGGACACAATTTTATGGCCATACTAAACCTGAAACTTTATGTAAATTTTGTTGTTTAGGGAGATGTTGTGCATTTAGACATAAATGAATATAAACAATATTCTAATTTTCAAAATTGGTGTCATTATGGTGATTAAAAGTGATATATACCAATATCTTTCAACTATATAGTACGTACAGAAAGAGATTAGGCCAAAGACAATATTTGTTTATTTTGATTGTTAAACTGTTCGTACCAAAATGAAACGAATTTTAAGCAAACCAAATCTCATATGTTAAAGTGTACGAAAACTGAAGGTTTTTAAATTAGAAAGTATTAATGTATATAGTAATCAAATAGACTTCAGATCAAACTTAATTATGGAGTAAATGTACATTATATATTTATAAGAAGTAAAAAAAGCTAGATCTGAAATTTATTTGATCACTGGATATTTAGCGCTTTTACAATTGTTTTTTTTGCATAAGTTGTTATTTTAATTCCTATTAATTGTATAACCATATTCTTATATTTTTACACCTTTTCACATATTCTATAGAAGGAGTTGTGCGAAAAACTTAAATTCTAAGCAAAAAGTACTTAAATCGATTTATAAATCTAACTCTAAAAAATGCTAAGCTAATTCTATAGCTATTTCAAAATAAAGGTAGCAAAATTTGGAAAAACTATTTATCCAACTCCTCTTAGTTATAAGGCTATTACTGGATTAATTTTAGACCTCTAAAGTGGCTGATAATCCACTAGTGAGGTAAAAACCATAACCCAATAGAGGGATACTTCGGCACACTTTTGGCATAAAGTGTTTTTTTAAGACATTCAGTGTGCCATTTTCATATTATGAATGATCGCGCCATATGTTCGGCGATTTTAGTTAAAGAGAATTCACAACAGAGATAGGAATTAAGTATTGTGAAGCTCAGACAAAGGAGAGTTTAAAATCGAGTGGGTGATTTGCCAGTACTGTTAGCGGGTAGTGTCGATAATGTGGCTAATTATTTAGATGTAAAGGTGACAACTTATAAAAAAAATTGATAACATAAAAAATGGTGCAGGGACCGAGAATCGACCTCGCGAGATCAGGCTCGGCAGTCCGTGCTACTCCACTCTGAAAGGGTAGTTACGCAACGGCTTAACGTTGTTACTAGTAGCTTGAATACAAATGGACATAAGAAAAGCTTTTGAGTTTCTCACATTAATATCCTACACAATTGGAAAATAAATCATATTGATACGTTATGCCTTTCGCCCATATTTACATCCATTCGGCTTGACATACTCGACTTTTACTAATTGTCCGACTTTCTTTTAACACCAGAGCGGTTACTGTCTACAAAATATGTACACTTTTTAGACATCTTTCATATGATTTTGAGTTGGTCGCGATTGATTAATAGGTTGCGACAAACATAAACTTGTAAAAATACCTTACTGTTACCGTACTGTGAAGAAGTGCTATCTACTTCTTTATGATTTTTTTTATGATTGATTATATAACTGTAAATTATTTTAGGACCTAATATGAGTTGTATTGGGTTAAATTGTACAAAATCTGCTTAATATTTTATTTCGCGTGTTTTTTCATTTATTAATTAAGAAAATTATGTATAATAACCTAACAATTAAATGACCATTTAATTTTCAATTTACATGTAAAATTTTGCAATTATTAACATTTATTAGTGAAGGTTTTAAGTATTGTTTTAATGTTATTTCAAGGACTTGCATTGCTAAACAGTGTTATGAAAATAATAAGGAGGAATTTGTTAAAATTCAAGGTTTCCTTTAACATATTTGGCATCGAAGAATTCATTTATTTGTAGATGTGTATAATGATAATGAAGTTAGTTTGTCTGCAAGCGTTTTTGTTTAGATGAATTTTAACATGCATTATTAACTATCTGATATAAACAGAAACTAAACATTAGTAAAAAAAAGTATAAAGATATGTGCATATTTAGAAATGTACTAACTGCAAAATCTGTTACCGAACATTTTTCAAATCATGCTTTCATGCAAATTGATACACGGGAGGTATCAAAAGTAGAATTCATATAAGTTATACATTTTCTCTATATTGTAATCATAAGCTATGACTAGAACGAACAATAGATATAACTAAATACTACAATTAGAGGACAATGAGAACACGACAGTGAAAATATATCTCTTGCGTAACAGTCAAAATTGTTTAAATTTTTGTTACGGGTTGGCCTTGCACAACATAAAGGTATTATTTATGTCTTGTATTGAATTAAGCTGCTTTCAATACAAGCTATTCAATTGTTATTCGAGACTATCTCTTATGTATTACGTTTAATCCATTTCTTATTGTAAAAGGTCACTTTCATTTGCAGTTTAATTCATAAGAAGTTGCAATCTTTCAGTGACTATTTTGCACTTACCTTGAAGATTTCACACATTCAAAACATCGAATATTTTAAAAGTAAACCTTCGTTTTGAGTATCTTTGCTTTTCCATATTAGGCAAAACTTGAAATTCCATCTTAAAGAATTACATATTCAAACATATCCGAGGTAGTTCAAGTGTAATAGATATGCCAGTAGAGACTCTTACTAACGTTGGAATTAATTGAATATTGGTGACGAAATTTCTTAAAATAGTAAGATTATCTGGAAATGCTTTATTTTAATTGCTTAAAAATATTTATTCGAATGTTAAGGCTCACAACCAGAAAATTGGAATTTTAATATAACGAAATATAACTGATTTTACAAATTCTTAATAACTACTGCTTCCTTAGGATAATTGATTATTTAATATCTCAGTTTCATCCACATTATTGTGGGAGAACTATGTTAGCTATATTTATCTATAAATTCCTTTACCTACCTTTAGGTCATCGCTATATCTCTTCGTTAACAATCGATCACTATAAAAGTATATTTGAGGCCCGTCTCTAGCATCAGTGAAGACGTCGCGGATTCTAGTTTATGATGTTATAAATGGCGCCAACAAGTTAAACTCAAATATACTGATATAAGCCAAGAAACTTGTAACTTCACTTTCTATCAACTAATAACAATACGATTATTGAACTCCCTATCAAAATGAAAGAAAGCAATACTTGTAGCTGGTTTTATTAATACTCGAACATTACTACCATTGATCAGACAATTAGCATCTTTACTATTACTACCTCACGCAGGGTACCCCAAATAGTTTAACTTAAACCGCTCGTAAGTTTAATTGTTACACAGTTTTTATATGCAAAAATATCATCAGATTCTAGCTACAACACTTATCTTTGTGCCGATATACTCGCAGACATTTAATACGTCCCGTTACTCCTATCACATGTCAGCTTGACAGGTTCCAACCTCGGCTGTCATTCGCTATACATCGACCCCCAATACTGCGGTAGATTAGCTTTCCAAGATTTTCCGCCTAATAGTTGTTGCTATAAATCGAATTTCCAGGTAACAAAAGGCAAATTCCACATTAAACTACATACCCTGTTCACAGGCAATAAACTTCGCAATCGTTGTATTCGTGTTTCCCAGATCGCTTCACAGCTTGAATATAAATATTCATTGGAAAAATGACATCTGCTTAATGATCTCCTTTACAGGAACGGCTGGCCAGTAACCCAATTCTTTACTATCACCAAACCAGAATAAATGGCGAGATTGTCATTTACACCCCACGAAAACTCTTGCCCTTTTTAAAAGCTGATATACAAATTTTCTCTCAAACAAAACCAACCTTGTTTTTATATCTCCTCTAGCAACGAACAAAGCCAATCTGATATTAATTTTTATCGCGTCACTCTCACTAGATTTCTCATTGAACACTAGTATTAATATCAAATGCTTTTGACACGTAACAAACTCCCCCCTTACCAGAAAGGAAAAATTTCAACGAAATTTTTAACTAAATAAAAACTTTATCCTAAAAGGATACATACATATACGCTAGAGAGTCATTAAACCGTCTGTCATAAGACGTCTCTAACAATTAACCTAAAAAAAAACCCAATACCCACACCACAAACAAGCAACTACACCGTAGAGACGGTGATGACCCCAGGAGGAACCCAGGACCAGATCAACCCCACGACAAGGATCAAGATTGTTCGTCGCTGCTGGATGTAAATGCTGCGCCGGTGAACAACCCTGTAACAACCTGTCGTGACGAAGCTCCACCCCCATGAACCCCACAAAATCGCTCCAAATCCCCACAGCGTACCCCCCCTGACAACTTCCAATAAACCCCCGAGGCGGAAGCACACCTCCACACAGTTTGAGGTACTGTCAGACCGAAAATAGTTAAGCCAAAACGAAGAATAACCAGGGTTTTCCTTTTGACACGCCTGGGGAGGAAGTAACCCCAGTGACAGAGGGTTACAGAAACCAGAAAAGTGAGAGGCAGAAGCCAACATCCACACAACTCTCATACGCTCCGACGAAGGGATCCTTCAGCGCCCCGAACGGCCTGAAGAAAATCCCCACCAATCTTTATCTCACCTCCAACAATCACTCATTACCAGAGATTTCATCCGCGCCAGATCAAAGAGAAATAAAAGAAAACAAATTGTCATTCATCTAAGTAAACAGTTCATTCAAAACAAAATCGACATTCACTAGATTACAAGAGAGAAATATAGACAAAGCTTTAAGAAGAAAAGAAGGCGAAGAATGAAGGACTGGTCATCTTAAAAATTTTGTATTGTAGGGAAACACCCTATATCCCCAAACCCCAAGGGATACCTAAAAGAAACGAAGAAGTTGTACTTCTTTAACGATTAATCTCGTTACCCTTATGTCCCCTTAGGAAAAAGCAGGATAACGTAACGCTCTTCCAATACAATCAAAAAGAAAACCATCCATTAACATTTCCCAACAGGGAACTCCGTATACGTTATACCCAAAAGAGAGAAAAGAACAAGATATTAAAGTTTCCCAAATAGTGTCCTTCCCGACTGTGCCCTTCCAACCACCCTAAACCTTAAAATGGGGAAAGAACAAGATATTAAAAGTTCCCCAAAGAGTGACCTACCCTACTGTGCCCTTCCAACCACCCTAAACCTTAAAATGGGGAAAGAACAAGATATTAAAAGTTCCCCAAAGAGTGACCTACCCTACTGTGCCCTTCCAACCACCCTATACCTTACACGAAATTCAATAACAGCTGGAATAACCAATCACAGCAGCAGATCATACCAAAGACTTCATTCGGCAACAACGGCTCAAAAGGAAACTAAAGGACATTAACTCGGGGACAGAGGCAGGTCCCATAAATCCGGAACAAGCCGATATTCTAAATGAGTAAACGAAACCGTTCTCCAACTCCAAGCATGACCAAAAGCGAAACCAAAACAAGGATTCGAGACTCACTTGTGGATCTAAATCCGCGTAAGCGAAATGGATACCGAAAAAAAAACTCACACAATACACATAGCTGAAGGTAACCATACAACAACAGCTACGCCACCAAAATCCCAAAAAGGTATCCAACAAAACCCAACAAGCTAACTCAAACCTACGCTAAAGCGAAAGATGAACTTCACTCGACACGAATGCAAGTCAAACCACACAATGAACCCAACAGCTATCTGCAAGCTACTCCAGTGTTATTATAGGAAGAACTAGATGGAATAGCTCCCTACAGTGACCTTCCCTGCAATGCCCAACCAACCACCCTATACTTTACAAGAGGGAAAGCAAGATAAAAATGCTCCCTAAAGTGACCTTCCCTACAGTGCCCAACCAACCACCCTATACTTTACAGGAGGGAAAGCAAGATAAAAATGCTCCCTAAAGTGACCTTCCCTGCAGTGCCCATCCAACCACCCTATACTTTACAAGAGGGAAAGCAAGATAAAAATGCTCCCTAAAGTGACCTTCCCTACAGTGCCCAACCAACCACCCTATACTTTACAAGAGGGAAAGCAAGATAAAAATGCTCCCTAAAGTGACCTTCCCTACAATGCCCAACCAACCACCCTATACTTTACAAGAGGGAAAGCAAGATAAAAATGCTCCCTAAAGTGACCTTCCCTACAGTGTCCATCCAACCACCCTATACTTTACAAGAGAGAAAGCAAGATAAAAATGCTCCCTAAAGTGACCTTCCCTACAGTGCCCATCCAACCACCCTATATGAAATATAAACCCAATCAAAAGAAAGGAGAGAATATTCCACAACCGCAAGTTCACACAAAACCACAATCATACTAACGATCCAGCTGAAGGCTGACCGACACCAAAAGAACCACACACCAATGCACTGCTAGAGCTCCACACGACAAGAAAAACCGAAGAAACAAATTCTATCACCACACACAGAAACCACCAGAAGATCGAAAGCGGAAGAAGTAACAGAAAAAGAACCGATTACATTAGTCGAAGGAAGGGACAATGTATTGAGAAAAAAATTTAAGTTTCAATTTACCAAGACAGCCAGCAACCCAATGACAAATAACCAGTCACAAAGACTCCGGGAAATCGTCCCATAACAGTACCCAAAACCCAAAAATCCGCATACCAACGGAGCTTCATCAGGTCCAATTAACAATTTACCAATCTCTGAAGCTAAGGGATAATGGTACACACAATTCAAAGGTATGCTGCCGCCATTACATCACCAAACCGTTTTCTCAAACATGTCTAACATCGTTACACAACAAGGAACGAGAATCACCCCCAGGAAAAATAGATACCACTCAATTCGGGGACACAAGAACAGCCACCGAAGGAACCACCACAAACCTAATCTCGATAACTAAAGAGCTAATCGACGATTCAGAAATCATAATCAAAAACCTATCTTACCCAACGGGCGTACTCGAACCTCATCAGAAACAAAGGAAAATAAAATTGAAGATCCAACAAATAATAACTACCATAATCAAAACTAGGAAGATGGTTTGAGAGACGTGATATCTGCATAAGCAAAATCTCCCAAACACACCAACACCAAGCCACGTTATCTTACCAACAAACCAGAAGAAGATGAAAGAGCCAATCGAAGAACTGTATGCCAACCCAAACTAAGAAGATGTACTGAGAGACCTAAAAATCATCAAGGATTAAAAGAAAGCCGCAGAGCGAATCCCTCAGACACACCAACATCGAACCCACATCACAATCAACACTCCAAAAAGAAAAGGAAAAGAAGCAATCAACTACACCACGCCAACCTAACTAGAAGGAGGCTTATAAATCCCGCAAAAGCAAACTGCTCCAAACACATCACCATCACACTCATAACAGAGTTATCACCAAACTAAGAAGAAGACACAAAGAAAATCTCAAACACACTAAACCTTTCACACATACATTCAATTAAAAAAATCAAGCACATCAAACCACCAGGACTCTAACATTCAATGAAGAAAAACTCAAGCACATTTGGCCAGCATATCCTCGAGGTTCCGTCAATGAAAATCGCAATCATTCAATGAAAAACTCTAAAAGATAATTCATCATGATACCTGAATAGCGTGATGTCTTCACCATTCATACAAATGAAAATAAAACCAGCCTTTATAAACATACACACAGAGCTCCTAAATCTAACATGCAACACACCCACTCAATCAAATAAAAATAAAACGAGCAAGGATTAAATGTCCAATTATAAAATATCCAAATAAGATACTACTTCCACAAATCAATCAATAAATCGACAAAGGCTATCTCTCTTATTTCACCTACGCCAAGGCACTACTTACATAAGCTTAGTACTACTACGAGTACTATACTTGTTAAAACCACAAATAAACAATCCACATTAATCCAAAAGAACCCCATATTAAACACAAACCCTAAAGTTTAATTTCAATCTGATTAGCCAAAACAAACTACTCAAAATTTTGCCAAGTATACCGTTTTATGTATTATTCTCAAAGTAATTCTTTGGTTTGTCACGTTCTGACGATATTTTTCCACTTACATAAACGAGTACAGAAAGTTATGTATAACTATTGTCAGTATTGCTCCTTTCTATTATAGTACGACCTAAAGGTATATGTTCCAATCTTGTTAAAGCCCCCGTTAGCTCTTCAAAAATCTTATTAAAGCCCCACGTTGGGCGCCAAACTTGTTAGCTATATTTATCTATAAATTCCTTTACCTACCTTTAGGTCATCGCTATATCTCTTCGTTAACAATCGATCACTATAAAAGTATATTTGAGGCCCGTCTCTAGCATCAGTGAAGACGTCGCGGATTCTAGTTTATGATGTTATAAATGGCGCCAACAAGTTAAACTCAAATATACTGATATAAGCCAAGAAACTTGTAACTTCACTTTCTATCAACTAATAACAATACGATTATTGAACTCCCTATCAAAATGAAAGAAAGCAATACTTGTAGCTGGTTTTATTAATACTCGAACATTACTACCATCGATCAGACAATTAGCATCTTTACTATTACTACCTCACGCAGGGTACCCCAAATAGTTTAACTTAAACCGCTCGTAAG
Organism: Agriotes lineatus; assembly: GCA_940337035.1. Lineage (NCBI taxonomy): Eukaryota > Metazoa > Arthropoda > Insecta > Coleoptera > Elateridae > Agriotes > Agriotes lineatus. The sequence continues at coordinate 133,431,902 of OW679196.1, read as the reverse complement.
TTTAATTGTTACACAGTTTTTATATGCAAAAATATCATCAGATTCTAGCTACAACACTTATCTTTGTGCCGATATACTCGCAGACATTTAATACGTCCCGTTACTCCTATCACATGTCAGCTTGACAAGTTCCAACCTCGGCTGTCATTCGCTATACATCGACCCCCAATACTGCGGTAGATTAGCTTTCCAAGATTTTGCGCCTAATAGTTGTTGCTATAAATCGAATTTCCAGGTTACAAAAGGCAAATTCCACATTAAACTACATACCCTGTTCACAGGCAATAAACTTCGCAATCGTTGTATTCGTGTTTCCCAGATCGCTTCACAGCTTGAATATAAATATTCATTGGAAAAATGACATCTGCTTAATGATCTCCTTTACAGGAACGGCTGGCCAGTAACCCAATTCTTTACTATCACCAAACCAGAATAAATGGCGAGATTGTCATTTACACCCCACGAAAACTCTTGCCTTTTTTAAAAGCTGATATACAAATTTTCTCTCAAACAAAACCAACCTTGTTTTTATATCTCCTCTAGCAACGAACAAAGCCAATCTGATATTAATTTTTATCGCGTCACTCTCACTAGATTTCTCATTCAACACTAGTATTAATATCAAATGCTTTTGACACGTAACAACTATTGGAAAATACATCACTAATGAATTATAAATAGCTACATTATAGTATTAGATAAGATTGTAGATCTCAAGACATATATGATTGTTGATAATTAAATATAACCAAATATGCATATCAAACTAAAATAATTATAGTATGAATATGAAATGTTACCTGAATTTATTTCCTCAGATGTAATATTATAAACAGCTTTTCAGTATATAAGTAATTTGTTTCATTATTTTATTTGTTTAGAATGAGTTAGATCTTTTAGTTATGCAAATCTCTAATTGATTCAAGTGAGGTACTAATAGCAAAGCTACATTACCTCTGGATAGTAATAATTAAAACAGTTGAAATGTGTTGTGCGGTTTACTTTTAATTGGTAATGTTAAGTCCTTCATAACCATGTAGGTATTTAACTTATATAAATGTATATATTGAAAACGTTATACTAAATAAGAAAGAATGTCAGTAGTATGTAATTAGTGTTTAAGTACCTATTTTAGTCGGTTCGGTCCTTTATTAGAAGTGGGTTTGTTTCTATTAGAAAGTTTAAAATATTTCAACCATATAGTATTTTCATATTATGTATTGTAGTAAGTAAATGTCTATATTTCATTTCAATTTTCTGTGCTGTATTTAGAAGTGTAGCTAACAGTAATGCAAATTCGTATAAATTCTTATTTCTGTCGTGTAACGATCGGCAATATTGTTAATAAAAAGACCTAGTAATTAGAAAATAAAAATTTTCCTTATAAAATATTATTTTATTTACTAGCAACACGATATTGTACATTTCGTCATAGATACAAAATATGAAAATCTACTCATAACTCCCAAGGGATTTTTTCAAATTATTTCTTTCTCAAACTCATGGTAACCATGCAACTATAGGTAACGTCTTAGCAACCATACATTGAGGCAACCCTTGATGTTACATATTCTAATTTTGAAATTTAATACTATTTTTACTAATATGCTAGTAAATAAAATCGTGTTCTTTATATATATCAGACTTTACCTGCGGTTGACTTACAGACCTCGGGCCAGAGAAACAATAGAACAGAAGTTAGTTTGTCCCAAGCCTAGCTGAGAACGTGCGGGGTTTGTAGTCTGACGCACCATTAAAATCTCTTTTAGAATTCTAAATTCTGGCTTTCATTTATTGCATTTTATTACTTTATACACATTTTAGCACATATAATCAAGGAGAAAAGTACTCCACTTGAGTATAATAATTACAGAGCAGCTTGCACCAATCGATTAAATTAAAAGTTTTCTTTGGTTTATCGGTTGAAATCCAAACGAAGCTATTCACAGAGTTTGAAAATATCATGGGTAGGGTTTGTCGTTTTACGCACCATTCAAATCTATTTTGAATATCATAAATTCCTGCCATTATTTATTGCATTTTTGATTGTTTTATGCAAATATTGTTAAATTTAAAGCGGCATCTGCATGTAGTATAGGTATAGAGATTTTAGTAAATTTGAAACATTTTAGAACTGTAGATAATGGCAAATTTTAGAACGGATTTTTATTACTTAGTGCAATATAATTGTCAAAGCTATATGACATTGCACATGTATTTTACAATTCTGGGTTAAGATAAATGTAAGGCAAATATAAAAAGTGCTGGTCTTACGAATAATTACGCAGCACCTTGCACCAATTGATGCAAATAAAAGCTTTTCTAGTAAATTCTACTAGATTGAACTAATCAATGTCGATGTTACTGTTAAAAGAAATAGAGCTGTATGAAATGGTATCGAATAGAAGATAGATATTCGGTTTTGTTCAAAACACAGTTATAGGAACGTGTAGGGTTCTGACCTGAAGCACCATTATAATCTATTCGAAAATAAAATTTCTGGTTTTTGATTACTGAATTTTCTTTTGGTTTGCCTAAATACTGTAAAATATTTTAGATTTTTTGGGTTTTATAACTGTAAGTAGTGCACAATTTTTAAAATGGTGTATTGTATTTGTAAAAGTGATCTTGGTAAGGAAACGTCTGTTACTTTGTGAAATCTATGAGTGCATATCAAAACTTCTCAAATTGGGAAGGATGAAAGCGATTATAAAAAGTGCAGATCTTAAGAATAATTAAGCGGCACCTTGCACTAATTGATTTAAATACAAGTTTGTGTTACAAAGTACAATTCGGCTTCCTACAATTTTAGTAAATTAGATTCTTGGGTCTTTTAAATTCGATTTAGTTAATTGATTTTGATGTTATTGTCAAAAGACATAGAACGGAATCGAAGAGAATAGGATATAAGCTATTTACTCAATTGATGTAACTAATGCTACCAGGTGCCAGACAATATATGACTAAGCATAATATTTTTTTTCTTAAAGAACACAAATTTCCGTTATTCAAATATATTTGCACACTCCGTGCATCGTCTTCAATAGAATTATGCACATATTAAACTAAAAGTTAAATTAAACTAACAACGTCGACGGGTTATGTTGAGTATGTTATTATAAACAATAAACATTTATTCGCAGTTTTAATAATTGGCTTTTCTAACGGTAGCCATCTTTATATACCGTGTGACAATGAAACCAGGGGATGCTTCCATCTTCTTTATTTATAAATCGATTTGGATAAAATTTGATATAGAGATACTAGACATAATTTCTGATTGAGGGATAGGTATAGTCAAAATGGTCGACTGCCGCTGTCACTGGAAGCGCCAGGGATTTTCGAGGTAGCTAGAAATTCGTAGCTAGAATTACTGTAAACAAAATGACGGATACAAAACGGCGGCCAAACTTGTGAAAAATGATCAGGCTTTGATAAAAATTGGTATAGGTACCTGTAGGGGCTTTCGAAGTAGCTTATTACAAATTCTAAGACAAAATTACTGTAAATAAAAGGGCGGAGCTTCTATTTGTTGGCGATTTTCGGTCGCAGGATCTCGATTTTGGTTTCGTTGTACTTGGTCGTTGGTCATGTATTTAGTTTTGCTTACGTTTTTCCTGGATCTTATTTGAAGTACCTCTACCATTTCTTGTATTTCGTCTCTGTAGTTACTGAATGAATACATTATTCAGTAAACTAGAAAATAGGCTATGGACTTGCCAGAGTCGAGATGGACAACCAAGGAATGAAGTATCCAATAACCAAAATATACTTATGGACACAAGTGTAATTAATACAGCGAATTTAGGTAGCGATAATCGCATGGTATGAGCAAAGGTGTACATGAACATAGTACAAGAACAAAGAAAACTAGCAACAAGTACTTAATCTTCATAAAACGTAGAACATCTTAAAAGAAAATCTACTCAATACCAGAAAAAACTTCATAAGTATATGGCATTGGCTAATGAAAAAGGCATTATCGATGATTGCAATAAAAACATAGTTCGTGGCAGAAGAGAAACATTTGAAATGCTAGACCAATGCAAAAAAGGCAAGTAATTAAAGAAAATAATAAGTCACTAACATTATTTTCTAAATTTTCCAATTGGTGTGTTTATTTTCAACATGCTTTTGTTGGCATCTCTACTGTTAAACGCGTGGCGTGCTTGCCTGGGTGCGTTTGTCACGTATCCATTGCCATCAATCGAGCGCACTTCGTCTTAGATTAGCCGTGTAGCCACAGCGTGCTGCATAATTCAACGATAGGCAAGTACGCGAGGCAGCGTTCTTAAGCCGAGCGAGTAAAGCGTCTGACTAGGCTTAGAGCCATGGCGCAGAGTCAAATCTTACCAGCTGCATTTTTTTCTTTCCGAATTAATGTAATTCACCTTGCTAAGTGTTTGCTTTAGCTTTTCAGTATCATTAGTAACATTAAGATATGTTTACCTATTCGGTACATGATTTTGAATACTCTTCATCCTCGTTGAATATGAAAAAAGTTGTTACCTTGCTTTCTTTAGTACAGACGTTAACACGTTTTCTTCTGTACCTAACTGGTTTACTTACAATACAATTTAAAAATGCAAAACTTTTTTAATTAGAGTAAGGCCACACATGAGGTGGGCTAGAAAGCTAATATCTACTCATTTTGAATATACGTTTTATTCTTAATTTTCAAAATAAAAATTTCTCCACAAAATAGCTTCATATAATTGTTTCCAAGATGGCGGCGACATCCCATCCCGTAAGTGCTGCAACACTACTGATTCTTATTCAGTAGGTCATAAAGTACATTCATGACGATTTTTAGCTTTATACTTTGTTTGGTCAGCTAGGTTAAAGGGCCCGTACTGAAATGAAAGTTTGCTTTTCAAAACATTTCTTCTTCCTCTTAATATAAGTAGGCTGAGAGCCTATTACTTCCACACACTCGGTTTTATAAGCCATCTTAAGCCGCTGCCGGGGTAGGTGGCTATCCTAACCCCTTGAATTAGGGAAGAATGCCCTCGCAGGGGTCACGACTACCAAAGATGTTCGTATGATGGCCAGAGAGCCGATGTTACCAATGTCCGGGTCTCGAACCCTCTACCTGCCGACTGCTGGCGCAACATTTTACCAGCCGGCCACACGCTATCTCTTTCAAAACACAATTCACCTTAATATAATTATAGTAAATTTGATTTGATTCGATTCTGGCAAATTCTATTAATTCTATTGATCTATTTCGATTTTATTGTTAAAATAAACGCCTTGAGTAGAAATAATAGAACGAAGTTAATTTGTCCTAAGCCTAGCTGTGAACGTGCGGGGTTTGTAGTCTGACGCACCATTAAAATCTCTCTTAGAATTCTAAATTCTGGCTTTCATTTATTGCATTTTATTACTTTACACGCATTTTAGCACATTTTATCAAGAAGAAGGGTACTCGTCTTGAGTATAATTATACAGCAGCTCGCACCAATCGATTAAATTAAAAGTTTTCTTTTCAAAACACAGTTTGGTTTATCGGTTGAAATCCAAACGAAGCTATTCACAGAGTTTGAAAATATCATGGGTTTGTCGTTTTACGCACCATTCTAATCTATTTTGAATATAATAAATTCTTGCCATAATTTATTGAATTTTTCCTTGTTTTATGCAAATATAGTTAAATATAAAGCGGCATCTGCATGTAGTGTAGGTATAGAGATTTTAGTAAATTTGAAACGTTTTAGAACTGTAGGTTATGGAAAATTTTAGAACGAATTTTTTATTACTTAGTGCAATATAATTGTCAAATATATATGACATTGCATAGATATTTTACAATTATGGATCAAGATAAATGTAAGGCAAATATAAAAAGTGCTGGTCTTACGAATAATTACGCAGCACTTTGCACCAATTGATGAAAATAAAAGTTTTTCTAGTAATTCTACTAGATTGAACTAATCAATTTCGATGTTACTGTTAAAAGAAATAGAGCTGTATGAAATGGAATCGAATAGAAGATAGATATTCAGTTTTGGTCAAAACACAGTTAGCAACGTGTAGGGTTCTGACCTGCTACACCATTACAATCTATTTGAAAATAAAATTTCTGGCTTTTGATTACTGAAATTTCTTTTGGTATAAATACTGTAAAATATTTCAGGTGTTTTTAGGGTTTTATAACTGTAAGTAGTGCACAATTTTTAAAGTGGTGTGATTTAAATGCAAGTTTGTGTTAGAAAATACTATTCGGCTTCCTATAATTTTAGTAAATTAAATTCTTGATTCTTATAAATTCGATTTAGTTAATTTATTTTAATGTGAATGTCAAAGGACAGAGTCGAATCGAAATGAATCGAATAGAAACTCTTTATTCAGTTTTGACTAAAGTCTAGTTAGAACCGTATAGGGTTTGCAGTCTGACGCACCATTAAAATCTACTTGAAATTTATAGTTTTCGACTTATTTAATGATTATTTTTAATTTATTCAAATATTGTCAAAGCAGATAATTTTTAGTACGTTTGGATCGTTTTAGAACGTTCTACAGGGCGTTTCAAAAATAAATACCTACCGCAAATTGGAAGGGTTTTAGATTTTCGCAAAATAATTAAAGAAAGTTAAACACAATTTTTCTCTAAACCTCTTGTTTGGATTCTACAGGGTGATAAGGATGGTTCAAACAATACATATTTTATTAAATATTTCCAGAGGACAGAAATATTTATTTAAAAAAAACTGCATGTTAGTGTTTTGTACTGACCAATTACTATACTTTATTTTGACAAATAACAATAATCCAGAGGCAAATAATCACAGCTTCAAGTACCTATCAATTTTTACGCCAAACTTTTTGTACTCCCTGCCCTGTAGTTTAGAAAAGTGTGTGCTTACTTTTGTGCCATTTTTTACGGGACCAATAACATTTTGGTGTAGGTAGCAAAATTAACGAAACTAGAAGTATTGAACTTTTTAGTAATTGGCCAGTAGGGGTAACTAACATGTCCTATGTTCAAATTAATATTTCTATCTTCTGGAGAGATTTTTAATAACATTTAAATTGTTTGAACTCCCTTGATCACCCTGTAGAACAAAAAACTACCACCCCAGCAGCTTGAGATTTTGTTATAAAACATTCAAAAAGTCTTTTTTAACGGGTTAAATTAAGAGTATCTTCTTGCGAGGAATGGAATGGAGAATAGTAAACACACACTTTCTTGAAGTACAGGATGTTAAAAAAGTTTGGTAAAAAAGATGATTCTTAAACCTCCGATTCTTCGCCTGTGAATTATTACAATTTTGCAAAATTAAGTATAATTTGCTAAGTCGGAGTCTAACATGTACTTATTTTGAACTGAATATATCTATTTACGGGACAGGTTTGTATTAAATATGTATTGTTTAAACTTTCTTTATCACCCTGTAGTACCCAAAGAAGGATTATAATTGTATTCAACTTCTTTTTATTACTTTGCGAAAATTACCACTGTTGCAATTTTTGGTACTTATTTTTAGACACATTGAACAAATTTGGAGGATCTTGCACCAATTGATACAAATAAACATTCGTTTTTGAAAATGTAATTTGTTTTGGTGTAATTTTAATAAATTCGATTGAATTCTGTTAAATTCTATTCGACTTAATTAATCGATGTCGATTTTACTGTTGAAAGAAGTAGAGTTGAATAGAATAGAATAGAACATAAACTTTTTTGTTTCAAGTCTAGTTTGGAACATGTACGATTTATAGCCTAGCGCAACATTAATATCTGTTTGAAAATGGTAAATTCTAGCTTTTATTTATAGAACTTTCTTTTGATTTACCTAAATATTGCAAAATTTAAAGTAATCTTTGCATGAGACTGAACCAATTTTCGAGCATTTTGAACGTTTTAGAATCGCAAATAAGCCAAATCTCAGAACTCGTTTTTCTATTGTTTTGGATTATTAGAAACAAAGCTCCTACTGTTGAATATGAAAAGTGCTTATTTTAAGAATAATTATGGAGTACTTTGCTGTTCCATCTCTTCAAATGAAAGTTTGGATTTCAAAACACAGTTTAGCTTAACGCAATTTTAGTAAATTCGATTTGATTCGATTCTCGTAAATTCTATTGATTTTATTAGTCAATTTCGATTTTGCTATTAAAACAAATAGAATTGAATAGAATGAAATCGAATAGAAGCGATTTCATGGCAACTCTAGTTAATAACGTACAGGGTTTGTAGCCTGACGCACCATTATAATCTATTTGATTTTTTTTTTCGTATGATTTACATAGATGTTCGCTCATTTGGACAACTTTGGAACCGCAAGTAAGACATAACTCGTTTTTTGAATTGATTTAGAACTAACTACCATAAGAAACGACTATTTTGTGAGAAGTATTACTGTATATAAATAAATATTGACTACGATAAAATGCTTGCTTCAATCGATTTTTTTTATAATACAGCTATCTTTAATGCAAATTTAATAAATTCGATTTAATTTTATTAAATTATACTCGATCTTACTAATCGCCTTCGACTTTGTTGTCGAAACAAATAGAAATTAATCGGATGTATTCGAACAGTAGTTATTCATTGAATCTACGAGAGATAGAATGTAAACTGTTTGTTGCTTTGCCCATCATTGAAATCTAGTTTGAAAAATACACTGTGGTCTTTAATTATTGAATTTTCATTTATTTTATGTAATATTGTTAAACGTAAAGCGGTATCTGCATGAAATTGAGGAACACATATTTTAGCACATTTGGGGCATTTTAGAACTGTAAGTAATGAGAAATTATAGAACTTGTATTTTATTGTTTTGGAAGTAACACAGAAAAGAAAATCTCTAATACTGTGTGAAATGTAATTATTAAAACTTGATAGCACTGCATATTCTAAAATTGGGTAGCTAAAACCGAATAAAAAAAAGGCTCGTTTTGAGGATAATTACGGAGCACCTTGCACGGTACTGTTACTTGGAAATTCGTCAACGTAATTAAAACCATATCACGAAATTGTTTTTCTGAATCCCACACAGCGTGAACTTAACGAAACCAAAATTACCCAACGGGCCATCTACTAATCCACTGATAAAATTAGGGAGCCTCTCCCTCCACTGCGATACAACGGGAAGCGGATTTTAAATTCCGTTCCAAAACAGTCTCGTGCAGGCCGACGAAGCGGTATCTCGTGCTGGTGGAGTCGAAATACGTGCCGTGCATGCGTTTCGATATAAACAAATACGAGCGAGTTTTATTATGAAATGTCGGATTCTTGACCTCCTCTGCTTGTTTCGTGTGGGCACGAGATTCAGTAGTAATTCTAGTGATTCTCGTGGGCGGTGAAAAATCGCTTTGGTGTCGGTTGGTGATCGGTTCAGCAATTTTTGGAAATTAATGGTTGCTCTTAATTTTGCAGGTGAGCTTTTAATATGCGCGGGTTTCGGACTAAATTCGGGTTCCGGACCTGAATTTGAATACAATTAAATTAGCTGTTGTTTATCGCCGGATTTATTAATTCGGCTGTGCATGCATAATTTTTAGCAAATCGTGGGTAGGTTGAATACGGTTTGGCAGCAAATATAACTGGAAATGAGACTTCTGAAAAACAGACGTTTTTCAAATTAATTTACTTAGTATCAAGAAATTTTGAAAATATTGCAGAAATTATTCAAAATAAAAGAAATGTAAATGTTTTGATTTTCGTTTTCTTTACACTGTTAGGTCTGCATTATTTTGAAAAATATGAATGCAAGTATTATTTGAACAAACTTATATACTATAATAGATATATAATAAGTTCATATTCTATTTTAATATATGAAAATTGGAACTTTGCTTACTTGTTAAATAATATTCAGAAATTTTGAAATTAACTATTTTTAAAATTATAATGAAGGTGTATGACGACAAACATTAAATGAAAGTTTTGCTATAAGTTACGTAACAATGAAAAAGTGTCTTTTTGAATAAACAAATAATTTCAAAGGGCCATCTACATTTAAAAAGAAATGAGATTTTGATGTGGTTTTTGCTACAGTTTTAAATCTTTATAGGCAAGCATAATTTGCAAACGATGGACAGATTTAATGTTTTTGTTTGGAAGTAAGAAAAACTTAATATTTTGACAAATTATTTTTAGAAGTGCAAAGTTTAGAAATTTATTTAAATCCATCTTTTCAGATTTTGGATTTTACAATACACTTTTTTCTAATAAAAACATATACTTACCGAAATAAAAGAAAAATACAGATTTTTAAAAATTATATCATTATTGTGTCCATGCTGAGCGAATTAAAATATTTTGTATCATTGAACGTAAGTATTACTATAACAAATTTGTGTCTATAAAGTGACAGAACATAGTTCTCTTTTAATGTCAATAACTATTTAGTTATCATTTTAAAATCAAAGAAACTTTACCTACACTTTCATAGACAAAATAATAGAAAATGGGAAAACGTAGTTTTCTAAATAAATTCTCTTTCGTTACAATTATTTTGCTATTAATGTAAAACAGCTTAAATAGAATACCTATAATATATAATTTTTCTTTGTGTGGTCCAAACATTTGTAAGAGTGTTGCCTACCAAAGGCCCGAAGCTTTCAAATGAAAATATTTTAAATTTCTAATCAACCGTTACCAGGAAAATTAATATAAACGCTTATAAACTTGCATCGACCCTAGAAATTTAATGATGAATTAATTGCACTCTTTTACTATTTTCATCATACTTGTGGGGCTCAGTAACAGTTTCTCCTATATACTTAGTACGTTATTTAACCCCGTTATTAAAAGAATATGTACATATTTTGTCGACATCCAAATTTTTAGGAAAAATTTGGATACTTGTGTTTCAATATTATCAGAATTGTTTTACGTGAATTTTGGTAGTTAAATAAGTTTAAAACGATAAGCAACACTGTGTTATGCCAACGAGTTCTCAAAATATACAAATACTTAATAATAATTTAAATAAATATTTTCATATCATACTGTTCCTCAATATTTTTAACAAATAGATTACTGTGAAATATAAAAAAACTAGAGAAGACAAAATCGTCGATATTGTTATCCTATAATTACAATTATCACCTTCTTTCTCCATTACGGTGGCAACACTGTATCGTTTGTTTTACACTTTAGAATATACATAAAAGCATTTATTTGGTTTAAACATAACTTGGTTAATGGTTATGATTAAATGTAGTGTCAGCCTGGGAATATATTTATTTTTCGAACTGCAAAATATGACAGAAACATGTTGGAGCACCTTTATCAAATTACTGCCTCCTACCCATTTTGAGCCGAAATATATAAAAACCTCTATAAATAAATTGACAATAATTTTAATTTTAAATTTAAATTGGTTTGATAGTTCGCTGTGACAATGTTTTGATGTAGCATATGGTGTTACTTATGCTGTAGGATATATTGTATTTATTGTAAATTTGAAGTTTGAGATATTTGTATTTATCGTATATGAAAAAGGTGAAATGTCGAATAGCATGCCAATAAAATAAATATATGCTGTATACATATGCATTTCAATGTCATGCCATATTTCCAGGTTTTATGGCTCTGCTTTGTTATTAACACTATAATTAGTCGGTCTTCAATAATGATTCATGCAACATTAAACTAAATTATTTTTATTATCATACACGACGAATGATTGCTAGTACAATGATTAATTAATAATATTTGCTTACAAGAATTCGTAAATAAGTTTTTGGAGAAGTTTATTTACAACTAATTTAATTTAGTGTCATTAAGGTGATTAATCAATAAATATGATGTAATACGTATGCCGGCCGTTTTAAGTTGTTAACATTATACTTTTTTTCTTGTTATGGACTTTCAAGGATTACTCTAGCGGTTGAGAGTGTACACTCAACAACAAACCATAGTTCCGGTGTAAGTAACTGAGACACTTCCAGTTTAAGCACGAATCGTTTGTTTGTCGCATTACCATTGGCAAGTGAGAGCTGAGAAAAATATTGCTTTTTGCAACCGCCTTAAAAGTAATTATTTTTAATGCGAAAATTTGTCAGCTCAGTTTCTGTTTCTCTTACTAATACAAAAAGCCATACGTTGCTAGGTAACACGTTTAGTTCTTAGGATTAATGGTGATTTACCATAGAAATAAAGCTAATCTATAGTCACGAGTGGGGCTGAATTAGAATGCTAGCCTAGTGAGAGTTTTAAGCCTCGCGAGTGGTTAAAGATGCTTTGCCCATATACATCCTATAATATTTTATATACGATAGAATTTATAAAAACGGCAAATATAAAAAAATACTTTAAGTATATATTAGGATATTGCCTTGATACGGAAAACTTCACCCTAGCGACCGGTTGTAATATTGCGCTGTTAAAAATGTTAACCACTCTGCTATTAACTACGTGATTAATGAAATCATGTTATTAAGCAGTCGTTTTATAAACTTAAAACTGTCAACTAAAAGTAAATTTTACATACTGTCGTAGATAATAGTTATTTACAACACATTGAAAAATGTGGATGTTTTTTTTCAATGTAAGATTTTTTGCAATTCTGTAATAAACACAAAATTCCAGATATTCTAGGGTACGCTGATATAAGGGGCCCCGATGGGCGAACGGTTCCGCCGCTTGCAGTCGAGGCTACAGTGAAACTCGAGCGCTCGGAAGAGAGTTCAACTCCTGGCACGGGCGTTCCGGTTTTCAGTTAGTCACCAATGGAACGTCTGCAACGTGAAAAAAGTAAAATTTTTCCACTAGTGAAACAAATGTCATTTTGATATCAATAATGACCACTAAAAAGTTGACATTTGTGTACAGAATTGCAAAATAGTTATTTATGCAGTAAGTGCGTAAAGTGGTACTTTTTATGGGCGTGGAAAGTTTATTACACGAGCGATAGGGCACTTGACTTACAAGTTGCATATATTGTGGCAAAATGTCATTATAATCGAATTACTTTTAACAACAGCGTTAAAAATGAATTTAGTTTTGAAAATAAATAAAAAATTTCAGTATAAAGGGTGTCATTAAATTTATAAAGTTGAACGGTTTTTGTAATTTGCTAGGGCAATAAGGAATTTCAAATAAATATAAGTGATATATCGTTTTGTAGCCCTAAGTCGTAAGTTTTGTTTGGCGTGTAGCGCTGGACAATTGCTGAGCGTGTAAGAGTAGTACATCTGTTTTTAGAAAATGGTTTTGAAACCCATTTTCGCAGAGAATTTCATCGTTATATTGCTGTCTGCTACCAGAATTCGAGAATGGATAAGGCAATATGAAAATGTTCAGTACAAAATGCTAGCCGGTAGTCAAGGACCCGGCTACTGGTAAGAACTTCTGCTGGAACGATTCAAGTTAGGAATATGATAGACGCCAATCTCTGCTAATCCAGTTATCTAGTTAATCTATCATATTCCCAATTTTAAGAATTCTAGCAGGAATTCTTACCACTCGGGTCCTTGGCCGCTACCTAGCATTATCTACTGAACCGTGTTCGTATTGCCTTGTCCATGTCCATGCTCGAATTCTGTTAACAGATGGATCAACATTACGATGAAATTTTCTGCGAAACCTTGTTGAGTCCGAATTACAGAACTACTTCTTAAAATCAATTTCGTTACTCTTACACGGCCAACAATTGGCCAGCGCTCCATGTGAAACAAAACTTAACGATGGCCAGAAAATGACATATCACTTATATTTATTTGAAATTCACAAAAACGTTCAACTTTATAAATGATACCCTTTACTTTAATTTATGTTTATGGATAAAATTATGTATGATACTCGTGTGAAAAACGAGTTTAAGGCACTTGTATGAATTGCTGAACGAGCGTTTAAAAGAGTTTACACTTTTTATGTATTCTTATGGGAAATTTGTATTTAAAATATCCAATGTAATTTTTTGGTAGTCTTAAAATAGTATTTTATCTACATATACTGATTACGATGGTACTTTGATAATTATAAATGTAACTGTTTTATTTATTTAATTTATATATTCCGTTATTCATCAGCTAAACATATCTCTTTTAGTTACTAGAAGATACTCTTAAGAGATATCTTCAAGTTATTCAAGTAGTGATGGAAAGATGAAATATAAAGATTGTTGTGTTTTTCGAGGAACAAAAATTTTATTTGAATGGTGCTGTTAAAAGGCACAATTTTTACTTCTAATTAAAAGACAATCCACATTGATTACACACACTCAGTGTCCATGTGGAGTCCATATTTTTTTAAGAAAATTTAGTTGCTGAATGATATCTAGATTTTTTTAATATTCGACTTAACTCCCGCGATAGCATTCTTAATTAAGTTGACCTGGAAGTGCTTTGTGGCTGAATTTGGTTCAAGATGAACCACCTCCCGATTTTGGAATAACCGTTAGTCGATATTTTAATACATTTTTCCCAATATTTGAATATTTTCTTTGGGTTACTTAAAACAGACTGTAAACCAAAATAAATGTGATAAATCAAATTTTAGACCACTCCGATGACGTTAAATTTAAAGTGTAACCGTTACACTTATCAATTTCATGTTACCATTTACCAAAAATCATTTACTGACATTGATAGTAAGTTGTAATATTTTTTTGGGTTTACTTCTACAGTAGTTACGCAAAATGTATTTCGTGCATAGTTTCGTTGCATCAATAATACTGGCTGGGGATTGGCTCTCGCTTATTGCTCTAGAAAATAGGCACTCCACCTACGGTGTCGAGCCTATTTTCGTCACAACAAGCGGTCGTGCATCCCTATATCGGCAAGTCACTATGTACTTAACGCATTACTGTTGATAAAATTCAATGTATCGCATTAGAAGTTAATAATTCTGTAGCAACCGTGAATATATAGGTAACTTGCATAAATCACTTTGTTAAGGAGAGACAAAACAAAGTTTCTGATGTTTCTCAAAATAGGGAAATTACCGCAGGTTCCGGTTTTTTGCAACATGTATACATAATTAAGGACTCTCCACAATACGATAAGTTTTATTGCTATTGCTAGTGCCAATGTCAAAAATACACTCAGTTACCTAGTTATGCCAACTAAAAAAAAACAAATTCATACTTACCTAGTTCTGTATATAATATTGAAGCTTAGGATAGACAAATAATTATTTTCAAAATGAAACATTTATTTCGAAAGAAATCTCAAACAGTTGTAATTACATTACTATTATAAAATAAACGGAACAAGATAAACTTACTATTGTAAAAAAAACAGAAACATATTAATTAAATTTGATCAGGATCTTCCTTTATTAAATCAGGATCTTCATCGGGAACATCCTCAGTAAGAAGATTTCTGTAAAAGTCTTGAAATACTTCATCTACAAGTGGTACAAGTTCAAGTAAGTTCTTTTTCTTTTTTATACTGATCGGTACTGGTCCATTGTAAATAAGAGGCAATGATGCAGGCAGTGATGGTTTTCCACGCCTTCGGTAATTTACAGTCTGAAATACTTCGTCATTATCGAGTGAATGTTTGTATTTTACTAAACCTATTTCCCTGGTATACTGTACCCATTGAACTGGTTGCCACAAAAATTTTTCTCCATTATCATTCACCTTTTTTTAAATAAATGGACCTTTTCCCTTCGAAAGGCTGTTAAACTCGAGGAAATGTTCTCTTTTCATTACAAACACTTTAAATGGGTTTTTCTTCCTATACGATCTCACTAACTGATACCAGTCATTAGGATGGTTAATTTTCAAAGTGGTTTTCTTTTTAGCACGCTCTATTATGGCGTGGTCGGTATCACATTCCATGTGAGTATGGCCACGTACGAGAAATTTATGATTTATTTCCTTGAGATTGGAACATGTAGTCATAGCAACATTAAACATAAACGCCACATGTTGGTTTTTGTTTTGCCCTCCACATGTATCGGAGTAGAATGTGACTTCTTCTACGACAGAGGGAAGACCTATTAGAAGCTGGTACAAACATCATCATCATTAGTCGTACAGCCCTACAGGGGGGCCTTGACTTTCTCGAGCTTCTTTCGCCATTCTTTCCGGTTCTGTGCAGCCATTTTCCAGTTGGGGGCTCCCATTTTTATTGCGTCTGCGTCAACCCCATCTTTCCAACGAAGTTTCGGTCTTCCTCGTCCTCTTGTGCCAATTGGTTGGGCCTCATAGACCCTTCTGACTGGATTATTGGCATCGTATCTTGCCACATGACCTGCCCATCTAAGCCTTCCAACCTTAATGATCGTTACTATGTCGTTGTTTCCTTCCCTTTTGTACATATTATCAATTTCAAAGTTATATCTACGCCTCCAGACATTTTCTTCCCGCACTGCACCAAAGATCTTCCGCAGGATTTTTCTTTCAAAGGATGTTAGCAGCACTTCATCCGCTTTTGTCAGTGTCCATGCTTCGGAGCCGTAGATCAAAACTGGGATAATTAGTGTTTTATATATTCGTACTTTCGTGGTACGAGACAGGCTCGGCCTGCCTAAATACCTGGAGAGTCCATAGTAACATCTATTAGCCAACATAATCCGTCGTTTTATTTCTTTTGAGATATCATTATTCTTATTCACTGAGGTTCCGAGATAAATAAACTCTTGTACTACTTCGAAGTTGCGGTCGCCAATTGTAATATTCTGACCCACATCCCGCACTCTATTGTTTTTTGTGGCAGCCATGAATTTGGTCTTATTTTCATTTACATGTAGGCCCATGTTTTTTGCTGCTTTCTCGAGTATTGCGAAGGATTCTTTAGCTTTTCTTACTGTTCTACATGCGATATCTACATCATCTGCGTATGCCATAGTTTGGGTGGATTTATTGAAAATAGTACCCCTAGCATCAAGCTTCGCTTCCCGAACTACTTTTTCCAACGCTATGTTAAACAGGAGGCACGCCAACGCATCGCCCTGTCTAACACCTACATTTGTCTCAAAAGAGTTAGAATTCTCATTCTGTAGTTTCACGGTACACGTCACTTTAGATAGTGTCATTTTTGTAAGGTCGATAAGAGTTTCAGGTATTTGTAGTTCATTCATGGCCTCATATAGTCTTGGCCGTAGTATACTATCATAGGCAGCCTTAAAGTCAATGAAGAAGTGGAACGTGTCGATATTATATTCATTACATTTTTCTAGAATCTGACGTAGTATGAAAATTTGATCTGTCGTTGACCGTCCGGGTCGGAATCCACACTGGTACTGCCCGATTTTAGGTTCAGCATATGCCCGTATGCGGGTTGCCAGGATATGCGATAATATTTTGTAGGCAGTATTCAAAAGGGTAACACCTCTATAATTGCTGCATTCTAACTGGTCCCCTTTCTTGTGCAGAGGACATATGACTCCCATATTCCACTCATCAGGCATTTGTTTCTGATGCCATATTTTGACGATAATTTGATGAGTTGCTTTTACTAAAGCTGTTCCACCCGCTTTAAACATTTCAGCTGTTATAGCGTCACTTCCAGGACTTCTATTGTTATTTAGCTTCTTTATAGCGTGCTGTACTTCATCTATACTTGGTGGTTCTACGGGGTCTTTATTTAGCACTTCCATTTCTTCCGCTATATGGCTGCCAGCGTTTCCCAGTAGCTCTGAGAAGTACTCTACCCATCTATTAAGAATGTTCTCTTTGTCAGTAAGGATGCATCCCTGCTTATCTTTGCACATATTGACTTTGGGTTTAAAGTCTTTTCTTATATTGTTTAATTTTTGGTAGAATTTTCTAGTTTCCGAACGATATCTTAATTCTTCTATCTCCTCTAATACTCTAACTTCAGCTTCTCTTTTTTTCCTTTTATGTACCCTTTTTTCTTCTCTCCTCAGTTTTCTGTAGGTTTCTTCAGAATCTCTTGTTCTGTGATGTTGTTTCCTCTGGTATGCCTTATTTTTTTTATCTGTCACGGTTTGACATTCTTCGTCGATCCAATCATTACGTACTTTCTTCTGTTCTTGTCCCAGGGTGCTTTCAGCTGCTTGTTTTATGACTTCGCTGCATCTTTGCCACATATCATTTATTGATTCATTTTCATTCAGGTTTAGGTTGGAGCTGATATAGCTTTTATAAGCGTTCATAGTTGTTTCATTTTTTAGAGCGTTTGTATTATATTTAGTGGCTTTCCTGCCTTTAGTCTTTTTGACATTGGAGATCCGGGCCCTTAGTCTAGTGCCAACTAGGAAATGATCGGAGTCAATATTGGCTCCTCTGTAAGTTCTTACATCCATCAGATTAGACACATGTCTGCTGGATATGAGCACATGGTCAATTTGATTTTCCGTTTCTCCGTCAGGAGATGTCCATGTGATTTTGTGTATTCGTTTGTGATTAAATATTGTGCTCCCGACAACCATGTTCTTTGATGCAGCAAAGTTTATTACTCGTGACCCATTGTCGTTGCTTTCATCATGTATGCTGAATCTACCGATGTGTTCTTGGTATATTTCTTCTTTGCCAATCTTGGCATTCAGGTCACCTATTACTATTTTAATGTCACTGGCTACACATTTATCATAGGCCTTTTCCAGATTCTCATAGAATAGGTCTTTATCCTCATCTGATTTATCCTCAGTGGGAGCATGTACATTAATGATACTTGTCTTAAAGAATTTTCCTTTTATTCTGAGAATGCAAATCCTGTCACTTACTGCTGTAAATCCAATAACTAACTGCCTCATACGTTTGGTCACCATGAAACCAGTACCAAATTGGTGCTTCGTTGGGTGACAACTATAGTATACGTCACAGTTCTTTTTATGTATAATACCTTCTCCAGTCCAACGCATTTCCTGAATAGCCAGTACGTCTACTTTGTATTTGGATGTTTGCTCTTCTAGTAATCGCAATGATGCATTTCTGTATAAAGTTCTGACATTCCATGTAAACAGTTTCAAATCATTATCCTTTAAACGTTGCTTAGGTCGTCGTCGATCGGTCCGTCCGGCTTTTTCCACTTGAGACTTCGCAACAATACTTTTTTTCCGGAAAAGGGTTGTTAGCCCTTCGCCAACCCCCAACCTGGAGGACCAGTCCAGTTTTTCTTTCACGGTGACCCTCCGACTTCTGCTGGATTGCAGCGCCGGCGAGCTTCCCCCAATTCCCATGGGGACGCACCCGATGGAGGTAACTGGCAAATCCCCACACGGGGGTACAAACATGAAGCGATTTGATTTCCACCTCTCTTACTAACTGTTGCGTCCCACATAAAACATGTTGCTTCATTGGAAGCCAAATCATGCACTGTAAGATTATATGTTCACAGTTGGCGCAAGTAAAATACTTTACCAGCAGTTAGGTGAGGCGTTGGCAAACATTGTTGGAGATCAAAAGCAAAGACTCGTTTTTTCCCATCAGCTCTTGCTATTTCCTTGTCATTTTTTTGCAGTTATACGCATCTTCTGCAAGCTTATGATGTTTATCTCTTTCCATTACTAAAATGCTTCTGGAGGCATCATCAGCAGCTTTTAATTTAGCATCAAATAAATCGCATGTATAACATGTGTCTTGTTTAGGTTTCTTAAAAGTAAGATTTAAGTCATGAAAACATTTGGAGTACAAAGTTAAAGAAATGGGATGCTCATTTGATTCCTTGTACAATTCATACATTTTTGAGATTGTTAAATCTGAGGAGAGATACTTTTTTGTTGATCTATTTCTGCAATAGTGACTTTCATAGCTAGGAAAAGAAAGAATATGTGTTTTTGCCTCTTCAATATCAACTGCAGTTCTTTTATATTTTGGAGATGCCTTACCACGTGCGTCGGATAAAATAATTCCACAAGAAGATTGTTTCTTTTTTTCAGCTACAAGTTCTACAAAACCCTTAGTTTCGCCTAAAATTCTGCAAAAACATTCTTTACATGTCGGTTGTTTGATTTTATTGATTATTATTTCATACGAATATGAATATTCTCGAACTTTTTTTTTCTCGCCTTGTTTTGCCGTTTTCTTAGGGTTTATGTTTATGAGTGAACCAACATAGCTTGCCCGTTTATTGCGACTACCCATATTCCAATATTCAATAAAACAGTTTTTACGATGTTCATATGTAAAACGTTCTGCACATTTCATTCTGCATAATGACAATTCCTTCATCACTCTAGAGTTTACTGTTTTTCCTTTTTCTGTAATGTAGGACTTCCCAGTATTTCTTAACTTTTTGCTTTCTTCTCGTTCTTTTCTAGTACGTCCCTTTTTCTTGTTGGAGTTTTTATTTGCAATGTTATCTCCACCACTTTCAAAGCTATCCAAATGGTGCGGATTTCCTGTAATTAATAAATTTTATCTATTTAAAAAACTAGAAATGTCACAGTAGGACTTATTAGGATTTTATCAATTTATTCAGAGAAGGCTCTTTACTAAAGATTGTTGTTGTTTAAGAAAAATATGTTAATTATTTAGATAGAAATGGGGTCCATCATCGGAGAAAACGTATAGTAAAAATTTTCCTAAATTGTGACATGCGGATCGCCACAATAGCTAGGTGTGGTTCCACAAATTACCAAATACTACTTGTTTAAAACGATTTAAATTTATGAAAATAGATATACACGATTTCTTACTTTGTAACAAACATTCTGCTTCATTAGACGTTTCTGAACCATTATCAGAATCTTCTACGAAGTTCGGGTCACGAATACTATCATCTGATGAATAATAATTATTTTCATTAGTATTACACTCGTCATTATGGTCATACTCATCGTTATTGGAATCTGTAACATGTAAAAAGCAAAGTGGTTCAAAGCCCAACATTTAGATATTGTTTACCAAATTTAATGTTAAATTACTGCTATTAGGGTATCACAGCTTATAAGAAGCTGATACGTAAACTATTTTACAGTCTCTTTCATACAAAATAAAAACTTGAATAAACTTAACCTCACTTACCTTCAATACAGCTAACATACTCCTGGTTTAATGGTTTTTGAGATTTCTCAACAGATTCCATACTATTAACTTCATTATCTTCTGTTATACTTTTAATAGCTAAATCCACCATTAATTTTGCACGCTTAGACATGTTATTATAAACAATTCACAACACAGTAAATCACTTTACACTGACAACATGAACATAACCCCAAATATTATGTTGCAATAAGTAGGTAACTACAGACGTAAAAAATATTTTTCGACAACATTTGTGTTAATAATTAGGTAAGTCGATTTCCATAGTTATTCACGAATTAAGAATTAAAATTTAGTATGTGAATATTTGAATAGGTAGAGTTACATTATTATTCACAGTTGAAACCGTAGTAGTTTCGATTAGGTATCTCTAGTTGCCTGGCCTTGCAGATCAATATTTGAGATATCTAAGTATTCCCATTACTGTATTATGTGTTGCATATGGGATACAAGATTCCTACTTATTCACAATTGTAGATTTTAGTACGAGCATTGTGCGTATGCAGATATCTAGTTTTTCACAATTTTTTGACTTACCCATGTATTCACGGTTGCTACAGAATTTATCCCCCGAAATTTTAAATACAAGGAGGACATTTACATTACAATTCTTATGTATTTGGTCACTGGATATTAATTGTGTCAAAAGAAAATATGGAGAAAGTGCATTTGTTCCTTTAAATCGCTGTAAATGAAAAGTCAACCATTTCAGTCAATCATTGATGGTTTATTTGAATCCAGTTTTTTTGCAAGCTTGTCAACGAAGTAAATATTTAAACTATTATTTAAACTATAAAAAAGGTTAAAGTGAGATATAAATATGCAGTTAAATTTAATAGCTATTTATGTACGACCTGGCGGAATCAGTCACTTTATACTCTATTTTTGAGGGCGCAATGTATCACTTTACAGTACAAGAGCCATAAAGTACTTTACTAAGCGACACTAAGGGGGCCGTAGAGTACTTTATTCACAGCCATATATATAATAAGATGATTACTGACTTTTAAAAAGTTGAAAATATTACCAATTTTTACTTCCCAGCCGGTCGGGAAGTGAGTTGCCGTGACAGTGGCCAAGAAGTAAAAATATCTCAACCGCTGGCAGCGGATTTTCTCCGTTTTGTATTATTATTTGATTCACGTTAGTTTTGAAGAACTGTCAAATCCATTCTTCCAATTCTTCTTTAGAATAAACACGTTGTGAATAAAATAGTATACATGCCTCGTTGGAAGTTTTCATTACAGCCGCCCGTTATATCTCACCTCAGCACTGTGCTCTTCGGTAAGCTATCTTTTTACCTTGCAGCTTATGGCCAATTGCGTTAAAAATAGAACCAAATGGGTAGCTAAGGGTTCTAACGCGACACGGTCCATAAAACCTAGTTATGCATACACAATTTTACGGATCAGAATATTAATAATTAATACGCTTTATAGTTTTTATAAATTATAACAGCCTACGATGCCACTGCTTATCAAACTAACAAACAAAAAACTAAGCGGCCTGTAAAGTACTTCGTGTCACTTAGCGGGCCGTAATAGTACATTATACTGCAAGGGAGAGAAGAGCATGATTTTTTGTCAAGCTGTAAGTTTGAATACACCGAGAAAAAAATTGAGTTCTCTTCTGCTGTGAATGGGCTAGTTTTTCTACAATCGGGAGTGGAAACACAAGAATCAAGTATTTTCATAAAGTATTGCAGTCAATAGGAATTACACTGCAATATTTAGTAGTAGTATTTAGTATTGTGTTTATGTTATGAATATCATGACAACATACATTTCCTACACTGTTCTTATATTGTTTATAATGAAAGCTCCCTAGAGGGTAAATATAAATATTTGTATAATATATGAAAATGTGGTATTTCTACCACAATTTATTTTTACTCCCGATCGTGGAAAGAGTACTTCATTTACAAACATTTATCTAATAACCTCATCACTGACTTAAAAAGTTTGAAAATGAGCTATTACCAACCGGTCGGAAATGTGTTTGCTATGCCGGCCGTAATAAAAGAGCATAAATAAAACTGGCAATAATAGACGACAATTAATTTTATTCTATGAACCAAAATACAGTTTAAAAATATTCCATATTATATTCAACAATTGCAGTAAATAAAGACAAAATAAGTTGTATTAAAACACAATGAGTAAAGAATTTCAATTTTTAAAAAATATAAAGGGAGCAACTTTATAAATAGATTAAAAACAATAACTATTGCTGTAGCATGGATAATTAGGTAACATATATATTTTAGTTGCTAAATATGTGCTTTATAAGATCTATCAATTACCTTTGTTCGAGAGAGGTGTAGAAAAGTGTCAGAAAAGTAGAAAATAAATTGAAGTAATTTAAAATTGACGTTACATTCTGCATTTTTCACGGCAATAAGAAAGTAATAAAAAAATCTGCAAAAGGCTTTACCCAGAATTTCCCTCGTCGACATTGTGACACTAAATAATTTTAAAAATGAAATTAAGTTAGGAGTAAACATATCTTCACGTTTCTCTTAAATTAAATAAACTTTTAAATAAAAAAACAGTTACTGGTTGTCGAATTCGAAGGGCAGGCGGACCGCGTATGCAGCCCCAACGTTTTGTGGGATATTGCAAGGGAACGGGCTATTTATACCTGAACTACGGAGCACCGACCTTTCGAATTCCTGCGTTGCAGCTGTATTAAGTAACGCACTAATTTGTTGCTCCTTTTTGTATCGTTCAACATTTATTCTGTATCTATTGGCAGCGTACATAAATCGAACAAGTAGAGACACTCACTTTCGGTTCCTTTGATGTCAAAATACCGATTTTGATGACCTTGAACGGCTCTTGGGGGGTACTTTCCGATAGTACTAACAGATGGCGCCACTACTTTATCACATATGATTGGTAGCAGAGTCAGTAACTGGTTCTGATTGGTAGAACTTTGTGCTGCCATCTGATAGTCAAGCTTAGAAATACCCCCCGAGTTACTGTCCCAGGCACTCTAGACAGGGTTTAACATTTGGCATGAGTGTCTCTACTTGTTTGATGTATGTACGCTGCTATTGAGGCCCAGTTTTGGTAAGAATAAAGCCTGCGCTATGTACAAACTATTACTTGTATTTATTACTAAATTAAATAAAAAATAAACAAAATTGTATTTTTGTAAGGTGCTCACTTTGTACATTGTTATGATGCAAGGTTAATATTGTTTGAATTAAAATTTGTTAAAATTGGGATATTACTATGAGATAGTAAAATAAAATTTGATAAAATACAGTTTGAAAATCAATGACCAATGTTAATTTTGAAATAATATAATATTTAGTTGGTTTAAATCAAAATAGATAAGACTAGAAGGCATAAAAGAAAATGTAGCAGTTAGGAAAATTGTGTCCGATTATTGAAAAATAACAAACTAAAAAAGTATGTAGAAAAACGATTTTGGTCTAATTAAAATATTGAATATAACCCTGTTTTATTGATAAAATGTTTGCCTAATATAAAAAGGACAAAATCTAAATCTGCGTGGTGGATAAAAATGAAATATTAACATATAATTAAGAGAAGCGAAGAATTAACTAAAGAAGATAATTGGTATGTGGTAAAACCTAATGGATAGAAGAATTGTTATATACAAGTGAATAATTGAGGAGTTATATTGGGACAGTTTTATTTAGGAGAATACATTTGACATATAACATAAATCAAAATGGGATTACGTCAATTTATCTGTTGTTGAGTTGAGCTTCCAAAAAGGATGTCATCGGAGAGAGAAGGTGCTTTCCAGGAAGTAGTTACTGTAGCAGGTGGATATCCAGGTTTGCTCTGTTGGCTGGTTGCTGTCAAGAATTGGTAATTTGCTAATATTGGACGACGATTGGGACTGGTGGTCTGTCTGTGAGCAGTGCATTGCAGGAAGCTGCTTAAAAGGGTCGAGTTGCAGATCAAAAATTGGTTGCTGTCTTGAACGTTGTGTGAGGAAAATATTCAAGGTGGGTGATTGAGCATTTGTCATTAGAATTTTAAAACTGTTTTGACATTTGGTTGACATAAGTTGTGACTTATGAGACAAATCACATTGGAACCATTAGAAAATCAATTTTTCAGAAACAAGTAACTAGATAAAAGAACCCACCCCTGTAAAGTTTTAAGGAGCTATTTCAAAAAGTAATTATTGACATTATTAAATAAAATAGGGCAATTTATAAATTAAAATACTTAATTAATATCAATATTTGAAAGTTCTGCACATTTAAAGGCACAGCTGTAGTGTAGCTAGTGCAATATATTCGTCTGAAATTTTCTCGGTTTCATGCCAGGTAGATATATAATGTGTACATAAAATATTGTCTTCCTCCGACAAATAGTTTTTGAGTTATACCTCCAACAGCAGACAGACAGACAGACGGAATTGAGAAAACCTGTTTTCGTCATCTAGGGACCCTGAAACGTGAAGATCTGAAGAAATCTCGAACGGTGATTTTTTCGCGATTACAATACTTCCTTCGTCTTTTAGACGAGGGAAGTAATAATAGCAAGAAAATTAGATAATTAAAAGAGATTAGTCAAATGGTTCATTGTAAACTATTAATGCTATCTATTGGGAGCTTTAGACAGTTTCTTAATACTAATCAAGCTACTTCAAATTGGTCTAAAGCTAAAATACAACGGAAACGTATATGGTTATTTGCAGCGTTACATAAACGCAATTTTCCTGGACTGTGGGCGATTAAATGCATAACAGCAGCACTAACATTGCTATATGTATGCCTAATTCAAATCACTGTAATAAATTCGCCTTGCACCCACTTTAATTAAATCAGGCTTTAATAAATCATTAACATTTACCAGGAAAACTGTCTCCCAGCGGGTGATTTTTCCCACAGGCTTTAAAAGCTTAATTGCAGAACTTTGTTGAACATTGCGTCCACCCAGCTAACATCCGCCTATTCAACAGAAGTCTTAATTGTGCAGCAGGGATTTTAGGTTGAGGTTACAATTTTGATGCGGAGGCTAGGAATTTTCGAGCTGAAAGGTCGATAATTTTCTTGGTCGAAATCTGAATTTAAGATTTGGCAATGAGTTGCGATTTCGGAATGTCCCACGTCCTGCACGCGAAGCGGACGTTACAGAAACGGAAACGTCTCGCTGCTAGCGGTAATCGCGATTTTCGCGTTTGGAGTAATAGGGAAATTGCCGCTATGCGCGAACGTATTTTTTCCCACAACCTTCGCGAACGGACACGCAAACTAGTGCCATTAAGCACATCATCCATCAGCTCTCCAGGATTGTTAACTACGAAATCATAAGAAAAGTACTCCATAACGTGTGTTTCCGCTAGCCAACGGTTTTGCCGTTTTGGATTCACGAGTGCCAGTAGTCTGCTTGAGAACTGTTTCTTGTGCAATCCCTACATTAAGAATTAGCTTGTTGTCATCAGGTCATCAACGTAATTTATAAATGATTACTAGAAAAAGACGTAGATGAGCCAATCGCATACTAATTTTTACTTTCTCATGGTACATGTAGGGGGAAATATTGCAAACATGCAAACAAAGAAATACATTTTTGTGAAAATATCGGGCTCAAGAACTGCAAATATATTGCAATGTGGATGGGTGCGTGCACATAGGCTGCACTTCCACTCCTAGATCAGATCTTCAGGGAAAATAGTGTAGTTTTTACGGTTAGCGACTACTACGTAATTGCAGAAATGTTGGAGACCTTACATTTTTAATTAATTGATGCTCTAACCCGTTTTTAATTTTAATATATAACTTTGAACAATTTGAGTTGAATTTTGATATCAAAACAGAACCTATTAGTTATGATTTAAAACAATATGTGAACATTTCCACTAAATTGAACAAAAATCCAGTTGTTAGAATCGGGTGTTCCTGTATGTGCGCGATCGAGAGATATCTTGTGGTTTTCAGAAGCTGAAGCTGAGAAACGACGTTTAACAACTCCAGCCCTTTAAAAATGTTGTTTGGCCCTTTTTTCAACGTTCTTAATGGGGGCCATTTTAAGGAAAAGAAAAACGAACAGTACAGTTGTGTTCACATACCGATAATGTGTGTCAACTAAATAAGAGAAATTGAGATACCTGATTAATATCACAATTCCAGTGGAGTACATGATGGAAATCTAATTATGTCCCGTCATCTGTCAAGCAAAATGTTAAGTGAGTAACTATAATAACTATGTATATGATTTTCACAATTATTACTTTTCAAAACTTTAAAATTCGTACAGGCACATTTAATTAATATATAGTTCATGAAAGTAAGAATTTTCGCTCTTTTGTTAATTGGGTTCAGTAATTTGGTTTTGACAGTTCAAAGCCTACTGGTATTATTATATTATAGATATTATAATGAAAATTGCTCCACTTCTGACTTTATATTTCTTAACAATCAATTATAAGATTGACGAAATTTTCAATTACATCCCCTCCATATTTTCGGTGAAAACAACTGTAGTTACTTATAACACTTCACCAACTGTAAAAGCAGTAAGGCTATCGTGAATCGAATATATTTCATAATTAAATCTTTCATCCCTATACATAAACGTCTGTTGTTCCTGCATATTTGCGAGCGTCTCTGCGTGACTCTTACATCGGCAACTTCCGGGCGCACTTCATCCGCGATCGGCTGTCGCGTTGCGTGTCCTTTATAGCGCAACGATAAGCAAGTATGAAGTGTGTACGCCTTTGTAGGCGATTAGTTAAAGCGTCTGACTAGCAATCGGATCCCGCATGTTCGAATTCCTCCTACGGTATTTTTTTCGTTGCTAAGCGATTCCCTTTGCTGTTTCAGTATTAGTAGCAGCATTAAGATACTTTACCTATATTTTACATAATTTTGAACACTTTCTATATCAAAGACTTTAACGCATTTTTCTGCGACTATTTATACAATTACATTTTAACAATGCAAAAACTATTTTAAGTAGAGCAAGGCCATCTATGTGGTGGCCCAAAAGCTAGCATTATTATACATTTGTAATTACACTTATTTTGCTTCTTAAGTTTGGAAACGTGACCCATTGTTTATTATACTTCTTAACTTAGTTTTAGAAGATATTTATAGGAAAAATAGAATAAAAGCCAACTGAATAGTCTACTAATTATATGGGCTTGTTGCCAATAAATAGGAAACAAAGTGTTTGCAGATAAAGTGAACTAAAAAAAAACTTGACAATACAAAAATTATAGTGAGAATAACAAAGGGTGCTATTACAAGAGAGTAGATCAGTTGGAATTTAGGGATTGAATTTACAAATAAAAGTGAGGACGACAATTATTTAGGTAAAACGCTAGCAAAATAAAGTAAAGCCATGGGAATCTAAATTAAAATGTGCTACCAATAAAAGCAAATATCAGAGTATATAGAACGGTTATGCGACCAGCTATAAGGTTGTGAAACATGGATTAGAAACAAGAAGACCACAGCAAACATTAAAATATGGAAAAGAAATATGTTAAGTATTTGGTCGAGCAAAGAATGCAGAGTGTCGGTGGAGAAAATCTAACAAAGTGAGGGTGGATATTATATACTGTTTGAGGCTTTTGCGGTTACTTGAATTATTCTGGCTAAAAAAGCCTTAAACAGTACATATTCTGGTTAACATAGAATTTTGGCTTAGACCGCGTAGTATTTGTGATAAACACCCAGCATTCTCTGGCTTAATGGGCCTTGCACCTTGTGAACTCGAGCACGGATCCAAGCGATGACCGGGAAACCGCGATTACCATGCTCTTTGGTGGCTACTTTCTACGAGTGATACGTGAAGCCATAGAAATAGAAAACATCCAAATAATATAAACAGGGAAGATAGTTTTAAGGATAGTAAAACGTGGACTCCTGTGATACAGGATCTAACGCATTACAACCACTGTGCGTCATACGGCCACGCCCCACGGATTACGCTGCACTTAAATGACCAATCAGTGTCACGTCCCTCCGAGCGGCTGACGCAGAGGACTATAAACACCGAACTTCAGTTCTATGCGACTTTCACAGCTGCAAGGTGTTGCCAAACGTTAGTTAATATGGGTGCACAAACAGCAACAAGGCCAAATCTGCCTAAGTATCCTCATTCTCAAGGTACTCAAAGAACACAAGCCATCAAAGAGCATGGCCATTGAGTGTAGCCATGCTCGAGTTTACAAGGTGCAAGTCACATTAAGCTAGAGAATGCTGGGTGTTTATCCACAAAGACTACGTCTAAACCGAAAGCATAACACAGGTGCTTAAAATGTCGAGAGAAAACCATTTAGGTACGTTCATCCAGACCCGTGCGAATTACATTAAAAAAGTAATTAATTAGCAAGTATCGCCCAAATGAACTAATTGAATTACCACATTTTCAATTACTGAGATAAAATAGTAATTCAAGTACCAATTACTCAGAAATTGCAATTACACAACATAAGTTACTTTTTCAATTACTTTCAATAGCAATTGTCGCGTATTTGTATTTAGTCGTATTTAGATAGCCATGTGCTAGTACATCATTTTAAAGAAGCAAATTGAAATAAACAAATAATTATTATAAACGAATATTATATAATGAAGGCATTTGTTATAAATTGTTATTGAAAAAAATAAATTATATTTGCGTTCTGAGATTTAATACAGAAATCGAGGTCAGTAATTTAGTAATTGAATTATCAGAAAGTAATTCAATTGCCGCAAATAATTTCAATTACCACAAGCAATTTAAATACTTGTAAAGTAACGTAAATACGTTAGAGTAAATTAATTATTCAAAAGTAATCGAGTAACTGAATATACTAACTAATTACTTTCAAAAAGTAATTGTCAGGTACTTTTTAACGAAAATGGCAATTACTAATTACAATTACCATAATTCAATTCCAAGACCAATCAATAAAAAGGAATTTAATTACAAAGTAATTATCTATCGAATATCGTATCAAAGACATGAAAAAACACTTAGGAGGAGATGAAACGATTCGTTGTTAGAAACAGTGAAGCAGGGGATCAGGGAGTCTAGGACTGGGAAAGAAAACCAATAGATAGGAAACCAGTGAAAACTTATAGTAAAAACAATCACCTCTAAGGCTTGTAGTGGTGAACAATATATACAATATTAGTTAACAGTGTATGCGATCTTTTTCACAAGTTTCGGAATCAGCCTCTTACGTACACTATACTGGGTGTTGCAAGATTATAATGTACCTCAAATGCAATTTACATTTAATATATTGATGGCGTTTGGTACAACTATTTGAGAGAAGAAAATACATAAAAATATGCATTTTTTTAGTAAAATATTATGTCTAGTGCTCCCGTTGCACCTGGTGATCCTCACTATACTATTTTAAAATAAGCATACTATAGATTTTAAATATTTTGATTGTTCCTTCAAATTGTAAATTTCTTGTAAATAAAATTGATATAATTTCATTTCATCTAGAATCTCTTTTAAATGATTCTTAATGAACTCAAGCTGCTGTTTGCCAATGCAGAATATTTTTGAAAGCGCCATAATATTGTTATAAAAAAATAAAACGATTAGGTGCTAGAAACTTAAGTCTGTTCTGTTCAATGTAAGCATTGAATTGGAAACCATGCATATGGGTGGAAAACATAACCTTAAAAATAAACTTTACATAACAGCATTCAGAGGAAATTTAATACTGTCATGATAAAAAGCCCCAATCACAATGAAAAAAGTATCATATTTCCATAGCCTATCCCTATCCGGAAAAGTGAATGGATAATATCAGTTTGGCAAACGAGGTAATATGATATGGTTTCGTCGCTGATCCACCATCTAATTTTTTTAATACTTTATTCCACCCGAGATTTTTAATTTCTTTCGTAAGTGTGTTGTTAGTAGATTTTAGATCTATTAGGTTTAGGCTACTTATAACCAGCTGTTGTATAAGCTCCAATTGTTGTAACACAGGTATGGCTTTCAGACTTGATCAAAATTACTACTTATTATTATTTTGGATAGAGAAAAAATTACTCTGAGGTGAGCAGCAGTTGTTAAAAATAACAGGACACTCATCTGGAAGCTCCATCAAACCCTATCTACAACTTGGATTGTTTAAAAAATAATCACGCCGAATTACATTTGTGGTAATAATGTTCTTTTAATAATTTTAACTAGATTAGCACTTCGTCCACTCGTGAGATTTCTTAATATCAACAAAGATTCGGGAATCTAGTTAAATTTATCACCACTTATGTTTCCCTCTCTATTGTATGTGGGTATAATATGTCTATGCAGTGTGCACACAGAAGTGGGAAAGGTTACGTAACAGACTTGCATCACAAGTCAATATTTTAGCATTATAAAAGTGAAATATTCGGTAAGCTATTATAATATTACAATTTAGTAACAATAAAAGTTTATCATGTCAAAATGGTTGACAGTAGTTTATAGTACTGAAATAATTACTCTGAAATCGCAAAGGATTTTATTTTTCCAAGGCACTTTGAACCTACAGTTATTTATAATTACTCTATATACCTTAGAGTAGTATTCTAGTCTTGTCACTACGCAACTGTGCCACTACGACGTGTGCGGCGGTAAAAATTCAGTGACGTAACATAGGTTTTCAGAGTCACACATCACGAAAAAATATCTTCATCGTCAGAATCTCCACCATAATTGTCTTAAGCATCGTCTTAATATGTGTTCACTAAACTTTGTGAATGCACTGATCACAGGATACGTTTGTTTTACCCCCCCCCCCGCTCCGCCTGAACGTTAAATTTAAGTGAAATATCTCGCACGGCTTAGTGTATTATAAATTAATTTGCTCTGTGCTAGCTCAGTGGTTACCAACGATCACCATTTGCCAAAAACAGGACATCTGCAGTGTTGTCGAGCTAAAATAGACTTCAAATATATTCGCAAGAAAAGCCAATTTGCTTACACAAATTTATTGAATTTAAGACACATAAAAACAATAAAGAAAACAAAACCAAATAGTACAATATCTACAATGATTGGCCATTCCTAACCACACATGTAAAATAAGAATGGACACTCTACAGGCGATATAGCTTGGGGCTGCTCGCATTTACATTGACACAATAGCAGGATAGTTATATCTGCCATATAGGTACATTTCAATAATATTAAAAGTGCGACCCGATAACTGCCTCTAAAAGGGCATATATTGAAAACTCAGTGCAATTAATATACGTAAGTCCATTCCTTTAAGATGGCACACATATGCAGCGACCGCTTATCGCTGAAGCTACAATCATTTTCTGTAGGTATTAAGTTACGGTGAAATCCTCGAGGCCTGTGAACTGTTGTGTAGCGTACTGGATTTTCCCTGAGTTGCGTCACCAAACTTTGAATAGTGCGACGCGCTAGACATTTGCCGCACCCGATGCTGCGGAATCTTTGGCTGCTACTCTGGTGCCGCGATGACAGCTGACGTCACGGCATCAACAATGGAGGTCATAAAATTACGTGGCTATTCCACAAATGGTGTACTCACCCTGTACACGACTTACATGTTGTCTGCTGAACATGCAAACGCTGTTTGCTATCCTCAAATTTATGCAGAAAACTTTAACGCTGCAAAGCTTTCTTAAGTTGCTTCTACTTAGCTCGCCGTATGCGACTTCGCAAAATGCACTGGGAGTAGTATACCCGCATGTGATTCGGGGAAACGCCTGTTGGCTATTAACGTTTAAACTCCCCCGCAACCCAGCTTTGAAGTTGTATTTATCGCTGCACCCGCTAAATCAAGCTGTACGAGACCGAATCCACACACGTTCAACTATGCAAGGTTACAATGCTTAAGTCTAATTAACAAAAAAACGTGCAAATACAAACTGGCTATATCTATTAACAAGAAAATAAACCAGCCAGTTTTCGTTTCACATGCTCTTCTCTAGAAAATACTACTACACGTTGTATATTGGAAAAAAGTGTCATAAGACCTCGATGCTCCCGCACCACAAGCTTTTGTAAAAAAGGCTTGTGAAATATTTTTAGATAATATCAAATACGGTTGGTAAATTAAAATCATTGAGAAGATAAACAAATAGGTACATGTCGTCCTTGCATATTATATTGTTGAAGCAGAGTATAATACTGAACTAAAATAATGATCTGTCTAAATAGTGTAATCTATATTAGAAAATTGAAGTTGAAAATGTTTTAGAATGAAACGTTATTTTTCAGCAGTTGTAGGTAAACGACAAAATAGAAAATAAATTGACATTTCAAAGGTATTCCATTTTTGACGTATGCATAATATTTTGCGTATTTCGCCATTGAAATCAATACTACGCATTAGTATGCAAGGGTTTTGGAGAGAACGTATCCCCATTAGCAATGTAACAATAAATAATAATTTTTCATTCTGACTGTACATATGTTGATTTGTCCTTAATTTGTAGAACGTGGTACATAACGGAGCATTTTAATTATTACTCTCGAAGATATTTTTGCAAATAATATAATTGTAATAGTAGTAGAAATTACTCGTTTATTTTTTACAAAAGTTAAAAACGAAAGAATTAGTTTAAATATAATTGAAGGTTGAAGCGCCTCTGCAAATCTGACATCGCCAGTTGCGGTAGCTTCTTAAATAATTTCAGGAGCTATTTTCTGCACTGCCACCTTGGTTTTCTATGCTTAGGGAATTTAATGAAACTTGAGGTGAAAACTATTTTTTGTAAAATCGTACTAAAATATGATCATTTATGCATTAATTTGCTGGCGTAAATAGTGCCGTTTGCGCCCTAAGGCCTAAAAATAATTAGCGGGCGTAAATAATGCCTTTTGCGCCCTAAGGCCTAAAAAACCAGCATCACATTGGCAACCAACAACAATTTGATTTTTGAGAACGAATCGTGCCATTTATTTTTCAAAGCTTTATGGTGGATTTTACAAAAAATCTTGTTTGCATTTCGGGCGTGAACGGCGATTTTGGCCCTTTGGCGTTTTATAATCCTTCGGCCCTTCGGGCCTCTGGCTTATAATTCCGCCGCGGGCCAAAATCGCCTCCTTCACGCCCTTAATACAAAAATAGCTATTTAAAAATGCATCATCTTTGTTATACTATGTTTTAATAAAACTTCAATCTTCTGTAGTTATCGATCTGAAAATAAACTACGCAGGGCCGGTTTTTCAATCGATGATTAACATTTTGATTAAATTAATAAGGAAATAAGAATACTTAAATAGTAGGTATATTATGATACTAATGTCTAAGTAAGCCTTTAAAGCACGTGCGAAGAGTTTAAGAGCACGACGTGAAGCACATGATGTTAGATATTCCAAGTTATGTTGACATTCTAATGTACGGAAAAGCGTGCTTTGATATAGTATTAACTCACGTCACCAATAGCAACGTGCGAAAAAGACGTAATTCTTTCGCTAAAACTGAGTACTATAAACGTCACTTTTGACACTAGAAACTGTGCAAAATGTTGTCATTTTGACACGATCGTATATATTGCACTAAACGAATTATATTGCTATTCAACAATTTTTTCCATTTTTATCCAATTTCAGATAAGTACCTATGCATGAATTTTTAGAACACCCCGTAGATTAGACTGCACTACATACGTTGAACTTTCATATGGTGAGCGCTAAGGTCAAGTGCATATACAGTTAAACGTGTTTTCATTATTAGTAAATAAATGTAGCAGCACAAAGAGGAAAAATGGAGGTTTTAAAAAACCACCGTGCAATTAATCCATCAATCACAATCACCAGCTGATACGCGATTGATTCGACAAACTGCTAATCACGTTCGTGCCACAGTCGCGACCTATAAATGCTCCTCGGGATTACATAATGAAAAACAACCGCGAAGCAGTCGCCAATTTTTTATTTGGACGGCACTTTCTATACTTTTTAGGCGTTTTCGAAGGCAGCCTGGGTGCAAGAATTCTGCAACTTCATGCAATTGTTGGGTCAAATTGGATCCCGAGCGGATTTCGCAACGACCTGCGGAAATATTAGTTATAAATTAACTAATGCAATTTACGCTGATGGTTTCTAAAGCTGAAAACACACGTAAATCTGCCACAACAGCGCCAACAGCGAAGTGCGCGTAATCATTCACCGACAATTTTCTGAGCGCCTCGAGTTGGCTGCACTGGTGAGAAACACTTTCAGGAAAAATTCGATTTGATTGGTGGCATTCATTACACGCGCCAGGCTCCATATGGACAGCCGTTCTACAAATACGTTTCTGTCGTTAACAAAAGGCACGTTCTATGGTCGTTAGTCAGTGGCGCACAAGCTGGCCGGTGTAGCTAAAATCTTTAGAATCCTCATGAAAGGCTATCGATTTATACAATTGCCATACGCAAGACATTGAATGTGATATTTATTAGTGAAACGCATAAAAATATTTATTTTTTATCCACATACAATATATTAACAATCAGAATAATATAACGTAATATAATATTAACATGGTTAAGGCCCACGTATGCATTAATTTGAAATCCGTCGATATGAAAAAATGGGTCAGTAGGCAACTGTGGGAAAAGAATAGAATACATAGACGCATAGAGGGCAGTAAAAAATATAATACTACTAATATAATAGAAGATAAGCCGAAGGAAGGTGGTGTCAAAATCACATAAATACTATAAAAATATACCAGAAAAAAATAGAACAGGAATAGGAATAGAAAAGCATTCGACAATATATATCACGAGCAAACTTATGGCGGATATGATAGTTGGTAATACCAGAAAAAGGAATACACGTGATAAAGACTGTATACAATAATCTGGAAGGAGTAGTGAAGATTATCGGACAAAAATCGAAATCTTTTAACATGACAAAAGAAATTAAACCTAATAAAATTATCAAAATGGCTGGAAGGGGAACTCGAAACTTGCGACCACTAAAGTTACAAAGCTTAATGTATGCAACAATAATCACAAAAAACTATAGATACTCATAAATAGGTAAAGGTAGTTATAATAATAGAAAGAGAGGTCTATGAAAGGAAGCCATAGATGAAATTAAATTGGATAGCTGAAGAAATGAAAGAATTAGAGAAGAGGCGAGGCAAAAAAGTAGATGGAAAATTAGAAGTAAAGGCAATTAAAATTGTGTTAACACTTCCACAGAATGTCGAGATAGACACATGAAACAAGCAGCAGAAATATGAAGACAATGGAAATGGAAAATGGGTATACTTAAAAGCATTGAGAAGATAACATTTAAAAAAAAAACTGGCAAGGAAGAAAGAAAAAATGAAAACTGTAGACCGGGTAAAGCAGTTGGCAGGAGATTGCAAATAGTGGAAAAATGGGTAGAGGCGGCTTAGACGCTGTGGGGTATTATAAGAAGACAAAGAAGAAAAAAAGGGTCCATAGGAATATTGGGAATTTTATTTGTAGATTGCGATGGTGTAGTCAAATTATGAGGTTCTTTTGTTCTAAGTTTAATGGTCTTAAAACCAGGGAAACTATAAGAGAAGTGACCTCATACCGACCTATCAATCTTGTATTAGTAATACCTAAACAACTGTAAAATGGCACTTCTCAACTTTGGCCTTCCAAGTATCTTCATCAGCTGCTTTAGTTGTCTAGTTCATCACATTTAGCGTCTGCAGGTATTTTTTACATGAGATCTGGGGCATTTTACTTTCGTTCGATGTTCAGTTTTCCAAGCAGTTTTTTGACGGGTTGTTCGTCTTCCATCCACGCTATATGGCCAGCTTATCTAAGCCTTTCTTCTTTAATTGTTTGCACCATGTCGTTGTTCTTAGTATAGTTGATACAGTTCGAAGTTATATCATCTCCTTCATCCTCCTAAATGCAAGTTAAAGAATAATGGAGATGTTATAGGATGGGTAATACGAAAATTCAACGACTTCAGTTAAAAAAGGTTCTACATCTATTTGGAAAACACCCTTTTTTTATTACGAAATTCTTGCTGTTCTACATCAATGGACTCGAAACAAATTCTAATCGATCCTTTAAGTACTCTTTGAATAAACAGTTCTTAAATGAAATCATAGCCAATTATGATGCTCGTTAATAAATTCAAGTTGAGAGGCTCTTGAAATACAAATAAATAATCAGAGCTATCGATTTGAAATGGAATGCTGCAAATAAAAATAAGATATTATGATTTATATATATATATATTTTAACAAAATACAATCTTAAAACGTTTGGTGATTTGATGATACGAGAATACGTTCCTCGATACTTCCAATACTTGGTCTCATCTCCTATTTCTGTCATTCTTGTGCTGAGCACTTGATCTGTGTGTTACCAGAAAATATTAAAAGTTTATATTTAAAACTAGTTATTCTTTTACGGCGATATAGTTGTTTTATTTGAATTATTAAAGAAGTAACTTTTGATAATAGTATCGGTTACATGAAAGATATGTTTACTTGTAGTTATTGAGCTCTAATAAACGTATTAGTTGCAAAGCATAAAACTGAACATTGTCGTACGCTTGATCAGGAGTGCAATACGTTTTTATTACTTACTCATTTTTAGCAATTAATCTCTAGAGTGTAAAAATGCAACGAAATTATTTTTTTCTACGATCGTGTCAAAATGACAACTTTTTTCACAGTTTCTAGTGTCAAAAGTGACGTTTATAGCACTCTTAATATTAGCGCACGAATTACGTCTTTTTAACACGTTGCCATTGGAGGCATGTTTTAATAATTTATTAAAACACGCTTTGCCGTAAGTTTGAATGTCAACATAACCTAGAATATCTAACACAGTGTGACGGAAAAAGTGTCACCGAACTAAGTTTTTATATTTCTGTTACTATCGTAGAAAAAATAGCCTATGATACACGTGTATAAGAGCCATTAACTCGCTAACGACGTTAAAAGCACTCCGCTAGCGCGTCGTGCTTTTAAACTCGTCACACGTGCTTTAAAGGCGTACTTATACACTAGTATCATAATATACTATTTAAATTATACATGCAGTTCTTATAACTTAATATTATTCAACATATACGTCTATGATGATTTTTGAGGCTTTCACGGCCATTGTCACTAAGTAACAAACGATTTCTGGGATTGGACCGTGTCATGATTGATGTCTCAATCATGACACGGTCCAATCCCGGACGTCGTTTGTTACTTAATATATGTCTATGCTATACTTGTTATGATGAACTCCACACTAGCGATGTTTGCAGATGACACTTGCGACACAGATAGAAAATCTCGTAATTGCAGTAAATGAACAACAAAACTCGCTAAATAACATCAATAGAAGGCTTAGCAAATGGAAAATAATTATTAATGTAACAAAATGCCAAGTAAAATTGTTCATACTCAGAAAAATTGGAAATTTACCCAAGATATATGTAAATCAGAAAGAATTCCAATGGAATCCTAGAGACTCCGCTGTCAAATATCTTGGTGTATACTTAGATACCAGATTGGAACCAAGACTTAACCGACTGTTAGTACTACCGCTGATTGACGTATTATATAACTACTTAGATATTTTAAGGCTGTAATTCATATTAGTTACAGAGGTTTAGTCCTCCAAAACTATTCATAGTCATATTGTAAATTATTGTAAAACAACTGTGTATAGCATAAGAAAGTGCTGATCCGGTTCAAATAAATTTAAAAAAATAATAATATACTATTATGAAAACTAGAAAAGTATACAATTATCCAAAAATAAAGAAAACGATAAATTCTAATGACGTATTACAGATATGCATAAGTGCACGTGTCTGTTGCAGTACTTATTACAATTAAAACTCGCACTTACACACTATACAGGGTGTTTCCGAAATAAGTACATTAATTAACTTAAAAAGTGGTTCACTTTGATGAATTCTGTTACGAAATAAAAATAATGTACTTATTTCGGAAATACCCTGTATATAATTTCAGTTCATTAAACCTAAAATCTGACACATATAAGAACTGTTAATAGATAACATCACAGGAGGTATAATTAGTTATGTCAGATCGCAGTTCACTAACTATTATTTAATTACAAAAGATTCGAATAAGCCAAAAGTAATTTTCGTGTTATTCTTCAACAGGAAATATATTGATACTAAAACGATACTTTTTGTTGATAGTTCATATCTGGCCAATTCAAATCTTCTGCAATTGAATAATTTGGAGTCATCTGCTATATATGATAATTGGTTATGTCATTATACCTCCTGCAAGGTTATTTATTAATAATTATTTTCAATTTACGCTTAACCTAATTCTTTTGCTGGAGAAACGAATTATGGAGAATTTGAAATAATAACTTGAAAACAAGAATATCCTTCATTAAGGTAATGACAGCTATAGTAAAGAGTTCAAAATAGAGTCTAATATAAATGGTAAATATATCAATTTACTTTTTTATTTTTCAGTAATCTATTATTTCTTGTTTATATCTGTTGTACGAGGGTTATAAAGCGGTTCATAACGAGCAAAGAAATGATAACGCCCTCTTGAAATGAGCGCCCTAGGGTGTTATGGACTGCTTCACAGGTTTTTCAATTTATTTACGTAGGCAAAGTGGAAAATCAAATGTTGAACTTGATGTTTATACTCCTCGGGCTTGGAAACTTACTCTCGAAAGGGCATAAATATCTTCATAATAGCCTGGGTGCATAAATAACTATAATGAAAATCCTGCATGCTACATTAGAAATTGTTATGCAGTATTTTGTTCTTTGTTCTAAAACAAGTGTATTTTACTACGATTCATATTATGTAGAACACATTTAAAATTGGCCAAAGTAGTTAGGTATGTCCATATATTCGATTATTTTCTAGCCTGATTGATATTTTAAACAACATAAGTGATATTACAAATAGCAAAACCAATTGTAGAAATGCATTGGTTTTGCATTTTTTATAGTTTTACGCTGTTGTTAAAAAGCGTGTGCGTATAATCCTTTCGCTCCTTTTCTGCATGAAGGTTGGCTATGGATTTTTGTTGTTAAGTTGTACATGAATAGAACCGTAATTGTTATTTTGTTGGATAACCTGTACAGTGTACAACCTCTCAACAAATTTACTGTCATTTGACGGAATAGAAGATTGTTGCCAGATGGACTACTTGTTTCAATAGAACATGTGGACAAATATTTAAAATCTCAAGTATTTTAAGACCTCCCATGTACTTAATTAAAAATGTCTTCAATTACATAACTACTGAAGCTGGATACATACATAAAATTGACCAAGATATTATTTTCTGTTTTGCTTAAATATGACAACTTTGCATTTGAAGGTGTTTTGTCATGTTTTCTAACTCTAATGCATTTGAAAGCCACAACTTAAAATGTAAACCTCGTTTAATCGCAACAATGCAATTTTACACAGCTAAATTGGGGAAACTCTTGTTACATATGTTACATGATTATGAAAAGGTGTTCGATAAAATGTATTAAGACAAATAAATAGTAAAGACTCATTGTAAAGATTTCTCGATTATTAAAAGCTCTGTATTGAAAACAAATACCCGTAGTCGGAGCAGATGATAACCAAAAAGAAATGTAATTAAAAGTAGGCTAAAGCGCGGATGCGTGTCTTGTCTATTTTTATTTACCATAGTTGTAATTCAACAGAAATATTGTTCAACAATATTTAATAGGCATATGACACACATTCTGAATAGACTGGATAGAAAACAACCTCATCTGGTAAATATGGTAAACATTTGAGGAAAACTTCCGTTTTCTAACTTCTACCCGGGTCTTCCAGAGTGTCATACCTTCTTCCACTCTTTCTTTCTTTATTCTCTTATTTACCATTCCATTGATTTCTTCTGGGATCTGTTGTTGTCCAATGTCCATTCTTTGGTGAGAATACTATTGTAATGTGTAAATGTAGATTCCTCGTCCAGTAGTATTCCCATTCCTTTAAATTTTGTTTTCTATTGATTAAGTGCTTTTTCTATGTACTTGAATGACGTCGGTGAAATGCAGCAACCCTGTGGTAACACCTTTGTAACTTTAAACTCTGTTGTCAGGTCTGCTTCTATCTTCACTCTTGCGTTTTTATTATATAGGTTTTTCCTAGGTTGCAGGTACCTCTTTTTCCTTTCTTTAATTGTTTTAAATATCGGCTTCGGCCTCTTCTCCGTAAGTCGTTCCTGATACTATTGCTTGCATTCGTCGGTAGGAATATATTTTATTACTAGCATTTTGCACCCAAATTGGGCGCGAAATAATTCATTTAATGCACTTTGTACAAGAGTGATCCATTTTGTGTGTCGAGTTAATTTTGAGGTTAGTAAATCCACATAAAAAAGTCACTTATAAAAATTTGAAAACCATACTACTGGCTTACTTGCGTCGCCCTGAGTCGATTGACACCAAAATCAGCCAGTTCGGCCCACGGGTTCGGTCTCAAAGTGGCGTCAAGCAAAGCAAATTATTATGTCGGATACTGTTTCCTCTCGATATTAAATTTCTTATACATTTCCATACCTATGTTGTTCTTCTTTCTTCTATGTACGGTGCTACCTCTCTACGCTTTTTCTCACACGTTTAATGTTTTGTAGTTTTCATCAATTGTCCTACTCTGGTTTGTTAATTTTTATAGGCATATCTCTCTTTATCTATTTATGTATAGTTCTTTTTTATAACGTATTTTCTCCATTAAGTCCTAGTTAATTCAATAATTTCTTGGTTTTTCTTCAACATGTTCTCCTGAGGCTCTTTTGCTGTTTTTGTATGTTCATACAACTCTTGTACCTTTTGGGTTTTCGTTACGATTTTGGTCTAATCTATTTTTATACAAATATTTCACGCTAATTTTTTGAAGACTTTGTAGGTTGTATCTAGATTATTAATTTTTTTCTTTCTCTTGTGCTTTGAATAAATTGTTTTGTCCTCTGACTGAAAACGTACGTGTATGCTTGTGTTTATAAAAACAGTTTTGTATTTCTCACAAAGACGTATAAACATTTCTCCATTACTATATCTGTTATCGCCAACTTGTCCTACGACCTTATAGTTTTACTTGCATGTTACTCACGCGTTGAAATCATCCAGTAATAACACTTCTCATCGTGTTCCACATTCATATATATTATCGTCTAGCTTACTATAGAACTGTTCTCCATTTGTGAGGATGTCTTCTTTGTTAGGTGCGTATATTCTTAATAATGTTGTCATTATGTATTTACAACTACCGAGGTTAATTTTAATTATACTTTCGTCTATTTCTTCCCACATTTTTATTTGCTTTTTATATCTCTTTTAAATAGTCATGGAAACTCCATTCTTTCTCTGTGGTATTTTCGGAATTCACTCCACAAATGTTGTCCGTATTGTTCTAGTTCATCTATTCATTCCCTTTTCTTCTTTTAAGTTTCTGTCAGAGCAATTGTACCTATGTCTATATCTTCTATCTTGTCAAATACAGTGTGACAGTCCTTGTCTATTCCAATTTCTATATTCTTTGTCCATTTCCTTGTGTGTGATCGCCCATTTTGATGTCCATCCGGTTTCTTCATATTGAACGTTTTAGCATTACTGTTCGCAAATGCAGAATTGTCCCTTCCGCATCTGGTGGGCCTCATTTTGCCTTGTTTTATTTTTTACTTTGGTTCGATCGCTCTCCTAGCGCCACAATGAAACTGAGAAAAAAGAAAGAAAACATGGTTCAGAAATATCAAAGCATAGATCGGTAAAACCCAAACAGAAAGGAATTCGGTTCGATAGTGACCAACCTCACCCGAGATGACATCGAGGAAGAAGAAAAATATTCTTTTGATGCGCAAGAGTTATTACATTTTGCTGAACAGCTTTACAACGGAAGGGTAGAGTTAATATATCTTTCTACAAAGTTGAAATGTTTCATCATGGTTGAATTTGCTTTTACCAACACTACAAACTGTCGCAGCAGTGAGCTCTCCTCTGTTATACATATATAGTAGGTACGCCACTGTCACCCGCGCGCACAAAACAGGTAAAAGAAAACTTCCTGTTAACGTGACTTGCTAGATAGCAAGAACAACGTAACACGTTATCACCATTGTTTTGCGAGTACCTTGCAGGAAACGTTCAAGGTGATTATTACAAACCGGCGTTTGGGTGTAGCTGCGAAAACGCGTGGGCCGTGCATACAGCGATGATTGTAATTGCGCTCACTTATATCAATTAAGATTTCAAGCAAGAGTGATGACTTTCCGGCCCTGGCGCTCCATTAGTCACGAGGCCCGGCCCAATGGTAAATTACGGCGATCTTGCAGGAGGTCTATCAGATCGCAACACAATGTGCAATCAAGGATGATATGATCTCGCGGCCATCCTTAATCCCCACGGGCGGCTTGAACTCTGAACTGCCAGTTCACACGACCATCTTTAAACTACGGTTATCGACCCTTTCAAGGTCCCAAAGGATGTAATTACAGGTCTGCATTTCGTGCAAGACGTAACTGTGGCAGAGAGGCGTGAAATTCGGGCGACACTCATTCGTGTAATTACGGTGATGCTTCTGATGACTCACAGGAAGCGTAACAACTATTTTGTTACCTGTACGCTCAGCTCTAATTTATGGCTCTATAAACTCATAGAAATGAGTCATTTTAAAACCTCTAGTTTTGGAGGGCTAATTATACATATTCCACGTAGTGGTTATAATATTTACCTACCCATATCTTTCTCCTAATTTACTTTAAATAGCAAAGAATATGGATAGAACTTTAGTTGATTACTTGAAGGAAAGGTTAGAAAACCAACCAAGATAATATTTTATTTTTGGTATATTCTCTGCCCAGTTAAGTCACGGTCTTTCTCTCTGCCATCGTTCATAAGGTATCGGTTTATTAATCATGTTTGGTCATCTTCAGTAAACAACCTTTTTATGTCTAATTGGCCTTCTGGCAACATCTCAGAATCATATGTAGAGCAACTTTGCTTGCTTATGCTTATTGGGTTGTACTTCCTACAGCCACTTTTCCAGGCCCATTGTGCGGACT
The DNA here is from genome assembly GCA_940337035.1 of Agriotes lineatus. NCBI lineage: Eukaryota > Metazoa > Arthropoda > Insecta > Coleoptera > Elateridae > Agriotes > Agriotes lineatus. The sequence goes on along the minus strand of OW679196.1, from coordinate 133,388,120 downwards.
AGTACCTACTACTGCCACCGTAAACTAATCTTAACCTAAGCTATGGTAAGGGGCTTCCAGGAGCTGATGGCTGCTGTAGTTAGGATTCGAACCACTGGCCACCTATTCCCGAAAGCCCCTGTGACTTCGACTGCAATTGCTTGTTTTTATTCTTCAGCATTGCTTATAATTGCGAAGTAATAGCCTAGCCCTTATTCATAATTTCACAGACATCTTTGTTATTTAAATATGTGTGAAAATCACTTGCAGATAACTGTATTGGTTTGTTAGTTGAATCATTTGTTGATTTGCTTCCAACTTCCTTTTGTATTCTTCGGTTATGTTCCATGTAACCCATTTTCCTTCAGCTTTAACTATTACTAATTGGTCAGCAAATAATAAGGTCTACATATTCGCATCTTCGCTTTGTATACCCATTATGTTATATTTTAGCTACCGGGAGATAAAAAATGATTGACTTGGCCGCTCTCATAAAATATGCCTTTAGTAAAAATGTGCCGCCTTGCACCGATTGGGTCTGAACTATAGTATCTAACTTCAAGTCAAATAACACTAGTTATTTAAATTGATTTAGTCATTTATAATAAACTAGCTTTAAATATATCATAGTTGATGCTTGAAATGTACACCATCATTGGATATACACGAATCTACTCTTGTTTTCTGAATTTCAAATATTCTATACAGCTGTTCTTCGGTTATTCTTTGCACAGCACCTTCTATCGCTTCTTTTAATTCGTCAAATGTGTGCAATCGTTTCTGGTAAATTATATTTTTTAAATGGCAGAATACAAAGTAATCCAGAAAGGTAAGATCTGGCGACCTTGCCGGAAAATTTCCTTTGCCGATAACTTCAATAAACTGACAAGTTGCTCGGGCTTGCTGTATTTTGAAAGCGATCAACAACTTTGTGGATGTGACGGCAAAAAATTCGTGATTCACTTCTGCTTCGGGAAGTTATTCCCGGAATTCGTCAACACCCGGCATTATTGGGTGCACCCATCTCTCATTTTCATCTCTATTTCCATTACGGAGATACAATTGTAAAAGGAATTTGTCCTCAAGTGAAAATGGCATGATTGCAATAACCAGTTCTAACCTAAAATACAAACATTCCTTGAAACCTTTCAATAATTAATAAAAAGGAAGAAGTGACTCACTTTTCTCACAAACGTGGTTGCTAATGTTAGTTTTGAAAAAAACTGTTGTTAAAATTAGCGAAAAATAGTGAAATGAACGGAAAATTGACATTTATACAAAATACCTTGCAAAATACAAACAAGCTGAAACTGACAGCAGATAAACAGCTAACTTTAGGGCAGAAAGTTGACGTAGAAACATAGATATTGATAACCTCTGCGCGGAAGAAAGTTTTTTTCGGTCAGTCTTTGTTGTCCCTAGTTATTCAAACGTGTGTGGGGATAGGTATACGGCAAGCCTTCTTTAAACTCTTAATTACTTGGAATATGTCTGAAACTGGTGTACCATCCCTAATACGTGCGTATTGAGATTTTCGACAGTTTATAGACTGCAGCCTCAGCCAACGGCAAGAAGTAAGTAAAAAAAATAAGGATATTAAGATTCAATGGGAATCAAGTCCGCGGAAGCACTCGAGCAATCTGGCCACAGCTGATAGTGCGAAGCTCAAGTTACAATTTTGGCACATCCGGTGCGTTTATAGAGTGCAGAGGTGGAATTTCGTTCGTAGGCAAGCTCGGGGGATTTTTACAGAATTATTTTTGATAGCTTGCAATAGAGATATTATTGATGTAACTTTTGTCGAAAAGTAAGTAAGTAAGTAAGTTTATTTAGTATAATATACTAGTACATAGAATCATTATTATTACATCTTAACTTATTTATCATTAATAACATTAATATTAATAGTATTGTTTCACAAAGCTGCTTAAATATTTTTTGAAACTATAAATGTTTGTAATTTTTTTTACATAAAAAGGAAGCGTATTATAGACTTTAAGTCCCTTGTAATACAGATAATTTTGTGTACTCGCTTTATTTAATTTAGGAAGCCTAAAATTAAATCGATTTCTTGTTTTATATTAATGAACGTCAGCATTTAGTATCAAATGATCCGACATATAATTTGGTAATAAATTATTAACAGCTTTGTTAACGATTTGTACGTTGATATTTAAAGTTTCACGTACTATGGCTAAATGGCCAGTTAATTAACGAAAATGTGCGGTAAATGCTTATATTTTGACCGAATCAATTGTGCTAACATAGCGACGTTATTCTAATGTTCGTTTTTGAGACTTTTTAAATTCTAAGTTCACCAGCCACTTATCCTCCAACAATTCCAGATCTGAAAAACGTAATTAGGGAAGAAATAATCTTGTTAATTGCTAACGCAAATTTACTTCAACGCATTATATGTATTAGATTTCCAAAGCAGATTCCAGCAATGCATAGACATAGATGCGGGTGGTGGGCATCTTACAAATGTAATATTTGGGCGCTAATAGCGTTGTTGTACACTTTATTTAATATAGTTTAAATTTCCTTCAAATTTGGTTCACATACTGTATTCGGCCCTCTACAGCTAGCTATGAAAAACCGTTCAATACAATTCCTGGATCCTATATTAATTTAGTTCTCATTCTTCGTATTTGTTCGAAGAAAAGCTTGAAATAAAGCAGTTAGGTAAACCTGGCAATATATTCTTATTATTATACACTGAAAGAGAAAACAGTGGATAAAACATAAAAAACAACAAATTCAAGAGTTTAATCAACATAAACAACAAGTATAAATAAATAAATGAATGTGTTAAATTGAATAAATACTCCAAAACTAACATTAACCAAATTAAACATAACAATGGAAAATATATTAATATCATAATTAATCTTAATTAATTCATGTATTTGATATAAACTGACATATACACTTAATTCTCAAACAGTGAGGATGCATTTTTTTTGCTAAATTATACATTTCAACGTAAAATGGAGGAGAGATATTCAATTCAGTTCATCATTTTTAATTAGCCTGTAAAGTTTGGTAATACTGTCTTCACTGATGCTAACTTTTTCAGTTCACATGGGAAATATTTATATCTCGGGATGTCGAAATTTGTCTTTGCGAGGGTGTGAAACATTAATTTCCACGAGCCGCCACTGACCTTAGCTGCACTTATTAGCTCTGGATTGATGTTTCGATACATTCAATGATTAATAGCTTCGTCTAATGATGTTATTCAACGTCTGTTAAGAATCTTATGCTATGGCTAATGTTGGAATAATTAGTATGCGGGAGAATATTAGGTATATGAGAGACACTTGAATGTCAACTTTAACATAGTTTATCACTTGTAACAATTTGAAAAAAAATCTATATTTTTAACGATAGTAATATGTAAAACACAGTTTTGTCTTATTATTTCGGAAACAACTTATAATAAAAAGTTAAGGTAGGAAGCAGAAGCAACGAAATAAAATTGAAAGCCCGTATTTTAAACTGTTTTAACAATATTTCAACGTTTTACTATTATAAGTATTATACTGGTATTGCGCACAGATGTCAGCATAACTGCGGAAAGAATCCATGTGAAAGGGGATCGTGTAGAATGGCATAGGATTTTAAATAGATTTGGTGGTATTTTCACTGTTATGGTTAAAACATTGAAGTGAGTATATTGTTTCAGTCGTGCATCAGTCTAATAACGCATATTTCAATTTTCTTTGTTACATCGGCAGAACCTGCTGAAGTATTGCTGACGACCATTTTTACAAATTTACCATTTCGGTCGCAATCTGTCCAACCCAAAGTTATATGAAAGATCTTATGAAACTAGACACATTTGGAGAAGACAGCAATTGTTTTGGCCTTAAAGGAGAGTTGGAAAATTAAGTAAACTGCAGGTGGATGAAGCAAGAAAATTCGAAAACAACAAGATCTGTCAATATGAATATTAATGCAAAAAACTGAAAAGCTTTTGTGATAAATCAGTGGCTTTCCTTTGTATGTGTTTGTCGATTTATATACAGGCTAAGTAACAGACGTTAACCGACCACGTAATTACCCCGTCAGGATAGCGAAGTAACATAACTGCTTAGCAGGGACGGAATTTCGGCCCAGATTTTTTTTTAAAGTAATTGAAAGAAGCAGATAAAAATTTCTATCCGTTGTCACCTTCTAATCTGAAATGACAAATTATCGGCGCTCTCTGCCCTATCCCGGCTCTTCACTAATGGTATTAGTAAACCGATTGGTTCCATCTAGGCTTTGCAATAATTAGTTCCAGTCTTCTTTACGAATTCTCTTCTACAGAAGTCGTTGCACATGTGGCGCTATCATGCGTAAACATAATATGATAATGGTCATACAATATTGGAAGCACCGGTTCAACAGATTACGAAGACTCAATGTGTCTTAATGAGCTCCATGCTAACAGTGTATCAAGGTATTGGTAAGGGGTTTGTGCCATTTCAACTTGTTTTTTATGTTATAGCGGTATCGAAGAACATTATAAAATTAATTAAAGTGCACATAGATCTGAGAAGACAAATTTTTTAGACAAAAATATTGTTGACGGCTACAACAAAGGTGTAATTTTGAACTATTAATATGTTCTTGATATTGCATTATTTATTTGCTTTTGATTCCACGCTGTTGGTAATAGTTGAAATAATGTAAGTCCGACATAGAATTGTATTTATAGTACAATATTATCATATATAATGCAACTAGTACGTGCTTGATTCTATAATAAACAACGTTTGAACAGTTTATTTATAAATATTAAAAGTACAGTTAGTGTGGTTGTTCTGGCGATTGTACTTTCAGTAGATAACGCGATGTTTGTGAAGGTGTTTGACTATCAGTTATTAGTCAATCAAGTATATGATTCTCACATTATCAAAAGTTAGTACATACGTAACTATACATATGCACCGTTTTTCATTGGTTGAAGTTATAGGGAGTGGTTTAATCATAATAATTCTTTCAATTTGTTACCTTCCTTCAATCGAATTATTATAAGTATTGAAATAACGAGAGTCCAGCTGTCCATCGATTGCTGTGATCCTGTATTATTCTAAGGTTTTCAATATGTTGCTGTAAAAATTTAATAGTTTCGAATATATGCAATAATTAATTAAATTTCAGTCGTACCTCTGACCGCCACGAAGATTTATTTGTCACTGTCCACATAGTCCCTGCGTTGATGACATTTATCACTGTAGTAGCTGTTCTACATAATTTTTATTACTCTATTTATTTTTTATAATTTTTGGTGTAAGGTTTTTTGTAATGTACAAATTACGAAAGTTATAACATATTGTCGTACGTTTCGTTCCAGTTTTGTTAGCAATTGGAAGGTTATCTTTTACCAGTTGAGTTATTGGCAACAATTACTATGTGGGTGCTCCTTACGTGGCTGAGGTTTTAGGATCATTACAACTTCGATAAAAAAGATACCCTAACATTAGTGTCAATATTCTACTAAAATCGCATCCATCAAACTGACATCCATATAACCAGACGCTAATAAATAATGAATTGACGTTGATAACTTAGATAGACGTCGTTTGATTGTCACTGCAAAAATGGTGTGTAACAAAATATATCTACAAATACAAAGAAAATGGGACTTGCAGATACCGTAACGTAATGATAAAACAAATGCGAAGGACCTTCGATTTGAGTTGTTTTCTCTAAAGTAAATGTTGAAGAAATATCTATTGAGCGTGTGTTCCCATGAATAGAGATAGGGCGATGAATAACGTATTCCCATTAAAAGAGTAATTGTTGATGTTGTCATCGCAATAACTTTAATTAGTTTTTGATATGATGAAAGTGCTGTATTCTTACCTATATAGAATAGTCATATTAACAACGTTGGAGGTAGTCGTCATTAGTACAGTCAATACGTTTTTTTTTTTTTGGAAATAATTTAGTGTATTTTGAAGTTCATTATATTTGAACTGTATGTTTAATATTTTGTTATAACTATATAAAACCAAAAATATTTGCTTAGGTTTCGTCATACAATAAGAGCAACTACCTTGTTTGTTTTGTGATTGTTGTACGTTTACATTATTCGGCTGTTGATGGAACAAAGTGCCTTAATTGTTGAGTATGGTTGCTGTTATATTTGTATAAATTTTATACTTTATGGAGCAGCACATATAAAAATGTTTACGTTGTACTTACATCACAGACGAAGAAGAATAAGAAACGTTCAACCGTTAAGTACTGATGAGGATTGCAAATGTAAATTTGGTTCAGCTGAATTTGTTAACGATCACCATTGACGTTGCTATTACAATATTATATGATAAAGATAAATGAAGCAAGTACACCAGCAAAATCGTGTAATACAGGAAGCACAATGCCGTAAGCTTAATCCAGTAGATAATTGGCATCACTTCAGTACTACAACACGAAAGTGATACAAGACGGCCATAAATCTCAATTTTAAAATGCAGAAAAAAACGTTGACATTAAAGAAAGCCATAACTCTTGCTTATATAGAATACCTAGAAATAAAATATGCAAAGAATGCTACACATTAAGAGCAATGCGTTCAAGGCTGGAGGCAAATATCAACCGCTTTGATCATAAGCCACACAGCTTTTTGGTTTTTACAAGTTTTTTTGATTGATTGATGGGTGATATTTATCGCCTGTTAATCGAATTAATTTATTTATCGCTATGGACATTTATTATCGATAATTATTACCGCCCAGAGCTGCTTATGGCAGTTTGTTGACGCATACTTATTTGGAAGTTAATTAGCCACTGAGGCGAAAGTGTTGATTCAGCAGTTTTGTTAGTCTGCTTGCAGTTTACTTAATTATTTAGTCGTTATAAAATTAATCAAGTATCGTATATTATTCTATTATAACGCTTAATTTTTTCTTGCCTTATGCAGAGTATCATAAAAACGTCAAATTAACCATATATGTACCAGCTGGAACAATTTGCCACTAAACATATCTGCAGTGTTTAAATAACTATTAATAAATACATCACATAAACGTTTAAATGTCTTATGGCAAGTACAAAATTGCACTATTTAGTTTATATACGTTTACATTCATTTACACTCATTGTTAATTTATTCTCTAAGTAAATTGCCAATTAGTAATTTCATATAAGAAATTGGTTCGTTAATATGATCTAATAATATTGCAAACAAGTAGTTTTAAATGTTTTTTTGGTTATTTTTTTGTAAATATTAAGGAAGGTTAGGCAAAGAAATAGAGTAACAAGACCATACGTAAACATATACGCATAAGCCACACAATCTGAACACTTTCCGTAAAGTATGGAATATTCTCGACAACGAAATGTATAAAAGGTTAACCATAAACAAACATATAAATTTATGTAGATATTTCATTAATGACAATTTATTATTAATGGAGACTGAAAGCAATTAAAAGTAGCGGTATAGCTATAAGTGTTTAATTGCGGCTTGAATATATTACTATGACTGAGTAGTAGTCTTTGGTCGTATTACTAATTTTTTCTCATTGCCTGTATAATTTCTTTAATTCTTTTACCGAATTTTTAGACGACAAAATTCTTTACCTTCTTATGTTATGGATTGATTTTATCTCACTCATGCTTGATTTTTCCGTACCTTTTTCTTCACTTTGGTTACAATTACTAACGTTTTCCATACCACACCACCTCTGTGAAGTTAGCACCACAAGTTCAAAAAATGTTATTTCTTTCAAGAGTTCCCGTTGCACCTCAAAGAGTTCTAGAGTTCCTTGCTATTTTTAAAAATAGTTCTATGTATTTCAGAGAAAAAATGTGAATCGAAAATGTGGGGTGCTAACTTTACTTTTTCCTCGGACAAATACCACTACAACTCTTTTTCAGTGATACTTGATGAAAAATGTCATAACACTTTTTGATAGAACTCGCCAGGGTGCTACTAGAATTTTAACCGGAAGAAATATCTTTTTAATTTTTTTAAGTTCCGGTAGTTCTAATGGGAGTTCCAATTTTTATGTTAGTGGTTTTAAAAGTTCCGGTAGTTCTAATGGTGAGTTCTAGTAGCACCCCTGCGGGCTCTATCGTTAACTTTCATAACATTTTTTGATAGGACTCGAAGTAAAAAAAATATGCCCATTTTTATGTTAGTACTTTTTCAAAACGACGAAGTCCTAAAAGCAATTTTTTAAAAGTTCCGGTAGTTTTAATGGGAGTTCTAGTAGCACGCCGGCGAGTTCTATTGATAACTCTAATAACATTTTTGATAGGACTCGAAGTTAAAAAGTCGACGGAAATACGCTCGCGAGTGAGTGGGTTGAATATTAAAACTGTATTATAAGAGTAAATTGTCACAAAAAATTATTACATACTTAAAATTTGTTGGAAACCGTTAACCATGTTCAGATTCATTTGAAAATCTATTACGGAAATGATAGTAAATACATATTTATTAAACCTTATTAGTCAATACACACTTTATCTTATATATATTTCTAAAAATCCTGACTCATTCACTCAGTCACAACGCCCAGCCCAAACTCATCGACTTAGAAAACTGAAATTTTGCACAAAGGTTCCCTTTATGATGTATACAAGGAATAAGGAAGGATATTTCGAAATTCAACCCCTAAAGGGGTAAAATGGGGGTTCCAATTTTGTATGGAAAAATAATATTAAATAGGCATTTCGACTTGAAACTTTGTAGGAGTACTCCTAAAAACAAATAAGCAAACACGTATTTCGTGATTTTCCGAAAATCAACCCCTTAAGGGGTGAAATGGGGTAAATAAGCTTAAAAATCGATATGGGTGTCGTTATTGAGGTTTTTTAGGACGTTGATTGCGAAAATGGGATTTGAAATTTGGCAGGCAGATTTCTAATGGGGAGTAAGCATTCGATAAAAAGGGATTTTTGAAAATTCAACCCCTAAAGGGGTTAAAAAAAGGTTGGGATTTTGTAAGATCAAATTTTGAACTAAGTCATTCAAAGTTTTTGGGGGACCGGACGGGAAAGGAGGGGACGGGACGGGACGGGACGGGACGGGACTGGACGGGAAGGGATGGGTTGGGAGGGAACGAGGCGGGACGGAACGGGACGGGACGGGACGAGACGGCACGGGACGAGGACGGAGACGGGAAGAGGGACGGGGACGGGGAAAGGGGCGGTAACGGGGATGGGGTCGGATGACAGGAAATAATTAGTCATTATATAATACACAAATATCGAACCTCGTGCGTACCAAGTCGCGGGTAACAGCTAGTTAATAATTATATTTTGGTTAACTTGGCACCTTCCTCCTGCTCACTTATAAACAGTTATACATCAGATTGTGTTTTCATGTAATGAAGAATGATTACAACAGACACATAATCAAAGGCTGCAACTAATCTAAACAAGTTACAACGACACACAGCATCTTTGAATCGAAATTCTCAAGAAATCGCCTTTTTGGGTGACCCCGTTATGTCGAACTTCTCCCCCCCCCCCCCTCCCACCCTTCTACATTACTCTATTCTTCCGATGAACAGTCAAACGACAAAATAAATTTAATAAAATGTTTTTACCACGCCATCGACAATATAGAAAAAACTAATTATTATATAAAGTACCACTAACGTATTTATGAAAATATATATGTTACCTGTTATCTTACACTTTCTGTATTATACACAGAAATGCTCCAAATTTTCACACAAACTTTAAAAGCTTTATAAAAACGACACTTTTCGAACGAAGGTCATAAAGTTTTCGAACTGAGCTCACTGTAATAATGAGACTGAACTGGACATTGAACAAATATAAGAATATAGTTAAAAGAGCCGGTCATCACTGTGGAAAATAACTTGACATATATTTAGCGAACCTATGAATGAGGAACTAAGATAAGAACCTTTACAATCCGATACAATTATTATCCCACTTAAGTTCCTTATTCTCCTTCCTGTAGAGGCTCAAATAGCTTGTAACAATAATGATATAAAAGTTTTTGATAGAAATCTTCGGGGTGCTACTAGAACTCCCATTAGAACTACCGGAACTTAAAAAAATTAAATAGATATTTTTTCCGGTTTTTTTCTTACAGTTCTAGTGGCTCCCCGGCGAGTTCTATCGAAAAATGTTATGACATTTTTCAATAAGTATGACTGAAAAAGAGTTATAGTGGTATTTGTCCGAGGAAAAAGTGAAGTTAGCACCCCAAATTTTCGATTCACATTTGTTCTCTTAAATACATAGAACTATTTTTAAAAATAGCAAGGTATTCTAGAACTCTTTGTGGTGCAACGGGAGCTCTTGAAAAAATAACATTTTTTGAACTTGTGGTGCTAACTTGACAGAGGTCCACATACCCCCGTCGCATTTGTATGTTTCTTCAAAGATTTTAAATATTATTTACAGCAAAACAATTGCAGTACATCTAGTTTCAGCTCAAATCGAGACTGCAAATATGATGTTAACCACATTGGTCGGAAAAATCGCATAACTTCGGTAAAATGGTAAAATGAGTGTTAATATTGGATATAATACTTCACTAATGTGAAATGTTCGATAACACACTGTTTTAGAGTCTCATCTCACTGTTTGGTGACAATCTTATTGCAATTCTGTAGTTATCTATCAGTTGCCTATTACGCATTTTTAAAATGATTTTATCTTCAAAAGTATAAATCCCTGCTTTAAAGTTGTGCCATAATTTGATTTATAACCTGACACATGATATAAAAAGTATCGCGAGTTTTAGCTTAAATAGCTAGCATATTTCGTTTTTATAGCCCTAAAAAACTTGTCCAACAACTATAAATAGATTCCATCAATAATGTCTAGTCAGCTTATAACTGTACAAAAATTTGAATTATCCCAAGCGTCTCCCACTTAAGGCAGCTTTTAAGTTTAAATATTTCAGCCGATCTGCCACGTTATTTAAATAACACGCGTTCTAGCGTTATCTGAAAAAACATTTCACAAAAAATAAATTACACAGCAGAGCGGATGTGATATATACTTGCATTTCACCGCAAATCATAACTGTTCTGAGCTAAAACCTACAATAACGTTCTGAAGATAAACCGAGATTTAATGGTGTAAAACTTTTTTAAAGTGAGAACTGGCAGGTAATTACATATTAACGAGGTGTAATCGTCTGTATTAGCACACTATCCCAAACACCGGGTATAAATTTAGTCTCTGACTCGTTTACAGCAGGCAGCTTCTGCTTGAGTTTCTATCTTCAAAATCCTCAGAATCGAGTCTTGAGTGAAAGCAAAAAGCAGACTAATTTGTAATCTTATGAATTACCTAATGACTCGATGGCTTAATTAGCGCCATCTGATGGTCTCGTTTTTGGTGACCTGAAAATTTGTAAAAGTTTATGGTTTAAGTAAGAAAGTCATCAATTAGCCTGCTTGGAAATTAACTACTTGTTACTGAATAATTAAACCTGGTTACTCCTTTTATATTTTTTAAATATCCTGTACGTAGTAGACTTAATTCTTCCATATTTGCAGGCCTTATCCTTGGGTCGGTTTTCTAATTAGACTTAATTGCATGCAAAACAAACACACGTGGGATTAGTTTTCATTCTATGCAAATTCTGGAATATACTATTTTTTATAAGGTAAAGAACCTTAACACTAATCTCATGACGCCGCTGGAACTTTCTTTGTAAAGCAAAAGACAAAAATTAAAGCAGAGTGGATTGCATTACGCGGGCAATGTATACATGTGGGATTGCAGAATGTCTAAATGATGATTCACTTCGCGCACTTCCCAGCTAAAAGTTTAGTAAACTGGCTTCAGACATGATTTATAAACGCACTGTGTTTTGCTCAGCTTTGCCTTAAACTTACATTAATTTCTCGCGTAAACGGCGGAAATATTTCAACATGACGGTGCAAGAGCCATAAAGATAAATTAACGAAACGCTTAATTTGAGCTTCACAATGGGCTTTATATCCAGTTCAGTTCGTTAGTTTCCAACCACGAGCGTTTTGCGGATTAATTTAAAATTAAGCGCCACATTAAAATTCGCGGATCGTCAAATCAAATCACTGAGTTGTAAACCGCAAACACACCTGGTGGGTGTGGTGGGAAGAATTTATGGCTTACAATATTCCTTGCTTGGCAGTTGTTTTATAAGTTGTTGGCGAAGAAATACAAGTTCGCCGATTTGTTCTGCGTTTTATGACATCTAGAATTGAATTTTGAAGCCGGGAATTACAGTTGTAATTGACTTGTATTTTCAAAATAATTTGTCACATTACATTTTTAAGGTGTGTATATGTTAGGGGGAGCTTACCTAAAAATTCGTTAATATTTTATTCATACAATTATATTTTTATATTGATATTTCGTTTCAAAATAATATTTGTATAGGTGAAATTGTTATCGGTTTTTACTTGCAGTGGCTATTAATAATGATTATCTTCTATTTGTTACCAGCAATGAAACTATTTGCTTTAGATGAAGTGTTCCAGGCCATTAAAGAACCATCTTTCTACTTAATACCTAAAGTATCCTATTTAAACAATTATCATATGAACATGTGGTAGACGAGAAAATGGATTCAGTACATTACCTACATTTAACAATAACAATTTTCTATTTTATGACAAGTGAAAAGTTATTTTATTTATTAATTAGAATACACATTTTTAGATTCTCAGACTCAGGCTGAAGTACACAACAAAGCATGTTATTGTGATTTTTAAGATAAAAGGGTTAAATGTAAGAGCCGGATCTCAGTTACTTTTGAAACGGGATCTGAATTTCGCCCCACTGGCTGTTTTATTGTTTTCTATATTACGTAGTAGGTACTACTAATCTTTGTTGTATATACATATACTTCTATTGTTATGGTATAATAATTGTTGTGGATATTATAATTTAAAATAAATGAGTTTACTAATCTTAAAATGAGCACTTATCTCATATAGGTCGGTTCTCTACATTCTAGCAAGTATTATTTTGATTTGTATCCTTATAAGAAATACATTTTCTATCAAATTTAATTATCGTGGTATTATTTTTAATAATTTTAAAAGTAAACACTTTGTGAAATAGTAATTTAAGTAATTGGATAGCTACTATACAGGATATTATTTAAGTAAAGGAAACATTGAGTTAAATATAGCCTTCTAACCTCAGAAATCGCAAAAAACAAGTCCGATATTCTCCACAATTCTCTGTGATTACGTAATTAAAGCGTTGCCTAAGTGATAACAAATGCCGTAAGTAAATACACGTCACAAAACAAAACACACTCAAAGGACGCTTCTACCGGAAGTGCGTATAAAACCGACGCCACCAAGAAATTCGCAAAATTCGATCTTTTAGCGTGAAGTTTTCTGACCTTTTGCCTTTGGAACGGAATGAGAGCCCAACTCGAGCTCCTGGCGAGTTCCACAATGCTTGACTCCCTCTTTGTCCGTTGGCAAGCCTCTGAACGCCGCCGCAGAACGATTCCTGTAGCTCGACCTCTGTAATACCAAAAACTGCTTCCAGCTGTCCCCGTTGCTTACACTCAGGGCTTCTCCTCTAAGAAGTTCACTGCCTATCTCAGCTTCTAGGGGATCCTATTACGCCCACAGGACATTCAATCAATTTTTAAACTCACTTAATTGGGAATAGGGTATTTATTCACAATTTTACAATTGTTTATTGGGGAAGCTAAAATAACAACACCTTTCAGCTTTGTCTTCCTCCCCTCAATTGTGTCTTCGATACTTCATTGTTTTACATTGTTCCCAAGCCTACTCTGATCACATTTTGTTTAAATCAAGGCTGACACTATTTTAATGCAGTTTTACAATTATTATGAAAATCAATGCTATTTTATACAATTTACAAAAATTAAACTAGTACAGTTGCAGTCAATAAAAATGGGACAACTCTTATAACAGATTTTTGTCTAATTCTAGCTGCTTCAACTTGTTTTATTAATATGTGATATTGCAACATTGAATATTTGACATCTGCCAAACAATTCCAAATTAGAAATAATACGACAAAGTAGTTATGCAGCATATAAATGCAGCGACGAAAGGTGGAATAATCGCGAAAATAGACGTAACTGTCGCAATTTTTTTGGTCGCCCTGCACATTTCAAAAAATATTTTATAAAATATTATGTGATATGCATGAAATATTATTAATTGCTATAATAATCATAGAGGCGTAAATCTGTTCATAGCAATATATATTTTTATTGCTTCTTATATAAGCATATAATGGATATGTTATATTATATAATTTGGGCCAATAAAAGACTATTATTATTATTACTTCCCTCGTCTGAAAGACGAAGGAAGTATTGTAATCACGAAAAAATCACCTTCCGAGATTTCTTCAGATATTCACGTTTCATGGTCTCTAGATGACGAAAAACAGGTTTTCTCAATTACGGCTGTCTGTCTGTCTGTCTGTTGGCGGTATAACTCAAAAACTATTTGTCGGAGGAAGATGATATTTTGCATACACATTATGGGCCGGTTGCAGAAAGCAATGTTAAGTCTGGTGTTAGCTAACATCGCTTCAAAGTGAACAAAATCGCATCAAATTTTGTTTACTAATGTATTAGTTACCATAAGCATTTGAGATTTGATTCGTTTTTGTTCACTTTGACGCGATGTTAGCTAACACCAGACTTAACATTGCTTTCTGCAACCGGCCCTATATATATTGTATATTGTGCTAATACGTTGAGACGCCTATTTTATTATGTAATATTAGCTCTACTATTTTCTTTCAAAATATTGATTTAATTTGAATTTCAAATTCTATTCTATTTAATAAATTTATTGCATTGAGACTCTTCAATGGTGGTTCGTTAATCTAGTTTTCTGTTATTTGAAATTTTTATTTTTATAATGACTTTTGATTACTGACTGACACTAACTGTCAAACTGACTTCAAACAATGATCCAACAATAATCAAACCAAAAATGACAAATAATCTTTCTACTTACATATCATTGACTCAATTCACTAAAATAAGTACTTTATTATATTTACTTCACTCTTTTAATTGTCTTTTATTTAATATGCTTCTATAGGACTAATTAAGACCAACCTGAACTCCTCGTATTTTCACTGCTAGTCACCTCAAAACACCACTGTTCCTGACGTTTACAGCTCAGATCTTTGACAGACCAGCCACGATGCTCTGCCAACCGCCAAACAAACTCCAAACTGTCAAAACCCTGACAACTTGCAGAAATGGTCCAGTTCCTTGCACCTACGCTACTGTCAACCCAACAAATTCCTGGCAAGTTCACTCTTACTGATGGTCCCAAGCTAATCTTCTATTTTCTCCAGCTCCTACTCTGTAATCAGCAACCAAATCGGACCGTCCAAATCAAGCAGTTCCACCGGCAACTCCCGTCAAAATAATCAACACGTCCTCCGGACAATCACCAAATCCAGTAATTCATGTAACTTATTATTTCTTGTAGTTACCAAATAATCCAATTCCATTTAAATATTATTATTTTCTTCTTACTCATATCTAGTTAAACCATATTCCATACTCTCTTCAATAACTTTATACTTGTATTAATTCATATTTATATTTCAACCTTGTTTTCACCTCGCAGATTTGTTATAGCCTTATCTATTGTATTATATCAAATTAGCAATACAAATAAAGGTAAGATTTCCAGTTTTTTATTAAATTCTAAAGAATATTTTCAAAATACGTTCACATTTCAAATTTGTTATTTTTACAATTCCCTCAAACCAAATCCCTTTATGCTAGTTACAATTATTAATACATTCTTTTAAATTAAACAATATGATTTATGCCTACTACATTCTATTTTCTAATAGAAAGCATATTTGTCACCTGTAACATTAGCTTATATTTCCTTATTAACTTTCAACGCCATGATAGAAGACTCAACTGCTATTATCTTTCAAAATAAATTGTAAATTGTCTCAATTTAAACTTCCACTACTTATTTTCAAATTAATTAACAATCTTTTTTAAAACTTTTCAAAGTTTATTGTATTAATTTCCCAAATTTATATGTTCTTTAATTTTTATTCAAAAACCTGATTTTTACATATCATAATAATATATATACTTCGAATGAAATCGGTAAAATTTCAGACAAATATATACAGAGTAAGCACCTTAGAAAAAATAACATTTTGTTTATTTTTGCGTTAATTTTGAAATAGAAGGGAGTAATATTTTCACATAAGGCAGACTTTACATTTGCCGAAAATGGGACTCAACAGATGCAGGATAATGCCACAAAAGAGTCGAAACGTTTCAACAATAAGACCGGTCCCTTACATAGAGGCGCGCGCCGCACTGATTTCAAATAGCCTCGATGGCACAGTTCGACTTGTGAATACAGTTACGATTTCTACGCAGGTGCGGTTACGATCGCTATGCAGATGCTACGGGTTCAAACCCTAGCGGGTTACATTTGTTTTATATGAAAATTTATTTAATTTATTAGAAAAGTGAAAATATTTTTACTCCTAACTTAATTTGATTTTTAAAAATTATTTAGTGTCACAATGTCGACGAGGGAAGTTCTGGGTAAAGCCTTTTGCAGATTTTTTATTATTAAACTTGTCAGTAGGATTGTTACACTTTTATTAATTGTCAATTTAATTGAGTAATTTGTACATGACTGATTAAAATTGCATTTTTACGTTTCAAGTTTCAAATATATTTGCGAGAACAACACTCAAGGAATCCAATATGAATATACCAGGTTTGTTCGGTTAGCGTTCGACCAACAACAATATCACCTAAGTGATTCTTCGATAGCAATGAAATTCAAAGGTCTATAAGGGGGAAAACACCAGAAGAAGTAAAGGCAAAGAAAGCGCTTTAGAGCTCTTTTCTTTTACCACAAATGCATTATTCACCATTAGTAGTCCCTAAGGTTAGACGGCGAACAAGGAATACTACCTGGGTGTTATGAGAGGATTGATAAATGCAGTGAAAAGAAACCAGTCTTATCTCCGGGAAAGCGGTGACCCTCACTACCTTCAATACAGCGCACCCCCTCCCCTATCCCGTACTATACATTTTTTTTTTGCCAAACACCTAATTAACCATGTCCTCAGCCTTGATATGATCCCCTGCGATTTCTAGCAGTTCCCAAAATTGAAAAGCGAAAGAGATATGAGGATGTGGAGCGAATCAATGAAAAAAACAAAGCAACTAATGGATATTCGAAATGCTGGTTATATTTGCTTCAAAAAGTGAAGGCTATGACTTTCTAAGGGAAGTACTATGAAAGGGACTGGGGGCGTTATTCTAGAGTAGCTATTTATTTTTTGTAGCTTCAGGTCGGATAATTACCTCGTATATCCGGCGTTTAAATAAATAAAACCCTAAAGCTTGGCCATAAATAATTATATAAGGCTAATTATACTATAAAATAACATTTTGCAACATTACGTGTTGACAGAGTGACGTTCATACATTCATACGGCGTTCAGTAACATTTTATAGTGGTTAACGTTTATTTAGTTTTTATTTGAACATCTTGCTATGGACTAAAAGCTGCTTGTTTCGGGCTATAGTTACAATGCGTATTTTTCGCATGCCTCACGCACTATTTGAATGCATGAAGATGTCTCTCTTCAGTCCTCATTCGACCTATGGGCTGTTTCTGTCGTAGCCGTTTTGAAATTTTGTAATCTGACTGCTCTAGACCACGTGCCTTTTTATCACCGCCTTGACTGCATCTGAAGACCGGCCGGTTTCCCGTTTTATTGCCCTGGAAGGCCATAGCCGTAGCTATTCTTTGTATCGAACTACTGTGGGTGCCTTGCGAACCGGTGTCCCTGGGAGGCCTCGTTGTAGGAGAGTTGTCATTTTTATGTGATTATTACTATATTGTTGGTTAAGTGCCATTATTCTCGACTGAGATTCTTCAAATATCCTCGAACTTTGTTGACTTAAGTGAACGTTAATTCTTGCTGCCACTCGTTACCTTTACTGCATTGATGTGCCAAGGGCCAACGCATTTGACTGAGATTCTTCAAATCTCCTCGAGTTTTGCTTGCTTATGTAAAAACTTGTAATTTGCAAATACTTGTTAAGTCCTTGTGTTTTCTGTTCTGCTGGTGAACAATATTATCAATTTAGATACAACATCTTTATATCGAATACTCCCTATTCTTTTAATATTTGAGTAGCTTTAAACTGTTTGTACTTAATGATATATTGTCGACGCTTATACAGGGTGAATCAGAACAACACCAACAAATCCTCAGGAAGGATAGAAGAAATTAAAATAAGTGCTTTGAGCGAACCTATATCTGAAAGTTTCTCTCTTCGGTGCTACAAAAGATCTTAGAGGTTAACTACATAATACCTATTAGCTAGTTTATGTGCCTAATTTATCAAGCAAACTTTTTATTTTTTGTGAACATAGATTTCCTTCTTCAAAACGCTTATTTTGATCCTCTTTGATATATTATTATGTATATGCGTGTTTCAGTTACTGCAAATTTATTCATTACCTGGCCATTTTTTATGCATTTCAGGTTATTGTGGGTTTGATTAATCTTTTGAGTTTGTGAATTCTCGTTTCCATTTGTATGTATTTATCGTATTAAAGACTCATTGGCGCCTTTTATAATAATGATGATTGAATATAAGATATTGTAAAGAACCCATGCCATCATCACTGTAGCTGCTCGGCCCATGTGGTCACGATAGTTTGGTATTTAATTCAGGGGCGGCGAGTTATACAGTTTCAATCGGGTGCCTTATACTACACATTTCGGAAACTTCAGGTTTTTAAAGAAATAAATAGAGTATATAAATCCACTTGTATTGATTTCTTTGTAACCTTAAGCGCAACTCCGGTACATCTTCAGATCTTGTCTTTAAAAGCCTGAAATAATTCGAATTTTCATCGGAGTGGCCTCTAATGGCAAGACCCTCCGTAGCAAAATATTTTAAACTAGTAATAAACGTGAGCAAAGCAACTCTAGCTTGTTTCATTTGACTTTCTGTTTCGGTATTAAGACTAGCCAAGACATTAACACCACGTTCACTACACGCCACAATACCAACTGCTTGGAAATGAAAATTTGAACGTTCATGATCTTTAAACCGCTCTATTGCTTTATTCCACGAACAAAAACCATTAACACAAAAACTTTTATAGGCATTTTTGTTGGACCCAGTAGCGGTCTCGAATTAAGTTTTTCTGTTTTTGCTGCCCCTAAGCATGTCCTACAAAATACTCTATCCGCCTGAAGATTGTAATCTATCCACCTAAACTGATAAGATCACTTATGCAAAAATTTCCTTGTGAATTTTCTTTTTGTGTCAATATCTGCAATTAAAAAATTCTTGTAATTAATGAAATAACTAATAATAATTTCTAAAATACAATATTGGTAAAATTAAGTTTAGTTAATCCCAGCATAAAGTTATGTAGTTTGTGATTAAAATTACATTGAATTATTCTAAATAAATAAATAACTAGAATACAATATTTTAGATTGACATATCGAAAATGGCAATATAAATTACAATGTATAACATACCATTTATTTAATCGAGGTTTGAACATGATGGGTTTTGAAGCGGCCTTCCAACTCCGGCACTAGTCGATTTTTCCTGCTTTATCAAAAACTTCTCCATTGTATAGGCAGACAACTACGTAGAGCGAACAACGCAAATGCTACTTGGCAACTGAGGCGTTTACTTCAGCTAATTGCAAATATCCGTCATGAAAAAAGCAACATTGAATTCTTGCAAATATTTAGGTAGTAGTTACCCTAGCCGGTACCTAGGCGATAAGCCTTAAATTGTACTTCCGGTCCCAACCAAGACAGGTAGTCCGGTCATTACACCCCCTGGCTGATGCTGGTTAGCACATCCTGCTTCCATTCCAAATAAATAGTTTTGAAAGATATTATTTTACTGTTACAATTCATCGGGTGCGTTGCACCCGTAACAATTTGTGATCGGGTGCGGTCGCCCCCGTGCACCCGTCTACTCGCCGCCCCTGATTTAATTTTGCTATCAATGTTTACATACCATCTTATGTATAGGATGTTCGTGTTTCGTGTGTTGTGTATGTTAGCTTCCTAACTGCCATACTGAGAAGGAATAATTGTCTTATCTCGTTTTCGCTTTTTGAGTATAGTTTGGTTGATATATAAAAAAATTATTAATTTTTATTTCCGATTGTTAACTAAATTTTGAAAAAAATTAAATTTTAAAGTCTTGAAATATCTCCCTATGTTTTCGTATGGTAGAAAGTAGGAAGAACATTATTATACTTGCATGTTCCTAGTAATAACAAAATTAAACCATGTCTTGTTCCTAGTGCATTAGTTACGTTTTAGACATAATTTTCCACTACTCCCTCCTTCCTTATGTAGATTTTTTTACAGAACATCTATAGTTACATAAATAAACATTTAAAATCTTTTTGAAAGCGTTTACAACTTGAGCTTGAGACCTGTGTAGTTTTAGCAAGAAATTTCAAGTTTCATTCTTTTTAAAGATTATCAAGTCAGGTAATCCTAAACACGCAACAGGCACACGTTTTAAATGCTCCGCAAACTAGTAATTTAAAAAAGATCATAATAATAATGTTGATACCAGATTCTCAAATGTTCAAGCAAAGGGATATTACCTGATACATCAGAATGTTTGATATTCTTGACAAAGTTCTATGTAGTTGCGAAGGTAAATTTTATACATATCCTAGAAGTTTGCGACAAATTTCTAAAACATAACAAATGAATGGACAAATAGAGGAGAATGAAAAAGAAAAAGAAGTATTTTCAAACATGAAAGATTAGCGTAATGTGATTATCACCTACCAATGCAGAATTAAACGAATAAATTATAGGAAAACGTGAAGTTATATATCAAATTTTACATTTGTCAAAATGACAAACAACGACGTAGCGGCAAGAAAAGAACCATGCTTTTCTTTTCAGTCTAAGAATTCCTTTATAACTTGTGATTGGTGTATCTGATCTAATTCTTCAAATATGATTGGTCTACAATATATCTATGAGATTAATTATCGATGAAAATAATAACTTATTCATTTTGGACATTTATCACAGAATGTAATAAACCCATGTGAAGGTTAGAAACTGTTGAATGTAGTGGGTTACGTAACAAAAAATACAGCCGCAGTTGATTTGTGATTTTAAATTACTTCAATTTGCAGTTTTAAAAGATTAAGGGGAGGGAAAGAAGCTATACTTTAAATATTTTGTATTACCTCTATTTTTTTTGTCATATTACAAAAATAATTCATTTAATCGTACTTATCCCGGAAAATAACAATATAATGATTTTGGATTATGTATTCTCCAGAAAATAAAAAGCCAGTGTCGCTACCAAAGAACTATTAACGTATCTTGAGATTAGGAGTTACTGTTTTATTTGTTGTCATAATTGGTTTGAGGATGTTCTGTATTTTTATAGTAATATGATTTTGTGAATATTGAACTAACAGATCAAGAAGTGTTTTGCTATGTATCTTTATTTTAGTATACATTAAAGAAAGGCTGCAGTAAATTGTTTTGTAAAATGCAAGACTTTTATGGAGTTTGTTTCATAATTGCCAAAAAACAAATAGATGTATCGTAGTAAGATATGGTTCATAATATATCGCGTGTTGTGCAGTAAACAAGTGAATGTGTAATATTTTCACATCAGTAAGTTTGGAAATTGTATGTGCAGAAAAAAAATTACATTGCGCAAACATAATACTTCAGCGTGAAACAAGAAATATGATGCCGGTTTGTATATTTGACTAAACAGGAAATAGTTATTTATGCATATCGTGAAAGAAAATTGTTCTATTTTTTAAAATAAGAATTAACGTTGATAGAATAGCAACATTTTCATTTGGCTACTGCTATTAAAATAAAATCTATATCTCTCTAAAAGACGCTGTTTGAAAATATTAAAACTTTAACTTCTTTACACCTACTAGCACAAATTACAAAAGTTATAGCAAGTCAAAGTCAGTGTACCCTTTATCTCCTCGAACATGATTACCTCGCCTACAAAACTCACCCCTGTTTGTATAACGGCCACACTCGTTCGAGCATGACCGAGGCAGATGTTCGTTTGAGAACCCCTTGTTTCCTGTTGACGTTAGCAGTTTATCCCATTTCAAGTGCAAACGACTTAATTGTCTAATGACCTTTTTGGCCATTACCTAATGGTATTAATTGAAGTATAACTTTCGTAATCCAATACGGGCAAGGACTTTCTCTGTATTAATTTCTCTAAGTATCTATTAGATTCGTTGGATATCCGCGTTA
Organism: Agriotes lineatus; assembly: GCA_940337035.1. NCBI lineage: Eukaryota > Metazoa > Arthropoda > Insecta > Coleoptera > Elateridae > Agriotes > Agriotes lineatus. Next base: position 133,365,866 of record OW679196.1, on the reverse strand, counting down.
TTTGTGCAAGTTTATGCGTTGCGTGCACGTTTAATTATTGTTGTGAAGTATCTATTACTTTCATAATTGCCCAATAGATTTTTCAGTACGGACAGAATTGTTATTAATTTCTTAGCTACTTGTTATTAGTGAGTGCCGTAACTGCTCCACGGTTGAATGAATGCTGTAGATTTGAAAATGGTAGAAGATATTGTTTGTTATATAGTTTTAGAAGATTTGTTTTTTGTTATAAAAACGTGAAATTGTACTCAGTAGTAGCCATCGCACGTTCTACACGGTGCATATCCAGTAAAACCAAGGGTGGTTTGTTATGCTTTTGTGTTCATAATTGTTAACCTGGAATTCAGACTTCAATGAAATTTTGAAGCAATGTTAACAAAGAATATACTATAAAGAGTGAAAAACTTGTTGGACTCATCAGGGCTAAAGATGAGGTTTATGGTGCAGTTTTTAAAAGAAATGAAGAAACTAGCAACCAATTTGATAATTCTATAAATCTATACATTTGGTTGGTTATATAAGATATAAAAATATTGTATAGGCAAAAGGTATAGAAAATATAATAGAGAATAATCTAGAACGTCTAATAAACCTAACACATACAAATTCAAATAAGGAATACTGCAGTAATACAATGACAATGAAACTCCTATAGCTGATTCTGTAGCGACAGATTTTTATCCCGCAATTTCGATATAAGTTTGAAGCGCAATCCAGAGCCCATTTAGCCGCTTCCAGGTGTTTGGTGCACATGATACGAATGAATGTGTTGATACATAACTCATGTTATGCTAACATACTTCTTGATACCTTGGCAGATCTCAGGATCTCATTACGTGTTATATTATAACAGTAACATAGATAATAAAATATAATATTTTCAATTATAGATTCGTTACGTTTTTTAATGACATATAGGCTGTTGGCTCGAGCCCTTGAACCCCAAGAAGTCGCCACTGCTTCAGAGTAAAAAAGCAACAAACATGTGTGCCAAACATTAACAAGACCCGCAGTAGAAACTATGAAAGAGAAGAAAATTAAGAAGATTTGAAAGAAATGTACGATAATGAGATAAAGAAACCAAAGAGGAGGAGATTATAGAAACATCTACTAGCGTATTTAGTATTTTTTTAATGTTGTCGCCTGTATTCGAAAGGTTACCATAAACATCATGTGCATCGCATACATTTGATGTCCAACATGACCGAATTACTATTTATTAAGTAATTTTCTACTGCCCGACTTTAAAAACCTCCACACTTGGAATAGGTTGAAAGAGGAGTACATGTGTAAGAATGTGCTGTACTGTCAACATAGGTAGCCTCCATAACCTCAAATGTAAGCTGCCATAACCTACATTACAAAGTCGAATTCACAAGTCCAGTTTACATCTACAAAATTGTTAACTTTCCATCACCAAGCCCGCTCTAGAAACAACGGGAGCAGAATATATGTACCTAGCTGTTTTTTATTTTTTACTTACTTTTAGTCTGTAAAATAGAGTGTAGTAATTATATTTTTTTCGAACTCGAGATTTTTGCAGAAATATACGTTTTCGTGTCGTCTGATTTAGAAAACGTGATTCTTGAAGTGATGTCTGTGAGTTTTTGACTATGCGAGTGTGATTTTCTCTGTGTCCTCTACAGTTCAGACAATTGAATCGATTGGCCTGAAAATGTATGTATTCTTTCTTCATATATTCGAAGATCCTAGTGATCTGGGCAAAATCAGGCAATCGGAAGTGATCCTGTACTCTTATATTTTTCCCATTTTTCGGAAAAATTTGATTATTGTTTGATAAAAATTAAATTGTATAAAACAATATCATTATATTATCCAATTATCTACAACTTTTGTGTAATAGCTATTTATATGAGTTTGGAAAATGAATCAACCAATATTTCTTAAATTTATATATTTATATACATTATACATTATGCCCATTATACATTAATGTTGCATTAGCTTCAGCTAACTTCTTCAGAATTATATGTAATATGTAATACAATATAGATCAAACTAAAAATGAGTTAAGAGGTTAGATTTTATATCAATGTATTTTTTATTATTCTTGCCTTACGTTATATGTAGAACAGAATTAACAAAACTATTATTTTTCTTGTAAATGAATTCAAAAAGTTCTAAATTATAATTAAAACATGTGAGGTATACATAAAATATATTGCAAAATGTCAAATTAAAATCTAGTTAGTTTAATTATTATTATGATAAAAGGATATTGTGATATTAATAATAAATCGAGTAATAATTTTTTCAATTAGTTGAAATAACTATTGTCAAATTTAAAAAGTTAATTAGAGAAGGTTATAGTATATAGATTGAATATTTTGTATGTCTGTTTTGTAATCAATAGAATTTGATTTGTTTTGTTTTAATCATTTCATAGATTAAGCCTGTTTGTAAGATATTTTCTCTTTGCAATATTTTAGGAGAGTCAACAATGAAATTATGGCGATTATTAATAGCATAGTCAGAGAGATAGAGAGCAGTATTAGGTTTATTTGGGGTTAAAAATTAAGTTTTTATTGAATTTTTGTTAAGTTATTCTATTTTTTAGAGTTTGTTTTGTTTGTCCTATGTATTTAGCATTACAATTATTACGATTGATTTGGTAAACAGTATTTGGTTCAGATTAAATTTTTATTTTATCTTTTAGATTACTAAAAAATATTTACAATTGTACAGTAATTTTTAAAAGAAATCTTATTATTTTTGTTTGTTAATATTTTACTTTTAAGTAATGATAATTTTGAAAATATGGAATAGAAATGTAAAACGGATTTTTAATGTTTTCTTTATTATTAAATTCTTGTCCTAAACAGTTACGGTATTTTGTATTCTACTGCTTCATAAGCGTTTTTTCTTATTATAAAATGACAGTTTAATCGAGGAAGTCGGAAAATTTCAGGATGGGCGTAATCATACCGCAAACTGAAAGTGTTTATTTTTTTATTTCGACCAAAGGAAATGGTTGTTAGTTTTTGTTGCTATGGTTATTGCTGCTGAAAAGTAAAAGGTACAAAAACGTAGAAGTTTTCGGCCTCTAAACACTGCCAAAATTGATAGCTTTTGGATGCACTAGAGCAAAAAAGTTGTTTTGTAAGGTGTATAGTTTTTGAAAATATCCCAAAATTAAATTTTTACAAATAGTAAAAGAAAGTCGCGTGGTCACATACCTCATTTTTTCTCAAATTTTTATAGTCTACATCTAATCATCTGTTTCTAAAGCTTTCCTCTTTTTGTAATTTTATTAATGTCGTACAGTTTCGATAATGAGTGTCTCGTTTTACTATTTATCATCTAGGATTTCTATTGTAATGTTGCCCTTGTCCATCTTTCTGTTTCCATTCGGGCAATATTACCTGTCCATTAACACTTTGTTCTTGGTACTATTTTTTCATCGTTTTCATTCTTTGTGAACGACATGTTCTATTTCAATACCTGACATGAGTACATTGGTATGGACCAAATACCAACTACTAGTAAACATTTTAATAATTGCAAATTAAATCAGACATGGTAATTTGTACACGAAAAAAATTGACTCTATATTAAAGGGGATCGCCAATTCACAATATACCATTTCTTATTTAGTATATATTTTGTTGTTTCTATAGAAAATAGTTATTTAATCGCGAAAAAATCACCCTTCCGAGATTTTTTTAATTTGGAATATGCTGCATTAATGTGTAGTGAGATGAATTCAGCTATATTGTATTGTATATCCCACAAAATACATTTACAGAATTTTCTATTAGTAGTAGCTACTCCAGTTTTCACCTAAAGTAGGCGCTTGGGCGATATTTTATTTATTTTCTCCATAGAAAGTTCCTGCATTTCCGTTGAAACACAACGTCTGCATTCCTGCTTTTCACTGTATAGAAATGCGACTTATCCGCTAATGTTCGAATAACGTGAAAGTGAGATATCGAAGCGGATGGCCATCTGACGCTAATTATTCCAGTGATAACGTGGCCGAGAGCAATTTCTCATTATTAATCAGAGTTTTAATAAGGCTAGTGGTAGGTCGCTTTATAGATGCATTTCCATTTTAGAAGCGGCTCGAACTTGCGATTGCATCTGTGTTGGCGTTCGTACAAGGTGCAGAGGAATTTATTTGAATACTTTTAATGGTCTACAGTTTTATATGTGGCGTGCTCAGAAACTTTATACCGGTGCGATATGCGATACTGGATACCTTCAAACACGCCATGGAGTTGTTTAGAGGAGCAATGGACGCTGTTTTCAAAGTTTGTTGGAATTTTTATCATTTTATTCTATTGCATTGCGCAAAGTTTGAAGAAAAACCGACCATTATCTGAATGATCATATTTTTAAAAGATTATTTTTTTCTTCTGTCCGTTTGGCAGAACGGATAAGTGTAAACCTTGCGTCATAGAAAGTGCTAACCGTCACGCCACAAACATAATATTGCCATAAATTGTTAGTTATCCGACAGTTTTGACATGTTTAAATTTTCTTGAAGCCATATTACCGCTATGCAAACGATATAAAAGCCAAAACCGCTGAGGTTATCTCCAGCATCAAAATCGTTTGAAAGTAAAAGACTTGGAGTCGCGATACCGTTTTCACTTTTTACCACTTCTGGGATGGCCGATTATAATGACGGTCAAGGTTTAGGATTTGATTGGATGTTTTAAATTAACGCTCATAGCGCCACATTGGAGTAAAACTTTTCAAAATAGATACTGATGTTAATATTTTTTAAATATTATTGGGTAAAATGTTCATGGCAAAACGAAACAACGTGGCAACTGCTGTATTTATTATTATTATTATTAGGTATAGTGGTCCCCGGAAGCCGCATCGACGAGTACTATTTCAAAGTCGTTTTGTACCGGTGACTCGGAGGGTTGTCTTGATGGAACAAACCAACTGTTTTGATTTTATTTGATGAATTCTATTCTAATTTTTGCGCCAGTTCACAGCCAGGTTAATTTAACATTTGTGAGCGATATCAAAATAATAATGCTGTTTTTATTTGTTCCTTAATGATCCAGTTCTGACGTACTTTTCGATAATATAACGGTAGCCTCATATTGCAAGTCTTTTCCCAAGCTGGAGAATATGTTAGTGTTATAGTAATCTCTTACGTAAGGCGTGTTAAATGTCTTAATTACAACAGACAATTGTATAAATTCTGTGGATAATTTATGTGGCAACAACCAGTTTATATATTAATTTGTTTCGTTAATTATTTTGTATGTAGCTCAACAGTAACGAGGTAATGACCTTAACTTGTTCCAAACTGATTTAAATGGCATTCTTCGCAGATAACAATATACTAGTAGCAGTGTTGTTAGAAGCGAAAGAATTAATTGTTAATTATATTCCTTATGAAAAAAACTAAGAACCGAGGAGGGCAATACTAGTTTTATTTTGAGTTAAAATTTGCAATTATAACTTTAAGTTATGGACAGTAATCATATCATTAGGCCCCGGATTTCACGTAAATAAATATTTTGTAGCAAATAAATATATTTCTAAAACAGGAATATTTAAGTTTCAATCGAAAGACTTTAAACTTGAACATCCAATTTTATTTTATTTAGGAATGATTCTTTTTTGTATGAGGACACGGGAACTTTCTAATAATTAGGTGTCAACCTGTTGAAAAGACGGAATAAGTAAACTATACTATTAATTATTATTTAAAAATATTTTAAATATTTAGTTTGTATTGCTTAATTCAATGTATTACCAATAATACATTATTTTAAACTAAAATAAAATTAATAACTTTTTATTTTTGTGAATTCCATATTCCTTTCCTTGTCGATTACAACGGAATTGGCATTAACTTAAAAATATTTGATGGGCCCGTGTATGTAGATACATTATGGAAAAGATATTGGCTAACATTAATGCAATTACAATTACGTATTTTCGAAAAAATATATTCTCTGACGAAGTGCATGGCACACAAAATCAAAAATTACTGTATGTTTATTTACAAAGACGACACAGCTAGAGCTTTACGTATGCATAACTAAAAATAAACAAAGCTTAGCATAGGTTCAACTAAAAATCACTGTTTATACACGTTGCATTTTTATGGTGCAACAAGTTGATTATAATACAGTTAAAAGTAACACTGGCCAATTTTATGAACAGTTAAAATACAGACACAATCGGATATATTAAAATAGACAGTTAAAATTGTTTGTAAACAAATCCCAAGTTCTTACAGGTTTTTGTCCTGAGGAATAATTTATATGAGCTTGCTCGAAATTACAACACTTCCAACTGTAATTATACTCTTAGAGATGTAATAAAAGCACATTGCTTCAAGCGCATTCAAAGGCCTCTCGCTACCACTGCTAAAACGCCTTTCTTCTCAATATCAACGCCTGGAGATAATAACTCTTCAGCAGTAACACCTGCCTTTAATAATACATGTCCTTCATAAATTTAATTATTTACACATACCGTACAATTAGTGCCGGAAAAATAAAAAATATATGCAAGATAATGCAACCGAATGAATTTTAGTGTTGCCTAACGTATTTATGGCAGGTATTAAGATTCCCCGAGAACCAGGTTGCCTTAAAATGCACGCTATGTATTAAACACTAATCTAAGATAATTCCAAAACTTCAAGCAATAAATTGTCAGCATATAATAGCAGTTTAAATACGACTTTTATGTACAAAAAACAATTACAAATATTTTGATGTAATAAAGGTTTAGAAAATACAGCTTTATCTAATTGTAATTAACCAAGATTCTCAGTTCAGCTGACTTTTAAGTCAATAAAACCTCCCTATTCCTTCGAAAATATAAGAGAAAGAAGTTTTTAAATTATTTTTCCTACTCAGGAAGTAGCTCTCAATAACGTAACAGGAAGTTAATCTTCCAACTTCCTATAAACTGTTTCAAACGCTCGCATACACCAAATTGATCATATTATGTATTTTAATATGCGCAACACCCACATCACAGGTGAATATACTTCTGACTGTGACACCGCTACTCAATACTGTGGATCCACACCAAAATTTGTAACTTGAGCTTTGTGACGACATTAATAATAATAATAATACATACTTTATTGGTAAAAAAAGAAAACAAATGCATGTAATTTCTTATACAAAATATAGAAAAACAGGTGTAACATCTACTATAAAAGAAGAAGAAGAAACAAATTTTTGTCATCGTAAGGATACCTAAATTTTAAAAACCTATTTTAAGAATTATTTTTCATCAAGTGGCGAAGTTCAAATCGTTCGAAGACGAGTTGTTCTATCACTTAATACCAGCAATAACGATGGGTACTGTAATCAAAAACAACAAAAATTTCAAAAAAACATTCTTTCATTCCAATAATTTACAAAAAAAAATGATGGCAAGTGCTGTTGAACTATAACTAGAACTAATACATTTCTTTCCAATTTTAAAAAAATCACCAACAAAGTATTATTTATGAAGGTTGTTTTCTAACAAAACATGTTAGTCACAATATTGTATTACATTTTATCTACTCCAGTGGGATAAGTAACTCATTACGTCACTCATTTGACACTGTTTCAGTTAGGTAATGAAGCTCATTACACCACTCAGTTATGTAATGGTTTCATTACGCAACTGAGTTGTGTAATGACTTCATTACTTAACTGAAATAGTGTTAAATGAATGACATAATGACATTTGCCTACTAAAATATTTTTAAAAATGACAGATCTGACATTTCTCTTAATGCACTTTTCTCAATTTTAGGCAGTCGTAGATAAAATTTTGTACAATACATGTGTGATAATGCATCATTAATATACCTGTTGTTTACATAACTCGTGCTACGCACTCGTTTGTAACTTACACACACGTATATTAATGATGCTGTTATCCCACTTGTATAGTAAATAACTATTATAAAACTGAAGAAGTCTATTTATAGTAAAAATATATTTTTTTAAAAACCAGGAAATTGAGTATGTACGTATAACTGCTACATTCCCTAAACCAAACCTTTATTAATATTATACCAAGAAGAAACATTAAGATTTTATTTATTGTTATAATCGCACTACAATCAATATACATGCATTATAGTTTTAGCAAATCTAATAAAAAAACGACTGTAGAAATATGCTGAAATATACTATACAACAGTATATATACTATAGCTACCTAGCTTACCACATAGGGGGTTTTATTCTAATTAGTATAATTAGATATTTTTAAGAGGGCTCATAGAACCACTTTTGTGGTTAAAAACAGGCCACTATAATAATAATAATAATAAGAAGAAGAAGAAGAATTGTAAATAAGGAAGTTATAGAAGAAAATGTGTTTTTTGTCTTAATTAAAGATAGTGCACCGCACAACTCAACTTAAGGCAGATCGAATAATGGTTGACGAATTTTCATAATCTTATATATATTTCTAAAAGTCCTGACTGACTGACTGACTCATCAACGCCCAGCCCAAACCCTTGGACCTAGAAAGCTGAAATTTTGCACAGAGGTTCCCTTTATGATGTATACAAGGAATAAGAAAGGATATTTCGAAATTCAACCCCTAAAGGGGTAAAATGGGGGTTCCAATTTTGTATGGGAAAATAATATTAAATAGACATTTCGACTTGAAACTTCGTAGGAGTACTCCTAAAAACAAATAATCAAACACGTATTTCGTGATTTTCCGAAAATCAACCCCTTAGGGGGTGAAATGGGGTAAGTAAGCCTAAAAATCGATATGGGTGTCGTTATTGAGGTTTTTTGGGACGCTGATTGCGAAAATTACATTTATTTTTAAGTCCAAGACGGTGAACATGACATAAGGGAAGAAACGGGACGGGACGGGACGGACTGGACTGGACGGGACTGAGCGGGACGGGACTGGACGGGAAGGGAAGGGACGGAACGGGACAGGACGGGACGGGGCAAAGCGGGACGGGGCGGGGCGGGACGGGTCGGGGAGGGACGGACGGGACGGAAAGGGAAGGAAAAGGATGGGATGGAAGGGGAGGGGGTGGGATGGAAGGGGAGGGGCGGGACGGGACTGGACGGGAGGGAAAGGGACGGGAAGGGTCGAGACGGGGCGGGGCGGGGCGGAACATGATGATACGGAAAGGGAAGGGAAGGAATGGGATGGAAGGGGAAGGGACGGGACGGGACGGGAAGGGACGGGACTGGACGGGACGGGACTGAACAGGAAGGGACTGGACGGAAAAGGAAGGGACGGGACGAAAAGGAACGAGACGGGACGGGACGGAAAGGGAAGGGAAGGGATGACAGAAAATAATTAGTCATTATTTAATACACAAATAACGAACCTCGCGCGAACGAAGTCGCGGGTAAAAGCTAGTTATGTATAAAATAGAAAAAAAATTCATATTTCTAATAAGCCTATATCAAACAAACGAAACACTGATATACCTAATCATAGTCAAATGTATAATATATATTTATTGATTTATTATTGTAACCAACAGTTAATACCAATGACAGGCTACATTTTAAATAATTAATATGTGTATAGGCCAGTTTTCAAAAGCAGAAGTTAAGAAATAACAAGAAAAAAAAACATCAGAGAAACAAATGGAAGAAAATAACTTTACAATTTGCTGTCAGAGTAAAGCTTTAATACAAATGTGAAATATGCCAGGTACACACAATAGACATGAGGTGTAGAGTATAGCAGTCAAATGCATAAATACAGTAATAATTACATTAAAACTACATTAAAGTGACTGACATTACTAAAGCAAGTTAAACTTTGATGAGGCCTTAGGTGAGACTCGTCAGAGGTGTTGTCACCAAGACACAAGAAAATTCAGTCAATGCACGAGAATAAAGTCAAATTGTCACACAATACGCAAAGGTTAAATTTGAGGAGCCCTCAGGGAACTCAGTCACAACCGCTGACATTCGGCACAGCAATTAGATTCGTAATCAAGAACATAACTACTGCAATTCAGACTCCCTGGACAGATTACTACCTCCTGGCGACAGTAGCAGGAAATTAGCTTCTATGCAGATTACTAGTTGAAGAAACTCAGCAAAAGCTCACGCCTAAATAGGTCAAGGCCGCCTCACAAACGGGGCAAACGGCAGCTTACGGAAGCAGCAGAATGTATACTGACAGCACGTGTACGATGAGGGAGAATATCATGACGGAATCAAAGCAAATATCTCGTTACAGAACCAAATCAGCACCAAAACAGCTCAGTACGGAATCATGGCGGGTTCAAAACAGTTAGAAATACCCCGAAGCGTTAAACTAGTTCGGCAAGAATAGGAAAGAAGGCTGAAATGACCACGTGAAAGTTATCTCTAAGTTCGAAATCGGTGTGACAAGGAGATGCATCTAAACACTCACACTTATCGCGATGAAATTTTTATGAAATCACCATCAGCGACTAACAAAGACAATGAAGCACGCTCGCTGCGACAAAGGCAGACAAAATCAGAATGACGGCGCGGCATATTTGAATAATACGCCACGAGATCCGAAATAAGTCACTTTTTGCCCGTAACAATACTTACTAATGTGAATTATATTAATGCTCATGGAAGAAAAAATATCGCAGTCGATCTGTGCACCCAGTGGAAATTGAATTTCTAGTCAGACGCCTTAACCTCTAGTAGCATGAACGCTACGGAATACACAGGCTCATGGTTGTATTATGGAAAGGAGGGTGACGACGCAATGAAGTAAGCCCTATTGCGGACTAAGTATGTAATTTCGATCGATGACGTTTTTATAAGAGTATATTTACTTGCATATTTGAACTATTATATGACGTTTCTTGAATATGCTTTACAGAACTGCAGTTTTTATACTCGTAAAATAGTTGAGTTTCGAAATATTTTGTCATGGAACAGCTGTAGTATATTCAAAAGAAAGTTGACTGATTTTTTGTCTTACGTTGATACATTTGATAAATAGAATGTTAATAAATAATAAATTCTAGTGAAGCATTTTACAGAAATGGTAGAAGCAATGTTTTTTTTCAAATTCTTTAGATTTTGAGTGTTCTAGTATATACTTCGTGGCTCCATGCTATTCTTGTGGGTATTTCGCCATACTACACAATTAAAAATATTTACTGTAGGTGGATGATTCTTGAACGCCAGTAAAAAGATAAATTTTACTTCTTACTAATAAATGTTATTAAATTAACCGATTCTTTCCCAAAACATTCCATTAATATTTCATATGTGTCGAAATATTCTTTTCTGATAATAATTTTTTGTAATGACGTAAAGAATGGTTCAGCTGTAGATTCTTAAAAAATATTAACACTACTGACCTAAGTAGAAAATTAAAATGTATAATATTTTTGAAATAACCTTTGATCTAAGGGATATGACTGGGAGTATCTCCTCCCCATAAGGCATTTATCCGGTTACCCAATGGGTCAGTTCGACCCTGCCACAATATGTGGCATATTCAATTACAAATAAACCACCCACAAGATTAATAGTTACAAAAAGATATTGCAGTCGCCTCCTCTTTAATTGTATGGATTGAATTTCTTTCGAAACTCCCGTAGCCTTGATAAAAATAAACTACCATTTAATTAATATGTTCTTCAAAGCCTTCATCTCAAAACGAGCCTCTTCATTATAGTTTCCGCGAACCATAAAACACTTTTATCGCCGTCGAGCGCATTTTAATCGTAATGTCGAAATCCCGAGTCCTAACGGTTCCCGAACTAGGCTGATCAATCTGTTTGCTTTCAGGACCGCAATTAACCTGGTGGCGGCGCCTTCATTTCTTATGCAATCGTCCATCAGTTGCCATCTAGGAAGCGGAGTCCATCAGTTTTTTGTGCACCTCTTCCACGAAAAAATGGAGAGATGAACTCTCCAGCACCGCGAAGTCCTCGGTCTCGCAGCCAGGCTGGGGGTCGGCGCCCTTCGAGGCCCCCCTCGCATCTTCATTCCGACTGTCCGCCGGAGCCCGAGGACCCCTCGGACTCGCCCAGTCTGGGACAGAGATCTGTTTCTTTGGTGAGTTCTAATTCTCTTTTTTGCCTCTTTGCCTGTTGCGGGCGCATAAGACCGTGGTACTTTATAATTCCAGGATTCTCATTGGTGACTGCCAGTGATTATTGAAAAAAAATTGTAATAATAATTCTAAAAATGATTGATATCGTAGGATGTAGAGTCTTCTTTCAGGGTTTAACCATGGTGATCTCACTTATTTTAATAAATCGATGTCGACACAATTGGAGCAACACAGAACTTCAGATATCTGAAAAACACTGATAATTTGAAAATTTTCGAAATTTTCTGTAAATGTTCCTTAGACAACGTTTTGCGTTAAATATCATAGATCTATAGTCTGCCTGATTTTCACATGATTCAGAGCAGGCTGTAAGAATGTTTTTTAACAGTGTACAAATGTAGTCACCAACTAAACTTGACATTTCCTTAAAATTTGAGGTTAAAATGTTTTATCACTGCATAATTTCACACTGGTACTGGCGCAGTCACATCCATTAACTTGAATACAAACTGCCAAAAAAAGTCCTGAAGGAAACGAAACAAGCAGTTTATTGCTGCTTTCAAAGTTAAATGAAAAAAAAAATTAGTAATGTCAAATTTGGTTTGTAACTAAATTCTTACACTGTGGAAAAATAATTTACACAGCCTGCTCTGAATCATGTGAAAAGCAGACAGACTATAATTGGCCTACGTTTTGAATTATTTGCAGTCATTTTCATTTTGCTTTTGGATGAATATAATAAATTCTTGCTTTTCTTTCTCAATTTCAGTTGTATACAATAATGAAGCTTTCCAGTTTAGAGTCTACAAGGTTAATTAATTAGTCGATTTAAGTCACAGTGTTTACTGTAGTCCACCTTATAAATACACCCAATCCATCAAGATAAGCGTTCACAGCAACGTTGGCAATACAAATTTGAAACAGAAATTTACTCGATTCTCTTCATTAAAAATCACGATGTAAGGACCATAAACAATCTAAAACTTAGGTCCGGAACCGCATCTTAAGGAAGCTACAGTACTGAGAAGGGTAACACAAAAATACGAGTTTTATTATATTAAAATGATATAGACAAAATAAATTTATTTATATTTATACTTTATAGTGAATTAGGTGACCCTTTGAAAATTGCGGTATAACTTTCAGACGGTCTAGGGTGTGCAAAGCCGGAGAGCGTTGTTTTTTATAACTTTGATACCAAAATGTGTCAATATAACATACTTACCATGGAGACTGCAGGGGCACATTTGAGTGTCCACCGGTTGCAGTAGCGACGGCAAAATCTTAAATTCAATAAACATTACAAAGGGGCGGCAAAGAGTCTCTAATACAACAAAGATGACCAGAAAGAAGCGAGAACTTATAAACTTAAAGAGTCAAGAGCATAATAATCTGCAATGAAGTTACAAAACGGACAGATCAAGAATAGGTTTGCAAGAACTAAAACACACATGTCAATAATATATAATAATTAACAATATATTATATAATAGCTAAAAATGTAGCATTAAGTATGTACAGTTAAAGTTTATTTATTTATTTATTTATTTATTTTGCATTCAGCCAACAGTCGTTAGGCCAATTATAGGCATCACTGTGCATTTATGGAGACTTCTAACCCCACTAACGACTGTCATGATGTTATTATGACATCCGTGACCAACTATTTTCGTGGCAGCCGTACCAGTTACTCAAATATTAAAAGCATAAGGTGCACCCGATAGAAAGATAGTGTACCTAAATTAATATTATTACTCGGGAGGAACAGGAACAATACCGCGGATGTAATACAAAGGCCAAAACGAAAGACCGAGTATAAAAGGCCAAAAGACTTACCCCATAGCATTCGGATATCGGGAGCGAAGAGAATTGAAACGTAGAGCGCCTGCCGCGACGGAACGATCAAGACGAGAATCACGGCGCAGAATGTTCTAAAAATTATACAATGTAACTATAGCTTGAAGCAAGTAGCTTTTAGCCAGTAACAACTTTTCACACTCGAAATATTTGTGGATCTAGTTGTCCACTTAAAATGGATTAAAACGGGTTAGAATTAATTATTACCTAATATTGTCTATATTTTTTGTGACTCGTTGGTTTTTATTTTTTGAAAACTAGTATTCGCAGCGATCCCAAAAAAGGCTTTCACCGCCATTGTTATTATATATGGAATGACTTCCGGAATTGGATCGTGCAATTCTCGAGATAAAAGAACTGAACGTTTCGCTCGTTTTCGTAAGAGCCTTTGAAACCATTTTTCGGCTTCGCTCGAATGTTTTCTCCACATACCAATTATATCAGGACCAGCCTTATATTGTCTTCGCATAATAATCAATTGTGTTTCGAAATATTTCTATTTACCAGTGCACTCTTTTCGTACCGATTCTGGAAAGACCCAAAAACTTCCACGTGCTTATCGTGAGGTCGCAGCATTCAGCTGTTTTTCGTTAGTGGCCGAATGCCTTAGGATTCTTTTCCTGCACCTCGACGAAGCAACTTGTTTCGAAAAGGTTCAGTTCGTGCTTTATTACTGACCATAATCAGGTACTATGGCGTTTTTTTGTTTGTTATTCTCCTATTAATTGCATTTTTTTAGCTCTTAATCGGCAGTTTTACCCGAGAATTTAATCTTGGAAGTAAGATTGCCGTCCGATTTAATTTTCAACACCTGCTAACGTCCTACCTAGCTCCTGCGGCTTGTGAATGGCTTTTCTGCAATTACGGACGCATCCCCGGCGCTTTCTCCCCTGAGTATAGCAACTACTGGCCTTGGGCGTCGGAGCTTAGTGATTCTTGGTGTTATATCATACTACTTTAAAAGTGGACGGTTTTCCTGCCTTTAAGCAGATCCGGGCAGTTTAAATTTGTACTTTCCGTTGTTATTAACATATAAAGTTTAATCTCATACAGTCAATCTACTTTAATACTTGAAGCTTAATGCGTATATTTAATTACGATTAATATTTAAAGCTACAATTTATGTGTGTAATTAAATCTTTGTAAAAGGAGCATTCAATCTTTTTGCTTGCAATAGCCTAAACATAAAGGTTTTTTTAAATGACAGCGGTATGCATTCCACTCGATTTATTTGTGGTTACAATTAATTGAATAACCCAAAAAGGGGTTTCCTGGTGCGTGTCGCAACCTTCATTTAACTTGCACAGCTCTACTATGACATTATTTGTGATCAAATTGTTTTGATTATTTATTATTACCATACTACAGATTATTCAGTAGTTATTAAATAAACGCTAGTCATTTGTAGTTTATTTAAATTATTCGAAATCATCTGATTTCTGGCGCCCATATCCTTTCTTTTGAAGACTTTGCAGGGTACACAGCTGGTGGTTTGAACCCACGACCATATCGACGAATTTGAGTTAGTTCGGCCATCGCGGTAAGTGAAGATTTTTAGAGCTTCCGTGTAGTACGAACTTTAAGGGTGTTAATCTGCGATTTTTTACTACCATTGATTGTTTTAATTAATTAACCGCAGGTCAGCATCTTTATCGTTTCACCTTTATTAGGTGTGAAAAGCAAAATAGGTGAGTTACCTTGCTCTTCTATCCCTTACTCTCGAATAAGAGTGAGCGAAACGTTGAATTCTTCTATCTTAAGCCTGACACGGTTTAAACCCGAAAGTGGCTCGTTACTTAAAAGCCTGCCTTTCAAGTATCGAACTGTTGTAAAACTACCGAATATTTTGATTAAAAAAGTTATAATGAAAAATACTCTTGCAGAAACTGCTCTTTTTAAACTTAGGTCAGCATTAACAATCAGAATCACGAACGTATGACAAGTTCTACCAAATTTATCCCATCTTCAGTATTTTAATTAAATGAAAGCTTCGTTTCTCGATTATTCTTCCCAGTGTTGCAGCTTTCTTAAGACACAATTTCGGATTCAGATTCATAAGAATTTTGTTCTTAATATTCTTCATTACTAGTAGGTTATTATCTGAATGGTGCTATTTTTAGCAGTGGTCTATTATGATATGTTTTATCAAACTTTTTTAACTGTCTCGGGTGTTTATCATACGACGTTTCGGGAGTTTTTGATCCACTCCCGTCCTCAGGTTTCCTGGTTAGTCCTGAGAAGGACCGATAAAAAAGTCCGATAAACCATCTCATGATTACTATTACGCCTAGAAGTTTGTAACACCCTGTGTAGGTTATAGCGACTGGTTGAAATGGTTTTTTTAGCCCAAGTTTAATTTTGCGGGTATAATCTGTCTTATCATAAGTGCAATCAACAACTGTTACGTAAACTTTCGACAAAGAAAAGGGTTGTGTTTCAAGTATTAACTATATCTTTACTACTGTTTAAATGAACCTGTTTATTGTAATTGGTGGAAGCTAGTTCTAGTTATTCCCATACCTAAAACTGCATACAGAGCTGAAAGATCTGCATTTCTTAAGTACGAGTACTAATATTCATATTACCTGTCTTGCTAAAAATTAACAATATTAGCTGAAATGTAATTGTGTATTCGACTCGTTTTAATAAATAACATTACAATAGTTAATAACTGACAGATTTTTTTGTTTTTATGCTTTAGTGGTTCTGTAGAGTTAACTACTTAAACAACTCAAGTTATTTACTAATTATTTATCTAACCATTATTAACGTGCATTAACTTTAAACGGTATGTAATCACGTTATGTTTAAGTGACGAAAGATATACCACAGGGATACATTTTAGATCCTCTTCTCTTAACAGTATATACTACAATTGCAAATGCGATTTTTGGGAGCAAGTTGGCAGGTATTATTTTATGCTGACGATATATGAACTATTGTAATGGTTCACTGCCCATAGAAATTCTGATTGCCTAATTAACTAAATGAATAAAGTTAACATGAACACAGAATTAAATATTTTATCCATTGCAAGATAATCAATACTTTACATTAATAAGTGCACTTGATGTGAGCAGCAATAACTAATCATTTGAGGGATAGAAGTTAGTATGAAACTAAGTAGGTTACAGAAGGGTTACATTCAGAGTTCAGATATGATAAATGTTCGGAAGGGCTAATGCAATTTAATTTGTAACAGACGGAATTGAGCTTATTAATGTCAGACATAATGTCGCAAGCGTGGTTTCCGTTTAATCCGTCCAGCGGTTTTCCGGGGCTGTTCGTCAGTTTTCGTAACAATTGTACCAAAGGTACCTTTTTACAGTTGAGGGTTGTTAGCCCCTAGCCCAACCCTCTTTTCGGAGGACCATAATGTGAATAGAATAATATAAAATGATTTGTTAAATACAAAACGAATATGAGCGTGATGTAGTAAAACCGTATAAGCCAGCAAAAGGCAGATTAACTGAAAGGTAAACGAAACCGTGCTAGCAAAATAATTATTGCAAAGAGCAATGAAAATGGAACGCAACCGATGGAAAGACAGTTAGTGAGACGTTAAACGAACTCAATGTGTATCAGTGCATTATAAACAAAAGTGATTTAAAAGCAGAGCAAGTGTTGTAACAATTATTTCAAGAAAAAGACAATGTTAGTGGTTAGGTAAAGACATGACATCAAAACTGTAGTCCATAAGGTTTAAAATGTTATCAATCTTAATTTCCTTTATAAACATTTGAAAGTCTGGTTGCTAGGTGACCATACTGTCATTTATTTATAAAGAACTAAACAAGCTTAAAAATTGTATGTTGGGGGCACATTGACCTCCTCAATTATCATGTAAAATCATAAATAAATAAGTTATTAGTTACTCCAATTGTATATATAGTTATTCACACATGTCCTGTGCATAT
Source organism: Agriotes lineatus (assembly GCA_940337035.1). Taxonomy (NCBI): domain Eukaryota; kingdom Metazoa; phylum Arthropoda; class Insecta; order Coleoptera; family Elateridae; genus Agriotes; species Agriotes lineatus. Next base: position 133,348,095 of record OW679196.1, on the reverse strand, counting down.
GCGGGTGTAAATTGCCAGGTGTTAAAAGGTCCAGGTGAAGCAGATAAGCCAGCAGAGAAATTCGTCCAAGTGCGAGTGACTTCGAGGGCCCATTTCCAGGAGGAAGTAGCTTCGCCCACCGAGAATAGCGCCTGTTACGAATAGGGAAGACATTTAGGAACCAGTTTAAGCAGAAATCCCAACCAGAAAGCAATTCTCAGGTCTATTATTCCCGTGGAGTCACTTGGAAGTGTGTCCGGTGTCCGAGAAGCCTCTGATAAAGGTGGATTTTTACAGCGAAAGCGTTGGCGTAGGTCCATAATTTGTGGACTTCTGCAAGATAAGACTGTCTGCCAGGTGGAGAGCCATATTCCAGTGTCTAGAGCAGTCCAGTTTCTAGAAAAATAGGTAGTGTTCTTTGAAAATGCGAAAGGACGCCGCATTTTGCAGTTTTGTGCCGGATATGAAAGAAAACTCTGTAGCGCGTCTGTTGCTACGTCACAGCTAGAAACAAAACGAACTTAGCAGTTGCTACGTCATAGAATTAATGCTTACCTGACGCGTCTTTGCTATTTTGGTGGTTTTAAAATCTAATTTACGCTGTTTCTGGTGAGCACACATCATTTTGTTGTTGAATAAAATTTATAGGTTAGCTAAATCTCAGATGAAGTTGTGCATTTCCTCGAAAGAGTTGAGAGTATTTGTCAAACAACAAGCTAGTTGTCATACCAAGTTTTTCTTAAATTTTATGAATCCACGACTCTGAACCAAGATTGTCTCATGTCTACCGAGCTGGTCTCGAATTTAATGCAAATAGATAAAATAAGAAAAGGGCAATAAACCGTTTATTTGTTTATTTTTTAGCACACGCATTTAATTTGCTGAGTTTGACATGTGGATTCCGATTGAAACTAAATAATTAGAAAGTAATAATTTCCATTGCCAGTATTTATTTTAAAACCCTCTATTTTATTATGATTGAAGGTAAGGGTTATTACACTATAATGTGTCATTTTCTGAAAAAAGTGTCAATATATTAAATTAATGATACCACTGAATGTTCGGTAATAGTATTTAACATTACTAGCTTGGTAAAAGGGTTTTTACTGGCGGACAGAAGGATATGACTGGTGAGCCAAGTAAAACCCGTTACCTTGCGTGTATTGTTGAATATTTTATTTGTTCCTCACTTGAAAATAACTATAAATTTACCATTTATTGACAATGTCAAACTGACAAGCAACTAAATTAATCAATATGACACATACTAAGGAAGACAACTCTGGCTTCGCACCTATCATTTATCTATGAGCACGGGTGTAAAATTTTACTGGCTAGCCAGTGAAGAGACATTTTCATGGTGAATACAATGACTTGATAAATTGATGTTTACAAGTGAGGAACAAATAAAAGTTATTTACTAAGGATACATAGCTTAGATATCGGTTGATTATGACGACCTAAAGTCTACTTATACTATTAACATTTAGGTTATTGCATAAAAATTAAGTATACTTCAGAAGTTCAAAGATAGTTTACTGTAGAAATACACTGGCTAGATTCCATTAGTTTGTATCATACCATTTACAACTATGAAAACTCCTAGTTAACTATATAATAAACTAACTTTCAAAACGGACGTACACAACCTCAATTTTGAATTTAAATGTTTGCTTTGTTTACCAATCTACTCGAGTGAAACCTTGAAACGACCTTTTTCATACCAAATTAATTACCAGACTGTGTAACAATTTGCCAGTCCATTTAAATTTCTGAAGAGTCACTAGTTTAAAGTAGTAGTGTTAGCACTCAGAGAATTGTTCAATGATTTGAGTATATCGTATTTAGATGCGCTCAACAGTAAAATTGTTTTACTAACTGTGTTATTTATTATCACTGTGAAGGTTGTGATAGTTTAATGCATATTGACACTCCGTTGTTCGTATAATACACAGGGTAAAGTGGAAGAGTAAGTAGCATATCGATACTGTACTTATATGCTAAGAATGTCAATTAATGTTATTTTCACACATTCTGTTAGACAAAACACAAGAAAGGCATTATTCTTATTTTTATTATTCTAAATCACATAGATCATTAGTCGATAGCGATAGAGTAATAAAAACCCGCATGTCTCCTACATAAGTTTAAGAATCATTACGCAATTTTAATGGAACTTCTCAAAATGCAGTTGCAGATATTCACAGCTGGGTGCCACCCGCATCGAGACCTTGATTTTAAGTAATCTCTAATGTAAAAGTTTGTGACAGCAATTGATGAACGTTTGGCTAAGATGTCTGATTGAGCAGTGATCCTAAAAGTAGATTGTAGTTGGTGCAATCCTCTCCACTTAACGATCATTTTTAAAATAACGTTTGTTATATTATTTAACTTATGTTTGTTTATAAGAGTCAACTGAAGATTATATGAGAACAATAGCAACAATAAGAACAATTTACGGCCTACCTTGAACTTAAACAATTTATGATTTATGAAGTTGCTAAGAACAAATGTCATTATTAACAGCTCGCGAATGAATATGAATATGAATTAAGCTTGTTATATTAGCTAACAAATTAACACCGAATGTTTGTTTACAATGGAATATATTTTCAGTTATCTGTTAAACATGCATTAAGGAACGGATCTGATTTTGCTGATACGTGCTTCAGATGAATTTTAACGCTTAAAATTGTCTAAGGAAGATGTCTCCAACTTTATCTTTGGTGATGATATGTTTTTCGGATTTTTTCCACTGTCTAGGGTGTAAATCATACAACGTTTTGAGAGTTTTGATCTACCCCCGTCTTCAGGTGTTCCTGGTTAGTCCTGAGAAGGAGCGAGAGTCAGATTATGGGAACACCGCAAAAATGTTAGAATGGGCGAAACCATCAAATCCAAGATCACAGAACACGTCTGGAACGAAGACCACCACATACAATGGGATAACGCATCAATTGTAGCTAAAGAGGAAAACAGATTCCGTAGGAAGCTGAAAGAAGCTACATACAAGCGCTGGCAGTAGAACCAATTAGCCAGGCTAGGGCAGAACTAAAGCCCATTTGGATGCCAGTACTGCGCAGAGAACTACAAAAATAGTCTACTGCGCATACAGCGGTAAGATATATATAAGTTTACAATAAAATATATAACCGCCCTGGTGGCCTAGTGGTTAGAGTGGCATACTAGTAATCACAGCGATCAGCGGTCCCGGGTTCAAACCCCGGGGGAGGCACAAATTTACGTAGAAAAACGTACAATATCAGTCCTCAGGACTAACCAGGAACACCTGAAGACGGGAATAGATCAAAAAATGACATTCAGAGAACAATCTTTGCTGATATTTTGATGCATCTTATTATTGGTAAAGTGGAAACAATAATATTTTTTTCTCCAACCACACGAATAAGACGCCATATTGTCGAATAATTTTGTAGAAAAAGTAAGTAATTTCGGGATGTTCACCGATTACCTTGGCAACTGTACACTTTTTGATTCATATTTGCACTAGTACAAAAATGGACGCAAGATAGGGTTTCACATCGTAAATTTTAAATAAAAAACAAACGCTTCGTCAATATTTGGTAATCGCCGTCGTTATTGTTTATTTTCCCCGTATAGTGATTGTTTATTTGCGCCATGACTGTTCTACAATGTTGTCTACAATGTTTGATTCTAAATAATAAGTCATATTAACGAATTTATAAGTAGTTGGAAAAAAATAGTATGTTTCATTCGCACAAAAAATACGTTTTCGGAACGGGTCTTACTTGTCCCGAAATCGTGCATTTTTTGTACTAATGAAACAAATAACTATTCTTTATTTATCATAATTCCTTTAAGCGGAGAAAATGTTATCTAGGTATTGTTATATATTGAATTTTTAGTTGTGCTTACAAAGATAATGATTGGAGTAATAGAGAGATTGTTTTTTTTTGTGAAGTAGTATAAACTACGTTTACCAGTTTTTTTAATAATTACCACAAACTATAAAATACTTATATATAACATTAATGAAATAGTAATTTATTATACAAGACGATAAAGTTAAATTTTATGCACGAGTGGATCGTTTAACGTCGAGACGAAGTCGAGTCAGTAGCTAGATTGGGTTGCTACGATAATACGAAGCTGTCATATTTAATTTAAACAAAAGTTAGAAAATTAAATTACTTTATCTATCCTTGATGTTAAAGTGCTACTTTATCTACCCTTGCTGTTAAAGTAAAACTTGACCTTTTGTTTTGAGTGGTTAAAAGCACACTTTAACATGTGCTATAGAAAAAATAAAATAATTTGCCATTACATTGTTTAAAAACTATCACCTACTGTAGCTAAAATAAATTAAGAAGTTACATATGAGAAAAGAAATCTAGAGATTTATGATAAATAATAATATTGGAACAAGCTTTTTTATTACAAGGATAAATATAATTCCGAGATAGATATATCAAATATCAATGACCTTATAATAATAATTTATTTTGTGATTATAAATAGATGCAAGTTGCAAGAACAGCAAAGAAAGAAAATCGATGTACATTAATTATGAATAAAATTTTTAACACATTTAAATGTTACACCACTGCAACAGAAAAACCAAATTGCTTATGGTTTTGTTGTTACGTATAATTGTTGATTTAAGGTACAATTAAAATTCAAGTTCAGGAAATGTCTCGAGTTGCCAGCAATTCCTGACTGTGTTTGGTTGCCTACCCTCATTTTTCATTTTTGGAACTTTGAAAATTCTTGAGGATTAGGGGATTCCACTGAATTTTCAAATAATAAATAGATTGCTAGTTTGATTTCCGGCGGCCATTTTATGGCAGTGATTTCATGAGTTGTGTCTGGCTGCTGTGCCTGTGATTTTGGTATTTTGCTTCATGACGATTAGCATTTCTGAATTATGATGCAAAACGTCGCTTACCCATAAGGAATTTTGTGTGAGATTGCTAGAATAAATCTGGTGAAGCTGGGATAGAACACTATTGCTGCGAAATCACCTACGCTTGGCCACCTTCCAACTTGGGTACGTTTCTATCGTTCCGTTTTGAATATCGATGTCGATGTTGTGTTATTTTAGGCCTTTCTCGTACCCCCTAGTGGCTCTTTAGTGCCACGCTCTCCATATGACCCCTTCTGGGCTCTGTATAAGACGTGCAACACCAACCTGTAGGCGGTTCTGTAACCTTCAATTTATGTGGCTGCTTCTGAGACGTAGTCCACACGGCTTCTCCCTCGTGCGATAACTGGTGAAAAGCCTACTGCACCCTACTTTTAACAATTGCTCGAACGGCCCTCCAAGTCCGCAACCCTGGATAGCTTCTGCATGGACGATGCCTGCCATATTCCCCCCAGGTACCTTCAGTACTCTCGTGTTTGACTTGTCTGAGCTCTGAAAACTGTGAAATACCTATTCGTGTAGTTTTAGTGGCTCTAAGCGTTTCCACTTACGCATACGACGTCGAATTTCTGGCCGATGGTAGAAAGAATTTAGGAATCGGTCGGCACTTTGAACGTTTGAGATTTAATAAATTGACAGTTTTTATATTATATACAGATTGTAAGCTTCCTTTTAATAAGACTTTCTCTTGGTGCTGTAAGAGTACACTGAAGATGCGGTTACTTTATATCATTTTAAAAATTAGTTAATTTTAAATGTAATTCGGAAGCCTCTTTTCGTTGGTCTATCGTACTATTTATTTTGTCTCCTGGAAAAATAAGGCCTTGTCGCGTCTATGAGCAAGCAAGATATGAAGATAATGTTTTTGATAATTCCGAACAAAAAATACATATATGAAAAATGCAAGTTTTTACATCCTGATCGTAAATTCTAGAACTGTTTCACTTAACTCTATAGTTGCCTGTAAACTAACTAACTTAACTGCAAACCTGGATGATCTACGCATTTATTAATTTAATTAATGGTTGCAGTGGTGCTTTTAAGGACTTAATATGTCCTTTCGCTTACAGTTTTATCAGTTGATGCAATTAATTGCTGCAATTATGGCAGATTTATTCGTAAATAACAGTAACAGAATTTGTTTAATCGATTTATCTTCCTTTTTAAAATGTGGTTTAAAAACTGAGTTTACTTTTTACTTTGTTTATTTTAGAAAATTAGTTTATTAGTATAACACTGCAGGAACGTTTGTTTTTATAAAGGTGGTCATTAGATTGAGCTCAGAAAATGTCAGTTTTGAAGTTTTTGCACAATTAAGTCAACTAATGGCCGTAACTAATTGATCATGTAGGATATGTTCGAAGTTTTTGCATCTGGAGCGTCCGTTATGTGAGCAAGAGATAAACCAAATTTTTCCATTATGTTCAGGAATTCGTACAAAGCTTCCTAGTTGGCTTTTTGCGGCCATATCCTGCCTTTATTAACCTCATTTGCGTGCATTAGTTGCAAACTTCCCCATGCTTCTGAATTTTTGCAGCAGTGTACTGCCTTGTAAATCCGTAATAAGCAGGGAATTAACCTATTAATAATAACATTAATAACTGTTCCTTGCAGATCTACGCAGCTATCGCAGTGCAACCGCTTAACACCATTAATTAATAATTGATATTAATTGCTCCGCGGCTGGTTTTTCATTTAGCCGTACGCATGGCATTAAAACGCCGCTGATAAACCTGCAGTCTGATCGGCGTAATTATTTAAATCGGCTTTGCCTTTCCATTTGCGGATTTATGTGTCGTTGGCCCTGATCTTGAACTGCAGGTGGGTTTGTAGATTTACCAAACCAAAAAATTGAAGCATTGTGTGCCGAAACGGGTTCTGCAGCTTCTCTCGGTGCAGAAAATTTAACATTTCCGCAGACGTTTCCAAGATGCTCCAGTGCCGATAAATCCTTGGCCAACTGTAAATATCGATTAGTTTTGCATCCATTAAACTGTTCTTTCAAATGAAATCTAAAAAGGACGGGTTTTCTGAGAACACTCCAGTAAATGATGGGCAAATATGGGTAATAAACGCATCTCCGATGATGAAGATGTGTCCTCGATGGCACCAACGGGTGCTACAGTTACTTAATCCAGTTTTCGATGTATTTGTAAGAAGAATGAGATGTGAGCACACGCGGCACCGACCTTATAAGGTCTCAAAACATTCAGAATGACACTAGCGGTATTGCTCTTGTCTGTTATCCAGTCAGTTGTTGGGTGAGCTTTTAATACGTATATTGACGAAGCAGGTTAAATTATTGCAGCTGATTGTGTGATAGAAATACAAACTACTAATCAAATGGCACTTCAATCAACTAGAAATATTGAACTTGCAAATCACAGTAACTACTTGGCAAAAAAAATACGAAGAAAGAAAGGAGTATAACTTAACAATGCGAATTCTACTAATGGTACCTTTACAAAATGTTTTCATACTTATAAAATCAGTTACTACTGTCGTTAAATAAAAAATTAACATATAATTATTTATAATGATTTATAAATAAATAAAACAGTCAAATAATAGTTATTTATATATCAAGTCATGAAAGTTATCTTTTACTGGACGAACGAGCTTATTGTACTTTTAAATTCCTGAGTCCAGTAAAATAACTGTCATGACGTGGTATGTATAAAATTTTACCTAAAATCGACAATAAAGTTAAACTAAAGCATAAAACAGACTAATAACCTTGAGATTTTCAAAATTTATTTTGACAATCGTTTAAAAAACCATTACACGACTAGCACCGTAATAGCAGTCAGGTAAATATATTACCGAACTTGTCCTGTAATGGTTAACTTTCTAGACTCAAAATAGCCTTGAAGATTTGACTTTCTTGGCGTTTTTCGGTAAAATACATTACAGTAACTGAGAAAAAGGAAAACATAAAAGTAACGTAGGAGTTATTTATATACTTGTTATAGATTTCTAAGTTTAAATTCTTCTTGGTGCCTAAATTCCTATTGTTCTTCTAGTAGGTGGTATCCACGTATGAATTTTCTAATTCCTGGATGTTATCGTTGGCTTTCGCCCACATCTACATCCATGATGTGTGCATCCCATAGCTTTATTCATCTTATATTCCTTGAGCATTCACATATCATGTAAACTATCAGCTATCTCCATGTTGTAAATGATCTCATCACTAATCAGTTCTTCAGTTGCTATGTCACTTATTCTGTTTACAATTTTTTATATTAATTCCTTCTCGTTGTTTTAATGTTTATTTCCTTCTGTGATTAGCCAAGGTTTAGATCCATATAGTAAACTGCTCTCTATCATGGTGTATTCACGTTTTATGAGTTTTTAAAGTTTCAAGCTATTTTAGTTACCTTCGTGCTCTTAAATGGATTTCAAAGGTGTATATGCCGTTATTAACTTAGATCTACGTTTGCTCTTCTTAATGATCACATGTATAATCGGGTTTTTATTACAAATGACAATGATCTAAGGAAAGAGCTGCTTTTGCATAGTAGGCTATGGAAAAGTTTTTCAATAAAAGAAACTGGAAACAGAAGAATGCTAGTGGAAAGAAGGATTGTAAAAAATATTGCCAGTTAATAAATTTGTAGTGTATTTTGATTTGCATATACATTTTTGTAAACTTGCATATTTTTTGTTTTGTTCTACATTAGTAAACACTCACATTTTACAAATTAAAGGTTTTTGAATTATTCTATAACTCTGAAATACCGGATAGTGCTGATTAAGAAATCAATAATTAAACAGTTCATAATCACACTTATTATGATTAAAAATTGAAAAAAGGTATTAATATGGTAACGGCACAGCTCCCGAGGTTAATGAATATATATTGCCATGAATACATTTTAAGCTTTTATAATTATAATAGCAATTAATAACATTTCATGCATATCAAATATTATTTTATAAAATGTTCTAGATTAATTTTTGTAAATAGTATAAAATAGAATTGGCTTTGATAATAATCTGTAAAACTGCATTAAAAATAGTGTTAGCCTTGATTTGAATAAAATTTAATCAGAGTAGGTTTGGAAAAAATTTAAAACAATGTAAGATCGAAGACAAACAGTGCGGTGGTGTTAATTTGGCTTCTCCGATAAAGAATTGTTAATTTATGAATAAATACCCTCTTCCCAATTCAGTGAGTTTGAAAATTAAATGTATATCCTTCGGGTATACTGTAGTAGTGTGCATCTGTGCATTGATTCGTAGCACCTCTGCACAAGTTTAAAAAAGCTGTTTATTTTGAGCATCGAGTGATGGTTAGTTTCGGGCAAAGTAATTGGAGCCCAAAAGATCTAATTCTTCAATAAACATCTATCATCAGTTTCCCTGGTCGGCGAGAAACGGTCCCGAAAAGCCACAAGCCGAAAAGCACGATCTTCACGATTAGTGGTGCATCGGGGACGACCAGGTCGTAAACGTCTTCGTTCCTCATTATTTTCTGTCCATCTTCTCCAGCATAGGGAGATTGTAGCGACACTACGTCCTACACGACCAGCAAAATCACGAGTGGATAATCCAGCTTCTCGTAGATCGATTATTCTACCATGTTGGAACTTAGTTAATTGATAAAAATTCGCATGTTGCCGAACAAGAGGCATCTTTTTACACTCGAACAAGACTAACTAAACTCTCAAGTACGCTTTATAATGACAAATAAGTAAATAATGTTAACATAAAAACGAAAACATTTTTTATTTTTTTGCCCTGTGGTAACTTGATCAACTGATTGTATCTTGCTCAAATTTTCATCGTTTCTTAGAAGGAATAAAATACATCTTTTTTGAAAATTTTATTCAAATTTACCAACGTTTACTGGGCGTTCATTTACTTATGGCGGCCAGTATACCGGTGGTTGGCCATATCTCTGAACACAGGCAATTTACATGGCTTATCACGGTTATGCATATTCCTGCTCACCATTTTTATGGAAAAAAATGGTAGTGGTACTAAATTAAAGAAAACAATTTTTCGCCTTGTTTAGTAATAAAAACTTATTGGATAATGTTAATTGTGCATAGATTTTAATATTTAGATATTCCCGTTAATTTGGGAATATTTAAAATAGCCCGTTTCCTTGCAATATTCCACAAAACGTTGAGATTGCATACGCGGTCTGCCTGCCGTTCGAATTCGATCACCGGTAAAGTTTTTTTTAATTTGAAATGTATTTAATTTATTAGAAACGTGAAGATATTTTTACTCATAAATTAATTTGATTTTTAAAATTATTTAGTGTCACAATGTCGACGAAGGAAGTTCTGTGTAAAGCCTTTTACATATTTTTTTCTTTGTTATATGTCCCACCAATCTTCATTCTGCTTTGCGTTCAATGATATGCACTATGTTGGTCCTTTTCCTGATGTCTTCATTCTTTATTCTATCTTTGAGAGATGCAAGTACACCAAGCATTGTTCCTTCTATTACTCTCTGTGACACTCATAGTCGGTTTGAGTTAATTAAAAAACAGTTTTTTGCTAAAAATAATACAAAAAGAAATTGAGTGTGGATCATAGCATTTGGAATGCTAAACACTTTGTCTAATGTAACCGTGTCTGTATGTTTTACAGTTTCTTTCTTATGCTTTTATACTATTTAAACTCCTAGTACTCCTTACATGTAGAACTATATTTGTTCGCTTTTAACAAAGCGTTGTTGTAATTATTTGAATTTTCTCATACACATGGATGTTTAATTTTCTATAAACTTATTGTTAAACTCCACGTTTCATAGTTCGTTCTTCACATTTATCAGAACGTGAAAACTTAATAATTAAAAATATAACAACGAATCTCAATTGCAGTTCAGTGTTTAAATCGGCATTTAAGAGAGTGTTTAAAACCAAGCAATATGAAACTAATGAGAAAATATGCAACTTCTTGTGGTTTTAGCTAAGGTTAGCCACAACTTCGATATTATTTATATAAGGAATATTTGAACGAAGCCAAGAAATAATAAGCTAATCCTTGATCAAATAAAAATCTAGCCAAACTAATTTGTAAATAAATTCCATACAATCTGAGCAGTATCACACCGCCTGAAAGTTTTATTAGGTTAGCTGATCGGATATCGATGAAAGGCATCGTTTAGTAAAAATTCAAATAATTTCAGAACGGGAAGTAACCACGATACGATTATGAGACAATTAAGAAGCTTTATTTTAGGATTGAAATCACAGATTGCTACTTAAGAAGTTATCGATCGAAATATTTATGTTTACGACAAAAACGTTTTGCCAAATGTGTTGTTTTGTTTATTTCCTGACGGCTAGATGATATGTATAATAGTTAAAAGCGAAAGCTCAATTTCAATACTTAAATGAACTACCTTGTGAATAAACATCTGAATTAATTTTTCTTCTGCACATAAAATAGCAAACTTCTAAATAAAACAAAAATAAATAACTGTAGCTTTGAGTTCTAATAAACTGTATATCGACCAATAAGTACAACTTTTGTGACTATAATCGACCAAACGGAAATCTAAATCAGCTAAATGGTCTCACTTTTCGCAGTTTTAATAGAAATAGAGACATCACCTGTCTCCGAAATATATTTTGTAATGGGAGTTCATTGATATCTTCCTGTCTGTTATTACTTTTATTTTATCCTATTATGTTATTATGACAATAACTCCTTCGCAACGAGTTGCGTTAAGATGCATTTAACAACACTAGTGTTGTTAAGAAAAATAACATAACGATACTTTATTAGCATTAATCACATGTTGACAGCACTGAAATGTATTGTCAGTCTATGTCAAATTCGATGTTAGTAGGTTAGGTTTTGTTTGTTATTTGACACAAACTGACGCAAAAGTTAACCTGAAAATCTCAAATTTAACATAACCTGACAGTGCTACCACCAATACAGTATTGAGTTTTTATTTTACTAGTGATACCACCACTCGCTGTTGTGTCATTAATAACCATTTTTCCTATTTTTTCAAGATTAGTATTTTAGGATAAAATAAACCGTGTTACGATATACGTAACGTTATTCGCTTTCTACATTACTCGAGAATTTTAAAGAACTCGCTCCTAACGTCGCTCGTTCATTCAAACTATTCTCTTGTAATGTAAAAACCTTGATAACGTTACTTGTATCGTAAATTACTATTACGGTGTTTTTATTTCTCAGAGGCTTAAGGCATTTGAACAGCTACGTAGATTTAAACTTTTAACAGTTTTTTATTATAATAATTTCTAATTTTATCAGGCAACAAACCTTTAAAAATGGGATATCAGATCGGATCAGATTTGGAAGATTGTAAAAACAATAGTTTATTTTTGGAGGTACAACTTGCATATCCATCGTTTTTAATATTTTTGCTTTATATTTGTTTGTTGCTACGGCAGAGTCTGTTATTATTTTATAATCATGTGCAATTATTTTAATAGATATTTATTTGAAGTTGCAGTTGCAAGTTTCTATATAATTTTAAATACTTAAAATAGAGTTTTTAAATAACATTAATATTCCAGTGTTATGTACTAAAAGCATCGATATTGTAAGTATAGTTATATAAAATCGAATAACTAAATATAATAATTAGTATGTAGAACATAGTGTAAAAAAGAAAATTATCTTTTCCATTCCATCAATAACCGCCAAAAAAGCCTTTACTAAAAGCCTCGCTAGAAATGTAAACAACGAAATGATTTAGAATAAAGACAATGTTAACGAAATCTGGCAAACTTATGAAACGTCATCGTTGGCTTGACGTCATAAAAAATCTGGTGTGATACACTCACACAACTTCCTTTTACAGTCTTCTTATAATTAGTCAAACATTTGTTTTTATCTTCCCTACTATATTATATAAAAAACCAAAAAAAAAAACCATTTTACAGGTATTCAACAGGAGAATCATCTATCTCACATGAACACACATTAAAAATGTAACGTTTGAAAAAAATCGTTAGAGCCGTTTTTGAGAAAATCGAAAAAACAGAAAAATCACAAGAGTAAACCTTAAATACAATACTTCCGGTTATGCGATTTTCTTGAAAAGCTTGCTGTCGCATCTAGATAGTACACAAAACATATATGAACAGAATCGCCTGGAGGCTGTGGAAATCAGGCGTCCGTTACGTTATTTTGCTGGTTCCATCCCTTATGTTAAGCGCAGAACTGAGACAGCAGTTTCCGCTTTAAGACAGCTTAGTCATGCCACTTAACGGGATGATAATTCGTCACTGTGTGAGATGCAGCCTCACATCCCTTAATTATTTATAGGCTTGGACCCACAGCGACGCAGTAAGTGAATCTAACAAGTAAATGCAGACTGGTTTATTACAAAAATAATTGTTCTATATATACAAACAAATTTGCTTAGATCATAGTAATATACAAAGTTCATTTCTAATAACAGGTGCAATGTATTATATTCAGTAGGTTAATTTACTAGTATTGCAAAACAATACTCAGCGGTTTTGCTTCCGTGATATGATATGGACTCCATGAACTCGAGCGTCTTTTATGCTGAGATGCGATTGTAGGCATTTAAACCTTGTCACGGCCTTGCGTAATTGTGTACGCGAAGCCGTGTAAAAATGCTGAGCGGCGACTGCGAGGTGTTTAAACTTGACTGTGAGTAGGTCGCCGCGCTTGCATAATGCAATATTGCGTTTTTGGTGGCTTTTAACTTTTAGAATGTTTCGTACAATTTAAATGAATAATTATAAATTTATATCTGGTTAATCTGTTAAAGACAAGATTAAACATATTGCCAATTTTAAGCCACAAAAAAGCAAACCGATAAATTATATTGTTTCTTCGAGATTGAGCGTTTTGAGAGGATATTCTTCTGCCTGGGGTTGTGCGGGTGGTGGCTTCCTTCGTGTTATTCGTTGCCGAATGTAGTAGATAGCTCCTAGTAGGGCAGCGGTTCCCAAAAGGCTGCCTGTGACCCCAATAGACAGGTGAGAATGATGTCGGATGGCTTTCCAGGTGAAGTTTTTTATATGCTCCTGGAAATCTAACTGCGATGCTTGTAGGTCTTCGAAGTGGTCTGACTGAGTTAGTACAGGTTCCTCTGCGATTTCTGAAAATGAGTTTGTTGTGATTGGGTTGGTAATATTGATACTGATAGCCTTGGAGTATCCAGCCAGGATCTTGTATTTTCTGTTGTGCCTTGGGGTTAATGTATTCCTCGCAGTTTGGATGATGCAATCCGATGAAATTTGAATGACACCTGTAGTGTTGACGGTGACTTCTTCCCTGTTTCCACTACAAGTGATTGCTATGCGGGTTGGCTTACTGACTACAAATAGCCAGGTGTTTTCCATGTACAATTGTTTCCAAATAATGGACTGGATGCGATGTCTTCGTAGGAGACATTGACTGGTTTCTACTCGGTGATATATATCGTCAATGATGCAGTTTGGGTTGTTTTCAATTCCTTTAACCACCGTTGGACTGCAAACATAGGTAGTGGGAGAAATTTGTAGCTCTTCTTTGAATTCTTCATCTGTTTCGTGGAAGTACATTTGTAGGTTGTAATCCACAGCGAAGATTCCTTTCGGCACATCGATCATCCAGTAGGATCCATTGCTGATTTGGAGAGGAATTGGTGTCACTTTAATTAAGGAGTATTCCGTTTTTTCCACTATGATGAAATACCCTTGGACGTTGATGTAGATGTCGTCATGCCCAATGTCAACCTTTAGAATTGGCGTTGGTAATATCTCCAAATTTGGTGAAAGTTTACTGGTTGCATTAGCGAGGATCTGTTTAATTTGAGCAGGTGTTATTAGCTCGTACAGATTACCTTGCTGGAAGTGAACGTTTAAGATGTGAATATGGTAGTTGCACAGTTCGCTAATTACATTTGTGGCGACTTGGTACACACTGATGATGTGAATATTTAGTCGGTTGGAGTCGGTTGCTTTATACCATTTGTCCATGTTGTTAATGGCCCGGATTCCTTGGTTTAATTTTTCTTGGAAATGTTCCAGCTTCTTGTCGATTCGTTCTTCGGTTTCATTAAACCTGGAAAGTGCTGATAGCAAGAATTTGGATTGTTGACTGTCCATTTTTATTAGTTCCTGTTGATTCTTGTCTAGCCTGTCTATATCTTGATAGACTTCATCGTTGACTCCAAAAATTGATGTTAATACTGTGCCAAGGACTCCTCTTTTTTCTCGTCTTGTTATTATTTCTTCCATACCATCTCTAATCCATTCCATATGCTTTTTCTGTTCCAGAAGATGATGCACCAGTGTCTTGCATAATGTGTCTTCGGACAGTTCTTTTGCAGAGTCGCAGAGATTGTCGAATTTGTCTACCATGTCTGTGACTGTTTCGAAGTCTTCTTCGATCTTCCCCCTCTCGAACTGGATTTCGATCCGGAATGTTCCTCTCTCAATCTTCCCGTGTCCAATGTGTTCTACATAGTACCCGCTGTCTGGTTTTTGGATATTAAATTCTGCTTTACTTAATGTATTGGTGGTAAGAAGGGTAAAGATGAGTAACAGCAGTTTCCATTTGGACGCGACAGATTTCCTTGGTGCTGGGGATGATCGTGTCTGGATAATGTTAGTTGAAATTTTATCTTCTGCCTCTGGTTCCTGCGATTCCTCGGTAGTTGCTGGTAATGGAATGATGCTGCCTATGGATCGTTTTAGCTGATGTCCTCCTGATTTCTGGAGCGTCACTACTCGTACTGATCCATCGGCTGCTGGATGAGTTGCAGTGACTCTTGCTAAAGGCCACTTACTAGGATTGATACTATCTTCTTTGATTAACACTAAATCTCCAACTTTAGTGTTCTCCAATGGTTTCTTCCATTTGTTTCGTTGCTGTAGTCCATGAAGGTAGTCCGAGCTCCATGATTTCCAAAAATCTTGCTTGATCTTTTGGATTATCCTCCAACGATTCGATAGATTTGAAGATATTGGAGTGTTGATTGGGTCTGGTGGCGATATGATTTCCCTCCCTATTAGGAAATGGCCTGGCGTCAGAGCAGTTGTGTCCTCAATATCGTTGCCTTGTGGACATAGAGGACGTGAGTTTAGGCAGGCCTCAATTTGGCAGAGAAGAGTTGTTAACTCTTCAAAGGTGAGAGTAGCGTGGCCAATAGTTCTCTTCAGATGATGCTTCATTGATTTTACCCCTGCTTCCCATATCCCTCCGAAGTGAGGGGCTATTGGAGGGATGAAGTGCCATTGGGTACCACCGGTTGCTAAGGTTTCTTGGACAACTGGGCCTTCAATTGTTTGGCGGGTCTCCTTGTCCAACACTTTTCTTGCGCCAACGAAGTTTGTTCCGTTGTCGCTGTATAGGTGTGCACAGCGTCCTCTTCGGGCAGTAAACCTCCTGAAGACTGCTAGGAAGCTGTTGGTTGTCATGTCGCTGACGGCCTCTAGGTGGATTGCCTTGGTTGATAGACAGACAAAAACAGCAATGTACCCTTTGTGCGAAGAATGCCCTCTTCCCTTGGATGTTCGGATCTGTATTGGGCCGGCGTAGTCCACTCCGGAATGGAAGAATGGAGGAGTTGAATTCACTCTGGTTGATGGAAGATTTCCCATCAGTTGCTGTGCTGCCTCTGCTTTGTATCGTAGACATCGGAAACACTTCTGGATGCTGGAGCTGACTGCTTTCTTCGCGTTGATGATCCAATATTTTCTTCGGATATATGAGAGAGTGAGTTGGGTGCCACCGTGCAGCGTGCGTAGATGCGCCTCTTGGATTATTAGTTTGGAAATATGACTGGAGTACGGGAGTATGATTGGGTGTTTTTCATTGAAGGACAAGGTGGAATTTTCTAATCTTCCTCCAACACGGATTATTCCATGCTGATCGATGAAGGGATTGAGGTTGGCAAGCTTGTTACTGGAACTCACATATTTGTTCTGCCGGAGTTGAGATCCTGTTGCCCTCAAAATAGGATCACTTCCTTGGATGACCTTAACGAGTAGGAGGATGGTGTCATCCATTTCCTTCACTGATAGGCATCCTGATTGGGTGGGAAGTCGCTTACACTTGTTGATGAATCTTCGGCAATGTGACATGACTCGTACCATTCTTGTTAGAGAAGAAAAACGATGAACGACTTCGTTCTCGTCTTGATGAATGGTAGTTTGATGCACAGTGTAACTTCTTGCTTCTTCCTCGGTGGTTGCGGTGTCTGGTTGACACGGCCATGAACTCTTGTTAACTAGCCAGCTCGGTCCGTCCCACCATAGGAGATGATTCTTTAGTTTTTCTGGACTAGTGCCTCGGGAGATGACGTCTGCAGGATTCTCTTCGGATTTGACGTGGTTCCAATGTTGAGCCGGAATTTGATTGTTGATTTCGGCTACTCGATTCGCGACGAACGTCTTCCATCGTACCGGGTCTCCTTTTATCCATCCTAATGTAACCATGGAGTCGGTCCATGCGAAGATAGACACCTTAGGAAGGTCTAATGCTGCAATTACCCTTTGAAGTAGATTGGAAAGGAGTACTGCTGCGCAGAGTTCCAGTCTTGGTAATGTCGTCTTGGCTCGGGCTGGTGCCACCTTGGATTTGGCTATTAATAAGGATACCTTGACTTGGCCGGATGATGTGGTGACTCTGGTATAAATCGCGGCCCCGAAAGCTCTTTCGGAGGCGTCACAGAATCCATGCAGCTCTACTAGAGATTCCCTTTTGATAAACAACCACCTTGGTAAGGTAATTTCTTCCACTGCCTTGAGTTGAGACCTGAGCGTCTCCCATTTGCCTTGGATATTTTCAGACACTGGGTCATCCCATTTGATATTTTCGAGCCATAGTTCTTGGATGAGTAGCTTGGCAGTGATGATGACGGGTGCTAACCATCCCAATGGGTCGAAAATTTTGGCAACTTCGGATAGTATGGTGCGTTTGGTGGATTCCTGTTGCTTAACGTCTACCTTAAAACAGAAAACATCTTCATATGGAGACCAGTGAATGCCCAAGGACTTTTTTACGCCGTCTTCACTTATTTCGAGGTATGTTTGTTCCTTTAACTCTTCTGGGAGTTCTTGAATGATGGCTGACTCGTTACTGCACCATTTATGTAGAGTAAAGCCTCCACGCTTTAGTAAGGAAATGAGCTGACCTTGTTGTTGGATCGCTTCTTCCACAGTGTCGGCCCCAGAAAGCACGTCGTCCACGTAGAAATCTTTCTTCACTGCTTCTGAAGCTAATGGAAATGAGACCTTTTCGTCCTCTGCGAGTTGATGCAAGGTTCGAATGGCAAGATAGGGAGCTGATGCGGTTCCATAAGTGACGGTGCACAGCTTATATTCCCTGATTGGCTGTGATTTGTCGAATCTCCATAGGACTCTTTGGTACTCCTGGTCTTGGTTGTTCATTCTGATTTGTCGGTACATTTTTTCAATGTCTGCAGAAAAAACAATCCTGTGCGTTCTCCATCGAAGTAGAATGTCGACCAGTTCTTGCTGAAGTTTAGGTCCAGCGTACATCATCTCATTTAAGGATTTTCCGTGAGAGGCCTTGCTAGAGGCATCGAAAACGACACGAAGCCTGGTTGATGAACTTGCTTCTCGGATGACGCCATGGTGGGGAATGTAATACTTGCCGTTATTCTCATCTTCCTTTGCCACCTTTTCCATATGTCCTAAATCCAAGTATTCTTGCATGAATTTCTTGTATTGGACTGCTAGATCTTGATCTTGTCCTAATTTTTTCTCCAGATGTATGAATCGTGCCAATGCTGAGGGTTTGGACCTTCCCATGTGTACTGGAGTTTGTTTGAATGGAATCCTTACTACGTATCTTCCATCTACGTCTCGCTGGACTGTGTCTGTGAATTTATTTTCACATACCTGATCATCTGGGGAAAGTTTCCTTTGAGGAGAAGCCTCTTCAATGTTCCAGAATTTCTGCAACTGCTCATCCTCTTCAATTTTGGCAACCATGGTGTTGACCTTAAGGCTGGTGGGAGGTCGTCTTCCCATGGTTCCTGATAAGATCCATCCCAATTCGGTATTCTGTCCTAGGATGCCATCTTTGGATTTCTTGATTCCTTCGAGAATTATTTGGGAATATTCTTCAGCGCCTAGAAGTATATCTATGGGGCCAGGTCGGTTGAAGGTTGGATCGGCGATGAAGACATGTTTCCAGGCATCCATTTTTATGTTCGGAATGGGTGATGAAGGCATGGTTTTTGTAAGTTTGGGAAGTACCAGTAAAGTAACAGGTAAGGAAAATTTACTTGGAAATCTTGGCGTAATCAAACCTGTGATTTTCCATTTTGCGACTTTTGTTTCGCTGTTCCCAATTCCGGAGATTTCTGCTCGAACCTTGGTCCTGGGTAGCGCTAATAATTCGGCTGCGGCTTCGGTGATGAAGGAACCTTGAGACCCTGGATCTATCAAGACCCTCAAGAGATGAGTCATCCCGGATGCTGCCTTAACTTGAACCGTTGCTGTGGCCAGTAGCACTTGGCTCTTCTTTGCGCCTAGGTTGGCGGCAATGATTGTGGGTTTTGGCTTCTTCTCTGGAGCGTTGGAGGTCTGCATGGCTGCTGCGTGAGAAAACGTCTTCATCTTCGGAGCAGGTATCGGCTTTGATGGCGGCTGTGCCTTGTGAAGCAGAGTATGGTGTGGAAAGCGGCAGATTTTGCAGTTATAATACGAACGACATTGTATATTAGAATCGTGTCGCAAACATCGAAAGCACAATCGGTAGGTTCTTACCACTTCTTGCTTTTCGTGGGTGGAGAGCCTCTGGAATTGACCACAGTTATCGATGTAATGATCCCCATTGCACATCTTGCAGTTGAGATATCCGGCAGCGTAATTTTTCTGTGGCTTGTCCTGAGTTGGTTTTCGAGCTCCATCAATGGATTCCAAGGATTGGAACCGCATTTGTAAGAAGGCCATTAGAGTTTGGTGATCCTGAACTTCATTTGGGCACTGAAGCGACTGCTCATATAATTTGTTAGTTTCAGGATCCCATTTTCGAGTAATAACTCGGTTAATCCACGGACCCCAGCTGTCGGTGGAAATGCCCAAATTTTTGATTGCTTCCACACATTCCTTAGTGGAGTCATGCAATCTTTTCAACCCTTGGGCTGATTCCTTGGAGAGGACCGGCTGATCGAAGATGGTGTCTAGCAATTTGGTTAGAATAAGGCGATTATTTTGATACCTTTGTTGCAGCAAATTCCAAGCGGTGTTGTAGTTGGCTTGAGTCACTGCGAGATGCTGGATTAGTCGGCTGGGCTCTCCCTTGACATGCGTTTTTAAATACTGCATTTTGATGACATCATCCATGTTTTGGTTGTCATCTACTAATTTGGTGAATAGGTCCTTAAAAGTGGCCCATTCCTCATAATTTCCCTCGTATATGGGGATTTTAACTTGAGGAAGCGAGATGGCTGATGCTTGCTCGTTCCTTGTTGGTGCTTGTAACAAATTAATTAAATTTCGGTACCTGTCTTTCAACGTAGTAAATTCAGGACTGAAGTGCGTCTGGTTTGAATCCATCTCGTTAGACATGACTTCTTCGTCCATCTCGATCACCCGGTCCCATTCTTCCTTTAATTCCCTCTTTGTGATGGCGGGCCTTCCGAGTGCTTGTTCCAGTTCGGCGTCGTCCAAAGATTGCTTAAAATTCTGCATCCGAATCTGCAGTTTTCGGATACGAACCTTTTGCTCGGGATTTACAACTGTTTCCTCTCGCCTCCTAGTTTCAGAGGGGTCGGGATTTTCAGTTGCCTTTAAACAGCTCTGCAAATAACTTTTTGCTTCGCAGTAGATGGCTTTAATTTGTTCGTAATACCCTGTGGTAAAATAATTATGTGTAGGAATACTTAGCTGCACCATTTTGGCGTGATTTTTGGTCACGGCGTTCCAAGTTTCGTCCAGCGTCTTGTTTCGGCTGGCGATGTAAGCTTCTGTTTTTCGGCTGGCAGAGTCCTTTTTGCTGTTAGAAAATACCTGCGTGATCTTCTGGCCGAGTTCTTCTTGGGCGACAGCTAGCTGATTGAATTCCTCCATATTGTTTGCCATTTTCGGGGAATCGGGTGGGTTGGTAGATGTTGTTTTCTTCTCGGGATGTACCTCTTCTTAGTTGTAGACAGATCCGGCTCGAAGGACCATGAACAGATTCGCCTGGAGGCTGTGGAAATCAGGCGTCCGTTACGTTATTTTGCTGGTTCCATCCCTTATGTTAAGCGCAGAACTGAGACAGCAGTTTCCGCTTTAAGACAGCTTAGTCATGCCACTTAACGGGATGATAATTCGTCACTGTGTGAGATGCAGCCTCACATCCCTTAATTATTTATAGGCTTGGACCCACAGCGACGCAGTAAGTGAATCTAACAAGTAAATGCAGACTGGTTTATTACAAAAATAATTGTTCTATATATACAAACAAATTTGCTTAGATCATAGTAATATACAAAGTTCATTTCTAATAACAGGTGCAATGTATTATATTCAGTAGGTTAATTTACTAGTATTGCAAAACAATACTCAGCGGTTTTGCTTCCGTGATATGATATGGACTCCATGAACTCGAGCGTCTTTTATGCTGAGCTGCGATTGTAGGCATTTAAACCTTGTCACGGCCTTGCGTAATTGTGTACGCGAAGCCGTGTAAAAATGCTGAGCGGCGACTGCGAGGTGTTTAAACTTGACTGTGAGTAGGTCGCCGCGCTTGCATAATGCAATATTGCGTTTTTGGTGGCTTTTAACTTTTAGAATGTTTCGTAAAATTTAAATGAATAATTATAAATTTATATCTGGTTAATCTGTTAAAGACAAGATTAAACACTAGTGTATTCATTCAGACTGCAGACAGTTCAGGCCGTGAAGGCTACTGTAAATCGTCGCTGCCCTTGCATAAGGCAATGTGTATCTTTGTACCTATTCACTACTACGCTAATGTATTCATTCAGACTGCAGACAGTTCAGGCCGTGAAGGCTACTGTAAATCGTCGCTGCCCTTGCATGAGGCAATGTGTATCTTTGTACCTATTATTGCTGTTCACTAATGTTCAACATCTGTCGTTAAGCTTAGAGCGCGCGTGCCAGCTGGTGCCCTTAATTATAGAGTAAAGTTAGATACAGGGCGACGCATTCTGCTACCCCATTGTAACTCGAAGTGAAATATATGATTGGTTAGTTAAGGGAACTATTGTTTGTTTCGGTTTGTGCATGTTCTGTTACAGATAGACGCCCCTTTATTGTACGAATTATTGTACGACGGAACGAGGAAGCTGTGAGCGTGCAGGTGAGTGAGACAGCTGCGTAGTCGTGGTCGGATGGACACCTAATCACAATCCTTGCTTAAGGCAATCCCGAAGTTGTTGTTTGACCTTGCAACTCTTGAATAGTCTTATTGGCGGAGTATTTTTGCATGCTTCGCTCCCGTCTAACCGTCCAGGCCCGGTTAGCCGGGTTACGACAGGCTTGGTGACGCCCTCATAATTTCGACATACCCTGTATATATTATGCCACAACGCGCTTGCCCAGAACGTATCGTGTGACTCACGCCCGACTCCCTGAGCGTTCCAGCCGTGGCCTATTAGCCTATTTCGAACCGATTTCAGGGCAAGTGTGTCATGTTTTCAGGACTGATTCCGTGGTGCGATGCTCACCTTGGGTGGGTGTCGTAAAGTCCTTTTTATACCGTAACAGGCTAATTTTGGCGGCCCAATCGCGTGGGGCTTGTTGTTTGTTGTTGTTGTTGGACGGTAGTAGTCTCGTTAAGCCCATCCGTGTGTCTTAATTCTGACGCTCTAACGTCTGAGACCTTGTTGCGTGACAACGCGCGACCCCATTTCGGATTTTTTTTTCTTTTTTTTTCTTTTTCTGTCGCTCGATTTCGGGCGCAGTACTGTCTGTGACCATTGTTGGTTGATAGTAGGCGCGTTAAGCCATTCGTTGACCGCCTAGTTTTGGAATTTGCTCTTTTTCGCTTATGTTCGGTCTCTTCGCAAAGGATATGGACAGATAGTCCCGTTAAGCCATTGGGCGAGTGAAAGGTAACAAACCACTTTTTCCCGATTTCTCCCGTCTTGACCGTCTACGATTTGGTTCGGATATCTAACGTAATTGACTTACCAAACACGTGCTAACGTTTTTCTTTTTATACGACGTATAATATAAGTCGGTCCTTTCCCGGTTGTAAACATGGTGCTAAAGCTACATATTGAACGCCTGCTTCGCGCGGAGGCTGAATACGAGTTGAGAATCAGAGGCCGTGATGCTTCCGGCACGGTTACCTTGTTGCGCTCCCGGTTACGCGACGTATTGAGAGAGGAGGGACGCGCAGATATGGATACGCGACCGCCGTACCCGTATACGTTCGAGGAGGATCTCGCGGCCGTGACAACATTGTTTGGCGAATTAGAAGAAAAGATTCAGCTATATTTAGCTAACCCGACTAAAGAAGTAGCGGCTACGATCGAAACGAAATTTTATCACGGAATGAACCGTCTGACGAATAGTCCAGCTATAACGGAGGAAGAGCGAGCGCTCAAACAAAAAGCGTTCGCGGAATTATCACTCATACGTTCAACCTACGAACTTAACCAAGTAAAGCTAGGGTCGTCTGCGACTACGGCTGAGGAAGAAAGCGCCGTAGCGCTGCCATCGACGTCCGGTGTCGCACCTACCATTACCGTCGCGACGACGACTACGACTACGACGGCGGCAACTATGTCGACTCCGAGTTTTGTTGCGCCGATGTCGCGTACGATCTCATTTAAGGCAACCCCCGTTTCGAAATGGAACATACAATTCTCAGGTGACCCGAAAGGTCTGTCGGTCAACGCTTTCATCGAGCGTGTTAGCGAACTCAGAGTGGCCAGAAACCTTACCGAAGAAGAGTTGTTTATGCAGGCCATCGATTTGTTTTCGGGCAACGCATTGCTATGGTATCGCGCGAATAGAGCGACCCCTAACACGTGGCAACAGTTAGTCAATTTATTGCGTCTAGAGTTTCAGCCTGCGAATTATGATGAACGGTTGTTGGACGAAATTAGACGTCGCACGCAAGGCCCTACGGAAAGTATGGGCATTTATATCGCTATCATGCGCACAATGTTTTCGCGCCTGACCGAAGCGGTTCCCGAAGAGAAACAGTTGCGTATTTTGTTGCATAATATTTCACCTTTATACCAAACCCAGTTGGGATTGACGGAAGTCCGGTCGGTCGACGAGCTAGCGCTATATGGACGGAAGATTGAGGAACGGCGCTACGCCATTGAAACTTACGTGCCACCTTCTAGAAAGAAGTCTGACTTAGAAACAGACTTGGCATACGTCGAGGTCGCGCCTATCGCGGAAACGTGCCCAGTTGATATTGTCGAAACGCGTGACGTTAATACTCCCGAGAGGAGGAATCGAGAACCGGCACCCAAGTCAAGCATACGGTGTTGGAACTGTAACGAACCAGGCCATAGAGCCAGTAGGTGTCCGCGACCCCGCGGCAAGAAATTCTGTTACCGTTGCGGCAAACCTGAAGTGACCGTAAACACTTGTCCTCGTTGTCGAGCAAGAGATAAGGGACAGGGAAACGACCCCGCGAGACGCTGAACGGTCGAGCAGTGTCCTCGCGCGTGTTTAACAATTCGACTAAATTTATGAAGGGACTTATCGAGGAGCGCGAGACCAAATTTAAAAAAAATAAAGTCATTCTCGATTACGTATTAGAAAGGTCATCTGATGACCGTCGACCGCATGTGACTGTTGAAATCATGGGTTTCGAGTTGTTAGCTTTGTTGGACTCAGGAGCGAATCGAACGATCTTAGGAGCTAAGGGTTGGGACGTGTTGCGTACTGTAGGCCTGCGCATAAATAAGCTGAGACCCGTTTGCTCAGTGGCTAATGGACAGACCGTGACCAGTCTAGGTACCCTGCACTTACCTATTCGTTTAAATAACAGAGTGGTAGCTATCGATGTTTTGATAGTTCCGGAGGTTCCGCACACCCTGATCCTGGGGATAGACTTTTGGAAGTCAGTGGGAATAGTCCCAGACGTGTTTCGAGGGGAGTGGGAATTCTCAAAACCCGGCGTAGCGGCCATTGATACTCCTACCGGCAATTTGCAGTCTATGTTCGACCTGAACTCGGATCAACGAGCCCAATTAGACACTCTCGTAAACCGACATTTTACTACCGCTAAACCCGAACTCGGCTGCGCCAAGTACGTTCAACATAAAATCACTACTAAGGCGGCACCGGTTAAACAAAGGTACTACCCGGTTTCTCCCGCAATGCAGGCGCATATCGATGCTGAGTTGGACAGTATGCTGAAATCAGGCGTGGTGGAACGTTCTCGTTCAGCCTGGTCGAGCCCGATTTTACTAGTTAAAAAGAAAGATGGGACCTATCGTTTCTGCGTTGACTTTCGCAAATTAAATAGCGTCACCGAGAAGGACGCCTACCCGATACCTTACGTGTCTTCGATTTTGGATCGCTTACGCGATGCCCGGTTCATGACGTCGCTTGATATCAAATCCGCGTACTGGCAAATTGAAATGGAAGAGAAATCTAAGGAACTAACGGCCTTCACAGTACCCGGGCGCGGTTTGTTTCAATTTACTCGCATGCCCTTTGGGCTTCATAACGCGCCAGCGACTTGGCAACGTTTCGTCGACCATGTGTTGGGTCCCGAATTGGAACCTTACGTCTTTGTCTATTTAGATGACGTGATTATTTGTACCCCGACTTTCGAAAAGCACGTCGAGATTCTAGACGAAGTATTGCAGCGACTAAACGACGCTGGTTTAACACTGGGTCGTGATAAATGCCATTTTTGCCAACCAGAATTACGATACCTGGGCTATGTCGTTAACGCCCAAGGACTTTTAGTCGACCCCGATAAAGTTTCGGCGATTCTTAACTTGCCGCGACCTAGAAACGTTTCGGAGATACGGCGAGTTGTCGGCATGGCATCGTGGTATCGGCGTTTCATACCAAGTTTCTCAGCCATTATTGCTCCGCTGACGTCGTTATTGAAAAAGTTTCAGAAGTTTGAGTGGACCGAGTCATGCGAAGTCGCATTTACAACCATCAAAAATTGCCTAGTTTCGGCACCCATTTTGTCGTGTCCCGATTTTTCTCTCCCGTTTATCGTACAGACGGACGCTTCCAATGTTGGTATCGGCGCCGTGCTGACTCAAACCGTTGATGGCCAAGAACAAGTCATCTGTTACATTAGTCGGACTCTTACGAAACCTGAGCGTAACTTTTCGGTTACGGAACGCGAATGTTTGGCCGTCCTGTGGGCCATAGAGAAGTTACGCCCATATTTAGAAGGCACTCACTTCACAGTCGTTACTGACCATCATTCACTTATCTGGCTAAATAATCTTAAGGAACCCACCGGGAGACTCGCCCGTTGGGCTGTTCGTATCCAACAATACGACTTCACGATCAAACACCGGAAGGGAAAAGACCACGTCGTTCCGGATGCGCTGTCCCGTGCTATACCCGAAATAGATGTAGTCTCAGTTGTCGATTCTGGAGAACCCGAAGCCGGTGCTCAGGCACCGAACGACAGTCGAACTGACCGTTGGTATAGGCGCATGTGTACACGCGTCGTAGAGAGACCATTCAAGTATTCGGCGTGGAAACTATCGCGAGGGAAATTGTTTAAACATGTTAACGTAAAATATCCCGAATTGGACGAAGGCACGAGTTGGAAAGAGGTGGTTCCGAAGCCTCAACGCGCCGAAATTCTCCGCAAAAACCATGACGAACCTACCGCAGGCCATTTAGGCATTTATAAGACCTACGGTCGTATCGCTCAACAGTATTATTGGCCTAAACTTAAGGCGGATGTGACCCGTTACGTTAACCGTTGCGCGACGTGCCTAGCGCAGAAACCCGAACAAAAACGCCCGGCCGGCTTGATGTGTCGTCACCCCGTGGTGGATAAGCCGTGGCAAATGATATCTATCGACATTGTAGGGCCGTTGCCCCGTTCAAAGAAAGGCTACGTATATATTCTGTCCGTGGCTGACTACTTTACCAAATTTACCCTTTTCTTCCCGTTGCGTACCGCCACTGCGACCGCGGTGACTCAGAAAATTGAGAACGATGTTTTCTTGCTCTTTGGAGCACCTCAGTACGTCTTGGTTGACAACGGCGTACAGTTTCGCAGTAGAGAATTCCGACAGCTTACCGATACGTATAAATCACGAATCATCTTTAACGCGCATTATCATGCGCAGGCCAACCCCGTCGAACGCGTTAATCGAGTATTAAAAACTATGCTAGCGTCGTACGTGAAAGACAACCACCGGGAGTGGGATAAATATTTGTCGAAAGTCGCTTGCGCAGTGCGTACCGCAGTACACGAAGTCACCGGCATGACCCCATATTTTGCCAATTTCGGCAGAGAGATACAGTTAGAGGGGACGCGCGCCAATAACCCCGAGGAGGTGGATGTTTCGGAACAAATACGAGTAGAGAGTCGCGAAGACTTGTTACGACGGACTCCCGCGTTAAGGTCGGTATATGAAGACATAGTCAAGCGACTAGACGTGGCGTACAAAGCCTCCAAGGCGACTTACGATTTGCGAAGGCGCCCGGCTCAATTCGCCGTTGGCGATACCGTCTGGCGACGAAATTACGTACTTTCCGATGCGGCGAAATATTTTAACGCCAAGTTGGCTCCAAAATTTATAGGGCCGTTTTATATCAGTCGGCAAGTTTCGCTTGCCACTTACGAGCTGTCCGACGAGACCGGTGCCCCGAAAGGCACTTGGCACGCGAAAGACCTAAAACCCAATCCCACGGACGTTTAGCCTTCTAACGCCCGTTTTCCCTAACCCCCCTCCCTTTTTCTTTGTAGGCCTTGACGGCCATACCGCCGGCCTAGAGCCGTATCTTCAGTAGTACCTACCTTTCCCCGAGCTTCCTTGTTGGGGGAACCCCACAATGCGCCGATCCCGTGACGCGCAACGTGCCCTCTTCAGGCGGCTTGCGGGGCAGGTTACGAGGGACTTATCCTTTACCCCCCCCATGTTCTTTTGGAACGGTTCGTCGGAAGTGTGCATGGGAGTAAGACGTTCTATTGACCCGATTTTGACGAGCGCTAACCGCGCGTTTTTTTTAATTATTAGATATTTTCACGGTTCCAATTTGGAACCCCAAACCCTCCTTCCCTATGCTCTATCTTTACCTTTCTTTTCCCCTGGTCATTACTATCTACCGCGTCCCGGCGACAACTACCCAACCCCGTTGTTCTCTTTTTCTTTCCACCTTCCAAAACCGCACTGTTAGGCGACCGTCATGGACCCGGTGTTAAGGTCCAGTCGGCGTTTCGTGGCCGCCGCCGCAGTGCGTGCCACACCCGTTTCGGGTCTGGTCGGTTATATTTTGTTTGTCTTGTCGTTTTGGTGGTCGATTATCGACGTGGTTTTGCGAACCGTTGTGGTGGCACTCCTATTTTGGGAGGGGCAGTCGAGCCGGATCGGCGAGACTGTCCTCAGCCTGCCTAGTCTTTGCCCGTTTGGTTCCCCGAGGGAGCCAGACGCGAATCGTTTTGTGGACCCCTGGCGGAGCGCCACTCCTTTTGGGACAGCTAGTTTTCTTGTCGCCCGTCTTCCGTGGTCCGGGGAGTGTGTACTAGCCTTCAGCGAACCGCCAGGTCCTACCCAATTTTCGTATTTCCACTGGCGTATCCAGTCTTTCTTCTCCCTCTTCTCTCTTCCCTCCTGTCGTACCCTATCTGGTGGCCGGTGTGCGTAATTCCTTTGGGGGTACAGCTATCGTATCAGCGTTTCCGGCCGTTTGAGTTCTCGTGGCGCCGCAGCCAAAATGCCTCGTTGTTTTATAAGAGACTTCGGGGAACTCTCTTTCAAGTAAGGGGAGTGTTAAGTCATTTTGCTATTTCAGATGCTTAATTGCATTTCACGCCGTTAGTTAGGTCATTTTGGTATTTTGAATAGCCGCCTAAGCTTAGAGCAGCGCGCCCGTATGCTAAGCCCTTTTAGCTCTTTATTTGGCTCCATCGCTTAATTCCAGAATCACGATTTCGCACATAGTTAGCCTAAAAAGCAGTATTTGTCGTCGGTTGGAGCTCTCGTCTGATGGCGTTTTTCTGAATTCTGAATAGCACGCTGTGGCGGCGTGATACCAGCGTGGCCCGCATTGGTTTGTTTCATTTAGCACGCTGTCGCGGCGTGATACCAGCGTGGCCCGCATTGGTTGGTTTCATTTCATCGCCTTGCGATTCGCTGTGGTTTAGTCACGTGGGGGGACGCGGCGAAGGTGACCTTTTGCCGACGCTTCCCTCAGTGAGTCTTCCAGAGCCCGTTGCAGAGAACGCTTGTGTGTGGTGGTGGTGATTCGAAATTTGTCGAGTGATCTTCGGCGTAACGGGGGTGTTTTGGAGCCCAGTTCCTGCTACTATTAGTGAGGGGTCGTGCCCCCTTCATCTCGACCTACGAGGATTTGGTTCAGCAGAACGAGTGAGGCCCCCATTATTTTCGTCGTCCTGTTGTACGCGTCTTGACGCGTCTCCCGTCGCCATTGAGGCGGTTATGCATTCACCCCCTTTCGCCGTTGTAACACCGAAGGTACCTACCACCTACGATTGCAGCTCGTCGCAACTCAGCTGTACCAGGCTCCCTCGCCGCCCACGCATTAAGGTATGTGCCTTTAACCTGATTACCGCTGTGAACGCGAGTGTTACTCATTACTATTCATTACTACGCTAGTGTATTCATTCAGACTGCAGACAGTTCAGGCCGTGAAGGCTACTGTAAATCGTCGCTGCCCTTGCATAAGGCAATGTGTATCTTTGTACCTATTCACTACTACGCTAATGTATTCATTCAGACTGCAGACAGTTCAGGCCGTGAAGGCTACTGTAAATCGTCGCTGCCCTTGCATGAGGCAATGTGTATCTTTGTACCTATTATTGCTGTTCACTAATGTTCAACATCTGTCGTTAAGCTTAGAGCGCGCGTGCCAGCTGGTGCCCTTAATTATAGAGTAAAGTTAGATACAGGGCGACGCATTCTGCTACCCCATTGTAACTCGAAGTGAAATATATGATTGGTTAGTTAAGGGAACTATTGTTTGTTTCGGTTTGTGCATGTTCTGTTACAGATAGACGCCCCTTTATTGTACGAATTATTGTACGACGGAACGAGGAAGCTGTGAGCGTGCAGGTGAGTGAGACAGCTGCGTAGTCGTGGTCGGATGGACACCTAATCACAATCCTTGCTTAAGGCAATCCCGAAGTTGTTGTTTGACCTTGCAACTCTTGAATAATCTTATTGGCGGAGTATTTTTGCATGCTTCGCTCCCGTCTAACCGTCCAGGCCCGGTTAGCCGGGTTACGACAGGCTTGGTGGCGCCCTCATAATTTCGACATACCCTGTATATATTATGCCACAACGCGCTTGCCCAAAACGTATCGTGTGACTCACGCCCGACTCCCTGAGCGTTCCAGCCGTGGCCTATTAGCCTATTTCGAACCGATTTCAGGGCAAGTGTGTCATGTTTTCAGGACTGATTCCGTGGTGCGATGCTCACCTTGGGTGGGTGTCGTAAAGTCCTTTTTATACCGTAACAAAGGTTCCACTCCTGGATAATACGGGATGGTGTTCTTGCTGCTGTGAAAAACCGTCGTTCCTCCTCTACATCCACCGGCCGTAGTTTTTCAGTTAAAGACGTTTCAGACTCAATATACGTAAACGAGCACCTTTCTCCTGAGAAAAAATTACTCCACAAAGAAGTAAAAGATGCTGCCAAAGAATTTAGCTACAAGTTTGTGTGGATTAAGGACGGAAAGATCTTGGTACGTAAAAGCGAAAGCTCAAAAATTTATACTATTTTCAATTCCGAAGATATCGATAAATTTATAAACTAAATTAGTATTTACTTCAATATATTCCCGTTCTTAATCATGAACTTTACCGTACTTTACCAAAACGTAAGAGGTCTAAGATCAAAATGTGCAGAATTTAAACTAAATTGCAATAACAGCAACTCTGATTTCATTTTTATTACGGAAACCTGGTTGAATAATAGTGTGTACGATTGTGAAGTGATCGATCTCAACACTTACAATATATTTCGACGAGAACGTGAGTCATCCGCGAGTGTCAAAAAAGATGGAGGTGGTGTTCTGATAGCCACGCGTAAAAATTTGGATTGCTCACTACAGACTGATTGGCGGAGTGATGCGGAAGATGTATGGGTCACTATGAATCTAGCTCGCACCGCTACAGCTGCGTCCCAAAGATCAACACGTTTACACATTGGTTGTGTATACCTACCCCCCAACGACGATTATGCTCTCTCGTGTTTTAGTAACAACCTTCTTAAAATTGTAAATAAACACTCAAAAGATTTATTTCTCCTCTGTGGTGACTTTAATTTTACGAATGTTCAATGGGTCATAAATGATAATAATACTTATCTTACTCCGACTGGTGTAGATACCAGATCATCCACACTGCTTGATCTGTGCTCCTACGTTAGTCTTTGTCAATATAATCATGTGGCTAACATAAGTAGTAAATTCTTGGATCTTATCTTTGCAAACGATTTTATCATAAAAAATGTATTTCCATGTAGTGAACCACTGGTCAAAGAGGACGCTCACCATAGGACCCTTGAATTTATTGTTTCTGTTCCCCAATACAAGCAATTACCAGCTATTTCGTTTCGAAATAAAAATTTTAGAAAAGGAAACTATGAAAATATAAACAATACCTTGAACGAAACAGATTGGGATTGCGTATTTTTTAACAAAAATGTGGACGAGTGTGTTGACTTTTTATACTATAATATTAATCAGTGTCTAGAAACAGATGTTCCTGTTTTTTATAAAAACCCAGAGTTTCCCATTTTTTATTCTAAAAACACTATTTCACTTATTAAAATAAAAAATAAATACCATAAAAAATGGAAAACTTTCAAAAACTTAACTTATTATAACATATTCAGTGAACTAAGGCGTCGCACTAAACGGCTTATAATTATTGATCATAAAAACTACGTTCAATCGCTTGAAAATAACATACCTAGTGACCCAAAAAAGTTTTTTAATCTTGTTTCTATTGATAAGGAGAGTGGGATTCCAGGCACTATGTCTTATGAGGGATTATCAGCTTCAACGGGCCCCGAAATTTGTGATTTATTTTGTAAATACTTCCGAAGTGTCTACGTACCAGCCCGGCAAGAATTTTGTCTAGACGATCCGGTGCAAAATTCCACGAACTCCTCGATTTTAAACACAATTCAATTTTGCCATGACGATATCTTTAATCTACTTGTTTCTCTAGATGGCACAAAAGGTGCTGGGCCTGATGGCCTTCCTTCATATTTTGTTAGAAATTGTGCTATTTCTTTATCATACCCACTATACCTTATCTTCCATAAATCTTTACATTCACAAATATTTCCGTATCAATGGATATCTGCTTCTATTGTCCCTATTTTTAAAAGCGGCGACAAAGCTGATGTCAGAAACTATAGGCCCATCAGCAAATTAAATATATTCAGCAAAATTTTCGAAAGTTTGATTTTCAGGCATATGATTTTCAGACTAAAAAATCACATCATTCTCGAACAACATGGGTTTATGCCCCATCGCTCTGTTGAATCAAACTTATTGATCTTTACCGATTATATCCTTAAAAGCATGGACGCTCGTATTCAAGTGGATGCCGTGTACACTGATTTTAGCAAGGCTTTCGACAAGATCTCTCACAACATACTTGTGAGGAAGCTTGCGGGAATGGGTGTGCACGGTGATTTACTCTGTTGGTTTGCCTCTTATCTAAGTAATAGATCGCAATTCATTTCCACTAAAGGTTATTCATCGGAACCATTCCCTTTAACATCCGGAGTGCCCCAAGGTTCTCACTTGGGCCCACTCCTCTTTTTAATATTCATTAATGACATAAAATCATGTTTTAAATTTGTCAAATATTTGCTGTTTGCAGACGATCTAAAAATATTTTATATGATATCAAATAAGAACGATCATAAACTCTTACAACGCGATCTGAATTCTTTCTACGAATATTGTCAAAAAAATAAACTCCATCTTAATCTTTCTAAATGTTTTACCATTACTTTCACACGAAATACCATCATTAGTAATTTTAATTACACCATTAATAATAACCCCCTAATTAAAGTATCAAATATTAAAGACTTGGGTGTGATCCTTGATTCAAAATTAAGCTATATCGGCCACATTGATAATTTAATACACTCCTGCAATAAACTTCTAGGTTTCGTTGTACGAACTTGTAAGCCATTTCGGAAGATTTCTTCATTTAAGACCGTTTATAATGCCTACATTCTAAGTAAGTTGAGTTTCTGCTCAATCATATGGAGCCCCTTTTACGAGGCGCACAAACTACGCTTACAAAGAATTCAAAATAGATTTGCGAGATTTCTAAATTTTAAAATAACGGGTTCATATGAAACAGAAAACATAACTAGTTTGTGCGCGTCGTTAAAGCTGGCACCACTCGATATTAATAGAAGAAACTCTGAAATCATCTTTCTGTATAAAATTGTTAATAATCTTGTTGATGCTCCCGAATTACTAAAATTAGTAGTATTTAATATTCCTACAGTTAATTTGCGCTATGCGCCTTTATTTAAACTTAATTATTCACCTACTAATGCGGGATACAATTCCACAGTGAATCGTATGCTGAGAAATTACATTGAGCATTTCAGCTCTCTGGATCTGTTTGTTTCTAGTCTTCAAACTTTTAAGTACAAAGTAAAGACATGTGGTGCAATTACTGTGTAATAAGTATATTATTATCTTTATTTTCAAAACTATTTCAATACAATCCTATAATTTTTTATATTGTTTTGTTACTGTATTCTAACTTGTTATAATTCAGAACTTTTTTTGTTATTTTGTGGTACTTTTTTGGGCCTAGTGCCTGTCTGTACCCCTGTATGTACATAAATAAATGTATCTACATGGAGATTGAGTTTCAAGTGTTAACTGTAAGACAACAATACAACAAATGTCTAACAAAAGCTTCTTGCATAATTATTGTCCAAAACTTGACATTTATATTATTTGGGGCCTTACATAACCTAGCTATTACATTAATAAAATTTTG
The DNA here is from genome assembly GCA_940337035.1 of Agriotes lineatus. Lineage (NCBI taxonomy): Eukaryota > Metazoa > Arthropoda > Insecta > Coleoptera > Elateridae > Agriotes > Agriotes lineatus. Next base: position 133,314,125 of record OW679196.1, on the reverse strand, counting down.
TCTAGAAACACTCGTTCTGAAACGTGACTAGTTAAATTACTGATTTAAAATATAGTTATCCTTAAAGAGCCACAAAAATGCACAACATCAAGCTACCTTTTATCAGAATATTCGACGGCGATGGACCTCTACTTTCATTAACTATATATTCTTGGTAAAAATGAACTGAGCTGTAAAATTCAGAAAGACGATCAGTACAGATAAGAAAATAATCTGGTGCTCTAGGTTTGGGGTTGTGACATGGGGCTAGTAACTACACTCGTAAATACCTCAGTCAAGTAAAGCCGAGCGGAACAACATCACAAGCTGCAAAAAATTACCGAGATCATGTGCACACGGGACGTGCAAACCTACACTGCAAAAACAAATGAAAAATTGAACGAATTAAGAAAATACCATGTAATAAAATGCAGGATTTAGAAAGAAATTGAAGAATTAAAAGAACAAGCGATTATTATTGTAGATAAATACTCAGCATTAGTTGGCTAAATGTGCGTAACACCTTGTGAACTCAAGCAAGGGTTTGTGTACCTACCGGTTATGTTCTTTGGTGACTCGTGAACTTTTACAAGCCACCCATAATTGGTTCGTGTTATTAGAGTACTGTTACGATTGTCACTTGTTTTAGGTTGTTAAGGTGACGATCGCAAACAAAGTTTAGGGAGTTCATTATATTGGTTCATGAAGTAAACACGCTTTTTATTTCAACCTCTATATATGAACATATTGACGTAAGATATAACGCCCCAAAGGCCCCACTCTTACAATTGGTGATCCCAAACGTGTGATGAACATCATACCTTGCAATACCATCGCACAGTGTACCTGCCATCAACTGTACAAGGCCAACCTACTAGCTGAGCTGGAACTCTTTGGAGCATACTTGGTTTATCTGCCAGACCCAAACCAAACTTGCCCGCGGCGCATGCCCATCTACACTCTCCAGATCCAACCCGGATGCATTCTGCCGCAGTGAAAACAGCCTAACCAAAAGCTAAGTGTTTACATCTATTAAGCTTTAAATGTCACTTACATTTAACTTCACCAGTATTACCGTAAAATAAACTTCAATCGGTAGTTTGTGGCACCCCCGCGAGACCTTATATGCGGTTCTCCTGTCAGTGTATTTACCAAAATTCTTTACATTACTCCACAACCGTCAAATGCTAGCTTTTAACTTGACAATTGTTAAAAGTGACATTTCAAGGCAGCTTCGTTCGCGCTGCATATCGCAACGCATGAAAGTGCAATAACTATGTAATATTAAAACTGCTAAAATTGATCTTTCGGTCTTCTTCGAACATTTTCCTGCAACGCCCGTGGTCCGATACATGTGGACCTACTGCTGTTGATCGTAGCAGCATGGATTTTATGCTTTAATCTCGAACAAAGACCCTTTTCACAAATTCTCCGTAAAACGGCTGTCTGTCTGTCTGTCAACGATTTGCACAGCCCCCTTCCGCTTTCGATGTTCTCACATCCATGGCACATGTCGACCAAGTGCGTCATGCGTGCATGCGGGTGCCCATTCTCACGTCGCGGCGTGCGGCGGGCACTGGATGCGCGTGCACCGTTCTTGGCACTCATGCCTGCACAGCCATCGACACTTTTGCATGCGCAGTTCCCAAGCATGCTATCTCCAGTTCTCATCCGCCAACTAGTTCGCGTGCCTCAGCCCCTTTCTCACAGCGGGCACTACACGCGCTTCAACGGATTTTAGACGTATCTGAAACACCACCAGCATACATGAACGGACTCCCTTCGATTCCATCTCTGATGTGCTTCCACAGCCCTCCTCAACAATATTCGCTGTGCACCACATGGAATCTTTCACGGTACACCCCGTTCATCAAAGGTGGTATCTTTCCCGTGCAATCATGCACTGCCATCTCATATCGCTTTCGTTCATTGGCCACTTTCGCAGTTTCAACTGCAATCTGCCCTTGCTGCTCGCGTGCCTTCTTGATCTACACTAGTCCGGTACGTACAGCAAACCCTTGTGCTCGGTCAATTGTTAACCTTCGCACATTCACAGTGGCGTTCGCAGCCTGCCGTCGCTGTCCGCATGCATTCACGACCTATGCTGGTTCTTGCATGCAGCAGTAACTCGTGTGCGGTCTTGCATCTTCCCCGGGCACGCACTCGCCGGTTACTACGATATAACCTGCATATACGCAAAATCAATCGTAAGCATCGGTCGCTTGTCCGGGAGGACACATGCAATAGACCTCGCACACTTCTGCAGTTGCGAACTTAGTTAAGTTTTCTTTAAGTTTGTCAACACAAATAACTACATGTCACTGGAAGAACTTACCGAGACAGTCAGTTTCATTCGGCTGACCCCGCCTACTTTTTAGATAAACAAAGCTTCCACGCTTCCATGTGTTTATTTGTTTGTTGCTTTTTATTTTTTTACTTTTTCATGCATGCTTGCCTTTTTTTCTATCTTTTTCAGCTTTTATCTCGGAAGTAGAAGGAGACGCTCGATCAACGACCCAGACTCGTGTGACCAGTGGCAGTGCATGTGTAGTGTTGTGTTATTGTTTATTGTTACCTTTATTTATTGTTATCATTTATTGTTATTAGTTTTTAAGGATAGTTGAAAAGATCCAGGAGGTTTTGTAGCTAAATATAATCCTGTCCCTTTCATACGGGGTTATATTAGTTTTTCTACCTGGCCTCCCTCCCTCCTTTTCTCTTTTTTGGGGGAGGGTGAGTAATGTTACGATTGTCACTTGTTTTAGGTTGTTAAGGTGACGATCGCAAACAAAGTTTAGGGAGTTCATTATATTGGTTCATGAAGCAGACACGCGTTTTATTTCAACCTCTATATATGAACATATTGACGTAAGATATAACGCCCCAAAGGCCCCACTCTTACAGTGCCTTGTGAACAAGGACACTTAGGCTTATTTGGCATTTTTACTGTTTATGCACCCATATTGACTAATGTTTCGCAAGACATTGCAGCTAGCATCATCAGAGTTAAAGTTGCTCTAAGAGCTGGAGGACGGAGTGGGTGTATTAATAGTCCTCTGTGCCAGCCGTGTAAAACGGCGTAACGTTGATTGGTCGTTCAAGTTCATTGTTCTAAGACTTCAAGAACAAAAAGGCGATTGCAAACACAAACGCATTACAAAATCATCCGTAGCTGAGCATACTTTTACAAATGGACACACCTTAGAATTCGAACAGGCCAGAGTACCTCACTCCTTCCCAAGAATGTTACGTGAAGCCATAGAAATAGTAAAACATCCAAATAATATAAACAGGGAAGATGGTTTCAGACTTAGTAAAACTTGGACTCCTCTCATTCACGGTCTAAAGCATTACAACCACCGATCGTCAGCCGTTCACACACCGATGACTCAAAGTGCATTGGACTTGAACAACCAATCAACGTTACGCCGTTCTGCACCGTTGGCACAGAGGACTATAAATACATACACGTTGTTCTCCAGCTTTTAGAGCAACTTTGATCTGAGGATGCAAGCTGCAATTTCTTGCGAAACGTTAGTCTATATGGGCGTATTAACAGCAAAAAGGAAAATATGCCTAAGTATCCTTGTTCACAAGGTGTTCTAATAACACGGACCAAATCATGGGTGGCTTGTAAAAGTTCACGAGTCACCAACGAACATAACCGTTACACAAACCTTTGCTTAAGTTCACAAAGTGTTAGGCACATTAAGTCAACTAATTCTGGGTGTTTATCTACAAAGACGACGCTGTCTAAGCCAAAATGTAACTCTAATATTGACAAATTTGTGAAGAGTTTGAAGACTAGGGACTGACTTAAACCTAGAAACGCTAAAATGTAGATATAAAATTAAGGCAGAGCCCGATAATCCATACTTTACGTTGATTGGACCAGCAATTTTTTTTAGGTTTACCCCTCAAAATTGAAATTTCGGGGACCAACTTAACGCTGGCTCCCCCAATAAATGGGCTAACGATAACAAACATTGGGCCCGATTACCCATACTTTACGCTGAGTAGGCCTACAAATTTAATTTGGGTTACTCTAGCGACAACGAACATTAAGGGCCGGTTGCAGAAAGCAACGTGAAGTCTGGTGTTAGCTAACGCGACGTCAAAGTGAACAAAAACGAATCAAATCTCAAATGCTTATGGTAACTAATACATTAGTAAACAAAATTTGATGCGATTTTGTTCACTTTGACGCAACGTTAGCTAACACCAGACTTAACATTGCTTTCTGCAACCGGCCCTAAGCCTGATAACCCATACTTCAGGCTGATTTGGGCAGACATTTTTGTTTGTTTACACCACACAAAAGTTATGGACAACTGAAATTTCAGGGCCCACCTTAATGCTGGCTCCCCCAGTAAATGGGCTAGCGATAAAGAACATTGGGCCCGATACCTCATACACTTTTCATGCACACCCACAAGACAGATGTTCCTGTACAGAGTTGTTTACTCGGATTAACTATTAATCTCCCCCATGTAAAGAACCGGTGTTGACGCTATTCTGTCAAGACTGCCGTTTATTAGGCTTACATTTCAAATCAAGCTTGGGAAGACAAACGCAAGCCGGGACGACAGACGCTATAAATTAGTGAATACAAACTTACGTGTAACTTTCTCAAGGGGTACACAATTGCAAAATATCTTTCCGCTGAGAGCGCCGTCAGCGTGAAGACGGAGACTCCTATGAAAATGTCCTTGGCTGTCTCCGACAATTTGCAGACGGTGAGTCCCCATGGCCAGTATTCCAGGGTGTAGACCATGGACGTGAAAGGGATGCACGTCATTATAACCAGGAGGTCGGCGAGCGCCAGGGACAGAATGTATCTGGAAACAATTTACGGAGAAATAAACAAATAGAATAGTAATTTACGGTGCAAGTAACGTTATCAAGGTTTTTACATTACGAGAGAATAGTTTGAATGAACGAGTGACGTTAGGAGCGAGTTCTTTAAAATTCTCGAGTAGTGTAGAAAGCAGATAACGTTACGTATATCGTAACACGGTTTGTTTTATCCTAAAATACTAAGCTTTTTAAAAAATACGACAAATGATTATTAATGACATTTACAACAGCGAGTGGTGGTATCACTAGTAAGATAAAAACTCAATACTGTAGGGGAAAGGCGTGTACCTTGGGACAGAATTTTCTTTTCAATTATTTAATTTTTGGTTTTTGAATGAAATTGAATTGCAATTCATCCCCGTGAAAGAATGTAGTTTTGGCTAGTAAATGGTCAATACCCATTCGCGAATAGATCAGTAAAGAAGTCGGTACTCACCATATAACAATGCAGTGCAATTTGTCTCAAGGTACAAACAGGTCTTGTACCTTGGGACAGGGGTGGTTGTACATTGGGACAGGAATAGAATTATATTGTATAAATGAAAATCCGCATTGAATTCATTTTAACTATAAAAAAATTGTGTACAAAAATATTTATAATGAAATCCAGACATTATTTAAGATAAATATTCGCAGGAAACTTGTTGAAGGAATGCTGTCTTCTACGTATGGTAGGCTCAGGCAATATCTTCACTATGCAGGACTTACTAACGACAGCGACATCTTCAACATTAGGAAAAACAAAGTGAACTTTCCGCACTCGCAGACATTTCACAGTAGCCTCCAATTGTGTAATATCTTCGATTATACCGGCATAATAGACACTGTTCGACGAAGGTTTCCCAGAGACATCAAACTTGACTAACACCCAACTGTCCTTGGAATAGTTGAGTGGAGCTGCATCGAAGAAATCCGACTCGTGTTCTTCATTATCAGAGCTGTCAGCGAAACGACTTCCATCGGAGCTGTCTTGAAGTTCGGGTTCGTCTTCATCTTCAGATGACGATGGAACTAAAACTCTCTTAAAGGTCTGTTTTTCCAGAGCAAAAGGCTTGTTATTTTTCATTTTCTGCCGCTTGAGTTCTTCAAACTCTGGTGAGTCGGTCGCAATCATGCATTTTCCAGGTTTTCGGTCCCGTACACCACGCTTGCGAGGTGGTGCTTTCGGAAATGGACGAAGTTCCTCAGGAGTCTTCCCTGTGACAGGTGCACTGCTTGTTGATGGCTTTTCTACGTTCGGCTCCTTCTCTGGAATTATGCTTTTATCATGAGGTTCGTGCAGTCTGTTTGTCACTTCAGCTGGCAAGAACTCATGATCTTCAAACACATCTGCATTGAATGGCCATATACCAGAAACTTTGAAACGGCTGAGATGTTGTTCGGTGTGAAAGCCAATGGAAATGCTTGTCCTATCAATGTCGATACATCATAAATTGAAATGCGCTTACCAGGATGGTTGAGCATCCAGTCTTTGCTGGCCCTATTGTAGTAGCTTTTGAACGGTCCGAAGGCTGATCTATCAAGCGGCTGCAGCTTGTGACTGGTGTATGGGGTACAAGTCAAGAATATTATTCCATGTTCCTTCGCTAGATTTATGGCAGCTATTGAAAGGTGGCTCTCATGATTATCCATTATAAACAACACTTTGTTGTCCACAGAAAGCTTTACGATGGAAATAAAATGCTGAAGATATTGCACGAACAACTCCGCATTAGACCATCCACTTGAAGTCGCCATGCCAATGGTTCCAGGTGGCGCATTATTGATCATGTGGTCCTTGAAGTGGACTCGCGGAAAGGTGATGCCCGGTGGGATGAATGTTCCTGCAGCATTAACGCAGACTATCATGGTTACGTTTAGTCCTCTTTCACCAGAAGTGGCCGCTCCTATTTGCTTCGCCTTAATGTCGCTCAGCACACGAACGGGTTTGTGAACAGTGGAACAACTGGTCTCATCAAGATTCCACACATTCTGAGGTGTGACTTTAAATCTTGAATAGATATCCCTCAGTTTATCGAAAAAAACTGTCACGTTTACCTTGTTGAAACAGGCCATTCTTCCTAAGCTGGTGGCTTCAGGTTTGCGGAGAGATATTCTTCTTTCGTGGGATTTTCTGAAGTGCCTGTACCACTGTCGACCAATAGCTTCATTAACATTCTACGAGTCGGGCATCTTAATATGTCTAGCTTTCGCATATTGAAAAGCTAACTTTTTCATTTCTTCGACGGTAACACCATAGTTTCATTGTGCTGCTTTTATAATATATAAAAGCAATTCCTTCTTTTGCTTAGTGGTGAATACTTTATGTGTCGCATTGTTTGCAGTATACTTGAAGTTAGCTTCTCCAGATAATTTATGTTTTTGGATGTGTCTAGCGAGCGTGCTTTTTGAAACTCCGTGGGCGCTGGCAACTTGTCGTTACGTTCTTTTGTTTAGAAGAAGTTTGTTAGCAGCGGCCTCCAACGCTTCTGCATCTGGTTTGAATAGTTTTTTTCCTGTAGCACTCCTCCCCATCTGCAATTATGTCATTACCAGTGAGACGGATTGCTAGTAAATATCTGGTTGTACCTTGGGACACGTCCCATGGTGCAACCAAAACAGTGTCCCAAGGTACAAACATGCACATATTTTATAAAATATAACCTCGTAATCACAACTGCAGAGATTTTCATAAAAATGCTTCATATTGTGTACAGCAATCATATAGCAATGAAGCGGTGTGAAAATATATGAGTAATAGCAGAGCTGGGCAGTATTTGTATTTGTAAATACTTTTTTTTATTTAAATGCTTTGTAGTATTTAATTACTAGGTATTTAAATACTTATTAATGTGCTGTATTTGTATTTGTAGGTGCAAATATTTTGAGAAGTATTTAGTATTTAAATACAATGTTGAAAGCATTTAAATACTTTCAGGCTATTTAAATATTTTTAGAGTAACTATTTAAATACTTTGCGAGTATTTAAATATTCTCAAAGTATTTAAATATTCTCAAATGATCACGTATTGGACGTTTAAAAGTATGCAAAAAGTATTTTCTAGTTGGAAATACATTTCTTGAAGAAATAAAGGTAATTAAATACCTTTGAGAGTATTTAACTACTTTTATTTCTTAAAATAATATATTTCTAACTAGTAAATACTTTTTGAACAATTTTAAAAGTCTTTTAGGTCATCATTTGAGCTACTCTGGCATTATTAGGTATTACATGTTGGAATTCACCCTATGAATCCGTAATCCAAATTTTAGCAAAAAAAACTTATAAATTTTATTAAAAAAAATATCTATTTAATATGAAGCATTCCATTAAACAATATTGCTTGAAGTGAAGCATTTGACAGAATACGTTTCTAATGTAGTGGTTTTAGCATTAGATATTCTGAAAGGAAAATTAATCTGGAAAAACTAAAAACAGAAAATCTCAAGTATTTTTCTTCCTTCAATATAAAAAATATAACCTCAGGTGCTAGATTTGAAGGACAACTTTGTATTTGAATGAAAAATTTAAATTGATCTTCAAATTTGTTATCAACTGAAGGCCTACAACTTATGGCAAAGATGTAAAGGGACCGTTATGGATATAAAAACGAAAAATTATTAGCGTTTATATTGTCTTAAATTTATATTTGTTTAACTGACTTTGTTTTACTTTTTTGTAAATATTCAATACTATAAGTAATTTTATCAAAAAGTATTTTCTGGATTTTAAGATTTTTTTGCCGAAATATTTATAAAATAACATCTAAACCGAATTCTGTACATCCCAACATACAATTCACAATGGAAATAGAGGAAAATTGCAGTATTCCGTTTCTAGATGTCCTGGTTAAACGTAAATCAGATGGCAGTTTAGGACATGCAGTCTATAGAAAGAAAACACACACGGACAGATATCTAAATGCTGACTCACACCATCATCCAATGCAAAAAGCAACAGTTCTCCAGACTCTGGCGACAAGAGCCGTTCGTATCTCAGACGAGGAAAATCTAGAGAGAGAAAAGCTACATCTGTTTGACTCTTTACAAAGGAACGGATACACAACTACCGCCATACGAAAAGCTCTGGACAAGTCTCTGACAAAAAAGGCTAAAGAAGAATCTCCACCTCTGGAAGGCTTAGCATTTCTACCTTACGTTAAAGGCTCGACTGATAAGGTAGGACGTGTCCTGCAACGATGCAACCTCAAAACTGTGTTCACGAGCAAGGAAACTTTGGGTAACGGCTTCAGATCGGTAAAAGACAAGATTCCAAGTTTAAAAACCGCTGGCGTATATCGCATTCCTTGTTCTTGCGGCTCGAGTTACATTGGACAGACTGGTCGTTCCGTTGATCTAAGACTCCAAGAACACAAAGGCGATTGCAAACACAAACGCATCACAAAATCAGCCGTAGCGGAGCATACGTTTACAAATGGGCACACTCTAGAATTTGAGCGTGACAGAGTACTTGCCAGAATACCTCATTACTTCCCGCGAGTGATACGTGAAGCCATAGAAATAGAAAAACATCCAAATAATATCAACAGGGAAGATGGCTTTAAGCTTAGTAAAACGTGGACCCCTGTGATACACGATCTAAAGCATTACAACCACTGTGCGTCATACGGCCACGCCCCGCGGATTACGTTGCACTCGGATGACCAACCAGCGTTACGCCACTCCGCGCGCCTGGCACAGAAGACTATAAATAGCTCCACACCGACCTTCGGTTCTTAGTGCGACGTTCACTCTGATGATGCAAGCTGCAAGGTCTTGCGAAACGTTAGTGAATATGGATGCACAAACAGCAAAACGGCCAAATCTGCCTAAGTATCCTCGTTCTCAAGATACTCAAACAACACGAGCCACCAAAAAGCATGGCCATCGCGCGGGTTTTTGCTCGACTTCACAAGGTGCAAGGCACATTAAGCCAGAGAATGCTGGGTGTTCATCTACAAATACTACGCGGTCTAAGCCAAAATTTTATGCTAAGGAGAATAATTCGAGCAATCGCGAAAGCCTCAAACAGTACAAGTGTACTGCTGGTTACAATTTATGCGAAAAATGTTATGCTGACAGAGGTCCTCAGTGGTTGTGAATAGTTACGCGTAGACGGTATTTTATTTGTCGATTCTATTCAGACTTGTCCTATTGATTTGCAAGTACGGTTTGGATAAAGCGGGTTAAACTGGGAATTCCTGTGATAAAACGACAAGAATTACTTTAAAGGTAGGTTTCTTCGTAGCTAACCGATTTACGATTTTGCCTATTTGCGGAACACAGGCGTTATATCAAGAATAAACCAAATAAAAATCCACACGGTAAAAGCTTACGTACCAGCAAAATTCGGGCTGCCCAACGGTTAATGTTAGTTGTGAAAGATTCCGCAAGGTACTATATGTTTTATAGTAGTACTCAGTAGCAATAGCCATCTTCCAAAACATTCGTTTAAGCTTCAGACGGATTTTAGGTCGTCAGTCGATGGAATAATTTGCCTTCCAGTGTTGTGCATGCAAACAACATAAATATTAAGTATTTGTAGGACAATGATAACTAACTTTTGCTGATTTATAATTTTCTTTGTAGATAATGTTGTTAGTTTTATGAATTAGTTGTTAATTTTGTGGTTGGCTTTTGTTTTCTTTTTCTAATCACCCTTATGGTTTTGTAAATAATTGGTAAAATTTTATTAATTAGGTGTTGATTTTATAATTAACCCATTTATTTTATTTTACACATTATGGTTCTGCACGCTGTACGTATATATAAAAGGAAAATTATAGCAGCACTAACGCTTACTTTTACTAAATAATTATCAGGACATGTTTTAAAGTGTACAAACGTATTTTTCTAAATGGCGATCCCGCTTGTATATAAGTTTTAGATATTATTCCACTGGTTAAGTTAAGCATCTCGAATTTTATGCAGGCTTTGGCATTATAGCGTTACGCAGCTGTGTTAGCGCTTCGGTCTGTCTCGCCGCACACGTGTCCATTTATCGCCCCGCGGAGGTCATGAACTTGGGGTTAGGCTTGTTTTCTGGCATGAATTTAAACGGAAGACCGTGGGTGCGAGAGAGAAAGCCACAGCTCTTCTGCATTTTCGAGGCTGTCTGGTTTTAAAAAGTAAATTGGCATTAGGCACGAGAAGGCATCAGTCGAGTTTTTTAGGTATGCGCCCAGCGGCGTCTTCCCCTTCGGGGTGGCGTCCGCTTGGCGCTTGAGAGGATGTTTTTCCCGTTATTACTATTTAGTGTGTGTTTACGGACTTGAAGCGAGTCGGTCGGTTGCAGCAGTGTTTGTTCCCCGTCGAAGTGCCAGGAGCTTTTCTGTTTCGTCGAATGGCCGTCCTGCCAATATAACTACGAATGTGTATGTGGGATCAAATTGAGAGCGTTTACTCCTGGTCAAATACGTGCCAGCCTCGTCTTGGGACACCCGCCGAACTACAAGCTGGACTACCTTCGACCGCCACAGGTAAAGTTAAGTGAAGATATTGTACTAGACGTAAACATTTGTGAACGTCAAGGTAGGTTCGAACGCTCCAGCTGCCGGTTCCGGGGAGTCCCGAGGCTACATTTATACCCAACCCCGTATGGTTTTCGGGTTTCTGTCAGACGCGGGCTCAAATTTCGAAGCACTTGGCGCTCTATTACTTTGCAACACCCTGTATATGTCGTCACGTTTGTCCCTACGGCGTCCTGTTCGTAGGACCGCGCCCATCTCCGTGGGCGCTATTAGTCTGTTCTCGTAAATCCTAGGGCAAATGGTGATGTTTCCCCGACGTGATAGGTTTGGTGGCACTCTCGTACCCCGAGGTGTTGTAAAAACAGTTCTATAACATATTAATAATAATAATAATTTCCGAAATATATTCTATTATGTGTGCATTTTACTATTCGACTATATTAATTTACCTGTATGCTCTATGATGAATGTTAGTTACCTTAAAATTCTCAGAGCTTTAAAGAGAATAACATTTTGCTATAACGGCAATGGCAAGACAAAGGTTAGTATAAAATAACCAGAAAGTCTTCTGTTTATAATCTTGAAAGTTTGCTAAAGATATGAACTAATTGGCAATAACTCTAACTTAACGACCAATTACCAACATTGAAAGGTAAGTCTTAAAAATGTAATGTTAAGAGTTGCTCACTATGGCCTTGAGGTGTATGTGATATAAATCAAGGGGCAATATATAATAATTGCTTTAAGTTCATTAATAATTACTTAGCAAGAGAAAAAACCAAAACAATTGTGTAGCTAATTGCTATGGAATACCACAAAGGTTGCCTTGAGGTAACTTGCCTCGAATATAAACAAATTTCCAATATACAAATGTCTAGCATTTTTCAGAAATGTTAAAATTTAGGTTAATTTTTCCCCGCTATCGATCATGTAAGTCAGTGATACAGCCTCAGTAACAAAACGTGTAAGTCGGTGATAATATTTGTTTGCAGCTTTCCCGTGACAACGAAACTTAATATTATTATTAATTTCCTAGGATAATATTAACGTTTTGTCTATAATTGCAAGTATTTATATATGTGACACTCACAGCTAACACGGCTCACGAACGAGATGGAAATCAACGCTAATCCTTGTGACAGGTGACAAACCAAACGATGTTTTTTTTTAATTCTAGAAAAAAATCGATAAGCAGCTGGAAAAATATATAAAGATAACTCGGAATGTATCGCCTGTTAACATTTTCGACAGACAAGAAGCTTCGGTTTCGCCTTGGCTTGTACTTGCCTACCTCAAATATTAATAGGTACTTACATTCCTTGTTGCTTAAATAGTAATTAAGGTTATTTAGCGATATTACATTCTCACTCATTGCTCCACCTTGACTGCCACGTTGTTGTTATAAGCCAGATTCTTGCATACCGTGTATACACTGGCTCGGCTTAATTCACATTGCAAAGAGCTGCTACCGCATGGATTACGCCTACAGAAATTGGTAGTTTCATCTTATGCGCCCGCAATATAAACACTAACAATATGAACACACTGGCGCCGAAGTTAACGCATTCCTTCATCAAAGGAGAGCAGGAAATACTTACGTGTTTGGGACATTCCTCATCGCCCTGTGCCTCAGGAAGATGACGATCAGCGTGCCGTTTCCCAGCACGCCAACGACAAAGATGATTAAGAAAAGGACCGGAACTATGTAAGTTTCCGGCCTTTCGGCATACGGAGTGTAGTAGCCTGTATCCATACCATCCGGGTCCTCCGTGGCCATCTCGTAGTCGACGCTCGAGTTGTACTCATCCATGTTCGGCTCGGGGAAACCGCAGTCTGTAAATAGAACAGCCAAGTGAGGGAAACTGTTGCACAGAACCGCTTCAAGCGAAACTTTCTACTTAATCCTTCGTAAGTTAGATCGAGCAACGTTCTCTGCTGCTGCAGCAAGAGATCGTATTGGTTTTTGTTTATTGAAGAAACTTATACAGAAATCAGGTGAATGTTAAGTAGAATACCACTAATAGCAATTTATTTGCTTCTAAGCACATATATGCGAGAGACGTTTAACAGAAACGCGATTACATCAAGATTTTTTTAATTGATAATTGTAGAAACCCAACCGGTTTATTTATTTGGTTTATCTCTGCGTCACAATTTCACATACAGAGTTTATATGTCTGTTGCTACTGCTTCATATTAAAAGAGTATATTTATTATAACTTCTTCAGTTTCATTTGTTATATTTTTCTTAGTACAGATAAGTTGGTTGTAACGCGCTTGTAACGAAGGATGGCGAAGGGCCGCCCCTACCTCTTGGCGAAAGTTGTATTTGGTGTTTTGCCAGCTGGTAAATATCGGCCTAGGTTGGCTAACTAATCGAGAGGGTCGGGGTTCCAGCGAAGCTAAAAAATAAACTATGGGAGAGGGCGCCAGGTCCTTGATGTAGACAAATCGTTGGGTCGGATCTCCTCAAGTTAAGAAATATTGAAAGCAAAACAAAATAATAGCATAACCAATAACTAGTAACGTGATTTATGCAGGATTGGTTCTATAGCGCTTACTCACACAAATACACACACAGAATAAAAATAAATAGAGCAACAAATATCACAAATATATATATATACAGTGTGTCCGCCGAATGAGTTCACATAAGGTGTAAATGACAAAACATTTTCGAGTTAGATGTTCTCCTGCTTGTTCTCAAACCAAGATTTTGAGAAAATTACTCAAATTAATTAATATATATTGTAATGCACCACGTTGTGCTACTTTATATTTATGTATTGCCTATATCAGCTCCACGTTATGCTAGCCAAAAATTGTGCTATAGCTCACCAGTTGAACTATGCCTTACTTAATGCAATGTCTTAAATGTCAAACCATAATTGCTTTTAAATCGAGAGCTCTTATTTTCAGGGTGGGTTCGTCAAAATCTAGTTATTTATTAATTGAAGTTTTTAACATGTATTTTCAAAATTATTTGATTATCAATGACATATAACGTCAAACTTGACTTTTAAAATTCATTAAACCAGGTAATTGACAATTGTATCTTACATTAACACATTTATTATTTTCACCTACGTAAGTACTCTATCAACTTTATATTATCACTTTCTTTTATTAACAGTTATTCAAAATGATTTGTCAACTTATCTACACAAACCTTGATAATTGCTCTAGCTTTCACTGCAACTTCCAACATATACCGGATCCTGACGTCGACAGACCGCAACACCTACTGCCCACTTCACCAACAGTAACACCTATACTGGTCTGTGAATCCTTTCAACTGCATCCGTCGCGTTAAACTAACTCCTCTGCTCCCAAAAATCCAGTCCTGGTTCCTCCTGTATGTCACTGTCACACGAACTAACTCCTGGTAAGTTGCTATATTATGATGTTCCAAATCTAACTTTGTTCCCTTTTTGCAGATAGTCGGATGTCTCTTGTTATACTCACAAATATCCAAATCAAATAGTAACTTGTAACAACCTCTACTAATATCTTGTACGTATGCATAAATCCAAATATCTTCAACTAATATAACTTTCTGTATTCTATATCTCTAATTAACTATATCTGTATAATCACTTCATCCAATTGATGTCTCAATAAGTTCCATTTTTATATTTCATCTGTTCGACCTCGTAGATTTGTTTAAAGCCCTTTTCATTTGTTATTACCAAACCCAAACACAAATTAAGGTATAATTTCTATTTTATTTCACAAAATTCTTTCTATCAAAATTACATGTGTTTTCATGAGTTGTTTTTCAGTAACTAACTAAACAAATTTCTATCCCTATTAGATACAATTCTTAGTGCACACTTCCTATATTTTAAAATAATACTATTATAGGATATTCATTCTGATTATTATTAACAAATACATTTGTCTAATGTTACCTTGGTTTGTTCTGTATTAACATTTTATACAACCATTAAGTTATTTATTTCAATCAATATCGCACTATCAAATGGCCCCTTTCATTGTATCAATTACTTTCATTATTAATATTCAAATTTTTACACCCATCAAGATCTAATTATTGTAACCTTCCAAATGTATTAGTTTTTTAATATTTATTTCTTATGATTTATTATACTGCATCATGTATCATAACAATATATATATATTTAGAACCGATTTTTAAAAAATGTCCAAGAGTAAACTACTTTTATTAGAAAAGATAACAAAGAAAAGTATTAAGAAAAGTTGTTTAGAATTAATAACAATGCAATAACTTCAATTTTCAGACAAATCGGCCTACTTTGATTTTATAAAATATTTTTTGGATTATTTTATCAACATACTTTTCATCGTGGCTCTAGGAAGCAATATAACTGGTTCATGAACTAAGATGTTTAAAAAATTATGCAGTGCTTCCTATAGCTAGGATAAAAGGTATGTTGGTATAAAAAATTTAAAAAAAAATAAAAGTAGGCCGATTTGTCTGAAAATTGAGAGTCGACCATCACTCTTAATTCTAAACAACTTTTTCTAATACTTTTTTTGTTATCTCTTCTAATAAAAATAGTTTACTCTTTGCAATTTTTGAAAATCAATTCTGTATATGAATCAATTTGATTGTTTTTCTCAAACTCTTGGTTTGGGAACAAACAGGAGCGGTTGCTAGAATATTAATATCTAACTCGAAAATGTTTTATTACACCTTATGTGAACTCAATCCGCGGACACACTCTATATCACAGCAAGTTGACCTATAAAACAAAGAATAGTGCTACGTAATTGGAGTTTAGCCAAAAAGGCGTTAGATGCTTAGTAACCACCTAGTTAAGCGTCCAAAACATAAATCAAATAGATAAACGCAGAAGCATGTCTGACTATCAATACAACGGCGGTCACCGTGAAGCGGAGATCGACACAATACGTGGCATGACTAAATTAACCTATGATCAAAAACCCAAAACGTTCTAAATATTCAAATGGGTTCCGCTAAGCAGAGCGCGATCCATGGAGTGCGAATAGCGCAACTATAAAGTAAGGCCAACGTTCAACCCTAAGAGTTGGCTTAGTAAGTTGACTTTACTGCAAACAAAATTTAGACGGGGCGGTACCTGCAGTTCATGAGATCTCACGGGTGCTAAGTCCTATAGGAAATTCATAAGGCGTTCTGAGAAGCTTCAAGTCACTTACTTGCGGTCATTCTAAACCCTAAACTTAAAACTGAATTTAGAAACGGGCAGCTAGTTAAACACAGTAATAATCCGCCTGGGTCAGCTGCTGGGAGGATTTAGTAGCCTAGCAACTGCCACTGCCGGTCCTAAGCCCGGACAAAGGAGGAAGGTTCCTCTGGTTGGTATAGCACACTGCCAGAGGGTAAAATCTTCAGAATGCTCATAGAACCAGCAACAGAATGAAACGTCACTCAAAGAAAGACATTCCCCGGGTGGCAACCCACACCTCAAATAGAAGGAGCCCCATCGGATACGGGGGGGGGGGAGGGGCAATTCTGTTCTTTACGAGAGCGCACGAAAACGAAAGAAATGAGAATGGAGAAAGAAGGGAATGAGGTTAGGAACGTGGAACATTAGATCTTGGTTTCACAGAGAACAAGAAATTATCATGGAATTGGAAAGCGCTAAAATTGACATATGTTCTATATCTGAGACAAAAAAGAAAGGGAAAGGTATTGTACCATATGAAAGCTATACACTCATCTACAGCGGAGTCGAGAAATCTAAAAGAGCTAAAGAAAGAGTGGGCATACTGATTAAAAGAGACTATAACGACGCAATCGAGGATTACAAATTCATATCATCAAGAATACTTGTAGTAACATTAAATCTAGAGAAAATTAAATTGCATATTATAAGTGTATATGCCCCTGAAGACTGCAAACCTAGGGTTGATAGAGAACAATTTTATAATGAACTTCAGGAAACTATAGATGAGTTACCACAGAATAATTCACTTTTTATATTAGGAGACTTGAATGCCCGAATCGGACATAACGTAGTGCCTGGTGTAAAACAACGATTTAATGAAAACATATGCAACGACAACGGGGACAAGTTAACACACTTATAGATAATAACCTACGGATAAATAACAGCTTCTTCGATCACAGAATGCAACACAAGTATACATGGGAGAACACGAGAGGGCAACGCTCAGTAATAGACTACATTATATCAAACAGACAAATACATCCGACACAAGTAATTGACATCAGAACGTTGAATTCCTCAGATATCGGGAGTGATCACAAGTTGCTCTTGTGCAAATTAAGAATACAAATACAAAGATCCAAATCGAAACAACCTATATATCAAGAGAAAATTAATACAGAAAAAGCTACAAGATGAAAGTATAAGATATCTCTATCAACGAAGACTTGAAGGGTACATTAAGAATAACAAAACACACATAAAAGAAACTCCAAATTCCCAATGGTCAAAAATAAAGGAGAACATAATCAAGGCATCAAAAGAAGCGGTAGGGACAAGGAAAGTAAACATAATAAAACAAACTAAACACCTAACACCGTGGTTTTGTGAAGAAATAAAAGTACTAGCGGAAAGTAAAAGAAAAGCTTTTCTAAAATATAAGCAGCCTCAGACTAACCAGGAATACCAAAAATATAGACAAGTACGAAATGATGTAAATTCGAAAATTAGAACGATAAAAAAGGACTTCTGGGAAAGATACACAGGGCAATTTGAAAGAGACTTATACGGACAACAAAAACAGATCTGGCGAATGTTAAGAAACCAAAGAAGAGAGGTAAAAGAATATGTACAAACAACTAAAATATCTGACGATACATGGGTGAAACATTTCAGACCATTATACACATCAGAAAAACTTACAGCACAAGAGACAAATGATGCCATGCAGATAATAGTAAATGTAGACAAAGAAGAAGTAAACAGAGAAATTAAAGCTTTAAAGAATAGGAAATCACCGGGCATGGACGAAATCACGAATGAATTGATGAAATATGGAGGCAAAGCACTGTCACAAGAATTAACCACGCTATTACAAAACATATTTAATACATCAACCATACCAGACGAGTGGAAATTAAGCATCACAATCCCAATTTTCAAAAAGGGTGAAAAACAAACACCCGACAACTACCGAGGCATAAACCTACTGAATACATGCTTAACCCGTAAGTGGGCGCGTGGGGGTTAGGCTGACCCCCACTGATGTAAATTTGCTGATAACTTGCAGGTTTTTTGCATTAAATCAAGGAACGTTTCAGTACCTTCCTAAAACAGATTCAGCAATGCATTTCTTAGAAAATAAAACGAAAAAAATCGTACACTGTTGGATAGTATTACATCTGTTTTGCAGCTGGGCTGGCTTGACCCCCACGCGCCTACTAACGTTACAGTTTTTACCAATACTGCTTTACATATATTTTTCTTAATATATGTACTTTTTTTTTAATGTAGCTGATTTCAGCTAAAGTGTAATGTTAATAACCATTTAATAAAAATAAAATGTTAGCTTTTGTAACAAAACCGTATTTTATTTTGATTTCAAAAACTCATTACATCCTCAAAGGTGAAAATCACAATAAAAACTTTTAAGCTTATATATTTCTTTCTTATCAATCTTTTTCGATTAGAATACATATAATCAGTCAGTATATACTTCCATATTACATAAAACGAAAGCTTAGAAGAAAAAAAAGTTCAAACTGATTTACTGACCCCATTTGATGGGTGGGGGTCAGCATGACCCCCACGCGCCTACTTATGCAACGAAATGGCACGCGCCTACTTAAGGGTTAAAAATCACGACAAAACTGAGCTAGGAAATTAGAAGAAATAATAGAACTGCGCGATGAACAGCAGGGATTTCGAAACAATAGGTCATGCGTAGATGCAATATTTGTAATCAGACAAGTGACAGAAAAAGCATTAGAATTCAATAAGCCCGCTTTCCTCTGCTTTGTCGACATAAAGAAGGCATTTGATAACTTACAACTTCAACAAGTAATAGATACGCTACACGAAAATAACGTACCGAATGGACTGATATCCCTTATACGGAACATATACACTGACAACTATACCCAAATAAAAACTCCTAAGGGGCTAATACCAGACAAAATCCACGTTACTAAAGGAATTAGACAAGGGGCTTCATTAAGCCCACTTTTATTTAATATAGTGATGAACGAAATAATACAAGCAACACTTCAGAGATGCCCTCGCGGATATAAAATGGGAAACCAAGAACTTCGATTAATATGTTACGCGGACGACGCAACCCTTATTGCTGACAACGAAGATGACTTACAGCGCTTATTATTTCAGTTCAATAAATCCTGTGAAAACTTTGGACTACAAGTGTCGGACACAAAGACAAAAACACTAAAAATCAGCGAAGAACCGCTACGCTGTAAATTAGAGATAAATGGAAGAATGGTAGAGCATGTGATGTCAATACAGTATTTAGGTATCGAGGTTACAAGTAATGGAGTCTTGGTAAGGGAGGTAGAACACCAGGCCCAAAAAGCAACAAAAATATCAGCTTGTTTGAATAACACAGTATGGCATAATAAACATCAAAAGAATCTAAAGTGAGGATATATAAATCAATCATAAGACCGATCATGACTTATGCCGCTGAGACAAGATCAGATACAGTAAAGACCAAACAAATACTGGAGACAACTGAGATGAAGACGCTGCGAAAAATAATGGGCGTAACTAAACGAGATCACATAAGAAGCGAGGAAATCCGACAAAGCTGCGAAATACAGAAGATCGAGGAGTGGGTCGAAAGAAGAAGATCAGAATGGAATAGCCATATATCAAGGATGGACGATACCAGAATAGTGAAGAAAGCTCGAGACCTATCACCCAGGGGTAGAAGATCACCGGGTAGACCAAGAAAGAGGTGGAAAGATGTGCTGGAGTAAAACAAGCTATTAGCTTATATAAAAGAAGAAGAAGAAGAAGAATAATCCCGTAGCCGGTAGCATAGCCACAGCACAATTTTGACATAACTAAAGCAAAATCAAATTGACGTCAACGCACTAGGTTGTTACTCGTACACGAAAATGATTACAAAGGCAGCCGCACAACATATAAAAGCAAACTAAAAGTGGCTGCAGAAACAACCGGGTAAGTATACCAAATAATCAAAAATATAATTACGCAACTGAAGCACAACTCGCAATACACAAAAAACCGTCACAGCTAATTTCAGGTCATATTCAAATACACAGCAATACATAATTATAACGTTACAAAAACCTTTCAGGAACACACGGCACGATGTGCTGAGCTGGTGAAAGTGGCAACAAGGCAGTTTATCGGCCACGAAGATGACCTCGCAACGGGCTGCTGATAAACCTCGTTACAGGGGCAGCAATCTCAGGGGGATGGCAGCAAACCCCAGCCACAGGAGAGGATAACACGCAGGCTCGCAAGTGCATGTCTCATGCAGAACAAATCACACCAATCCGAAAACCATATCAGGTAAAAATAAGACTCCAGGTGGGAAGTAAAAAGGTTAAAAATACAAATTTCTAGGTAAACAACCGAGCTGAAGGGAGGAAACTGTATGCAACACACCTTGTGATGTAAAGTAGCCAAATCGTGCAGTCCAGCGCGCAGAGCGGAGTCCTCCAATCAAATCCGTCAACTACGCAGAAACATTCCAAAGGGTTACAATGCCTCACAAATCCTTGGAAAATGAATTTGGCTACCAAAGCCGTCGAGGCAAGGCCCCCATAAAGAGCGATCCAACTTACACGAAACAGGACTGGCTAGGAAATGGCCGAAAATTTGCCCAAAAGCAGTCTAAATCTACATCAACTTATCAATAGTTCCAAAATTTGAAAGAGGGACCATCAGGAGAAGCTGATAAGCATATAGCTGTAGTTAATAAAAAATTGAGAATGATGTTAAGAGAGTTGCCCAACCATTTAGAAAAAAATGTACTGAATTTTTGGGTATAAATGCGAATGGTAGAATCTAATTATTTGAAATATTGCATGCAAAACTACAAAATGAGCGTAACACGCTGTCCATCTCAAGGAACATTAAGCATTAGAGAAAGCCATTTAGTGAGCAGAAACTCAATCAGTTGTCTTACTTCAGTGTTCAAAAATCGAAAACTGTCCTTCTGGATTTTCCAGCTTCTCTTCTTCATAGCCCGACAATATCTACTTGGATTCTTACTCCTGGTAATGCCAACAACTGAACTGCTGCTTTCGTTATAAAAGGCGCCTGTGACCCTGGATCGACCAATACCCTTAATATTTCATAGTATCCTCCGGTTGTTATCACTTTTTTAAACGCCGTGGCTAAGAGGACTTTATTCTGGTTGGGTTGCTTGGTCTTTCTGCTGACGAGGCTGCTTACTTCATGTGAATCTATTTATTCGCCGGTGGTGAAAACTTGGGATTTCTTATTTACTTCCTGTTGTGGTTTAGATCCTGTTTGCTGTGGATTTCTTACCGGTGTTTCATCCCATTTCTTATGCAGCAGGGTGTGGTGCCATTTGTTACATGCATGGCATTTACTTGTACTGTAGCACCTCTCGTTTTCGTTGTTGTCAGCTAAGCATTTCATACACAGCCGACGGCGCCTGATTGCTTAGTACCGATCGCCACTGTTCACTGATATGAATTTTGGACACTGCACAATCTTGTGGTTGTCGTTGCATATTCGACGTCTGACTATGCTTGCTTGATAGGTTCTTACAAGCAATGATTTTCTTGATGAATTGGTTGGTTTTGCTGCCGTTGCGACTTCCACTTTTCTTTTTGATTCCTGAATAGCTTCCAGTCATTGGAATGTTTTTTTCAAAAACTTTAACATTTCTTCTAGGTCCTGGATCACTCGCAAGTTGATCAACCACTACTCATACAATCTCTTTGTTTTCTTATCCAGTTTCTTGAGCAGCAAATGTGCGATTATGGGTTTCCAAGTCTCCATGTCTACCCCCATATTGAATATGGCGAGTAAACTTTCCATCGTTGTATCATGCAGCTGTTTAGACTGGCTGCTGATTCATCGTTTAAATTGGGCAGCTTTAATATGTTGTCCAACATTTTTGAGAACACAATTATTTTATTATTGTACCTGTTTGTTAATAAGTCCCATGCGGTTTCGTAATTAGCATCAGATGCGTCCAGATGTTGGATTAATTTATTTGCCTCGCCTCTGAGGTAGGTTTTGAGGTACTGTATTTTCTCTGATTTTCCTAATGTGGAATTGTTGTGGATGAGTCGCCCAAAAGTGTCGTAGAAGGTTGTCCAGTTTTCGTAACTTCCTTTAAAGATTGGCATGGTAAAATTTGGTAGTGGGATAAGTGACTCATCGCGTTGTTGATGCTGTTCGGGTCTCGTGATGCTACTTATTTTATGGAATATTTGTGTCATGACCTGGTTGTAGTGCTCTTGAATTTGGTTGTACATTTTGCAATGAAATAGTCTTTGGTAAATTCCTTTCTACGTCCGAGAATTTCCTTATGATAGTTCGTGATGTCTTCGCACTGCTTGCATATTTTGTTAACTTTATGCTCGTAGAGCATTTTCATCTGGACTCGTTCCAATTCCAACACTGCGTACTGCGTCGTCCAGCACCTCGCTAAATAACTGCATTTTAAATTATTGTTTTTTAAGTCGGCCTACTTGTTTGATGGGGATTTTCATTTTTTCGGTTTCTAGGCCGCTATTCTCCTCGCTGACTGAATGTAATTTTTCCTGCCAGTCGTGTATTTAATTTGCTGTCATTTTCCTTTATCTGGCTGCAGAAATATTTTTTAATGTAGTCGTGATCTGCTGGAAGTCGCTTCTGTAGTTCGATGTCACTGTTTTCGAATGCCCTCCAGCATCCTTCTAATTCAGCTTCTTCCTTGGCTAGGTACAGTTGATTTTTTCTGTCTCCGGAATCTTTTTTCATATTTGTAAGAAACTGGTTAATATTGTCTGCCTGCTGATTTTTTTCTTTTAGTATGGCCTTCGTCGTCGCAGCTTCTTCACTGGCGTTGGAACTAACCTGGTCTAGTTAAGTAGTATTTATCACTTTTCCAAATTCCAAATTCCAATTTCTTAGCGGGACTTATGCCGCTAAAAATTATTCTCGCCCCTGTTGGCGGGAGTCTCTGGTACTGATTCGTAGAATGCTTCTCCTTGGCAACGGCTCAATTGTTCTTTTCCCTAATCTGTTCACAGATAAGTACATACCATTCTTGTTGTAAACCGTCCACAAATTATTGTATGGAAATGGCAGTTGATCCAGCTCGCCGAAAGCTGGTTGCTCAAAGTTCGGATCCGTTCTGCGTGTTCCAGGATTTCTGATTGATGTACCAGTGTTTGTATCCTCTAGTTTCCGTGATCGGAAAGTTACAGGTTGACCAATGTCCTTGGCGTTGCTCCTTCAATTTATACAAGCCTTCGATTTGTGTACTCGTACTCGTACACTCATCCAGGACGCACTTCGGAACATAAATTGTATAGTTATAGGACCAGGTTATTTTACTGAAGGGGTTTATACTTGATGAAGGGATGAAGGTTGTAGAATAAAATGTGAATGGAGTAACCAGGCCTAACTACCCCTTAGGACATTTTTAGTCTTTGTCTGTTCACAAATGAAAAGACTTCAGAGTTCAAAAGTATATTAAAACATCAAATAAAGTGCAGAGCTTTATATACAATTAAATTGTGCAATGTTTTGCTAAACAATCTAATAACCTACTATTTGCATAAATGCAAAACACAACGCTTGCAAGAACTCCTTGCTTATAAACAATGTGTATTGAAACTTGATTTAATGATGCGTTACTATATTAATGCTGGGAGTGACACACGTCTAGCATAATTGTTACACATCGTAAACTAGTTTTGCAGCCTAATTTGTTTCTGCATAATTTCACACAATTGCCTATTTCATGATATCATCGAGCTTTCTCAAATAGCCCATCGGAAGCTTAACCTAACGTCTCTCGAATATTGGTAGCATATTCGCTTGCAACCCGAAACACCTCCTCCTTGATAGGGGAACACCTATCTTGTACTAAATTGCATGTTTCTCACTAGTTCCTCCACTTCTCGCAATTTTTCTTCTGTCCTGTCCTTGCTTGGCTTCATATTGTTTTGATTTCTGGCTATGATCTCTTGCGTCTCCTCTACTTTTATTTCAATCGCATCTATTTTGATATTTACCACTTCGTTTTGATCAGCCATTCTGTTTTCTATTTACTCAATCTTCTTCGTTACTTCTTCTTTAGTAGCTCCTACCTTTTCTGCTACCGTTTGCTCAAAACTATTTTCTAATCTGTCCAATTCACGTTGCATTTCTGCTCTAATTTCTTTGTTGGACTCAGCTTTGTAGGTATTGATTCTGTAGTAAATTTTATTTATTTCTAGGTACAGCTCCTTATTTTCGGCTTGTACCTTTGCCAATTCTTCTGTCTGCTTAGTCACTGATTCTTGCATTTTTTCTCTATTATTTTCACATTTTCTACAGCAAATAACCTGCTTTCTGCCGCATATGCTCTGTTTTCTTTTAACTCGTACGGCTTTGTTCTCTTCAGTTTTCTGTTCAGATCATGTACATCGAGAAGTTGGATTGCTTCGATATTAACATGTTGATTTGGTTTTGCCTCATGTTTAGCTGAACATGAATTTCGCTGGCCACATCCTCGATTCCTAGGTCACGATATACATCACAGTTGTGTATGTACCATGGTGCATTAACGCTGTTGCGTAGCACTTTGTTCTGGAATTTTTGTATACTGTTAATGTAACACGCTTTGGCACAACCCCACAATTGAATGCCGTAGACCCATACTGGTTTCAATATCTAATTTATTATATAATAAAACTTTGTTGTATATTGACAGTTGGGAATTGCGCCCCATCGGCCAATATAATTTTCTATATTTTAGACCCAGCTCAGCTTTTTTTTTTCTTACGTGTTCCTTCCATCTTAGTTTAGTATCTAAGGTTATTCCTAGATATTACGCTGCCCTGCGGTACTCCAGTTCTAATTTCCTTCAATTCCAAATACTCTTCTTCTTGTTTTATTCTAAATAGCCTATTGGAGATGTTTGATTTTAGCAGTTCTGAATAATGCTTTGGTACAATTTATTCTGTTTATATACAAGCCCTTCCTGCCAAACCGTATCAAAGGCTTGTGCCACATCCAGAAAAATAGTTGAGCAGATTTTTTTGTCTTTTTCTATAACATCAGTAATTCGATGTACTCGATCTATTGTACTGTGTTTGTCCCTGAATCCAAATTGATGGTTTGGAATCAGTTCCTTTCTTACAATGATGGGCCTCAGTCATTTAAAAAGTAGCTTGTCGAATATTTTAGATGTTATTGGCAGCAGTGATGTGGGTCTGTATGAACTAATCTCATTAGGTGGCTTATCTGGCCTTTGCAACATTTTAACTTTTCTACCTTCCGTACACCTGGCACATGTTTTAGTTTAAAAGCTGCATTGATCAGATATGTTAGCATTAACACACCTTTCCTTGAACGCTGCTGAAGTATTTCACCTGGAATCAGGTCAAAACCTGGGGCTTTCCTAGGATTGAGGTTGGTTTTAATTTCGTTTGCAACTTTATTTGGTGTAACTGGAAATATTACTTCATTTTCTTGATTCGAAAATTCTTGGAGTATATCGTTATAGTGTATTTCATTAGGTTGAATGTGTTTTCAAGATGTTCTGCAAAAGCCTGAGATGTGCTTTTGTTATCCCTTGCCAACTGCCCATCTGGTTTCCTTATACACAAACGGCACTTGGGATATGGGTCTTTTAAGTTTTCTGACAGCTTTCCACAGGAAATATTCGGTGTCTTCATCTGCTGTTAGCTCTCTTAGGTAGTGGTTAATTAAATCTTCCTTTAATTTTAGCAAATTTCTTTTTGCTGTTGTGCTTTATTTATTAGTATTGTTTTGTAGGTAGGATCCCTGGTTTGTTGCCATTGTCTTATTGTTTTTCTTTTCTCGTTAACTAGCTCTTTGATTTCCTTGGGATCGTTATTTCCAACAGCTTTATGAGCGATTTCTATGGTGTTGTTCCATGCAGCATTCTGTATGGTGCTGATGAACTTTTCAGCTTCCGTTTCCAATTGTTAAATAGACCTCAGTTATACGTCCAGGTTAATTACGTTGTCTATTTCTATCTTGAAGCTCTCCCGTTCAGTTTGTTTTATTGGTAAGTGTAGGTTTATTTTCCTTTATCATTATTCTCTCGCTCAGTGTTAATATCACTACTGAATGATCCGAGCTTATATCAAAGTTTTCTTCGACATCTATACAGTTCGGTGACACACTTCTGGAGATGAATAGATCTAGTAAGTCGGGTATTTTTTGTGGGTCTGTGGACCAAATTGTTGATTTTTCCGTAGAATGATAGTTGCAGTTTAATTCCCTAATTGCTTCTCTCATTTGTTTAACGTCAGTGATAGTCGGTCTTGTTCCCCAGTCTTTGTGCTTGGTATTATAATCTCCACCTATAATGAATCTGTAGCCAGGGTGTTGTAGGAAGGTTTAGCAGTTTTCTTTCTTTAGGTTATGCTTGAGGGGGAAGTGTACTGCACCAGCTAATAGGTTTTGCCTGGTGGATTTGATGCCAACCATGGTTAATTGTATTTATTCACGTTGAAATGTTGAACTTCGTAGTGGTTAATACTTTCCTTCATTATTATTTTTTATTTGTATTTTTATTTTTTTATTTTATTTTATTCCTCACTCCGCCAGCACCCGTTAGGCCAATTATAGGCGTCACTGTACGTTTTATGGGAAATTCCAACCCCACTAACGACTGTCATGATGTTATTATGGCAACCGGGACCAACTTTTTTCCGTGATAGCCGTACCACGAGGTGCCGGGAGAAGCAGCCGTGGAACTCCCATCCCAGTTCTGACCAGAGAGAGCGTTGCTTAACTCTGCTGATCGAACGTGGACGCTTGTTCAAGCTACACCACCCGGGACCTAATAATATATTACTGCGCTACTACCTTATGGTCGGTTTTCGGAATAGAGCGTGTGGTATACTTTATACCCTCTCATTTTTATATAAGATTTATCCGTAAAGTATGTCTCTGAAATGAGGCATACGCCTATATTTTCTATGATTAGGAATACTTCTAATTCTTGTTTTCTGTTTAGGAACTCGTTGGGATTCCACGTAGCTATTCTCAGGCCATTTTGGTGCATTATTTGTTGTTGCGGAGCACCGCTTCTGTGTTTCTAACTTCCAATCTTCAAATTCGGGCTATTGTGGTTTGTAACATTTGCTTATTGGTTTGGTATTCAGTCTGTTTAGTCTGACTATTCTCGTTTTTGTTACTTTGCAATGTTCGACTATATGAGAGTTTATTCGTTTTTTTTGTCGGTATGAATTGTCTCGGTTGTTGTACATTTTTGTCTTTGGATATGTGTTTCTTTCCTTCTGTAGCTCCTTTGCTACTAATCATCCACGGTAGTTCGCAGGATACGCTCCAGCACAGTTAGAACATTTCGGTGGAGTATTTCTTGATTTTCTGAACTCGGCGGTTAAATGTTTGCACATTTGAGGCATGTAGCTGATCGCTGGCAGAACTTCTGGGTGTGTCCGAGTTTTTGACATTTTTTGCACAGTGAGATTAATTCTTTATTCCCCAGTACTTTAATTATGACTTTTAGATAGCAAACATGTTGATTTTCTTGGTATCTTCCTTCCTGTGGAATGTTAATATAAACAGTGGTAAATGAGTAATTGCTACTTTATATTTCTCCCTGGTCTTTTTGTATTTGTTTGTTACATCAAGATGTTGTAACCTCTGGCTTGCAATTCCGTTTTTATGTCTTCAGCATTGCATGTAGGATGCAGATTTCTGGCCTGGAGTTTTCGTACGTGTGCCATTCCCGTTTTTCTTCGTTCACAATGTTTTTTAAATTCTGTGTACCCATTCTCCGTTTCTACATTTATATTTACCTGATTATTATTCATCATGTTGTTGCTGAATTTAATTTTTCTTGACGGCAGAGAATTATTTAGAGTCTTGTAATTTTCTACATTGCTTACTACCACAGGTGGTCGTTTAGGCTTCTTATTAGTATTTAAATTTGTTCTGGTGTTTGATGTAGAACTTTGTTATTTTTTTTTCAGGAGAGTCTATAGCTTTAATATTTTTTGTTTTTAGGTAGTAGCCATTCTGTTTACTTGGTTACTAATTCTTCTTCCTCATCCGAATTAGCCGGACTATAAGACTTACCCAAATGGCCTGAAGCTCCTCTTTTAGTTTTGTTATTTCATTTGCCTCCATATTTATTGTTGCAGTTTCATTCCGTTGTAGCAATCCTGAAATTGATAGTGCGCTTGTTTGGAGGCTGATTGCGATGATATTTTTAACGCGATAACTTTGACGATCACCGGCTGGTCGGCGAACCGCCCGATATTACTCGCGGGCTGTGATATCTCTCATTCCTCGAAACGTAATCACTTATATGGTCACTAATCACTCATGTAGAGCTCACGATACGTCTATGCTCAACAAAAGTTCGCACTCATCACGAAATTAAATACAACAAAAACGAAAGCAATGATAATCAGTAGTGGACCACTAGTGAATAATGTAGTAGCGAATATAAGGATAGGTAATGCAGATATAGATTTTTTTACTAATATTAGGAGTCCGAGCATTGCCAGCTAAACTCAACGGCTGACAACAAGGAAGACCGCAGGGTATCACTGGCAACGATCAGTGATATGCGATCCTAGCGATTGCATCCTTCTCGTGGTGGCCCTGTTGAGACTGAACCCTGTGGATCTAGACTGGGAAGTCGATAAACATCCCCCAAGCCCAGCTGTCGTGTCGTGGCTAAGGGTCTGCACTTGGGATAACGATGCCGGCAAAGACGAACCTCTGGTCACGTCATTGCCGTTATACCATACATGGATATCTCTGCTGTAGGCATGTATTACGGGAGATATCTGTGCTGGGAGTCTTGGCTTCACCGCTTGGACCAAGAGGAGAAAACCTCAATAAAAATCCTAAATCTCACGGCGGGGGACCAGGCTCAAGAGATGCATGGCTGTCTAGAAGATCAGCCTTTCTGGTTCCAAAATCCCCTTTTCGAATGTGTTATGCGACCTGTGCAAAACAGAGCACCAGCAGGTGTAGGCGCAGGGGCTTATAATATGCGTCATGAACGGAGCCTTCTGGATACCAGGCGCCCTCCAGAAGAATTTAGCCAAACCTGTTACAGTTGCATTAAATACTCACTTGTATGGATTTAACAACTGCTCTTTCACATGGTGAAGACGACACACTGATGGAGTCATCACCGTTTCTGATCACTGATGCTCAGACTTCGGTGACCGAGACAAAAATAGAACAGTGTGCCTTTACTGCAGAGTTGACAGTCCAGACTTCCAGTCAAGGACAGTCTTCCGAGCAGAAAAAGGCCGCACCTAGGCCTCAACAAGGTCACTCTCCTCATCCCCTCCAAGGATAGGAAAGAAGCACCTGAAAGTAGTTCAAATTAACCTCCACCACTGCAAAGCAGCCACTGCAAGTCTAAGCAGAAAGCTGCTAGCAGATGACATCGATTTAGCACTGATCCAAGAACCATGGATAGTTAAGGAACAAGTCCGTGGATTAGGGGGTGCTAAAGGTAAGCTTATTTATAATCATGCAAGTCCTAGAACATGCATACTTATAAGAAACAACCTAGACTGTTTACCACTAATGGAATTCTGTTCTAGAGACATAACCACAATTAAAATAAAATGGAATAATAATGAAGGTTGTGACCAAGCCATTATAAGCTCCGTCTACCTTCCATCCGATTCCAGAGACCCACCGCCTAGCGAGGAACTAGAGAACCTAGTATCATCTGCCTCCCAAGACGATCTAGACCTCATCCTAGGCTGCGACGCAAATTCACACCACACCATTTGGGGCAGCACCAACTGTAACATAAGAGGTGAGTCACTTTTAGAATTTATCTTAACTAACAATCTAGTAGTAGTCAATAAAGGTAACACTCCAACCTTTTATAACACTAATAGACATGAAGTTATAGATATTACCATAACCACTATGAGAATTAGTCAATCAGTGAATAAATGGCAAGTTTCAGACGAACCATCACTATCTGACCACAATTATATAACCTTTGAACTGTCTCAACGGGAAGTAAGCCAAAGAGTTTACTACAACCCAAGAAAGACAGACTGGGACCAATATAAACAAAAACTACAAGAGAAGATAGAACACCTAAAGTTCAGATCTCCCAATAAAGTAGTTTTAGACTCAAATGCTGACCGGTTAAAAGAGGCCATGATTGACTCCTTTCAGAGTAGCTGCCCTCTAATAGACCCAAGTCAGCAAAGAGCAAAAAAACACACAAATTGGTGGAATAAAGACCTAGAAAAGACCAGACAAGAAGTCAGACGTCTGTTTAACAGGTCTAAAGCCACAAATAACTGAGAGAACTATCACAAGGCTCTCACAGACTATGGCAAAAAGATCAAGGCAGCTAAGATAGCAGCCTGGAAAAAGTTTTGCCAGGAGGTGGAGACCACGCGATCCACAGCTAGACTCCACAAAATCATCTCAAAGCAAGCCATGAACCCAGTAGGCACTCTTAAAAAAGAAAGCGGAGAATACACTACAACGGAAGAGGAGACGTTATCTCTTTTGATAAAAACTCACCTACCCGGAGCAGTGGAACAACCTACTCTGGCTGAACCCAATCATACCCCTAGAAGAGAAGACTGGGAAACAGCTAAGAGAATAGTCAGCAAAGAAAGGATTAGATGGGCAACTAGCCTCTTCAGTCCTTTCAAATCTGCTGGAAACGACGGCATACAACCCGTAATGCTGCAGAAAGGTATAGATATACTGCAGAACCCACTCAAAGACATGTTCCAAGCAAGTCTTGCCTTAGGCTACCTTCCCCAAGCCTGGAGAGTGACTAGAGTAGTATTTATCCCTAAGCCTAATAAGAGCAGCTATGCAGAAGCTAAATCTTACAGACCTATCAGCCTAACGCCATTCCTCCTTAAAACGTTGGAAAGATTAGTAGACAGATACTGGAGGGAGAAAGCCCTAACTTCACTCCCGATTCACAAATATCAACATGCTTACCAAACAGGGAAGTCATGTGAAACCGCCCTACACCAACTAGTGGGGAAAATTGAGAGAACCTTGGAGTACAAGGAGTACGCAGTTGGAGCATTTCTAGACATAGAAGGTGCCTTCGACAACACCTCCTACCACTCTATTGAAAGAGCAATGACAAACCATCAGATTGATAACACCACGATAAGATGGACTATGGCAATGCTCAACACCAGAGTTGTAAAAGTCAAGTTATTTGACAAGGAAAAGGCAGTGCAGGCGACAAGGGGATGTCCACAGGGAGTAGTTCTTTCTCCACTCCTGTGGTGCCTCACAGTTGATAAACTGCTGATCCAACTCAATAACAAAGGCTACTACACTCAAGGATACGCTGATGACATTGTCATACTGATTCAAGGTAAATACCAAAGAACCGTAGACAATGTAATGAAATCAGCACTAAAGATAACCGAAGAGTGGTGTCTAGAGAATAATCTTAGAATTAATCCCAGCAAAGCTACTCTCGTCGCTTTCACTCGTAGAAAGAACATCACAAACAGAATGAACATAAAACTGTTTGAAACAAATGTCAACTGGGAGAACGAGGTTAAGTACTTAGGTCTAACCATCGATTCCAAACTAACTTGGAACTCCCACTTAGACAAATCAATCACCAGGTGCATACAAACATTAGTTATTGGAAAAAGAGCCATAGGTAGTACGTGGGGGCTCAAACCGGAACTGACCCTCTGGCTGTACAAAACCATGGTTCGACCAATAATTTCATATGGAATAATCGCCTGGTGGCCCAAAATAAAACAAGCAACTGCGATCCACAAAATCAGCAGAATACAATATCTAGCTAATCGGTGCATCACTGGAGCCTTTAAAGGCACCTCAGGACAAGCACTGAATGCTATTTTAAATCTGCCACCTCTGCACATCTTCTTGGAAGGTGAAGCCAGAATGGCAGCCTACAGATTACAAAGTACTGGTCACTGGATGATCACAGCTAATAATCTAGGACATGGCAAGATCATGTCACACATCAACAACCCAATATTAGAAATGGGTTCTGATCTTATAATCAAAGTCTATGACTTTGAAAAGAACTTTACTGTACACACAAGTTGGAATCCGGACCAACTACCAACTCCAACAAATAAGAACATCATTTTTTACACTGATGGATCTAAGTTTGAAGGGGGTACAGGTTCCGGTGTGTACAGTACCAATCCTAGAACCAACAAAAAAGTCAGTCTAGGAAAGTTTTGTAACATCTTTCAGGCTGAAGTACAAGCTATTAACGTATGCGTAAACATCAGCATAGAAAAGAAGCTGCTCAATCGAGACATACACATTCTCTCAGACAGTCAGGCAGCACTGAAAGCGCTAAACGCTTTCAGTACTTCATCGAGACTGGTCAAGGAATGCAAATCCAAACTTCAAACCTTAAGCCAGGGAAATACAGTAAAATTATGCTAGATCCCAGGTCACCAAGGTATTGAAGGAAACGAAAAGGCGGACAAGCTCGCAAAAGAAGCAGCCCGTAATGCAATGACCGGCCCAGAACCTGGTCTAAGCATTCAGAAAAACCAAGCCCGCCCAGCCATTAATGAATGGGTCAATACCGCACACCAACTAAGGTGGAAAAACTACAATCAAGCAACACACTGCAAAAGATTGCTAAAAACTCCGAATCCACATACCACCAAAACCCTGTTGAGACTGAATAGAACTCGAATCAAGCAAGTAGTCAGTCTACTAACAGGCACTGGAGCATTCAGAGAATTTATGCACAGGATCAATATCTATAGAGATGAACCTGTTTGCAGACTATGCCAAGAGGATGATGAAACAGCCTATCATATCCTCTTTGAATGCCCAGCATTAGAGCGTAAAAGACACCAACTCGATTGGAGCCTTAACTCTATTGACAACCGCAAGCTAGTAGGGGACATTGCAAGTCTATTAAAAGATACGGATGTCGGCTTGCTAACTTGAAAACTCCCGACAGTACAAAAAGCCCAAAGGGCTGACGTGCGCATGCCAGCAAAAGGCAGTCGTGAAATCTAATCTAATCTACTAATATTAAATATCTAAGAGTTGTAACTGACAACATATTGAAATTCAAACCTATTGACTATATAGTAACTAAAGCTGCGAGCCTCAACATATTATTTAATGCTACTGAAGGAGACTTACAAAGACTGCAAAAGTATGCGCATTGTTTTATCTTGCAATAAACGACAATCTGTTTCTTTAATTGTGGAAACCTTACAGTGGCTTAGCATTAAGCAAAGAACTTATTTTAATACGGCAGTTTTAATTTTTAAAATTATTAATAATAAGTTGCCTAGTTATATGAATGAATTTACAGTATACAGGGTAATTTTTGACTTATGCGCATAATTGCGAGGAATAATAGTTCGCGATGTGTAGTGATGAGTAATTAACAAAACGTGTAGTAAAAGTTGTTTATTCACAACCATATATGTAATAAGATTATTACTGACTTTTAAAAAGTTGGAAAATGAGCTATTCCCAACTTGTAACTTTCCAACCGGTCGGAGAAGTGATTGCCGTCGCAGCGGTTGGAAAGTAATTCATTGCCAACCGCTGTGTAGGTAGGGACCCTGGGAATCACGTTCATCCATTCATGCGCGTCACAACCTGTCGTATCATAATATCATAATTTTTCCAATTATTGTTTAGAAAGTGGTTGCGAATAAAATAGTATACATACCACGGTGAAAAATTTACCTCGGTATGTAATATACTATTTTCTACGATCGTGTCAAAATGACGTTTTGCACAATTTCTAATGTCAATAGCGACGTTTGTAGCACTCTTAACCTTCTTCCCCACAACGTGGTACCCGGGTACCATTTCTATGTTCAAGTTATGAATTAGTTATGTTACTATTAATATTTTACGCCGATGTTACATGACATCTCTAATCTACTTTATGTAAGCCTAGTTGATCAAGAAAAACTATGAAAAATATTCAAATTTTGAACATATATATGTTTAAAGTATTTAATACGTAATGTCCACGGCGAGGTACCCGGGTGCCACTACTGTGCTTTTTATATGTAATTTAATTACTTTACGTAAATTGTGGAATTATGTAATTTCAGCATTAATTATTGAGAAATAAGCTGCAGGAAGAAGTAGAATTAAGAATAAGTAATTAAAAATTATAAATAAATAAATTTTATTTTCTGAAAACAAAACTTTATTTTTCATAAAAAATAATGCTACAGGGCACAAGAATGACATTTCGAAATGGTTTGTGTATGTTCGGCACACACTGGACGCTTACATACGAAACATAATTTTCGAGTTTTTCGTTGTCTTTTCTCAGATGACCTGCAAATGTGGCATCTTCCTGTAACAACCAGACGACCGGATGCATCCCTTGGCTGTTGTTCTCCTTCAGCAATGGTATGATTGACAAGTGGTCTACCTAGCATACACTCAATTCCAGACTTGGTACTAAAGTTCTGCCACACTCTTCAATTATTCGAACGGCTCTCGATAGCCGGCATTGCTAACTGTTTCCCTAAGGTCTGCAAGAAAATTCGCCGGCGCTGATTCTTTCTTGCCCCCATGGGATTGTTCTTCATATAAATAATGAATGATGCCAAGCAAGCTACATCAAGCATGTTATAAAACATGGCTACAGGCCAACGACGAGTCTTCCGTTTGGTCGAGTAGTGCGTAACCATCTGATCCATGCAATCAACGCCACCTTTTCCAGAGTTATAGTACTGTATAATTTCCGGTTTTTTCTTCGAGCTACTCACATCTGTTGTACTATGCATGGTGGACAATAATATTACAGCTTTGTTGGGTTTCGGCACGTAAGATACTATCGTAACTTTGTCATCGCCAAATCCGAAAATGGATGAAGCTGTTTCTCTTGTTTTATGTGCCAACATCTCAGATGGAATATACGGCTTGTTTTTTTCAGCGTTCCAACTATCGAGAGTCCCCATGACAACAAAGGCCGTGCCAGAGGAAGCGTGGTGAAAAAGTTGTCCATTACAATATTTCGACCAGTGTTCTTATACCTGTAGCATAGATCTTTCACTACTCGCTCCCCTTGGTTTTGCTCCCGACCATCAGACGATTTTCCTGTGTATATTTGTCCAGTGAGCGGGTAAGAGTTTGACGAGTCACACACCCACTATTGGGTGAATCTTGTTCGCCCTCTGTAAGGGAATAATTGTTCGTCGACTGTAAGACATTCCGATGGCACGTAGTGTGCTCTCAAGTTGTCGTTCAATAAAAGCCACAGTTCTGAGCTGCCTGGTCGCTCTCCAACCGTTGTGGTCTTGTATTGACATTGTCGAATCTCAGAAATCTAGTGATAGCCCAAAATTTATTGATTGCCATTGTAGCGCGATATAATGGGTACGCGTCAATTTTCCAAAGCTCTTTGATATCTTCAGAGCTAGAATGACGTACACCGGCTGTAATCAAGATACCCAGATAACCATCGAACTCTTCTTCTGTAAGCTGCTTTCACATTTACTGGGGCTTCCCTGGGTTTGAGTTATTCCACGAAGAGTATTCAGCATTAGCCTTCCGATTAGTTTCTTTGATAATAATATTGCACATCACTTGGTTGAAAATGCATTTGAATGTATCCCTCACGGAAAGATGTTGTGTAGATCTTGATGTTCCACTTTTCTGGCGTAGAATATTTTGTGTAGGTGTTTGATGACCGGTAGGAGCTGTAAGTTTCCACACGGTGTCATCTTTACTGCGTAATACGGTATCAACGGGATCAGTTTCCTCGTCACTATTTTCATCGCCGGATTCTTCGTCATCATCATCAATTTCTACTTCAATATCGGGATCAGCGTAAATATCCTCTACATCTGAGTCATCTACTTGTAGAGATTCAGAACTCAAGGCTGGAATCAGCAGTTCGTCGTCAGATAACTCGGCGTCATCTGCGACTGTCTCAGAAATGTCATTATCTCCATCACTATAACATTCATCAACCAAACTGCTCATATGAGCAATTTGTTGCTCATAAGTCAAGCTATAAATATAAACAAAACAAAAATAAATAAATTGCACATCGTACAAATAATTTATTCTACTTATACTGAAAAAGTAAAGTCTTACCGTCTAAATTCTGCAGCTGATAGATCGCGTACATTGCCCGACATTACAGGAACCCTATGCACAATGAAAACAAACTATCCACACTATTTAGTAAACTAAACTCGACTGCTGCAAATCCGAATGCATAGCTTAAGAATGTGTCATTGCGCAGCATTCTACAGCGCCACTGTACCTAATATAACTACACGGAGCCTGTAAATGCGTAGTGGTACCCGGGGACCTCGCCGTGGGGCAACGTATAATTTTACACCCGTGGGGAAGAAGGTTAATATTAGCGCCCGAAATACGTCTTATTCGCACATTGGCATTGGTGGCAAGTTTTAATACTATATTAAAACACGCTCTGACGTAAATTTGAATGTCAACATAACCTAAAATGTATAACACAATGTGACGGAAAAACTGTCACCGAACTAGGTTTTTTTTATGTTTTTGTTACGATTTATGTGCATATAATCAAACAAGCCATAAACTGCTTTTTCGAGTTGACAGTTATCAGTTTGTCAGTTTGAAAATAATAATTGTCACTTCTTTCGTTTAAAACCTAAAATGGAAAACAATAGCGACAATAGTGATGAACTGTGCTATACTCCCCCTGAAGTACGCGAAGCAGCCAAACGAGCTACATAAAATTTACTCCCAGAAAAGTCAAAGAAAACTGAAGATATCGCATACAAACATTTTATGGAATGGAGGTTAAAGTAAAGTAGTTTTAAATAAAATAGCGTATTTCACTCGCATATAATAGCTATTATTACACTCAAGTGGCTTAAGAAACTCGCTCGGAGAGTTCGGTTCGTACTACGGTTAAGAACGGACGTGTGTGTTATTCGAAGCCGTGTGCAACGTAGTATCCGAGTGCGAAGTATTTAAAACCAGGCAATGTATAACAATTTTACAGTAAATCTAGGAAACACTTAGATTATAAATACTAATCCTACCTAACATGAATGAAACTACTGAGGGCTGTTCTGACTACAGGCAGCCACAGAAGACAAATGAAATAGCTTTAAAAACTACTGATAATCAAAATCAACTAAACACACCTAAAACATCTTTCGCAAATGTAGCAAAGTCACCTGTGACATACCCAACAAAGGAGCAAGCAATAGTGCTTACATCTGCTGACGGACTATCAATTAGAGATTATATTATAGCCGTCGGGTCAAAAATAGGCGGTAAAAACATTGTATTCGCCTCTAGGATATCCAACGGACGCATATGTTTGTACTTGAAATCCAAAGAAATAGCTGAGGAATTTATCTCAAACAATAAAACCATAAAAGTAAAAGAAGTAGAAATCCCAACCCGCAGATTGATAACACCGTCAAAAAGAATAGTTCTGTCGAACGTTTCACCATGTATACCACACGAATTTGTTAAAAATGCACTTCAAGCTATAAACATTAAACCAATAACACCAGTAACTTTTTTAAAAGCTGGGCTAACCGAAGATGAATATAGTCATATATATAGCTTTAGAAGGCAAACATATGTAACACTAGAAGATAATTTAGTCATTCCAGAAACAATCATTATAAATTTTGAAAACGAAAAATACCGAATATTCATAACAGGAGATGAAATCAAATGCTTCATATGTAAAGAAACTGGGCACACAGCAACAAAGTGCAAATATAGAGTAGAAGAAAGAATGACAATGGATACAGAAAGTCAAAACCAGCAACCAAACAAAAGACCTGCTCCACAATCTCCGGATGAAATTCCTATATCCTTATCCCTAGAGCAAAATCCTCAAATAATACACCATAGACAACCCTTACAAAAAATCAAACTGACAAACGTAGAAGAAAAAAATCCCATAGATAATACAGAATGGAAGACTCCAGCACGAAGAAAGAAAATCCGAAAGACTTCAGAAACACCACACATGACAGCGAAAGATTACCTTGAACCTGTGAAAACTTTGTTTGAGGAAAATGAAAGCAACTATGCTATCTCATATGAATCACTTGTCAAAATGATTGACCTCACTAAAGGCAGCACGACACCCCTCGCAGTTATTAATAATTTCTCGACAAACACAAAAGGAATTATAGCTACGCTACAAGATATTTACAAGCATCTAAGACACAGAACTATTAAAACTAGATTTACAAAATTAATTAAACTACTTAAAGTAGAATATTACGATGAAGATTCGGCAAGCAGCTGGAAACCAACAGACATATCAAGTGATATATCTGAATCACAAGAAGATCAAGAGTTTTATTAAGTAAACCATAAACATTTTCAAAAATGGCCAACAAAAAAACCAAAATAATTCAATGGAACTGCAACTGCCGTATGCATACAGGAAAGCCGCCTACTGCCACATCATACTCTAAATAATCCAAACTATCAGGTTTTTAGAAAAGACTACACCCAAGGTACAATAGCATGTGGCGGAGTAGCCACGCTGATACATAAAAATGTGTATGCAGAGCAAATCCAGTTAAACACTACCCTACAGATAATAGCTGTGAAAATTATAATACATGGATGCTGTCAGACGTTAACAATAGGCAACATTTACGTCCCACCTGACAATGTCCCCCTAAAGCAAGAACTAGAAAGAGTAATAGACCAACTCCATAAACCATACTTACTATTAGGAGATTTAAATGCACATAGTCATACTTGGGGATCAAATCATCAAAACAAAATCGGAAAAATTATTGATGAAATACTAATACAGAACCCAAATATATCGTTATTAAACAATGGAGAACACACTCATATGAATTTAGCGAATGGAACTTTCTCGACCATAGACTTATCACTGGCAAGTCCATCCATCCAGGCATATGTAAATTGGGAAATACACAACGACACTTGCAACTCAGACCACTTCCCCATATTTATATATTTCACAGAAATAAATAGTAATATAAACATAAACAAACCAGTAAGATGGGCTTTTCATAAAGCGAACTGGAATTTGTACCAAAACTGTGTAAATGACATAGAAATAACAGATGGTGACATTAATAAAGCAATTAAACACCTAAACGGAAAGATTCAAAATGCATGCTAACAATCAATACCAAAAACAAATCCAAATACATTCGACGGTCAAGTCCCTTGGTGGAGTATTGATATTAAAAATGCCATAGAACAAAGGAAGAAATCTTTAAGAATATACCGCAAATATCCAACGTTAGAAAACTTAATATCATTTAAAAAACACAGAGCACGTGCCAGGCTTCTAATTAGACAAGGAAAAAAACAATCGTGGCAAAAATTTGTTTCCCAAATAAACTCCTCAACAAGTCCTACAGTAGTATGGAATAACATTCGTAGAATAAATGGAAAACATACTTTCGAACCTATTGCAGCTATAAAAATAAATAACGAAATAATTACCGAACCATCACAGATTGCCGAAGAATTTGCAAAATACTATGCTGAGTCATCACTTGCAGCTAAGTACAACCCCGCATTCAAACAAGTTAAGGAAACAGAAGAACGATTTAAAATATCATTTGAGCGTAACAGTAGAGAAGAATATAACCAACCCTTCAGCATGATGGAACTGACAAACGCAATAAATGAAACAAAAAATACAGCGGCAGGACCTGATGACATACACAATCAGATGATTAAAAACCTTCCAAACGAAGCAAAGAATCAACTGCTGAAAATATATAACAGAATATGGCATGAGAGCACATTTCCCACAGAATGGAGATTAGCCACGATTATTCCAATATTGAAGCCAGGCAAAAATAAACACCAACTGAACAGCTATCGTCCGATATCACTTACAAGCTGTGTATGCAAAATTATGGAAAAAATGGTAAACAAAAGACTTATCTGGACACTAGAACAAAAAAACCTCATAAGCAACGTCCAATCAGGCTTTCGGCGACTACGTTCTACTATCGACAACGCAGCTCTGCTGGAAACAGAAATACTGAATGCTTTTGCATCTAAACAATTCCTAACAGCAGTTTTCTTTGACTTGGAAAAGGCATACGACACTGTATGGCGATACAAAATACTTAAAACGCTAAAACAATGGAATTTTTTTGGTCCGTTAGCTATTTTTATTGAAAACTTCCTACATGAAAGATTTATAAAAGCACGAATTGGAAACACCACATCTAGCAAACACATACAAGAAAATGGAATACCACAGGGGTCTACACTAAGCTGTACACTTTTTTTAATTGGGATAAATGATATTGCAAGCGTTGTAAAGGCACCTATCCAAGCTAGTCTATTTGTTGATGATTTTACAATATTCATACGTTCTCACAACCAACAAATAGCGCAAGAACTTCTACAAGAAACCATAAATGACCTAGAAACATGGTCAAAGCAAACGGGATTTAAATTTTCTACAAATAAGACAGTATGCGTAAATTTCAGTAGGTTAAAAAGAAACCACCCAATGAAGCTAACCTTAAATAAAATCCCTATAAAAATCGCAAATACGGTTAAATTTTTAGGTTTAACCTTTGACCAGCGCCTCACATGGATTCAACATATAAAGATGCTAAAGGCAAGGTGTCTAAACTCCTTAAATATCATTAAAGCAGTTAACAATAAATCCTGGGGTGCAGACAGGAAAACACTAATGAAAATGTATCAAACTTTAATCAGATCCCAATTAGATTACGGCTGCGCTATATATGGATCTGCGAAAGATTCGTATCTAAAATTACTAGATCCAATACACAATACCGGTATCAGAATTGCAACAGGAGCGTATCGCACAAGTCCAGTGTCGAGCGTTTGTGTGGAAGCAGGCGAACCTCCGCTACACCTTCGAAGAGATATACTACTGATGAGATATAGCATAACTTTGTTGAGTAACAAGAACCAATTTATAAGAAGCAAAATCTTTGACCATGTAAATTTCCGTAACTTTAATAAATGTCCAAAAAAACCCAGACCAATAGGACTCAGAGCAACATATATATTCCAAAAATACAACATAGATACTAAATCTATAAACTTCTTTGACTCACCCCTTTTCCTGTACCCTTGGTTAACACCTTTCCAAAAAAACATCCTATCTCTATCAAACCACATAAAAGAAGATACAACTCACCAGCAATACCAAGCTATGTTTGCAGAAACATGTGCCCGGTTTCCAAATTATGAAATATGCTACACAGATGGCTCCAAATCCACAAACCATGCAGGATATGCCTTTTCAATTAAAAACGCAGTGGTTGCTTTTAAACTACACAACCTAGTGTCCAACTATACAGCAGAACTTATAGCTATAGCAGAGTGCCTCCAAACTATACAGTACCATACCTGCAAAAAATTTCTGATATGCTCTGACTCAAAAAGCGCGCTACAATGTATAAATCAGATGTATCCACGACACCCTATTGCACAACAAATACAGCAGCATCTCCAAAACCTGCATACGACCGGCACAGAAGTTATTTTTACTTGGATTCCGGGCCATTGTGGCATTCCAGGCAATGAAAGGGTAGACAAGGGAGCAAAAATGGCAGCAACTAGGAAAACTGAAACACTAAATAAAGTCACTGCAGAAGACCTCAAAAACTATTGCAAGGAACAAGTACTACATAGATGGCAACAATAGTGGGAACAAACAACAGGAAATAAGCTCAGAAAAATTAAAACAGTGGTAGGTGCGTGGAATACGTCATACAGAAAGTGCCGTGCGGAAGAAATTTTACTAACCAGACTCAGAATAGGTCACACCATCATAACCCATCAATACCTATTTACACATGAACAACCACCTGTATGTCAAGAATGTAAATCGCCTATAACTGTTCAACATCTACTAGAAGATTGCAGGAAATACGAAAGAAACAGACAAAGAGCCAAGTTACCAATCACCGTTCAAGATATCCTTGATGACAATCCGCAGACTATAAACCAAGTGTGTGAATTTATTAAGGAAACAAAACTTTCAGTATAAATGTGTAAATACTAACTGTATTTTTAAGGTGTCATATAACCTTGTAGTTGGTACACCTAAACCAATTAAAAAAAAAAAAAAAAAAAAAAAAAAACTCGCTCGCTTCGCTCGCTTGTATAATAATATACTAATTAGTAACGGAAATAACGAATTAATTATTTTGAGAGTGGTGAACTAGTAAATTATAAAATTATCGCATTTACCTTGAATTGTAACTGACACTCTCCGTAACTAGTTATCAAATTGGAGCTTCCTTTATTTGTAAAAAAATATGGCACCTATCTTTACCAACGCAGAACTCATGGACACGGTATAGTCCAGGGAAATTAGACAAAATAAAAGCAAACTTTCGGAAAAATTTCCAGAAAGCTGGATTTTGGTATGAGCCTTTATATTGTAGTTCTAAACAAAATGTCAAAAGTCCCCATCGATCCAAGTGCCGCTAAAAATTTTACGTGGTGTCAAAGGTTACCAAAAACGGTGTTTCGTGAATATCTCGTTAACGGTCAGTTTTACAGAAAAAATATTAATTATTAAATTTCTAGCTTACAAAATTTCTTGCAAAAAAGATATAATAACTTTTATTCATAAAAATAACCGTCTTGTAGATAATTCGATTTACAGAGTTGAAACCTTTATGTTTCTCATGAAACGTGCACTCTTTTCCACACCACCTTCGTGGTAGAGTACAAGGTGCGTCTTTTTTCCTGTGGTGTTCCCAGTAGACCTAATCCACGTTTATTTTTGTTTGAAAAATGTTTATTTGAAAATAATATATTCTGCACTTGTTCATTAATCAATTTTGGATTCAAAACAGGAGTTACTAATCTCAATAATTAATATTCATCTTCAGGCTCTATTTCAATCTGTATGCTTTCTTCTTCAGCATATTCTTGTTTTTCTTCTGCTGTCTTCTGTATTTCCATAGATTCAGTCAGGAAACGCGATGGATCTACATCTTCGGTGGAGTCGCAATTACCGCCGTCATTTGTATCGGGTGTTACATTTAAGCAAGACTGACTTTGGCAACTACCACA
Source organism: Agriotes lineatus (assembly GCA_940337035.1). Lineage (NCBI taxonomy): Eukaryota > Metazoa > Arthropoda > Insecta > Coleoptera > Elateridae > Agriotes > Agriotes lineatus. The sequence goes on along the minus strand of OW679196.1, from coordinate 133,270,681 downwards.
AACTGGTGAACAATATAAACTAACTTTTCTGCAGCCGCAGTTTAATCTACAGCCTTTGACGCAATTACAAAAAATGGTATTCAGCAGAATGTGTGGAGCAGGTGGGAGCAGAGTTTGAATTGACTCCAAAAGGTTATCTCTTAACGTCCATCCGCAGTCTTCAGGGGTAAACTCGTTACCTAGCCATATTTGAAACTGGTAATAGACCAGATATAACTGTTGCCGAGCAGCACTAGATGTTGGCAGAAGAATAGATAATTGAACAGGTTTTTTGAGCTGTGTAGATTTTACAAAAGTTGAATATCTGTGAGTATCAATAGATACTTCTTTTACTGGGGCCTTATATATAGCCAAGAAAAAACGAATTCCTTTGTTAAAAATTACGTCTGGAGAACATTCTGTCTTAGTAAACAGAGTTCTTAAAGGAAAACGTCGAAACTTGATGAATTTTGTGGAGAATATTTTCTTTTTTCTTTCCTTCTTCCTCACTCGCTTCACCACCGCAAAAAATACAAAGACTCTTAGATGTACTGGCTTTTTCTCTGTGTCTTTTTGATGCCAATATGCTAGACTTTCAAGTATATTCTTTATGGCACTGTAGATGAATTGTGACAGAATTAATACTTCGCAAATATTCAACTTTGCCGTCATTTCTTTCAACACTCGACCTCCCAAAGTTTCAAGTTTACGTTCCACAACAACAGTTTTACCTTCCAACAAAGATTTACGTCAAATGAAACAAACTTCCGACATTTTTAGAGAATTTATTAAATTTCTGCCACAAAAATTAATGCAAAAATTAAGTAAGCACGTCCTTTCACAAGGAAAAATCACTCAATATGTGCTTGTTTCTATTGTTGTATCAACTCCAGTGAGATATACATGCCGTTGAGGAGTGCGTCTATTCGTTACAACTCTGTAAATCGAATTATCTCCAAAACAGTTACTCTTACGAATAAAAATCTTTTTTGTAAATTTCGTAAGCTACAAATTTGATAATCAATATTTTTTCTGTAAAAGCGACCGTTAACAAGATATTCACGAAAAACCTTTTTCAGTGACCTTTGACCCCGCGTAAAATTTTTAGCGGCACTCGGATCGATAGGGACTTTTGACATTTTGTTTAGAACCACAATATCAAGGCTCATACCAAAATCCAGCTTTCCGGGAATTTTCCGAAGGGCAATGTCTAATTTTCCTGAACTAGTATTAATGTCTGTCTCATAAGTTTTGAGAAAAAATCCGTTGTAGCTTATAATAGGAAAAATGCTTTTAATCTGATTGGCTTTGAAGTATGTAGTTTAAGCATATAATTCTATTAAATATAGCTGCAGAAATAATTACTTGTAGTTGAATTAATAAAAAATTAAAGCAATATAAAACATAGTTGTTAATATTTTTATTATAATACTATAATAATATTTATATTTGACCCTAGCTCAGGCTGGGTTCCATGAAATTATTTAAATGACACCACAAATAACATATTATTTGACACATGGGTAAATTTTAGAAATGTCACTATGACAATAAGTAATTAGTAATTACGTTTTTTCACTAGGTACCTTCTTTGTAAATGATCCTTACACTGTCAAGCTTGAGGGATGTAGGCTACATTTACAAAAATTGTTACAGTTTCCATGACAATGTACTTACTTCCCTAGAGAAGTGAACTACTTACATCCGGCATATATTACAACTGATAAGATGCCATGTCTGTCACTTGGTTAACACGAAAAGAACCATTGTCGTTCGTACTATTATCCATTTTTAATCAGAATACAAGCACAAAGATCACAAAACAGCATTTGCAATCGTATTCACGCATTTTTTCCAATAATTTTTCACAGTGCGTTTATAATAATAATAATAATAATAAATGTCTTTATTCTTGTATAAAAAAGAAAACAGGAATTAGTTTAATAACATAATAAAATAGGAAATACATAGTAATAAATACATAACAATAAAGAAAAAACTATTATTAATAGGTTTATACAAGAACCACAAGGCGGAGTTCAGATGCCTAATTGTTAGTTAGGCCCTGCTCTGCCACTCAAACCTTGACAAATTAATTATAGAAAATTAAGAAATTGCCTATACAAATAATTCTGCAAAAAAAGAAAATTTTTTCATTTTATACAAGACCTAACGCACGCATAAAAAGTAATGAGATAACACAAAACCGACATATATATACATAAAAAAAAAATTACGTATGCGATTCCTGCAACAAAAAAAGTCTTTGACGCATCTGTTGTAAATGAACGACCACTAAGCTTTTTAATATCATACGGCAGAGAGTTATACATTTTTGAAGCATGGTAACGAAAAGATCTCTCAAATAAAGCAGTTTTGTGAGCAGGGGTTGTAATAATAAGGTTTAAGTTACGGAGATTTAAATTATGAACATCAGCCGAAACATCAGTTTACTAAAAAGGTAATCAGGCTTTGCTGTTGTTATTATTTTATGATAATGACAAGCAGTTTGTAACTTCAACCTATTATTCATATTAAGCCATCTTAATTCCAACAACTTGTGTGATATGCGCTCAAATTTTCTAACTCCAAAAATATAACTTAAACAAGAATTTTGCACACGTTGAATTAGTTGTAGACTATCCTGTGCGAGGCATGGCCCATATAAGGGTGAGCAATAAGAAAAATTAGATAAAACAAGTGCTTCACACAACATAGCCTTAGTTCTTGTGTTTAAATAATGCCTATGAGGATATAAAAGTTTTAAATTTATGTAAGCTTTTCGTACAATACTATTTATGTGCAGGCTATATCTAAGTGAGGAATCCATGATAACACCTAAATTTTTTGCGTGGTCAACTACAGGAATGTCAACACCATCAATAGAGAATCTGGCAATGTCTCTAAAATCCCTTACAACATTTTTACTACCAAATATTAGTATAACTGATTTAGAAGGATTAATTGAAAGCGAATGTTTGTGCGATATGGTAGCCAAAATTTGCAAATCACTATTGATCTCATTAATTGAACGATGAGCTTCATCAGGCGAAAATGAGTGATAAAGCTGCGTATCATCAGCATACATATGAATTTTGCAAGTTTTTAAAAGTTCAGGCATGGTACAAGTGTATATTGTAAATAATAGTGGTCCAAGAATAGAGCCTTGTGGCACACCGCTTACGATATTTCTATTGTGGGATACTGAATTTGGTAATTTAACCACCTGCGAACGGTTATGCAGGTAACGAGATATAAAATTGACAGCACTGGCGCCGAATCCAATAAACTGCAAAATTGATAGTAAAACTGGATGGGAAATGGTGTCAAAAGCTTTGCTAAAATCCAGCAAAGCTAGTACACTTATTTTACCACAATCACTAGCTGCAATGATATCATCTGTAACACTGACTAGCGCCGTCGTACAACTATGCGAAGGCCTAAATCCAGATTGTGACTCAGGGAGGATGCTATTTAGGCTTAAGTGATCTCTTATTTGCGAGTTAATGACTTTTTCTAAGAGTTTCGATAAAGTTGGTAAAAGGCTAATAGGCCGTAAGTCCCTGTATGAAGTAGGTTCACTTTTTTTTGGAATCGGCACAACAATGGCCATTTTCCAAGTGTTTGGAAATTTGTTCTGAAAAATTGCAGTATTAATTACATGCGTTATATATGGAAGAATTAATGGGCAACATAGCTTCAGCATATAAGTATTTAATCCATCGCAGCCGCTAGAGTTGGATTTGATTTCTCGCAAGTATTTTGCAACTACATCGACATCTACAGTTTTAAATGATAATTCGGATATAAGATTATCAGTTCTAGAGTTGGCATAGCTTGAAAGCAAATCCAGATCTGCTAGTGGAGCAGGAATGCTGTCTAAAAAAAAATTGTTAATAGCGTCAGCATTTTGCAGTGCTGTAGGCAGCATTCTAGACTTATCACTTTTAGTGATTTGCAAAGATTTGACTTCTTTCCACATATCCTTCGAGCTACAGTTTCTCATATTGTAGTTAAAATAAGCAGATTTTTCGTTTTTGATGGCTATGGTGGTTAAATTTCTAACAGATTTATAGTATTCCCAATGGGCGGGTAATTTGCTTTTTTTAAAGCGCTGCTTAGCTTTGTTTCTTAACGACATCAATAATTTTACATTGTCCGTAAGCCATGGTACTTTTTGTTTAGTAAATCTAACTGCTTTGTAGGGGGCATGTAAATCAAACAGTTGAATTAAATGTTTATTCAAGAAATGCAGCTTATCGTCAATATCATCAATATGAAAAATGTTTTGAAAGGGAATTTTTCCTAAATCATTATAGAATTGTGCATGGTCGAATTCAGAAAAATTACGTATAGTTTTGTAAGCCATCCGAGTAGAAGGCTTTGTTACCCCAAAATAACAATAAATTAATTCATGATCTGACAATTGTAGATCACATAAACCTGATTTTATAATACGCATTTCATCCGACACCAGAATAACGTCAATAACAGTAGACGAGCTACTAGCCGTGCGTGTAGGTTCTTCAATTATTTGAGACAAGCCGAGGGAATCTAATATGGTGTTAAAATACACAGTAGCTGCATGATCACACTTTAACATGTCAATATTGACGTCGCCGAAACAAATCAATTTATCTGCGACCATAGTACATGTGGTTAAAGAAACCTCCAAGGCATCACAAAACAACTTATAGTCAACGCAAGGTGGTCTGTAGATAACGCCGCACACAAGTTTGCAGGAATTCAGGTCTATCTTAACCCAAAGCTGTTCTATTAAATTATCTGAGGGAACTATCTCATATTTTAAATAATCGCGTAAAAACAAACAAACACCACCTCCCCTTGTAGAACGATCAGCACGTATGATATTAAAGCCAGCAATTGATACTCTATCATCACTTATATCAGGAGTCAACCAAGATTCGCTAATCGCGATTATATCCCAGTCATGATTCAAGACATAATTACTAAAATCTAAAAATTTTGGGACAATAGACCAAACCAACTGTCAAACAAAACGTCACAGCGCTATAAGGCTACTATAGTTTAGCAAATGTCATAATTTTAGGCCAGGTTATTACCTACCATTTACTTTACAAAAGGAAATATTGGTAGTGAAAAAAATTATGTACTTTACACAGGATGTAGGAAGATTTACGCTACCTCCAACCTTGCTACCCTCGTTCGTTTCGCTCACTCAGGCATCAAACGGTTCTCGATAGTGTAAATCTTACCTACATCCCTTGTAAAGTATTATACTATTTATTCCGACAAAACTCTACTATAATCCCAAAATCTCTTACTCATACCTGTGCACACAGACCATCCACTAATTGTTTTATTCATTCTTGTCCTAGTTTCTCATCTACAGACACCAAATGCCCGCAGTCAAAATTTCCTTTATTTCCTCAGCTACAGCAACCAAACACCAACTACGCCACCAACAAAGCAGCCTACCACCAGCAATCAGCACTCCTCCGATTTCAACGCCACAACTAATATCAAACACGCCATCAGCAACGCAGTCTGTAGCTACCACACCATACTCATTATTTTAGCCCATGATTGCACACTCTTAACATGTGCATTATCTCTATCAATAAAAATCTTTTTTCATTAATTAACAGAGTTTATTTTTAATTTTCATAAAGAAAATAAAATTTACAATTTTCCAAATTTGATTTCCGTCGTTACTTGTTTTTATCAACAAACTGTATCCCTCAGGTTACATTTTTAAATTATATAGTTCCTTATTAATTTTTAATTATTATACATTTTAGATAATCAATTTCACATAATTGTCAAAATTAATAACACTCTTTAAATTATAGGTATTTCCACATTGTATTTAATAACATTCATTATTTAATATTCAATAAATCTAATAATAATAACAATAATGGTGAGGCACTAACACCCCATGAAGGAGCTTGGCCTGCTAATATGATAGAATTAAGGATATTCCAAATTTAATTACAGTATTCCAATCAAAAATTGGAAAGCTATTTAAAATCCAGTACACCATGAAAAGTGTAAGTCTTGTCCAAGTTGGTTTCATACAATCGGTAAATAATATTTTAATGTCAATCAGCTTTCAAGTAATGACAGTTCATCTGCAAATTGTACATGTAACTGTTTTGTTAAGGTAAGTCATTGTAACATTGTGCATGATTTAAGTAGGTACTAGTTGAGTTTTTAAAACGGTATAGTAGCATAGAAAATGTTGAAAAACGTATCTGTCTGCCAAACTTCCCATTACATCTGTCAAATTTGAAGGTTATTATCGAAGTGTCACTGAATGACAATCAAACAGTAATTTTATGAATTAAATTACGAAGTGACTTACTGTTCTCAATGCCGGCCTGATTATAAATAGCTTTCCAATTTCTGGTTGGAATATTATACCTATTAAATTTCTTAAAAACGCATGTTTAACTACCAATTATGGCAGGGTAACCATTATCATATTAATTCCAAAACATTTACATTTATTAAGTCCGAAGCCGCGTGGCGCTGTTGGGTAAGCGCCAGACTTGCATTAAGCAAGTCCCTCGGTTCGAATCCCGTGGGGGTCGAAATTTTTCCGCCTTGGTGATTGGAATCGAGCTCGGTGAGACCATTCACAGTTGGGCACCAAATTAACTGTGCTCTGCTCAGAACCACAGACCTAAGAGATAGAGTAACAAGGTCAACACATCACCAATACACACACTTCATACAATGGTTGCTGCGCAAACACCAAAGGCGCTATCCAACTCTGTATCCCAAATCCGAGGCAAGTTGATCATTGTACCGCCAGATTCCAGCGCATAAAGCACCAGCCTCGACACCGCAAGGTAAATGAGGTTACAGATAATACATACAAGTCCATCTAATTATCAATAAATCAAGAACCTTTCCTGAGTCTTTTTAATATTAAAATAATTTAATTTCTTTATTAATTAATGAATAAATCTCCAAAATATCACAGCAATATATTATCAGTTCTCCTTGTTAACCTTCCGATGTAGAGGTTAGTTCTCCTAGTCTCTCCCTTATTGTTATTCCTTTGACTCTTCTCAGTTATTTCATTTCTATTGCTTATAATCTTGTAATTTGTTATCCATGTTACTTATGAACACACATGGTTCGCTGCCATAAGTTGGTATTGGTATGTATATTGCCTTGAACACTGTAATTTTCGTCTTTATTGATATCTCCTTCTCCCATGTTACTGCTTGTCTTATTGCATGGTGTGTTTTCATGGCTTCTCCATTTATTTCATTTATATCCTGGTTTTCCATTGCGTTTTATTGTCACTTCAAGATATTTAGTTTGTGATACTTGTTTGATTGCTTCTTCACCTATTTCAATGTTCATTGTATCTATGGAGAAGGAACGCTTATTTTATTAATAATCACGTTTCTCACATCAAATATGTTATTCATTAAAATACATGATGTAACTGACAAGAAAATATTAATTAAAGTTGTTTTTCTAAGCCGCCCTTTTTCGCCTGCTATCTTGATCGCCACATATCTTTTTCTCCTTTCGTTATCATCATTACATGTGTCTTTTTAATGTTAGTTTTTATACCATATTTTATCAGTGTGTTGTTCCAAGTATGTGAGTTATTTCGTAGTACCTGTTTACTGCTGGTTGTAATTACAAGATTATCTGCAAATACGCATTCAAGTATTTCGCTGGTTCAAAGTTTCTAGTTCCTTTATGTAGTTTATCTAAACTTGGCTTCCATTTTTCCATTATTGCGTCTATGAATAGATTGAACACTATTAGACTTAGTAACACCTTCCTGCCTCAACCCATCTCGGGTTTCAAATTTATCGGATTTTCTGTTTCTACTGATCGATATTCTGGCTGTACACGCTTTTAATGGCTGCTATAAGTGTACTTTCCACTCTTCTATTTGTTAACCTTCTCCATAGCTTTTGGCTTTTAACTTACCATCGAATGTGCTTTCTAGGTCTATAAACGCATAGAATGCTTTTGATCGTCATAACAAAGTTCTTTGGATAATTTGTTTGATAGTAAAAACATGGTCTTGTACGCCTCGTCCTTTTCTGATTTTGTGTTTCTCCAAGTGTTGGGTCTATGAATCTTATTAATCTTCTTTCTAGTATTCGTTCGTATGTTTTCACTGCTAAACTCAATATTATTTCTTTGTAGTGTTTTTTTCAATGACTCTCTTTAAATGGAATTTTACTGATTTAAGTTCACTTTCATGCAATCCCTTAAAGTGAGGTAATCTTGGAGGCATAAATCTTCACTTAATATTGTTTTTTATCGGACAATTTAATGCATATACTAAAAATCCCATAAGCCGCGATTTTTTGTCACTATGACAGCGGGAAAAGTTTGCCCTAACCTTTCCAGCGACAAAACGGAACCTAACTTTTAAAACGTTGAATAAATAAAATAATTTTCGCCTTGTTTGTTAACGTAGTGACTTCTAAATTACCTAATATGTAAATTAAATATGTATTCATTAAATTGTCGTACCGAACTACACTCAAGCTTTTTTTTTATTGAAGTAAACTTAGCACTTATAATTCGAGTTTCCTTGCCTTTAGGCAATTCAACTCAAAAAACTGCCAAGCAACGAAATTCTCATTAAAATTTCAAGTTTACTTCGACAAAAAAAAGCTCTCGTGTAATTATAAGTGATAATTTTTGACAAACTCAGATTTCTCACTTTCGACAAGATTTTTGTAAAATTCTCGCAAAATATTTATCTGCTGCTACCAAATTAGTTGCCTTGTCGCTATGTATTTTAGTTGGCAAACCGCGACTTGAAACAAATCTCTTAACACTATTTAAAATTGATTCTGTTGTCAAATCGTTGACTAGCTCTATATGCATTGCTTTGGAACTAAAGCAAACAAAGATACAAATATAAGTTTTGATAATGTTTTTAATTCTTAATTTAGTCTCCCTTACAAAAAAAGGGACCACCAACATCTAAATTGGTTATTGTGAAAGGACGCGATGGTTTGATTCGACCTGCTGGTAAATTTCCCACTTTATAGTTAATGGTATTTGGATTGCTTTTAAAGCATGTCAAACAATTTTTCAAAATTCGCTTTATTGTTCTTAAGCCCGATACAGTCCAGTACTTTTCTCTTATATTTGAAAGTAATAAGCCAATAACTGAGATCCTGCATGTAAATTCCTATGATGCTCATGTTTTACTAAAAATTTTTTTAATACATGTCTCTTTGGCAAAATTATAGGATGCTTCTTATTGAATTCAAGATCCCCGTTAACTAGCCTATCGCCAACCCTTAGAATGTTTTTGGTATCGACAAATGGATTTAACCTCAATATGCTGCTGCTTCGCGGAAGCTTCCTATATCTTTCCCCAAATTCGTTATTTATGAGTGAAACATTTCGCCTTGTGCTAGCCTGATTAGCTTGCATTCTGCGTTCTTAAGTTCTTTCGTTTCAAGCACACTGCTCTTTTTTACCTTACCCCTTGATACATTCGAAATGAATTTGCAACACCAAGCTGTGACTTTAAGCAACTTTCTGTAATTGGAAAATCTTAAGAATATCGATTCACTATTTACTTGCGATAGAGTTATATTTAAAGTCTTACCTTCTGGAATTTCAATAGGACTAAAACACTTGAAATTGGCCACTTGTTTTCTTCCAAACTTAACCATAAAGGTCCGCACCATCAAATGAACTGCCTTAATTTATCAACTTCTAACCCTCTGCTAATTATGTCAGCGAGACTGTCCTCTGACCTGACATGCCGCCAAATAAAACCTTTAGTCAAATTTTGAATGCATGCGGCTCATATTGACCACAAATACCTTGCAGGCTGATGAATGGCTGTTTAACCAATGCAAGACAATGCTAGAATCTGTCCAACAGGTCACTATCGAAAAGTTTAATTTTAACTCGCTGATTACCACCTTCAACAGTTTTGGTAGCAGCACTGTTCTAGTTCTAGCTTTGGCAATGTAAGATGCCTTATTGATGCCTCTCTCGCCTTGGCGCATATTAATCTAACCGTGACATGATCGTCTTTCTTCACGCTTCTGCCATAAATGCCACAGCCGAATGCACTTTGGCTTGCATCGGAAAACCCGTGCAGTTCTACCCCATAAATCTCCTTAAAAACTATGTGTCGTGGGATTTCTAAAATATTTAATTTGAGGAGATGATCCGTTATGAAAAGCCATTCTGAAGTTAAGTCTGCCGGAATGCTCTCATTCCATTCTAATATTGACATCTTCAGTTTTTGTAAAAACACCTTTGACAGGAGAGTGCAAGAACCCGTAAATCCTAATGGATCGAAGACACTAGATATTATGGACAATATCTTTCGCCTGGTAAACCTACCCATATTAAGCCTAGCGCCTTTATATAATCAGAAGCCTTTATGAAATGTTTTTCATTGTTTGACACACATTGTGAATTTTCTAATAACTCTGACAAATTACGTCGCCACTTTCGGAGGTGTAAATATGCGTCACTTAGAATTTCATCTGCTTGTCTTCTTAATAACAATGCATCTTCCAGATTGTCTGCTCTGGAAGTGTAGTCGTCTAAGTAGGTGTCTTCTATAATCAATCTGGAAGCCTCAGGATATTTCTACTTGAATTTTAAGGCAGTTTCCGTCACACAACGTATCGCAAGATAAGTTGCTGGTCTTAAACCATATGTGATAGTTTTCAACTTATAGATGGAAATCGGATCGTTTATACAACGCCCCCAAATTAGTCTTTAAAAATCGCATTGCGTTTCATTGACAAATAACTGCCTGAACATCTGTCTAATGTCAGCTAACAGGACAATGTTGAATTTTCTAAATCTCAATAAGATTGAAAATAGTTCCGATTGAACCATTTTGCAATATGTCATTGAGTGATAAATTATTGCTGGCCTTTGAGCTAGCATCAAAAACTATCAAACTTTTGCACACCGTGGTATGGTATATAATAGTTTCCATTGCCGTTTATTGCCAATATATGTAATTCCTGAACGAAATTCGATTATCTTTCCCATGTGACCCAAACTTTCGTATTCGTTCATGAAGTCTCAATTTTTCATTTTTATTTAACCGTTTTTCCAAATTATAAAATCCATTTAAAGCTTCCGTAAAACTATCACCTAATATGACATTGTGATTTTAGTGGATAATCTACCATGAATCTGCTATAAGAATTCCTGACTGTAGTAGTCTTAAAATTGTTTTCACATTCAGCCTTTTCTGTTAAAAATGATTCACGTGGAAACTCTTCAGTCTTCCAAAACCTCTCTAACGATTTTTGAATGGAATTATCAGTCTGAAAGCTTATACAGCAAGCCTGTTCTGGGTAATTCCCTCAAAATTATTTTACCCAATTCTATTTTAGTAGTAGAGATAGACGGGTTCTACGACAAAATGACCTCAATTGACCCCAAACCAATTTTTGGGAGTCTGACAGTGGGCCACCAAATTTTGGGTGTCTGACAGTGGGCCACTTCAAGGTCACCGATTGGTAACATACAGTATGCGTCATAAGAAACGCCCCTAATAACTTAAATCGTTCAACCCTTACCTCGCGGCGGGGGGCGGGGTGGTGGGGGGAAGGGGGAAAGGTGGTTCGCTACGGGTTCACATCGCGCGGGGCAGAGCCCCAGCCGCCGGGGCCCCCATGTTCAAGTATATATTTTCGGGTAAATTTTTATATTAAAAATGTAAGATATTGCGCAACATGTTCTGGGTATTGCGCAACATCAACCGCAGGGGCAGAGCCCTAGCCGCCATATTGTGGGGCCCGCATGCGCAACACCAACCCCAGGGGGCAGAGCCCTAGCCGCCGCCGGGGCACCCATGTTTTTTAAAATAAAAATGCAATTTTTTAAGGCTAATTTGTCCTCTTCGGGGAGGGGGAGGAAACCAAATGTCAAAGGTCATCGGTGTCTGTCAGTCACCAAAAATCTATCTTTCTCTCTTTAACACATAGGGTTCTACAAAAAAACCATCTTTCTCTCTCTAACTCAAGCGAGCCCGGGAGGGCAAAGCCCCAGTCGCCAGACCCTCATGTGCAACACCAACCCCGAGGGGCAGAGCTCCATCCGCCGGGGGGCCCGCATCAGGTTTTTTTGTATATTTAAGGCTAATTTATTCCAGCGCTGACAAATTTTGATGAGCGTGAGAACCGGAAGTGAAACTGCAAGGTGTCATCTTCATTATCCTGTCATCGTGGAAACCGCGTAAAAAGTCACATCAGTGTTTTGGGACTCCATGCGCAAGTTAGAAGGAAAGGTTCAAGGCCATCAGATTTTTGTATAACTGGGCATTTAAGGTCCTTATCTCACTGCGCGGAGGGAAGATCCAGCAACAAATTAAAGGCCAATTTATCGTTTGTCATTTGCAAACCGTCTTAAATTTTTCATTTATATTAATAATTAGCATGAATGCCAGGTGCAAACCACCTTCAGCTATTTCTAATTATTAAGGCAATTAGCGTTCACGAACGAGTAATGCCGCGGAAGCTTATACTTGCGCTAATTACACGAATGAAAGTATTAATTCAAGGCCACCAACATTCTTGAACTTGTAGCTCAAATGAAACAAGTAGAAGGCTTTTTACCAGTGTGCAGCCATATGTTAGCTTTATTAGCTGTTTTTATTTTTAAATGGAATATGAACAAGGTTGTTACTTGTATGTGGCAAACTAGCTTCATTTTCTCTGCTGCTGCATTATACTCTCAAAAGGAAATATGCATAGTGATCAAGTAAACGTTTTCAGTTGTTTCGACAATATCTAATTTTGGCATTTTGATTTGTAATCTCTGCGCTATTCGCTCACATACAGTTGGCCGCTCTCGATATTTTAGGTAGGTTTAAGTGTTAAATTTCATTCCGGTTTTATGTAATTAGCTGTATGCCAGGTGCGAATCGCCTTCAGCTTTGTTTTTAATTATCGTTGCACTAATGTCACGGGCGATATTATAAATTCAAAATAGCGCAACTAGGTAAAAGGTGCCTTTATATTTGCATATATGTGTCAATAAATTAGCTTTATTTGTTCACGATTAGGGTTTTTCATGAGCTAGCTTTTGTATTGAATCATGTAAAGGCTTTTCACCAATGTGCAATATTTAGTTTTGATTTGTAAATCACTGTGCCATTCCCTTCATACGCCTAGTAATATGTGTAATTAAGTCCAAAAATGTTGACTCTTCTCAATAATTTAGATGGGTTTGTTAAACCTTTCTATTTTAACATAAAAATCCCAAGTGTTTCGCAACGAGCTAACATTTGATCTTAAACAATTATTACGGAACCCATATGTCTGATGAAAATAACATTGACGCTTGGTAAAAATCACAGGTCGCAATATAAACCACATTAAATTAGAAAGGCAATATTATACTCGCTCGTTTGCAGCGTATATTTTTATTATTTCAAGAACAGCTTTGATAAATGCAGCTTTTACTATGTAAATTAATTGAAAGGCACGAAGGATATTTTCAATGCGCAGTGTTATTTTTTAAAAAATAATTCTAGAAAACGCCATTGAAGATTAGTATAAAGACAAACGCTGGCTTATGTTTCGTCAGTATGTTAACAGTTTTTGAAAACAGTCAACATGTCCAACGAAAATGAAATTGCGCGAGTTAGCGGTGCGGCCGTGGAACTTATCGAGAAGTGCTATAAAATCTTTAAAAACCTACCTTCGGCACGTGATAAAATTTTAAAAAGTTTGACCATTAATGAAAACAATATTCGGCTATTAACAAGATTACTGAAAAGCTGCAAGTCAATTGGAGTCCGCAAGCATGTCGAAACATCAATAGGGCATTTGAAAAGGTACCAGGTACTGCTCAACTCAATTACAAAAACTGGAACCGGGATATCTGGCGACAAAAATTCCAAATTATATGAACGCGTAAACTGGCAAACCGTGGAGAGCGCATTCGAGTGTCGACTTGAAACAGGTGTTATAATAAATTTGGCCCATAAAAAAATTGAAGAATTTCTAGAAGATTGCCGCGTATTGTTTAAAAGAAAAATCGAAAATGTCCTTAAAAATAATAGTGCAATTAAAGTTAATACGGTGTTTTGTGCTGAATTTATAAAAGAAACTGCAAATTCGGAAATTTTCTCCACAAAATACTTTAACACTAAAAATCAGCTAATTCTACAACAGGACCTGCCAAATTTAAAACAATGGTTTGAAGAACATGTTTCATCAAAAATTCTAAACAAGGTGTCTGTTTTTGAAGAGGGGGAATCCGGATGGGCGCTACACGAGATTCTTTCGCTTTTTGTCAACATCAATAGATGCGAACAACTGTTCCACGGCAACTCCTTTATTCGTTTACCTCCCGAAATTGAAAGAAAGAAGGCAGTTATTAATATTAAGAATTTAAACGATGAGGCCTGTTTTGCATGGAGTGTGATGGCTCACCTGTTTCCTGTTAACAGTCATTTAAATCTGGTGTCAAGTTATCCAGATTATAGACACCATTTGAATTTGGAGGGCATCGAGTTTCCAATGACGCTAAGACAGATTCCGAAATTTGAGAAACAAAACAATGTATCAGTCAATGTGTATGTTCTTAGCGTGAGGGAACAACTTTACTCTACATCGCCAGCCTATTTGACTTCAAACAAGCAAGCCGTTCACATTAACCTCTTAATGATACAAGAATATTATGAAGATGAAAAATACGAAATTAATCAACAATATGGGATGGAACCACACATGGAAGAAGAAGACGACGAAGACGTGCCGTCTGTGAAGCTGCATTTCTGTTTAATTAAAAATTTGTCGAGACTGGTGGGTTCGCAACTGTCAAAACATAAAAATAAAAAATTCATTTGCGATAGATGTCTTCAGTATTTTGGAAGTGAAAATAAACTTGGCGCACATACGGCGGACTGTATAGCAATGAACAAGTGTAAAGTGAATCTTCCCGAGCCCGGCACGTTTTTAGAATTTAAGGATTTTAATTATAAGGAACTTTGTCCTTTTATTGTTTACAGCGACCTGGAGGCCATTCTTAAGGAGGTAAACGACAGCCCGGTGAACAAAAGTACAGCCAGGTATCAAGACCATGAGGCGTGTAGCATTGGTTACTATCTGCACTGTACTTTTGATAATTCGCTGAGCTATTTTCGAAGCTATCGCGGAGCAGATTGTATTGAATGGTATGTAAAAGAATTGCAAAGCATTTCGGGCAATTTAAAACAATATTTCAACCGTTACAAACCAATGCAAATTAGTGAACAACAGAAAAATGAAGCTCTTCTAGCCCCGGTCTGTCATATTTGCGAGCAGGAATTCGTTTTAGGGGATGAGTCAGAGGTGAGAAAACGCGTGCTTGATCATTGCCACATGACTGGAAAGTTTAGGGGACCCGCTCATAGTAATTGCAATCTTAATTACAAAACACCTAGAATTATTCCCGTGGTGTTTCATAATTTTAGCGGTTACGATAGTCACTTCTTTGTTAAAACCCTAGTTAAAGCTATACCCGGTAATATAAGCCTGTTGCCGCTAAACAAGGAGCGCTATATTTCTTTTACGAAAACTATCGACGGAGATGGTATTAAATTTAAATTTATAGATTCGTTTCGATTTATGAATTCTTCTTTGGAAAAATTGGCATCCTATTTGCAACCGGGTGATTTTAAAATTTTGAGGGAACAAAATTCGCATTTGGATAATTTTAAAATTTCCTTGCTTTCCAAGAAGGGCGTTTATCCTTACGAATATATGACAAATTATGAAAAATTTGAGGAAGAGTCGCTTCCGGCTAAAGAACATTTTTTTAGTAGATTAACAGATTCCGATATAAGTGAAAACGATTATCAGCATGCTCAAACTGTTTGGCAAACATTTCAAATTAAGAATTTAGGCGACTATTCGGACCTGTACCTGAAAACAGACATATTATTATTGGCGGATGTATTTGAAAACTTTAGAAGAAGTTGTTTCGATACATACGGTTTAGATCCGGCCTGGTATTACACAACACCCGGTTTCACTTGGGATGCAATGTTAAAGTATACCAAAATTCAATTAGAACTCCTTTCCGATATAAATATGCTTCTTTTTATAGAAAAAGGAATTCGAGGAGGGATTTGTCAATGTATTAGTAGGTATAGTAAAGCAAATAATCACTTTATGAAAGATGGTCAGTTCGACCCTTCTAAAGCCCTTAAGTACCTGATGTATTATGACGTCAACAACTTGTACGGGTGGGGGATGAGTCAGGCCCTTCCATATAAGGGCTTTAGATGGCTCTCTGATTTTGAAGTTGAAAATTTTAACGTTAACGCTATAGCTGACGATGCTTCAAAAGGGTACATACTAGAAGTTGATTTAGAGTATCCGCAAACGTTACATGACCCACACAAAAGTTTACCTTTTTGTTCCGAACACGGCTATCCTCCTGGATCAAAACAAAAAAAATTGCTAACTACTTTATATAACAAGGAAAAATATGTCATACATTATCGTAATTTGAAGCAGTGTTTGGCGGCTGGTTTAAAACTTATTAGAATTCATCGCGTTTTGACATTCGACCAATCACCCTGGCTAAAACAATACATCGATCTAAATACAAAATTGAGAACCGCAGCGAGGAACGAGTTTGAAAAAAATCTTTATAAATTAATGAATAACGCTGTTTTTGGCAAGACTATGCAAAATGTGAGAAAACATAAAAACATCAAATTAGTTTCCAGGTGGGACGGCCGTTTCGGAGCTAGGTATTATATTTCGAAACCAAATTTTCATAGTAGGTCCATATTCGATAAACATATTGTGGCAATTGAACTAAAGAAAACGGAAATTTGGTTTATGAAACCTGTCTACATAGGAATGTGTATTTTAGATTTATCCAAAATTTGCGTTTACGATTTTCATTATAATTATATGATGTCGCGATTTCCCCCCCAAAATTGCAAGCTTTTATACACAGACACGGACTCGCTAATCTACGAAATTACTTCCGAAAATGTTTACGAGATTATAAAGCAAGATTTACATAAATTTGACACTTCAGATTATCAGGAAAATAATGTATTTGAAATTCCTAGAGTAAACAAAAAAGTGTTAGGTTTGATGAAGGACGAAAATAATGGTGAAATAATGACAGAATTTGTGGGCTTGAAGAGTAAACTTTACAGCCTCAAGGTGGACAGTAACACCAACAAAACCAAAGTAGTAAAAAAAGCAAAAGGTGTAAAGAGTTGTGTGGTAAAAAATACAATCTGCTTTGACGATTACTTGAAATGTTTGCAGGACGAAGTCGAAATTTACAGAAATCAAAATTTAATAACATCTACTAAGCATAATGTACATAGTGTAAGGCAGACTAAGGTAGCTCTTAGTGCTTTAGATGATAAACGCCATATATTAGAAAATAGAATAGATACCATACCATGGGGCCATTATTCCATAGAAATGTAAAATAAAACACGTTTATAAAAGTTGTTGTTGTTTTTTATTTACCTTTAATTATACATTTCGGGAGCAGATACATAGTGTTTGTGTAAATTGGATAAGGCGCAGTAACAAAAAGATTGCGAATGATGCATGCAGGCCGGTTGTTCTTCTATCTTGACGATGTGTTTGTGGCCTTTTCACGTCCTTTTTCGGCATCTCGAACAAGTCGTTGAAGGATCTTCGGAAACATAAAGGCCGGAGTAAACCCTTCGTTCCAATTAATGCAATGATGATTGGTTTTTCTAAATGCGACGTCTCCATCGTAAGCAGCTAATTCCTTTGGCAAAAACTTCTTTTCGGATATCTTAAAACCTTGCAAATCTAATATGACAAACATGCTGCTCCTGCTGATTACAATTGTTTAACTGCTTTAGTGAGAGCGTTGTAGGTAAATACTCTGTCGTGCAAAACTAAACAGTACGCAGTTGTATTGGGGGCAACGTTGTTCGCGGTGTCAAATTCTAATCTAAGCACTACGGCATTTGCCTGCAGGTAGTCTTTTTGATTAGAACAATCTACAACGATGAGAGGCGCTTTCGTTTTGAACTCGTTTGGAGAAAATAGCGGTTCATCGCGCTTATTATAATAAGTAGATTGAAATTGAGAATACATTTGATATAGAGTTGCATAATGATTCTTTTGGAAATCTATATTTAAATTATCGTAAGGGCGCCTTTCTGTGTTTAAATAAACTTTGAGATTTTTAATATTGCAATGATCGAATTCGCTCATGTTTTTATCTATTTGACCCTCGCGATTTGTGTGAAAACCCACTATAATGTGTCGCGGAGTTTCCAATTTTGTGCTGGTGGCAATAGCGTGCGAATGTTGAGTAGCTTGATTTACGGCCGAAACTACATGAAGCTGCCAACATCTAAACGTCACCGGGGTGTCGATATTCTGATCTATGTATTTAGTGAAAGCTAATTCTTGAGCAAGACCCGCAGTAATATGATGAACTTTCCAATAAATGTTTTCAATTGTGACTTTAATAACTTCGGTATCGTCTGTACTAATTACGGCGTCATTGTTGGTATTGCTTCGAATTAAGACCAATTCCTGCCTGATATTTAGTATTACCTTGCCGTAATCCTCGGCGAATCCCAGCAACATTTTCAGCGGTACGCAAACATTAAAATTGCCGGATGCATCTGTTACTGAGTCGCCCGCTTGCGGAAGCCATCCGGCGTTTTGCAGTTTTTTAACATCGTCGGTTGTATACGAGACATAACCTTTCATTGTAGACGCGATACCGGGTTTAATTACCGAATCTACTACGATTCCATTCATTTCATATCTAATTTCGCTAAATAGGTGGGCAATTCCATTATTTACGAATTTTGCGGTTAATGTAGGCACTCCCGTAGATTTCTGTAGTTTTCCTTCTATGTATAGGTAGCTTAAACCGGGAAGAGTTGACATATCCTCTTGAATCGGTATGCGAATTTCATCGTTGTTTTCAAAGCGATTAGTATAAGGTTGGTGGGTATGTATTTCCTTGCTAACAATTGAATTGTCAACAAGAACTTTTTCGCCAATATTTAAAATACTCATTGTGTCAACAACTGGAAGCCGAGCGATTTGAGAAACGCTTGGTTCTTCTTTGTCAACCGATCGGGCGCTGACTTCCTACTGATCTTCAAACACTTGGTGTGTCGCTTGTTATATGTTTTTAACAATGGACTATTATTGGCGATCGGATGCTCGGGATAGTAGGAATTAAATTGAAAACCCATTACACCTTCTTCAAATGCAAACCTACCGTTACAGTTTCCGAACTGAAACTGATGGGTTTGTCGTCTTGATCGAGTATTTTAATCGTTATGTTTGTAATTGTTTTTGTGCTTATTGGGAGATAGACAACCGGATTTGGAGACTCCACTATTTTAAAACCAGATGGCACGGTAGGAAAGAATTGATGAATTATATGACCCGGCGTGCCATTCTTATAGGAACCTAAAGCCACGTTACAGTGGATTAATATAGAATTTATATTCATGATGTTTGTTACATTTTCGGACGTGTGGGTTTTTTCGGCTTTATACTTTGATCTTTCGAATCCCAACAATGGTCCTATTGAGCGCTCCGATGTGAAATCTATTTCGTGAGAGGATTTAATTCGGGTTTTCATAGTGCTGTTAATACCTCTTATTGAAACCGATTCATGGTTTTCGCGGCTGAGCTGCGTTTGAATATATTCATTGATATCGTTAATTTCGTATGCTCCATCGGGTAGCACGATTTCTGGCCGACCGGTAAGCTGAAAACTATTGTTAAATTTGTTTACGTTAGGTATGGTGTTGTAAGATTCAAAACTAAGTAAACCCATAACGTACTCGTTTTCTTCGTCCAGGAAAATCGGGGGATTGAAATCGGAACTTAAAACGGACGATCTTCCAGTAAGCGTAAAAATGAAAGACATTGTGAAATGCTACATTCGAGAATCGAACGTAAACTGCCGGTAAAAGTCAATTTGAGTAGCTATATAAAAACTGTAAACAAAGATGTCCGCAATTATAAGAATTTATGTCCTGGTATCTCTCGAAATTATATGTAATCTTATTCTTGCTGCCGCCGCCGCCGTCGCTACGAAAATATTTTATTAATTCTAGAGGTGGTTTTAAATGCCCTATACTATCAAAGTATCTAATATTTTTACTACGTTTTACGTAAGCAGTCCAATGAGTACCCGGGCCTACTTTATCGTCTAAATTTACAATACCGGCTTCGTTCTTACGAATCCTTAAAGGTAAATCGTTACGCATGTATACACCCCTAAAATTTGGAATTTTTAATATTTTTGCGTACTTAATTAAATCGACGTTTGTTAGTGCGCGTCGAGGCAGCTTCACAGTTAGTTTTTTGTTAGTTGATACGGTTTCAAGTATAATCCGAAACCTCTTTTATATGGCGCCAAATGTAAACCTTTTCCAAGGGCTATTGCTTCCATCGTCTTATTATGCCGCTCCTTTTCTTTTAGATCTTTGGCGGCACTTTTGGCATCTCCAACAGCTTTGGCGACCGCCGCAGCTCCCCCTCCCAATGATCCAAGAGCGCTTAATGCGGCAAATATGGGGATGAGCGGTAAAAAACCGCCCGTTTTAGGAATTTTTATTATTCTACTTCTTGGTTGCGTAATTTTGTTGTTCGCGATTGAACCTAGAGCCAGTTTAGAGGCCGCCAATAAGTTGTTGCGGCGCCCTTTATTTTCTTTGAGCCGGTTTCTAGCGCGAGTAACTGCACTCTTAAAGCTTATAGCGCCACCACTTCTTTTAGGCCGACGGCCTCCCATCCCCAGCTTAGTTTTTCCTTTCATAACACCGGTTATAGCTAGTGCAGCCGCCTTTTCCCCTAAATTTGCGTCTCTCGAACGAAAACGTGTCCACGCCTTGTCGGCAAGTATTCTATCGGCTTCGTGTCGTCTTTGAAGATCTTGATGTTGCGAATACGCGATGTCGTGTTCTTTACACGCCTCGTCCAGCTGATTGATTCCTCGATCTCCGCGTGCAAGTCTTTTCTTTAGACGAGTGCCCGGACCGCAAAATCTATATCCCGGCACGTGCAATTCAAACGGCAACTTATCTATGAGCGTATTTAATACACCGCGACCTTTTCTTCCTCGACGAAGGCGACGACGACGACGACGGCGACGACCAATACTTTCTTCTTTCATATTACACGTGCGATAGTTGCACCGCAACTGCATACACTTTAAAGAAATTTTACTTATATAATTTCGGTACTAGGTAGGTTGGGCTCAGTTTTTAATGTACGCATCACGGGTGGTGGTGGTGGTAAAAAATGAGAAAAGTTAAGATTGAGAAACAGAGTCAATCGCTACCGATCGTAAATCACGACGCTAGCGCGTTAACCCAACAATATCGAAAACACAGCGTGTTATTGGGAGAAGGATGTAAAAGATGTCTTATTGTTGGCAGATCTAACTGCGGCAAAACTAATATAATGATCAGCTTGTTAGAACATCCAAACGGTTTACGATTCGAAAACATTTATTTATATTGTAAATCTCTGGATCAACCAAAATACCAGTACCTGAGGAAACTTCTAAAACCCATAAAAGAAATTGGGTTGTATGAATATCTCGATGGGTCTGTAATTGAACAACCTAAAGATGCAAAACCTAATTCTGTCATCATATTCGACGACGTGGTTTGCGATAGTCAAAGCATAATTAGGGATTATTTTTGTTTCGGACGACATAGAAATATCGATTGTTTTTATCTGTGCCAAACGTATTCGTCTATTCCTAAACAACTTATTAGAGATAACGCAAATCTTATTGTAGTTTTTCAACAAGACAAAACCAATCTAAAACACATACACGACGATCACGTGAACGTCGACATGACTTTTGAGCAGTTTAAAGATTTATGCGCGTATTGTTGGAACGACAGTTATGGATTTTTAGTTATAGATAAAGATAGCGAAATGAATTTGGGAAGATATAGGAAAGGATTCGATTGTTACTTTAAAATATATAATTAAAACCAGTTTTTAAAAGGACTCAGTGGCTGTCGGACATCCACAAACGAAAGATGGATAAGCGTTTGGCTAGGGAGTTGCTTAAAACTAGAAAAGCCGTAAAAAGAAAATACGCGGCTTTAAAAGCAGACATTGCCCAATCCCAAACGATTTTAGCGGAGCAATTCAAACCCCTTTCCAAACCGCTTGCCGAATTGCTAACAACTATAAAGCAAGAAGGCGCGTCAGTGGGCAAATCAAAAGCGGATTATTTGCCAATAACCATTAAACGTAGAGTATCCACACCCTCTATCTTGCCCCGTCCGCGAGCGATAGACACCCCAGGCAAAGTTTCTTTCCTTCCCGGATCATCATACACTTCCACACCGGGGCCATCACACACCTCCACACCTCGATTTTTGCCTACG
The DNA here is from genome assembly GCA_940337035.1 of Agriotes lineatus. Classification (NCBI taxonomy): domain Eukaryota; kingdom Metazoa; phylum Arthropoda; class Insecta; order Coleoptera; family Elateridae; genus Agriotes; species Agriotes lineatus. The sequence goes on along the minus strand of OW679196.1, from coordinate 133,248,330 downwards.
CATGTATTATCCGAGAGTCAACCAGTAGAAGAATACGATGAGCAGTTGCAAACGGAGGTTGCGGAGGCGGCAGCAGAAGAAAGTGCTGTACAAGCGGCCAGAGAAACCATCCAACAAATGCTGCAACCGGAAGTTCTTGGCCAATATTTAGAACAATTTCAAGGGTTAGCTCGCACATACGTGGAAGGAATGATACGAGATACTGAGGACAAGTACGATTTGCACTACGGAGTCCGATTCGACGTAGAGAGAGATAAGTTTGCAATAGGAAATAAAGAAATCAAGTTCGAGGGCGAAGATATCGTTATTACGGACCACGGCAACAGAATAATCTACAAAGGCACTCCAGGATTTTACGAATTGATGTTTAAAAAGAAACCAAATATATACAAAAACGTAGATTTAGAGCAATATCTAGATTTAGTGGAGCGGTCCGCCGCAAATCGTGTAAACTACGACCCCGCACAAAGAATCAGCGGTAACGCAGGGTCTAAATACATGAAAATAGTACGACCTCTAACTGCCTCCTCAACCATAAAAGCTCCTGGCAGACCAGCGACGAAGGTACCACGGCGCGGCAAGGGATTACTAACAGTGACGGACAAAAAAGTGGAATATGTTCCTTGGAAGGATCCCAACTCATTAGTGAATCGGTTGCGTGTATTACTTGCCTCCCAGGCAGCTGGACACACAGGTCACGATAACGAAATTGTTAGTATCATTGACGCTTTAAGAACCGCTAAGGTTATAAAATAAATAGCGAGTTATGCGTCACAACTCGTCATATAGTAGCGGACTTTCGGGGCGAAATATGCCTATAGATAAGTTTGGTAGACATCTACACCAGCATCACCATTCTGCGGGTGTAGAACAAACGAAAATATATGTGGCCGAAGATGCGACAAAGATGGTAGAAACTTTTAAGAAAGAGATTGCGTCAGTTGTTGAAGATGCCACAAAAATTATGGAAACTTCTAAGAAGGATATTGAAGATGTGGCAAAGAAGATAGAAACTTACAAGGGCGAGCTTAAGTCAGTTAGTCGCAGCGCTATTTTTTACATTATGGCACTCAACGCCGATAGAAATGGGCAGTATCGACTTTTAATTGCTAATGAAACTTTGGAATACATATATAAACTACCGGCTGCAACTATTTCGAATATTAGTTGGACACCGCTAGATGCGAAAATATCCATAAACGGTGAAGAGAAGTCTAATAAGGAAGACCTCATTGGAACTAAACTAAACAAAGGTGATAAAATAAGCGCAAAGCACAAACCAAACTCAAAACACCTATTCTGTTGCGAGTTCGTTATGCAATTTAACCATCATGGGAGCTACTAAAGAAGAAGTTGTCGAAGAATTACATAAACCCGCCCGAAAAAATTTTAAACGAAGACGGGTGATTGTAAAGGGACTAAACGATTTATTTCAAGCCGATTTGGTGGAAATGATACCGTACGCAAAAACAAACAAAGGCCATCGATACATTTTAGTGGTGATCAACGCATTTTCAAAATACGCTTGGGCACTTCCCGTTAAACAAAAAACCGGCCAAGCTGTTGCTGAAGCAATGAAAAAAGTGCTTTCATCTATTAAAACTGCGCCTAAAAACTTGCAAACAGATATGGGCAAAGAGTTTTATAACAAGGAGTTTCAAAATTTAATGCGAAAATTCGGCGTCAACCATTACAGCAGTTATTCCAATCTAAAAAGCAGCATAGTAGAAAGATTGAATCGCACACTCAAGAATATGATGTGGAAACAGTTTAGTTTGCAAGGATCGTACAAGTGGCTACATCTATTGCCAAAAATTGTAAAGAAATATAATTCGACAAAACACAGAACAACTGGATACAAACCGGAAGCCGTTAATAAAAATAACGCCCCCGAAATTTTTAAGAGAGCATATAGCCATATAAAAATGGTGGATCCAAAGAAGCAAAAATTTTACGTTGGCGATCGCGTAAGGGTTAGCAAGCATCGGGCGGCGTTCGCTAAAGGATACACGCCTACATGGAGCAACGAAATTTTTAAAGTTGAAAAAGTCCGCCTTACCAATCCAAGAACATACATTTTAGAAGACGAAAACGGGGAGGAAATTAAAGGCGCATTTTACGAATACGAGCTGCAGAAAACAAAACATCCCAGCATTTTTCTAGTAGAAAAAGTAGTTAGAAAAAAAGGAAGTCAACTGCTCGTTAAATGGTTAGGTTTTGATAATAGCCATAATTCGTGGATATCTAAGAATGATCTTGTATAGTTATTAAAAATAAATAAAAAATACTTTTTAAAAACTCTTTTATTGAATTACTTCTTTATAAAAAGTATAACTTACTAACGAACACAACACAATTAATACTAATACTATTATAGATAATATAAGCTCTACAACATAATAGTGATTAAATGTAATATGCGGAACGAAGTCGCTACAGTTTTTCATACCGCTAAGTGAACGGTTCCATATTTCCATTTTCCAATTTACTTCCTCGAGCGCATTATTAATTTTGTAACGAATTTTATATAAGAGAAAGGAGGCCGTCTCATTACTAAATCGATGTTTTAAATTCGCTCGAAAAACAAAACCTTCGTGTCCATTTGATAAGTGGTCCAAGGTCATGGGCATCCATCTTTTAGGCCAAAACGATTCATTGTAGGCTGGCAATGGAGCAGTGTCGTTAGCAAGCTCGGGATAAATGTAAGCTCGCGTTGCCAAAACAGGTTTAGAGATAATTATGTCCTTTTCTGGTGTCAGCAGGGACAGCAACAAAAACGAAGTTATATTCATCTTGGATAACCGGCCGCCTCGATGCCACTGTTGCGTATTATTTGTTTTCGATTATTTATAGATAAATTCCGAAACTGCTTAAAAACACGTATTTTTACGCAGTAATTATTCAAGTCTTTCTTTAACATTTCCAGTTTTGCAATATACGAGGTTAACAGCTTTTCATTTTGCTTACGTGTTTTTGCGGAAGATTGCATCATGTTTTCCTACCAGGAGCCTCGTAACGTATTAACCGCTTCAAATATATTTTCCGGATATAAGGAAAGAATTTCCAACACGCACAAAATATTCTGGTAATTAATGTTTAATTCGCTGTTTAGAATTAAATACGCGTCACTAATGATCCTTTCCCCCGTCTCCTCTTCCGTGAGCTCGGACACTAATTTAAGAAAATTTTTATAGAAAGCGGGCAAAGCGAAAGAATGCAACAGTTCCAAACGGTAATTAATAATGTCTTTTAATTTAAACAGTTCTACAAAATCGCTTCGATACAACCGGCAACGATACATCGTTCCAAACACTATTTCTTTTATTTTATTATCTTCGTTCTCAAAGTCATTTAACGCGCTTCGTAGAAAAAATGCTTCACGATTAGCAAGTTTACTTTGCCATTCGTCGGCAGAAATAGTTGTCGTTTTCACACAGCTGCGACGATCTTTACATAACATAGCACATTCTAAAATATCGGAACACCCCAAACAGCCGATTTTTATCGAAGGCTGAAGATTTGAAAAAATATCAAATCCCACTTCAACATACTTGTTGTGGTCCTGTTCCTCGCTTAACATGTACACAGTATTGTAAATCAGATGACTTTTACAGCTTTCCGGCCGTCTCGATTGGGTTTCTTCATCCACAAGGAGAGGAGATTTTCTATTTTTAGTTCTTTCTAGAAACTCCTCAATCTCCCCACTAACATTCATGCTGGTGCTTGAAGACGACGTCATCGTTGCGATGTGTCAACTGTGTCGTACCCAAATTGCTTCTTCCTTTCTTCCCAAAGTAGTCTCGCAAATAAGCAGTTGTTAGACCAACGAATATGTTCAGACAGCGGATCGTCACCTTCTTTCCAATCATGAACTACCACGTGACATACAAAGCACTCGACATAATCCTCGATATTAAAATAAAAAAATCCGGCGCGGGCTAGAGAAGCAGGTAACACCACACTGTTGACCCAGTTGGAATATGTAAGTAAACGTGTTTCAAATGGTAAAAGATTTAGTCTTATGTCTTCAATACACATTTCTATCTCTCAACGGCTGCGCACAGACTAAACTAAATAACAAGTTACAACAGGAAAAAACTTTTACTTTCTACCGGCTGTAGAGAACCACTTTTTCCCCTTCCACCCCTCTCACTCGGCGCAGCGAGATAAGGACCTTAAATGCCCAGTTATACAAAAATCTGATGGCCTTGAACCTTTCCTTCTAACTTGCGCATGGAGTCCCAAAACACTGATGTGACTTTTTACGCGGTTTCCACGATGACAGGATAATGAAGATGACACCTTGCAGTTTCACTTCCGGTTCTCACGCTCATCAAAATTTGTCAGCGCTGGAATAAATTAGCCTTAAATATACAAAAAAACCTGATGCGGGCCCCCCGGCGGATGGAGCTCTGCCCCTCGGGGTTGGTGTTGCACATGAGGGTCTGGCGACTGGGGCTTTGCCCTCCCGGGCTCGCTTGAGTTAGAGAGAGAAAGATGGTTTTTTTGTAGAACCCTATGTGTTAAAGAGAGAAAGATAGATTTTTGGTGACTGACAGACACCGATGACCTTTGACATTTGGTTTCCTCCCCCTCCCCGAAGAGGACAAATTAGCCTTAAAAAATTGCATTTTTATTTTAAAAAACATGGGTGCCCCGGCGGCGGCTAGGGCTCTGCCCCCTGGGGTTGGTGTTGCGCATGCGGGCCCCGGCGGCTAGGGCTCTGCCCCTGCGGTTGATGTTGCGCAATACCCAGAACATGTTGCGCAATATCTTACATTTTTAATATAAAAATTTACCCGAAAATATATACTTGAACATGGGGGCCCCGGCGGCTGGGGCTCTGCCCCGCGCGATGTGAACCCGTAGCGAACCACCTTTCCCCCTTCCCCCACCACCCCGCCCCCCGCCGCGAGGTAAGGGTTGAACGATTTAAGTTATTAGGGACGTTTCTTATGACGCATACTGTATGTTACCAATCGGTGACCTTGAAGTGGCCCACTGTCAGACACCCAAAATTTGGTGGCCCACTGTCAGACTCCCAAAAATTGGTTTGGGGTCAATTGAGGTCATTTTGTCGTAGAACCCGCCTATCTCTACTACTGAAGTTGCTTACATTCAATATGTTGGCAATTTTTCGAGTACTTGTTTCAGGCGACTCCGCAATTAACTCGAGAACTGCATCTTCTAGTTGCACAGTTCGTACTTCCCGAGGGCGCCCGCAGTCAGCCGTTTCTTTCTTAAATGTACCATTTTGGCGCAAACGTTGGTGAAGGCGAGCAAATATTGTCTGATGTGGCACCCTACGCCCTGGATACAACTCAGCATACAATCGTCGAGCTTGCCGACCATTTCCATTACTTCGACCATAGACAAAGTGCATGTCTGACATTTCCGCATTTGTAAAATGTTCCATTATTTTTGATAAAACAAAAATTACTAACTTATTGATATTAATTTTATAGCAAACTAAAAGCGTTATACTAATGAGGAAAGCTAATTTGACGTTTTGTCAAAATAGTCGTATTTATAGTACATAAATGTTGACAGTGACCTACTAGATAATGCATTACGAGTAGGCAGTAGAAGTTAAAAATACGCGTTAAGATGTCTTATTTTTTGTCACAAATTGAACGAGAAATTCAAAAATTATTTTTATTTTGAAATATCTCAGTGGCGTACCATTTTTTTCTATAAAAATATCGGGATCATTACCCGTATGCGATGATGAATATAAAATTCTTAATTGCATACCAAAGAATGCGCTATAAGTACCTCTTAAAACCCACTGAACTTCATTTGCATATCTTGACCGGTTTCAGAGCAATAAAAAAATTATCAATTTTTAAGAAAAACTTTAACTAACCGTGGCTCGGAAACGAAGCATTTGCGAATATACATTTATATAACAAAATATCATTATTTTTCATTGCAGAATCACCCCCTTAATTTTGTCGCACTTATTTACTAACACCTTGTATAGTTAGATCTAACTATATACAGGGTCTCTAGTCTTGTTGCCGTCGGTTGGGCTGTGAAACCGCTAGTCCAATGACAAATAAATTGTTTCAAACATGGTTACACTATGTAACCAGTGGCCGTCAAAGGGATAAAGGATTCTGTGAAATATTAAATAAACCGATATCGTGTGGGGTGTGGGTACTACTCAACAGCTGTAATTCGATACTTGGTTTAGAAAAACTCACGTTTAGAGTAGGATGTATTCGATTTTCAAATCGATTGCAGCGCGCACGGGTGTTTGGCGAACTATGCTTACAAACAATCTGCAAAGTAAAATAGTATAATAATAATAATAATAATAATAATAATAATATTTATTGAGCATAATATAATCACCGACGTTTCAATATAATAATTAAGAAACAAAAACATGAAAAAAAAGAAATATTTATAGGTATATACATCAATCAATGCATATGCTCAAATGGAAAAGGATCAGCTCAGCTGTTTTTCACCTTTCCCGTAACAAAATACATAAATAATGATAAATAGCAAATAAAAGCGTGCATTATTGAACTTTCTGAAGATCGCACAATTGAGTTCTGAATGCTTTTCGAAATTTAAAAACAGTACGCTGCGAAAATGCCAATATAAAAGAATTAATTAACTTAGGAGCTACGTATTCAAAGCAACCCTCAAATTTCGATGTCAAATGCTTTGGTATAGAAAATAGCTCGTTGCCTCTTAAATTAATATTGGTCAATTGTACTTCTGAGCGCTTGATTAGAAGATTATATAAATATGAAGGCTCCTTTGATTTTATAATTTTAAACAGCATTGTACCAAATAACAACATAAATCTATATTCTATCTTTAGAATATTTAACCTAATATAGTGTGGAGTAACATGGTCCCTATAAGGAATTAAAAATGAAAACCTCAAGCAACAATTTTGTATAATTTGTAACTTGTTCTGCATACTGTTGGTAAGAAAGTTATAATACACACTGCTTCCGTAGTCAAGATAACTTAAGATAAGTGAATTGCTTAGATTCCACTTCACATGATGTGGTAGCACGTATTTAAATTTCCACAATGCTTTTAGTTTTGAGTAACATTCACTACGTTTTCGGATAACATGCTTTTCAAAATTCAAGTGTTGGTCAACTAATAAACCCAGATCACGAGCGCTTTCATTAACTTTTAAAACAGTATCACTTAAAATTATCTGTTTTGTTAAAGTTGCACTTGCTTTGTTCACTGCTGATTTCGAACCAATACACACTACTGATGTTTTAGTAGCATTTAAACGCAGACCATTTTTTCTTGACCAGTATACGCTCCAAGTTTATATTAAGTTCGCTGATAAGAGTAGGTATTCACTTTCCCTGGTACGCAAGATTTATACAACTGCGTATCATCGGCGTAAAGATGGGCATTCCATTGATTTACCATCACATCTGGCAGATCTGCAGTAAAAATTGTAAAGAGAGTGGGGCCCAATATGCTCCCTTGCGGAACACCATGGAAGACCTGAAGTTCTTGTGACATACAATTATCTATTTTTACTGTTTGATACCTGTCTGATAGGTAATTACAAAACCAATGTAAAGTTCTTGAACTGATTCCGTAGTACTTTAACTTGGCTAGTAACAATTTTCGGTTAATAACGTCGAAAGCCTTACTGTAATCGAGGAGAGCTAAATAGGTAACTTCGGAGTTATCCATGTTGCGAGCAATATCCGTTGTTATTTTTAGCAAAGCAGTAGTTGTGCTGAACTTATTCCGGAATCCTGATTGCGTGTTAGGTAGCAAGTCGTTTAAGAAGATATGCTGTGTTAAAAAATTATTAACTACTTTTTCAAGTACTTTGGATAAAGTGGGCAGTATGCTAATGGGTCGAATGTCTTTTAAGTCTTTTGCTGTAGGTACCTTTGGCAGAGGATTAATAATTGCTTTCTTCCATAATAAAGGCACAGTTCCACTTTCAAGTGAGAGATTGATAATATTCGATATAGGCTTCCTACAAAATGGTAAGATTAGTTTTAGCATTGTTAAATTAATGTTATCACATCCAGTTGCATTTGATTTTAGACCCAAAATAATTTTATCTATTTCGTCTTCACTTACTGATGGTATGTGTGGGTCATGTTTCTTTAAAGTGGTGTACTTATTAAGGTTGAAGAAGTCAAGTAGGGCGTCATCTACAGTTACATTTTGCATACTATTCACGATGTAGTTGTTAATTAAGTCGACGTTTTTTATTTCTTCAGACATTTCAAAGTGGGGTTTATTGTGAACATTCCACGAAGCAAAATTTTTCCAAAGCACACGAGGATTGTTTTTGTGTATACGAATTTGATATTGGATGTAAGCCGCTTTCTCGCTTTTTATTGCAGTGTTCAAATAGTTTTTCAAATCTACGTAATATCTGCGATCCCGTTCAAGCTTTGATTTTAAAAACTTTCTTTGCGCTTTATTCTTCATTTTGATAATTAGCTTTAATGTATCAGTTATATATGGTCGATATTTATGTCGCAGTGTTGTGGTCTTTAAGGGTGCGTGTCTATCAAATATTTCAATAACTATTTTATTAAACTCCTCAACTTTTGAGTCTACATTATCAAGTGCATCAAAATATTTCCAATCGATGTTCGCAGCATCATGATTAAACGAATCCATTTCAAAATTTTTAAAACAACTATAAGTTATCGTTTTTGGCGTAGGCTTTACTGTTGTGTAATTTAGCACACAGTAAGTTAATAAATGATCTGTTGTTTCCAAAATATCCAAATTATCATGTATATTTATTTGGGCGTTATTACTGACACATATGATATCGAGTAATGTAGCTGAATGATGGGTAATCCTGGTTGGCTTGTCAACAATTTGCTTTAGATTAAAAGCAGTAGTAAAATTATTAAAATGCCGAGTGTATGTTGACGTAACGTTTAGCAGGTCTATGTTGATATCCCCCACCATGACTATATCATCGACGGTCATAGAAATATTCAATAAAGCTGTTTCAACTTCATCGATGCCCCCGTAACACTTTTTTGGTATGTACAGTGCTCCAAATGCAATATTTTTATTGTCAATTTTTATGGTTATCCATAGCTGTTCAGAATATTCAAGAGTCATGAAGTCCAATTTAATAACTTTATAGCGTATATTTGTTTGAATGTACCAACATACTCCACCACCTCTAGAATCTCTATCTGCACGAATAATTTCATAGCCAGGAATATGGACCAGTTTTGATGGAAAACCTGGATTTAACCAGGTTTCAGATACAGCTATTAATTGAAAGTTGTGGTTTTTTATTGCTTCCGAAAAGTTGTCAAAGCATGATACTAGAGATCTGACGTTGATGTGGAAAATATGTAAAAAGTTCTCGCTATCAGTACACATTCAAATACCCGATGGTTAAATTTTGTTCGCCATTATTCAATCGATCCGTTAAAGATTTTCTCAAATTTTCCAAATATTTACGCTGTAAAGGGGTTTGATCTGACGCATAACGAATGTTAGAGTTTTCTTGTAGGGTGAATTTATTTTTCAAGATAGTTTTAGCGTCACTAGGATTTTTGAAAATAACTTTCACAGGTCGGGCCTTTCCCGAAGTTGGTTTCCCAATTTGGTAAACTTATAACGGCTGAATGTTGACATTAGGTAACTTTTTTATACTATTAGTAACAACATCTTTATCATGAGCTATGCGGCTATTTTTATCAACAGCCTCAGACTCGTTAATATTATAAATTATTATATTGGATGACCTTTTATTACGCTCATTAATTTCATTGATTACATTTTCAATTGTATCCCCTTGGATTTCCGTCACAGATGTTTTTTTTTGTTTTAAAGCCTCAATTTCAGTTGATAGTTTTTCAATCAACGTTTTCAATTCAGAAATTTCATTTTTATTAGAAGTGCAGTTATCACAATGGAAAGTGGGCCGGTATGTGCTTGCCATAGGAATTTCACAGTGTTTTAATAGTGTGTGGTTCATTTTGCATTAAAAATGAGGTGTTCGTATGCAAAGTGTATTAGTGATTCGCGGTACAAGCATAAGGCGTACATGAAAAACGTGGAATTTATACCATTTCCAAAGCCTGATCAAATGTCAAACATGGGTTCATGCTTGTGGAAGGCGAAGTTTTACGGTAAAAACATTACGAGAAATACGTATATATGTACAAAAAAATTTGTTGGTGGTAGAGATCCAACAAAACTGAATCCACATCCCGTTGTTTTTGTAAATACAAGGTAAGAAAGTTAGGTTAGGTTATTGTATTGTCAGCATGTTTCCTTAAACACAACTGAACAAATTATTAAGTACCTAACGCTATATTTGTAGGCACAAACAAAACAAAGAGGAAGCATTGTAAGATATGCAAATAAGGAAAATGTAGCCCTAGAGAAAGCAGTAATTATGGAGGAAGCAGTAGCGAATGAAGATTCCGACCGAATGTCAATCGACGCAGAGGAATCCCCCTATGAAATACTGCAAGAAGCTAAATCAGTGAATACGCAGGGTACACAGACATTGGGAATCGCATATGTGCGAAAACTTTTCCAGAACATAGAGGAAAAGCAAAATGTAGTGCGTAACGATTCGAAATGTAAAATGTCATTCAATATTTGCAAAACTGATGTTAAAAAATTTAATAATCTGTTTAACTATCTTGGGCCACAAAAAATGGCGTTATTAAAAAAATATATTCGAATATCAACACCAAAAAAGATGCGATACAACTCGTTTTCACATAAAGATAGACTTTTTCGTACATTAGTAAGAATTAGACGAGGTTTCACTGTAAAAGAAATTGCACTTTTCTTTAATAAACCATGTTCTTTTGTGAGCGAAATCTTTTATGTATGGGTGCAATTTATTTATCTAGAACTAAAAAAATTAAAAAATGTTATGTTTAGGTTTCGGCAAAAACGTAAGCCAGCTTGTTTCCGCCCTTTTGAAAATTTACGAGTGATAATATATTGCACAGAAGTGAAAATTCAAATGCCTAAGAATTTTAAACAACAAGGAAATACACACTCATCCTACAAGCATTCAAATACAGTGAAATTTCTTGTCGGTATTTCCACTTCAGGTGCAGTAATTTACGTAACTGATGCATTTGAGGTGCAATATCAGATAGAGAAATATGCACTCAATCCGATTTTCTAAAGCATCTCGTGCCTGGTGATAAAGTGATGGGTGATCGCGGATTTAACATAAAAGACGTTTTAGATGAGCGATCAGTTAAATTAGTTATGCCACCATTTTTAATGGGAAAATAATAATTATCTATGTGCAATAATATTTATTTTTGTACTTAATTATATAAAATTAGAAATTAATTTAAATTCTGTACATATTTGTAAATAAAACATTTTTTTTTCTATAGCACATGTTAAAGTGTGCTTTTATCAACTCAAAACAAAAGGTCAAGTTTTACTTTAACAGCAAGGGTAGATAAAGCAGCACTTTAACATCAAGGATAGATAAAGTAATTTAATTTTATCTACTCCAGTGGGATAAGTAACGCATTACGTCACTCATTTGACACTATTTCAGTCAGGTAATGAAGCTCATTACACCACTCAGTTATGTAATGGTTTCATTACGCAACTGAGTTGTGTAATGACTTCATTACGTAACTGAAATAGTGTCAAATGAATGACATAATGACATTTGTCTACTAAAAGATTTTTGAAAATGACAGATCTGACATTTCTCTTAATGCACTTTTCTCAATTTTAGGCAGTCGTAGATAAAATTTTGTACAATACATGTGTGATAATGCATCATTAATATACTTGTATGCTTACATAACTCGTGCTACGCACTCGTTTGTAACTTACACACACGTATATTCATGATGCTGTTATCCCACTTGTATAGTAAATAACTATTATAACTTTTGTTTAAATTAAATATGACAGCTTCGTATTATCGTAGCAACCCAATCTAGCTACTGACATTTTGAAATGTCATTATTTCTTTTGAAATTGTTAAAGTTCTTGCTATAGAAAAAATATTGTATTATACACGACGATAAAGTTATTTCTATCCACTCTTGAATCATTAACCTCTGGACTTCGTCTCGACGTTAAACGATTCACTCGTGGATAAAATTTAACTTTATCGTCTTGTATAATAAATTACTATTATCCACAATCAACTCGTAATTATACAATAAATAACTATAAATATGTGTGTACGTATAATTATGTATTACTTATATTGTAACAGGATACAAATTTCTTGGAGTTCGTTTTGCAAAATATTCTGGAATAATTAATTTTCGATGCTTATCTATTAATGTATCTTTAATATTATTCCAAAAGTTTACATCAAACTTTACAATTACTACACAAAACCCCTTTGGGGACCACACCATAAAGCTACAACTGTTGAGTTCCATTATAGCCATTGACATTTGCACCTGGTGATAATAAGGGCTCCTTTAAAAAAAAATTACCATGTGCATCACATCCTAAACAAAAATGTTGCAACTGATTTTTCGTTAGTTTTTTATTAAATTCCGAAGGACACATCTTTTCCAAAACTTTCGGACACTTTATTTCAAACAACTGGTTAGCACATCCTTCTTTAGATATAATGCCATCCGGGCTGCAACCTAGTCCTATGAACCGATCATTCATATAAAGGCCTGTTGTTTGTACAGTGAGCGCCAAAAAGCATTGGTCAGTTTCAATACCTAATAAAAACCGATACACTTCACCTATGGAATCAATGATAATTTCTTCATAAATCGGAAACTTGGGAGTTTTGTTTCAATGTTTGACATCCTCCGAAAGTGACAGTTTGGTGTGCTGTTTCACCGTCAAAGATTGTCGGGTCTCATTTTTTCGAGGAAATTGGTGAAACGGTAACGGTTACATCTCAAAGACATTACATGCTTTAAAGATCTTTTTATTGCAAATAGAGGAGAAGATAGTAAATGAATATTGGTTTCAACAGGACGGTGCTACAAATTACACCGCAAGAATTAATACGAATCTCCTACGACAATCGTTTCCAAATAAACTGATTTCTTGCTATGGTGACCTTCATTAGCCCTCGAGATCGCAGGACATAACCACTCCTGATTTTTTCTTTGGGATTACTTGAAGAGCAGAGTATTTACAAGAAAGATAAGAAATCTGGAAAAGCTTAAAATGTTTATTCGGGAAAATATTGAAGCTATACTGCAGGATATGCGGCAACGTGTGATGAGAGATTTCGGCCACCGTTTAAAAGAGTGTATTCAACAAGAGGGGAGTCATTTAACCGACAGCATTTTTCATAAGTGAATCTCCCATTCTTAGTCTTTAAGAAATAGTTCTGATTAACTGTGTAATTTCAGCAAATAAATTGTTATTACAAATTGAAACTGACCAATGCTTTTTGGCGCTCACTGTATAACAGCTGACGGATTAGTTAGCTTTACAGCTTCTTGAAAACCTCTCAGCGCATCTGCTTCATGTTTTATGCCATAATACATACTTTTGGTAGTTATTCGGTCTAGTTGCCAAATATGTTGTCTGCAAAACCGGCGTTTGGCTGTGTCTGCCTGCAGGCCACAAACTTCTTTTGCAGATGAAGCTGTTACCCACAGTGACCGCCACCTAAACCATGCTTCACTATCACGTTGGTTTTCAGTATCGGGAATCATGAAAACTCCATGTCCCTTATGCCATTCTGACAAATTGGTTAACAGTATATTTCGTTGTTGTTTTAAAACAACGACCTCATCTGTAGAATACTGAAAATCGTCGTAGGTATAATTTAATATCGTTTCCCAGTGTCTTTGATTCACTTTCGTCTTCGATGCTTGTTAAAAAGTTATTTATATCCAACGACGTTAACACTTCATTTTGATAAATTGTAGGCCTGGGATCAAATGTTGCCCTAGATAACATTTTTACTGCTGTGGGATATTCAGTTTCTGTTATCCTTCTGGGATTCTTTTCCAAAGATCCCAAACCCCACTGTTGTGGTTTACTGGTTGCCTTAATGCACTGTATCCATGTTTTTCTGCATGGTTTAAAACAAACAGCAAAAGGGCTGCAACATGACTGCATCTACCCAAGGATGATTGCTTACATTCGCATGTTGCAAATAGCACTGCACCGGAATTTTTGGACAGGTACGCAAATACAATACTATATAATAACTGCTTAAATGATTACTTCACTTTTGCTGTAACTACGTACTTCTCTTCAAAGTTGCAGTCTTTCACATTAGTGACGTAGTGACAATATTGAAGGCCTCGTCTTAGTGCCTTGTCAGTTGTCAGCACATCAATTATACCAGTCTCATCTGAGCTGTCGTGTACATCCCCATCAGCAACATTTACTTTAACACTTTCTATTAAATAATAATAAATATAGCCTTTATTAAAATTTTGTGGTATATCCCTTGAAGGAAATGTTAAAAGTAGGGAATTTGGAGGTCTCTGAAAATTATCATACTGGACAGCACCAGAAGAGGTTAAGTTAGCACTGGCATTATTTTTAACATCAATCCACTTTCCTTTGTCCACTGCTACGTCTATCTCCAAAGCTCTTCCAGCTCTTATACAATTTTCACATCTAAAACTGCATAGCATATTCAGAGCCGGATTTAGGGTAGTCAGAGCCCTGGGGCTAAGTAAGAAAAAGCGCCCCCTTCAAATTTAAAAATGAATTAGTCTTAGAATTAAATTTATTACAAGAAACTCAACATTTGTGTTATCTAACAAATTATAACATAAATATATTCTTAATAAACTATTGAACATAACATAATACACATGATAAAGTAATTTCAAAATAAATTTTTGATGATACAACACAAATATTCTAATTTTTATAATTCAAAATACAGATAACATTAATAATTAAAATGAAGAGGATTTTTCAGTGCAACCTTTGCCGTCTTGTTTTTTTATCAGCAAAAACGTCAATAATCTCAGAAAAATCACATTCTGCAGTCAATTCATTTTCAATGTATAAAAGTGATAAACTTTGCAAATTTTCTTGGAGTAAACTACTTCGTACGTAGGATTTTACTCTTTTTAACGCAGAAAATGATCTTTCTGCTGAGCAGTTTGTCATCGGTAGCGACAAAAATATTCCGAGTGCGGTTTCCAAATTTGGAAATATCCCAACTATTTTCTTATCGCGTATATATTTTAATAAATTTAGTGCAGAAGTTGAACTGATGTGTGTTTGCGTCAGGAACTGTTTAAACATGACGCAATCTTCTACTAAATCATCATCTAAATCAGTGATTCCCAAAGTGGGCGATACCGCCCCTTGGGGGGCGCTGGAACGATCCAGGGGGGCGATAGTAGCCTCGGGTGCATTTGGGGGGCGGTGAATAAAAATAAGGGGGCGGTGAAAGCTTAAAGAAGGAAGGGAAGATAAGAAGATTTAGAAAAACCGTTCGTACATATTTCATCTGTTGTGTAACATAGTGTAACATTATTTTTCAAATAAACACACTAAATGCAAGTTACAGATTTATTTATCCCATAAAGACTATGTACCATTATTAAATGTTTTTATTCTTCTTCATACCATTTGTTACTATATTTATTCAATCTGTTTATTTAAATTCGTTTATTCTCCGTTTCTTTAATTTTACTTTTTCACATCCTTTAATACACCATCCAGAAAGTAAATATCATTATAATAAAGGGATTTCATTATTCAAATTTGCTTTTACTTAAAATACAGGTTACAAATACAGAAAAAAATATCATTTTCTCTAGCAATTATAATAATTTCTACCAAATTTCTATATGATATATTTTATTATAACATTTTATATTTGACTTTTTCAGATAATTATTTGAGTTTGGCTTTCACTTTAGTTATTTCAATTTTCAGTTAATACAAATTAAAATCTAAGCTCTGATGTTACCAAATAATTATCCCAACTAAATCAACTTATATGCTTGAATCTTTTTAATAAAATATTCACAATTTAACAATAACTGTATCGAATGTATCATTCATTGAACAATTCTCAAATATTTATGTTGTACTTTTAATGTGTAAATCCCCCCTTGTACTTTTTAATTGCTAAATAATTTAGTCTGTCAAAATAATTTGCTACCTAGAAATACTCTTATAGATAACTATCAGTTTCAAAAAGCTACCACTATAATATCTTTCTGTTTGTTCGCTTAAAGAATGTAGCTTTCCAGGGGGCGCTGAGTAATTTTTTGTCTGAAAAGGGGGCGGTAAGCCAAATAAGTTTGGTAACCACTGATCTAAATCACGTACATACCTTTGTACTAACTTGGTGGCATTACTTCGAATATTATGTTCTTCTAATGTACTTAAATTAACCAAAAAACTGAAACTATCAAACACTTCTATATAAACTTGTTTTCTTCGTTGGAGTTCATTCTTTAACTTATCTAGTATAATAAAGTAAACATTAATTCTATAATGATCACTAGCTTCAAATACAGTCTCATCCCTTCCTTTATCAAACTGTCCTTTCCTTATTTTCTGTCTTATCTCTTGATATGTTTCACAAGATGACAGTTTCTTCCCTTCCGTTTCAATTTTTTTAAATGAGTTGTTGTTTCGTATACTATCGACATATTTTATAAGTGATTCAAATAACGCTGATACTACATTTGCATCAATTTAGATTTTCTGGAGACTCATATTTACTGCGTTTATCTTTGATAAAATATTATTCCAATTTACGACTAATAAACCTATTTCCAGAGAATTAAAGCTACTTACAAGTCCCATGTGCTTCTGTTTTTGTTAACCTAGTGTTATGTATGTCTTCACATATGTAAATTAATGCGTTTTTGAATTTGTCATAACCGTGGTAGATTGCTTTAAGTGAATCAGCCCTAGCAGACCAACGAGTACCTGACAACTTTTTTGGTAACAAGAAACTATTTTCTTTACATATTTTTTTATAATATCCCACCTAGATGTTGACGTTGCAAAGAATGTGTATACATTTTGCAGAAATATAAAAAATCTAGACACTTCAGAACAACATTCTGCCGCACAGGTCCCAACTAGATTTAAAGAGTGCGCTGCGCAAGGTATGTACACAGCAGAATTGTTCAGGTTATAGATACATTTCTGTAAACCTGAGTACATTCCTGACATATTAGCAGCATTATCGTAAGACTGTCCCCTGCAGTCATTTATATCAATATTATATTTATTCAGTAATTCCAAAATTGCATTTAACATATCTGCGCTTTTATGCCCTACGTTACTCATAAATGTTATAAATCGTTCGACAGGTTCACAAACATCATTGACATATCTAAGAATTATACTTAACTGGTCGACTGTTGACACATCAGGTGTGGAATCGACGATTATACAATAATATTTAGATTCCTTTACTTCTTTTAAAATTTTCCGCATTACAGTTTCGCTAAGTATCTGAATAAGTTCGTTATACGTTGTTTTTGACAAGTAGGAAGTTTTTCCGGAACCAGGATTGCCAAGTTTTTCAATATAATTCCTTAAAAACGGGTCAAATTCAGACACTAGTTCTATTCCACCTAGAAAATGTCCATTACGCACGGAACCTATAACTTCTTCACTTCCTCAATGGGAGACCACGAATTACTAAATATTTTACCACAGCCACCACACGTTTTAGTACGTCAATCCAATACTGTTTTTCTTTTAAATAATGACTAACAAGATTTGAGTCAACCCGACCAGACTCTGAACTTCTTTTCACGAATACAGCAATATTATATTTATGAAATTTTGATTGTTCATGTTGATTTAAAAAGCGATCCTCGTGTTTCCAGTCATTCCATCCAACTATTAACGCATTGTTGTGATACTCTCTTTCATTTCCCATTCCAAACATTTTACAGGATAAACAATACATTTGTCCACTGCTCGTAGAATAAACTAGCCATTCGCGCCTTTTACGCTCACCATTAATTAATTTTTTATTATACATGCGTCAGAATCGCCGTTTAAAGGACGCCTGGGCGTGCGAGAACAGGCGATTAAAGCTCGCCGAGCTTTAAAGGTTGTCAAGGAAACGAGTGAATGCAACAATGGACGTGGACGCGACAAAAACGTAAATAATTCTCGTAACTATAGTAGCAATATTAATAACCCTCTCGATTTATCACGACAAAAATTATTTCTAAGTTTTTAGTGCGTAATTTATTTCTAGTATTGGAGGTATAATAAAAAATAGCGTAAAGTATTCGTGGATAACTGGTCTTTAAAACACTTGCTCTATTTCGAGCACTCCGGCTACGCCGTCGTGCGAAAACCCGCGCATGTTTTAAAGACCTTGTTATCCACTCATACTTTAATATACTATTCTATAAAACATTCCTTTTGAAGCGTAACGACTTTGATTTTTAAAAATCATTTTGGATGTAGAAAAATCTAACGTATTTAAGTCCTGGACGTATAGACTAAATTTTTTGCAAATATGTAAAATTAAATCGGCGTCTATCGTGTGCCAAGTTCCAGGATCAGAATAGTCTATTACTTGTGAAGAAGTGGATGATTCGCATAATTCACTAATTTTGTCACTGTCATTAGGATTTTCTGGATTTTCATTTATTACTGCCGCATTAGAAACCGAATCTAAACTCTGTTTGCCTAATTTGCATAAACGATTAAGTATTTATTAATAAATGCATTATTAATTATTACCTATTATTCGTTGCTCCTCTTCACAGGAATCGTTAATTAAAGATGTAGATACTGTAACTGGAACGCTGGAACTGACATTGGCACCAGAAACAGCAAAAAATGAGTCTAATTTAGGAATTTTTGACAAAACCTGCGTAGCTCTAACATCTTTTATTTTATTTAATTTTCTTCTCTGTGCCCCACTAAGTTTTTTGGTGCTCATATTCGTTTATTTTTATTAGGTATTAATCTTACAATTTATAAAAATGCAGTAGGTTAATTACTACAACTTCGTGGCTTTGTGCGTTAACACCGTCGCGCCGCGCCGTCGCTATTGCAATAAGTCGCATGGATGAAGTTTGCAGTTTTGCAGCGATGATAAAGATAAAGAACCCATAAAACGCCCACCTGTCCAGACGACGAGACACGTCAGGGTCCAGACACTATTCTCCTAACGCGGCGTTGAGTCATGGGTTTTCATAGTATAAGCTATAAGGCTATTTAAAATTGTATCGATAACCGTCGTGGTCGTTAAAATACAGCTCTGTGATGCATTTTTATATTGATATTTTTTGCTACGTTCTTTTTGTTACCAATTTTATTTTGTTTAGCTTTAGTTAAGTTTTTTAACTATTCGCAAATATCGCAGGCGCCCCCTTAGCTGTGGCTATAGCCCCAATAGCCCCCTATATAACTCCAGCACTGAGCATATTAAAATTCCTTAATTTAAACAAAAACATTAGACAAAATTACCTAACCACCAATTCAGCTATTTTGCCGTTTTTTTTAAACCACGGCATTCCAACCATCTCTTCAACTCTTTAACACTGTGGTCTGATATATTTTCTGAGCGAAATTTTGCTCCGGGAACATCATCTTCAGTTAACTTTACTGAATTTGCATGCTTCTACTAACAAACACTAACAAATCTCATACGAACCAGGCAACCATTAACCCGTGTTTGTAAGTATAGTTCAATATTCACCGATAGAGGGCGCTGCTTCTGACGTCAAAGTAAGGTCATTAAATTAATAAGGTACCGCCATTCCATTACTCGCGTGAGAATGTGAGAAAATTGTGAGATAAAGATAACAAATACAAATTTCCCAAGTGCAATAGGGAAGACACTAGTTTTTGGGGATTTTCTTTTTGGTGTAGTGGCTCTGCTGTAAAGTGAAATTATTGTTAGTATGTTTGTATTTGTATCCCCAGTTGGAGCAAATTGAGCGAGACTGATAGATATAAAAAATTACTAATGGAGGTACCTTTTGATATAGTGATCTTACGTCAAAGTCGAATTCATCCATTGACTTATGAGTAGAGACCGGATTTATATGCAGTAAAACACCGCATTATAAGTTGTTTTTATGCGCTTAAAAAGTATCAATATATGCTGTGAAAATGTTCAAATGTAGTAATATATGCGAGTAAATAAAAAAATATGCTGAAACAAAAATTTCATTTATTCTCCACATTTTAAATATTTTTTTCATATACGTAGATATTAGTGATTTATTAACATTCTAGTTATAGTATAGTATAGTAAAATAAATATTTTATTTAACACTAAATTGAATTGCAATAAATGACAAGAAGTTTGTTGATATTGTCAACTGTAAAATTGTGAGGCTTGTCTGAAAGAATATTTTTATACATAGAAAAAGATCGCTCCACGTCACATGACGTGATAGGAGCGTATTTCATTAAAGATATTTCTGTGGGGTTCATTTCAAAATTCTCGGCGGCGATTCCCAGCAAAACCGCACAAATGTTTTTCATTTTTTCATACCCCGGATTTCGACTCAAAACATTTTCAAGTTTGGTTACCATTTTATTGCCTATAGCGCCAGGAACCAATTTTAATTAGAGTTCCTATATGTATTAAGAGTTGAGCCATTGGATCCACAAATCAATGACCATGTGATGTGGCAAAGATATATTTCAGTTGTTTTAGTTGAAAGAAGTATGCATAAAGTTTAAAATCGGCAAAAATCAGGTACTCCATGGTTTGTGGATCCAAAACAAGTCACCCTACATGTCCCAACTCTTTCATATACAGGGACTCTAATTTTAATTTGTTTGCAACATTTTCGGTTATTTTCAGAGCGTCAGTTAAGAACATCTGAGAGGTTTCCAGCTCCTTTATTGCAGATGATAATTCTGAAAAATGCGTTTTAATAAAAGCCAATTGTTGAGGAACAATCTTATTCGAGAAACATTCTTTGCAATTTTTAAGAGCTGCCGATTCATCTCCAAAATCAAAAAAAAATTTTTTGAGTGGCTCAAAATTATTTGCATAAAACACTGCAGCATCAAGCCATGTACCCCATCTTGTAATAATGGGCTCAGGTGGTAACGACAAATCAGGATCAATTTCCCGGTAATGTTGCACTCGCAACGGAGCCTTCAAAATGCTTTTTTTGCCATTTGTTGATCAAGTTGTTGACAGCAGGGTATTCCAAACGTACCAATTCAGTTAATCCGTTCAACGCGTGAGCCATACAAGTAAACTGAATTAAATTTGGATAAAATATTTGGAGAGCTTGTCCTGCTTTAAGCATGTAGGCTGCAGCATCAGAGAGCATTAACTTGATGTTTTCAGATTTAACTGGATTTGGCGAATACAAAAGAACCAAACTATCGTTGACAAAACGAGCGATAGTTGAATGATTGTTTTTTTTCAACGCTGCAGTGTGAAGGAGGTAAGACACTGGTGGTTCTGTGTCACTTAATACTCCAACGAGTATGTTTGCAATATAACGCCCACATGCGTCTGTAGTTTCATCCACCACAAAATAAATGCTGTTGCCAATTTTCTCTTTTATAGTATTAAGGCGCTCGTGGTAACATTTACTTAAATAATTTTTGCGCAGCGTTGATTCATTTGGGATGTGCCGATTACAATATTTTTCCAAAAATGTCCGAAAGGCCGGTTGTTCTAATTTGTACCACGGTATATTCGATTGAGCCATAGTATTACATAGATCGAAGAAAAACTCATTTCCCAATTCACCAGCTTGCTGTGAGTTACTGGCTAGCGTAGAAATGAAAGCCTGGTGAAGTTTGCCAAACGATTTCTTCTCTGACTCCCTATGAAGCTGTGTCGATAAATGCTGGTCAATCTGATATTTTTTATTTGACGTAACCTAAAATGACCAACATTTATACTGTAACAGGTTAAAATAAAATAAATAAAATTATATTCAATACTTTTAATAAGCAGAGTACTAATAAGTGCTATAACTATTTTGATTGTTAGAATTACATTTAAGTTGTCAATACATTTTCAAAGGTGACTTAATCTATTCATATTTCAATTTTCGACATTGGAAAAATAAGCATTTCTATAGAAACAACAAATGCTATTGTATTCCATATGTCAAATATTTAAATTTGCCGCCATACATAAAATACGTTTCAGTATTAATTACTAGATGTCTCTAGGTGGTGTTCCCTATGTGCAGGCCATAGTATTTAATTTAGTCGGCCATGCTGCAACCATAGATATATAAGTACAAGATACGGCGTGCCGTTGATATAGTGTAACAAGACGTACCATCTATTTCTGTCACTCTCAATGCTTGAATTACGTATAGCGCTATCCTTTAGAGAGGTACTTGGACTCGCCATTGAGAGAAATTCTGATAAAATACATTTAATTCGTGTTACATGGTGCCAAAAAAAAAAGTCTTTTTGGTCTCAAGATGCTACAAAATGTAGAAAAGAAGTAATCGTATAAATAAACACAAATTAGAAAACATAACCTCAACAGGTAACACTCGATAACCTCACTCGATGAGGTGTGGGGGTGTGCAAGATATTCACTCGCTAACGCCTTTGAGTTTTACGGTTGATAATAATAGCCAAAGAGGATAGATCCTCTTTGATAATAGCAATCAAAACCATTGCTAAAGTTTAATTTTTGAAGAATAAACTGTGAAATTGTATGACACTTCTGACGTTTTCATTTCAAAACTTCAAAATTAAGCGTACGAAACATTGTATGAAATACGTCTAAAGGGAGAGAGAAATAAAGTGATATAGGTTAGAATGAAATGGGGGAAGGTACCGAACTCCGTGATATGTTATTTTAAGATTCGACGTACGTTTACATGTAGTGAACGTATCCTGTACTAATATATCCATGGCTGCAACATACGCACAGCTCCATCTGTGATATTTAATTTCAACCTTTGTGTAACGAGTGGCACTTAGCACTTTTGTTAGAACATGCGGCAAGGTACATGGAACCTTTCTAATGCAAAAACTAAAATTTGTAAAATTTGGCACTTAGCCCCTTTGGTACTTCCACTCTTCAATTGTTGCCGATGTAACAAATATTGACCACATGGTAAAGTCAGTGGTTGTATTGCATAATTTTTGTTTAAAGCAAGGGTGCTCCAACATTTACTGTCCATCTGGATATGCTGATGCCAACGACGAAGACAATGGAGATCTGAAGTTCAACCTTCGACGTCTGTTGGAAGATTATCAACAAATACTGCCGCCAAGTTATGTTACCAAATTCGCGATGTTGTTTGTCAGTATTTTTCCACCGCCGTGGGAGCTCTTCCATGGCAAAATGAAAGGGCTTTAAGAAGATGAACACTACGCTATTATAAAAACTATACCAACATTCTTGCGTTGTTTTATCTAATGTTTTTTCATTTAAACTGAGTTGTTTAAAAGCGCTATACTGTCATATAATTGTATTATATTGTATAATAATTAATGCATGAGTAGTTTGTTACCTCGTCTTTAGTGATTGTATTTAATTTCGCTGTGGTAATTTTTACATTATTCAAGTTGTTTCTGTTTTAGTATAATTTATTGGTTAGGGATGAGATTTCAAATACTACTACAAATACTGATGTATAAGGGTAATTATTTCAAAGTAATAATTTCTAAATATAGAATTTAAAAAAACTTATATGCATTAAGAGTGCTAAAAATAATGCAGGTAGCTTCATTATGTATTAAAGTGTCGAGCCCATATGAAGATCATACAAGATTCTAAGTTATTTGTACATTTTTTATTTATTTTTAACTAAGGTGTTCCATAGGAATGATTTAATAAGACAGAGGAATGACAGAAGTTCCTTTTATTCATATATTGAAGACAAAACTCGACATTTTTAAAAAAAATTTCATGTGTAACAAAAGGTTTTTTTTTAAATATAAAAATTAAACACTAGAAAATATAAAAACTAAACACTATTAATGGCAAAAATATTAATTTCTTATTGTTCATATACGTCAATGTTTCTCTCAAACTGGTATAATATCTTGGTACCTCGTTGTTGGAATATTTTAGGTAGTGGTAAAATTTCTACTATTTGTTCATACCTGACATAGGATATGTCGTATTCATCGGGTTTAAAAGTTTGTTTATCATTATTAGCGTCGCAAATTCTGAGGTATATAACTCTTACCTGGCGATCTTTTTCCAACTCGCTTTGAGTGACAGCAACATATCGGTAGCTGGATCGTTTCGTTTTAAGCTCAACCAGCAAATATACCCCTACCTTAATATTGCTAGGTGTCAATTCTTCATTGCTTTCTGTTCTGGGACATTCACTTGGGCCTGCCTCTTCCTCGTCTGAATATACATCACTGTAACGAGCTTTTCGTGAGGACGATTTATGTCTACCGGAAAGAGTATATTATTTTCAAGATGTTTATCAGTTAAATGGTCAAACATGTATTTTAGAGTAGTCCAGTCTGTAGAGATGAAAAAATGCCTTTGCTCAACAAAAAGTGGAGTATGGACGGTTTTTATATATGTTGTTCAGGTCGGGATACTGATGAAAAATCCAAGTTTTCGACCTTGGAGGGGCGCCGCGCGAGCCGCCATCTTTGATTAAAGGTGCTAAAACCTGGTCTTTTCCAACTAGCTCCGCAACGGTTGATCCAACGTCAAAAAAGTTCAATATAAAGTTAAAGGAGACAAGATTGTTGACATTTTTTGTAAATTAATTTTTGTTGTAAGTGTAATATGTAACCAGTTACAGCGGCTGAAAGTTGAACATTTCACCAAAATATCGTTAAACTTTATTTTTGTTGGTACATTTTGTAAGAACAACTTACACTATATTGTTTGTAATATTTTTCTACATCAGAATAACGTTCTATAGAGAAATACAAAGTATGATCAAAAATTATTTTCATCTAGTGTAGCTATGGAACAGTTCTTAATTTATAAACGCAACTATAAGCCACTTATATATTCGCACATGTAGTCGTTGTTTTTTATGGATATCGGTTTGATGGGGACAAAAAAATACCAAGACTGCAGAAAGACTTCTCCGATCGAAAAAGCAGCTGTCTGCGGATGTTATTTCGATGAAACAACGCCGGTTCTAGTTTCCCAAGAACGATTTCTAGCAAACGAAAAGAATAAAGTCCGTCTGATTTCGATGCTGTAAAAACATTCGAACATTACTGTACTACAGTTAAGCAGGCTGAAGAAAATGCTGATGTGTTGATTGTCAACCCGGCGATTTCTTTGTGCTCAACATTTGATGCTGTTTTCGCCATTGGAGAAAACGTCGATCTTCTAGTTCTGCTGACGATATTAGCAACATCTACTTTCGCAAACCTGGGAGAGGCAAAATTGTTGAAAGAGTGTATTCTGCAAATAGTTTTAAATATGAAAAATCAGCTGAGAACATTTTGTTTCTCCATGCATTTAGTGGCTGCGACACAATGTCGTCCGTCTACAACCAAGGAAAAACAATTTTTTTTCGCTTGTCCAGAAAAGCACAAGACTCAATGACACTATAGGCATATTCAAACATCACGATGCCAAACCAGATGCCAGCACGCTTTCTCGTTGCTTTGTGTGGTGGCTACATGGAAGAAAATACCTTGGAAGAAGTCCGTTACCAAGAAATTCAAGTGCAAGAAACACATTTAATTTTGCTTCTTTGCCACCAACGAAGGACGCTGCACGGTATCACGCATTTAGAACGTATCACCAGGTCCAACAGTGGTATGTATGTAATTGAAAAAAATTCACGAGACTGGGGCTGAAAAGTTGGCACGAATGGACTAACTCCAGTAAAAATGACAGAGAATCCATCACCCGAGACTTTATTAAAATTAATTTCATGCCATTGTAAAAAAGGATGCGGCGGAGCATGTGGCTGCAGGAAAAGTGGGATGAAGTGCTCTATTCTGTGTAGATTCTGTAATGGCCAATCATGCGAAAATCCACCAGAAGTTCACATCGAGAATGGGGACGAAGATGAGGACATTTCATCACTGGAAGTCCCAAGTCTCTGGAGCAATGACTTCGAAGATAACATTGAGGATAAAGAATCTTATGGAGACGTCAACATCTACCGACCGGGGCCTTCAAAAATGTAAAAAAACTAAATAATATAATCGCGAACACGAAACATCACTAAACTGGAGCATCTGTGGTTTGGGCCTACTGGGGATACCACAATAAAAAGAGCGCCTATAACTCTACCTCATGGCGATGTGGAAATGAGTTTACTATACGTTTATCAAATTATTATAACTACGAAACGAATAGCCAGAAATAATACAAGGAAAAATTTAAAAAATGAGAAATTACACAATTTTTTTGGAGAAATGTTCATCTTTCCGCCGCTGTAACACCTTTCATATTAGACTTACAAAAAATAGTTATATACAAAAAATCTCAAGAAGCTTGTCTTCTTTAACTTTGAATTAGACTTTCTTGGCGTAGGATCAACCGTTGCGGAGTCATTTGGAAAAAGCCAGTTTTTAGCACCTTCAATCCAAGGTGGCTCCTCGCGCGGCGCCCCTCCAAGGTCGAAAACTTGGATTTTTTATTAGGATCTCGACCTAAACAACATATATAAAAATCGTTTATACTCCATTTTTTGTAAGGCAAAAACCTCTACTGACTGGACTAAGATCCAAGAAGATAATTCCAATGATTAACCCCAAAAGAACTTAAAGAACTAAAATTTAATTTAACGAAATGTGTAAATGGTTCATTTTTCACCTGGTGGACTTTCATCGTTCCAACAAAGTTTTGAATTTTGCCTTTGCCCGTTTGCTCAGCCATGTTCTCTATTTCTCCAGGCTTAATAGTAAAATACGTGATGCCTTTTACGTTTTCATTGAGCATCTTTTCCAGCAATTTTAGAGAAGCTACGTCGTTTCCTTCTGCCACCAATCTGTCAGCAGTTCTTTTTGTCACACCTCCTACGCCATCCGGAGCACCTTTACCATGTCCAGCCTCCTGGTAATGCCAAGTAAATGATTGAATTTTTGGATAGAAACCTTTAAGCCTAACCGCTAAAAAATAAAACATGGTTTTGTTCCGGTATTGCGTCGCTGGACTGTCGCTAACGAAATGTAAATTATCCACATTATAATTTTTGTCTATGAAAGACAAAATAGGTTGCAAATGGGCCCAGATTGCCGGGACATTATGCTGAAGGTTTTCTGATAAGGTGCCGAAACATTGTTTCTTAAGAATGTCGCCAGTTTTTGTATAAAGTACAACAGTATGTAGCGTAATCTGTTGTCGCGAGCCGCCAAAATGAAAGGCCTGGATTTCTTATGAGTACTTTAGATTGTAATTTTCACTAAAATCCATGTGCAGCAAAGCTTCATTTTTTTTGTAAATTGAGCTTTATTTCTTTAATTGCTTTGAACTGATGAAGAGCTCTTCCCCTGTGCAGGAGATATTTAATTATGTTAGTTTCAAACTCTGCCACAATAAGGGCATTGGTACATAATATTTTTTCCTTACTAGTTTTCACAACGATTTTCTGCTTTTGGTTCTTTTTATCAACGTAGCTTTCTTTTTTTAATATCCATTTGAAAAAGTACTCCTCAGTAGAAGGATCATAAGACAAATATTTAACTTTTTTTGTTGCACATTCATTGCACTCTCTAAGAAGACATTTTTCTGTATGGTTTTCACAACAATAAGACCGTATAATATCACTCACAGTTATTTTATTTAAGATGCCCACTCTACAAAGACTCTGTATAAGCAATTCCATATTTAGACATGTTGCGCAACCACAAGTGTCTCTTGCTGAAACCTTTCTGGAAACTATGTAAAAAGGTTTATTTTTACACCAGAAACTGAAACTCACTCATATTTCGATGAAGTTTTAAACATTTTCTGTGCAAATTTTTCAAGGAATCGTTAAGATATCTTTTTTGCTTTAGAATACCATTTTTTGAACGATAATCCTTTTTGCCTGGACATATTCTGCTATTTAGGTCGGACTCTAAAAATCTCCAAATGGCATTTCTCATTCTATTAGCTGCTATTAGTCTGATTCTTAGTGTAGATCTAGAATATTCTTTAATACGACTATCCTTTATAATTTTTCGTACGTTATTTGTAATATGATACTTCTTTATCACTTTTCTGGTTATCACTTTTCTGAACGCTCGTTTCTCTTTATCACTTCCCAGCTGACTATAATTTTCTTTCAATTGATCTTCCATTGCTTCGGCAAATAATAGTCTTTTAACCACTTTAGGTTTCCGATATTCGTTTGAAAGTATCTCATTTACTCTCGTGCCGGGAGTAGGTAGACCGCTATTTTTATTTCTTTTCTGTTTTCGTAATCGGTGGTACCTGGACTTATACTTCATAACCTTTGTCTGTAGTTTTTTTATCAGTTCATCTTTTTTCTTAGATTCTCAATATCTCGCTTTTCTGTTTTTTGCTCTCTGCGCTTTCCTGACGTATTTTGCGGCGTCTCTTCTAGTTGAACTTCTTGTCTTAATTCTTCTTCATTTGAAAAAACAGGAGTAGACGGTGGTTTATTTTGAAGGAGTATTTCATATTCTCTGCTAATATGTTTCTTCTTTAGCCGATGATTTTTAGAGTTGATTCGCCACTGCCTTCTTTTCATGCGTTGATCTCGTGTATTTAATTCTCCTATAGATCTAGTAATTTTCTTTTCTTTTTTTCTTAAGTAGTGTGTTATTTCTTTTTCTTTTAACTTTTTCTTACCTTGGGGGTTTTGTTTAAGTTTATCGTAACGCCTTTTCTCGGCTTCTCTTTTTCTTCGCAGCCTTTCCTCTCTGGACATCGGCATGTTGAACTAGAAATAATTAATGTGACAGACTAAGGGCCGGTTGCAGAAAGCAACGTTAAGTCTGGTGTTAGCTGACGCGACGTCAAAGTGAACAAAAACGAATCAAATCTCAAATGTTTATGGTAACTAATACATTAGTAAACAAAATTTGATGCGATTTTGTTCACTTTGACGCGACGTTAGCTAACACCAGACTTAACATTGCTTTCTGCAACCGGCCCTAAAGGATTTGTTTAGGGTCGACATTTCAGAAAAATAAAGTAGAAAAGCAACTATCGAATGCATTTCGTGAATAGTTTTGGCGCAATATTATTTCTAAGCAATTAAATACCATTATCGTCATTCCTCTGGTTTAGACGTCATTCCTCTGACTCTAAGACTGCCAGAGGAATCAGGCCAGAGGAATGACTATTTTTACATTTCTAACCTCAAAATTTGCTGGTGCATATATTTACGGATGTTTCATTGTTGTTTATATGTTTTACAATAAATTCATTTTTTAAACTAAGTTTAGTGCTTACCAGAGTAATGATGATGCTGAATGTGACACTTTAACTTGATTCACCATTTACGTAAACACCTTGAAAACAAAATAAAAATGACTTGTCAATTTTTATTGCGCCAACAAAGAACAAGGGGAAGGCACTGTTCACATTATACACAGACCATTGGATCCATCTAGTGGCTAATAATAAATTCATAAAAGTGCTCCAGAGGAATGACTACATAAGTTGGAGACACAACTTATTATTTTTTTTAAATGTTTTGTTTTAAAGGATTTTTTTAAGTTACTATTTGTTAATTTAATACATAATTATGAATAAATAATCAATAAAATAACTGAAACGTTCACAGTACCGTTTTTATTTCATCAAGATAATGTTTAAGAATCATTGGTTACGCGCCAGAGGAATGATGTTTAACATGTTTAAAAACAAAAAATAAATAGCGAACATATTTTTTAAACAGTTTTAAAAGAAGGCATAATTACAATCTTAATTTCTGATTAGACCTGCAGAAAGAGAAATTATTGACATTCTTAATTTTCTTGATAATTAGTGGTACGTCCAAAATGATCATTTTGAAATATTTACCCATAAAGATACATGTTCAATATTAATATATATAGCTAGGTATTGTATATTTTTGTTATAACATATGCAAAATACATACGAGCCTTGTTAAAATGCTTATTCTTTGTTCCACTGTAATGCTAACTGGGACTTCGTAATAATTTCAGGTTTATAATTAATTTGGAAAGTGCCCCTGTAGCATTAACAAATATGCCCTTTTTAAGATTGGTAGCTCTAGTATGGGTGAGGGCTCAATTGACTATTACTCTGACGGACTTAAAGAAACAGGTTTGACTACTATATACATTTATTGCCTACTCATGTACAAAACTAAAATAAAATGGATGTTCTTCGTATAAAGTTACAATTTAATTATATTTGATTTTTCGTCCTGGTTTTCGGAGACGGTAGGCCACCTCTTATGCACCGATGTATACCCGTGGGCTTCGATGTATAAGGTCTGCGAGATCAAGTTGGTACAAGTGGAAACCAAAATAAAAATTAAATATGTCAATACGTGTCGGTGTAAACAAAAGGAAGATTCTGATTTATTTTTAATTATGAAATGACTGGATCGGAACTATAATTTGTTTAAATTAAATACACAACTGCACACGTGCAACTCCCAGTGATAAGTTAAGAGTGCAGTCGACCTTTGACCGTAGATCAAAATTCCTTTCGAGGTTATCTTATAAAACGGCGCGTGTGAAGGCCGCTATAATATATGCTATCACCGGGTAAGTATCTAATTTGTACAACTGCTTACTATCTTCTACATGAAATGTGAACTGACTCTACCATTTGCAAATATTTAATGCCAACGAAATTTACTCTAAAGTACTTTGAAGTATATGCAAATTCAACTCTATTCTGACAGGTGTTTAGTGGCTTTACTAGATTTGAGTTATTGTTACTTCAATGTTCGTCGAGGTTATATCTAAATGTTAGCTTTAGTCTTACGGAATAAATCCAATTGAAACTCGCCGATATTCCAGCCGAGTTCGATTGTATTTTATTCACTCTGTAGGATTGCCTGGATCGCTGGCCCACGAAAATAAGTTATTTCGATAACCAAATATAATCTTAATTCGTGTGCGAACGCTCGTGACAAACCTTACGGAATTATAAGAATAAAACATGCACCATCCGATTCCAGATTGGTGCGAAATAGCCTTATTGTTTTCAATTTACAAATAAATCCTAATAAACGCAGTCCGAAACCAGAAATACGTTTATGTAGGCAGGTACCTGGGGGAGATCGAGTTAATGTTTCGAATTATTCAGGTCGGGTTTCTGGTGATCCAAACTGCGGGGCATTCGGTTTTTAAACGCTGCCTTCGGCTCGTCGAGTATCTTCGTGGTCGAGGAGCAGGGATGCGTCGAAAACGTAATTACGTTAGGCTCGCGCACAGCGAAGAATCTGCAGGTTGGAGCGCTAATTGTTACAAGCGTACTTTTAAATGCAACAATGATCGATTGTTGTTAAATAGCATTTAAAATGGGAGCGAAACGTTACACCACAATTTAATGTACCTGAAGTCAACTTGTCAACAACCTGCTTAATTGAAGTTTATTGTTTAATGGTTTGTTATTAGCAGCACCAGAAGCTTTAGTCCAATAAGCAAGGGTTTTTTCCAGGGAAAAAATGTAGAAGTTCTTTTCTCAACGGTTCTATATGTTTTTGGGGACGCTGAATCCGAATCTAAGGTTTGCCACCTCACCAGACATCGGCTTCACAACGAAAATTGCAAAAAACCTCAATTTTTCGGCACTATTTTGAGTTTTTTTACTATAACTCGAAAACTAAGCGTCTTTCGATGATACAAATCCTATATCAAACTAAACTAGACACAATTTCCTTTAAAATGCATATAATAACTCTGAAGTTTGGAAAATCCATAACGCCACTAGCGCTTGTTCAAGAGAAGCCATTTTTTAACTCTTCGCTAATAAAGTCAAAAACGCTATTCTAGAGTGTCGTCACGTTTTCTTTTTAGTCCTCTCCAGGCAGTGTACTGCTCAATCTCTTGGTGGATGGGCGCCGGTCTCTCCACTGTGGAAAAATATTATAATGACAATTTGATAAGTGAAGGTTCAGTTTATAATTTACTTATAGTGAAAAAATTCTAGATTAGAATTACTATAATAGTATGAATTACCTTCTATCTTCTCAGGTGAGACGTCTTGATCGTCATAACTCAACAGTATTTCTACATTAGAGCACCTTCCTTCGCACTCTAAACAAAGTCTTGAGCACTATAACCCAACCCTTTTACAGCCGCAATTGCCCTTGCAGTCCTTCTGGCACTTGCAGGCATGAGTTTCAAAAGCTTCTCTGGGGCTGGGGGTGAAGGGTCGTGATGGGAACCAAGTTGCCTTTGATGACGTTTCATCGCCACTGCTTCGGTGGTAGAATATTCCCCAGCCACTGCTGTATTTGGTGAAACGCACTGTAACTGTATTGCTGAGTTGCAGCTTTAGTGGGTGGGATGGATGCTACATTTCCACTAACTTTGAATGCTGACGACACATACTGTTTGTACGGCAATTTATTGATTGAAGTGGTGCGATAATCTCCACCATATAGGGCCACCAGAAACGTCGGATGTAGACTGGGAGGTCAGGATGCCTTGTAAGGGTTTTCAGGAACTTGGCTTTCCCTTGTTTGAAAATAGCAGAGGTGGAGTCACAACCACTGACAGCATGTATAAATAGTATATGTTCTGCCAGCCTTTTGTCGATGGCGCTTGGAGGATGGTAAACAGATGGAAGAGCTTTACCTTTACTTGGCTTTAGAAAATATACATTAGGAGACGTCAGGGTTCCAGTCATAATAACCAGGAGGTCTATATCCTCACCAACCAGTACAACTGTTTCATGCTCTGCAGCAAGGGATTGGGCTGTTTGCACAATCAGAGTGTCTGCATCTTCGCTTGCTTGCTTCGTCTCGATTTGGGCTGCACTGAATTTCTGTAGAAGCATGTTAATGAATCTGCTTTTGTTGTAGGTATTAGACAGAAATTTCTCCTGGGGGACTGTGGGCACCATTTTGTCATTGAATTGGATGTCAACTGACTGCATTGTGGATCTTCTCACACGCTCCATTTGTTTAGTGCCTTTCTGTGCATCAAAGTAGCCGTCGAAGGCAACTACTGCAGTTGCCATATATTTTTTCTGGACATATTCAACATAATTGTCACAAATTTGTCCGAATGTCTCGTTTTGTGGCCACACAACTCTGTGCAGGACGTATAACTGTTTCATACATAAGAAATGGTATTGAGCATCAGCAGCTGCCAAATCATGCACTGAACGAATACGATGTAAAATAGTATTTGCAGTTTCATCATTTCGATCTTTGGGCAATCTATTTAAGTTTTTGGCTACAGTATATTGAGTCACAGAGTACACAGGATTGTGGTGTCTTTTTAATTTGTTTGTTTGAATAAATGGTGGCAATTCCTCCCCACAAATAAAACAGTGGGTTTTGAATGAAAATAGAGACATATTTGAACGAAGTGCAGGTAAATCCTTACTTTGTCTATTCCTCTTACGGACAGCATTAATCAATTTTTCATTAGTGTAGCTCTTCCTACATTTTTCGTGAACCTTAATCTCTTTATCGATCTTACATCTTTTAAACAACACTATCTTTCCATCCTCTCGACATCTGCTTGCTTCAATGAAACCGTCCAACCCCTTTTCCTTCACTACACTCGTCTTGGTGTCATCATCTAACATCCGTCGCATATGATACACTTGCGAGACATCTTGACATATACTAACTGGACTAAAAATCGTAGGTACAATATACGATCGCTGCAAGAGACCAACTAAATAGTCAGGTGTATTAAATATAGGTATAACTAAAAAATTGACCTCACTGACGTTCGACAATTCCTTAAATATGACCTGGTATAGCAGGTATTCATAAAATAAGTGATTTTAGGTGTATGAAGTTTATAGTAAGGCACAAGAGCACAGTTAGAATGGCATTTTTACCTTTTTTAAAGGATAGTCAAAAAATTACCTTTTTTCACACGCGCTAGCGTCGTTATAGATTATCCAAACTTTAAAGTTAAGATATGCATTTTGTAGGAAATTTTGTATACTTTAATTCGGCATATGATTAATATCTTCGAAAAACGCTTATTTTTCGAGTTATAGTAAAAAAAATTGAAAGACTGCCGAAAATTTCAGTTTTTTTTCTTTTTCGTTACTAAGCCGACGCCTGGCGAGGTGGCAAACCTCATATTTGGATTCAGCGCCCCCAAAAACATACAACCGTTGAGAAAAAAACTTCTACATTTTTTTCCTGGAAAAGGTGTTTCTGAACATTTGATGATTCGACTACTTGTTTAAACAACACTGTATGCTATTCATGTACTTATTTGGGTATTTCGCCACTCTGAAAATTAAAAATATTAAATATCGGAACGTTTTAAGGGACAACCTGCCCTCGTTATTAGCGTATAACAAATAAAAATTAAATCTAAAAAACAAGGAAGTTAGCTCTTTCACTGGGATCGAAGAACGACCAACTTCCAATGAATTGCTTTGTCAGCGTCAAGTTTTAATTTTTAATTGTTAATCGTTAATAACGAGTGCAGGTTGTCCCTTAAAACGTACCGATATTTAATATTTTTCATTTTCAGAGTGGCGAAATACCAAAATAAGTACATGAATCATATCACGCCACAAAGAAGTTTCAGAGATTATCTTAACTGTATGCTATTATAAAAAATATACAAAGTAAATTATTGTTTATTTATAATAAAATAATGTATTATATTTTAACATTATTCCCCCTCGAGCAAAAGTTCAATTGCCCTTCGTTTAACAGAGCGTTGGTCTGGTGCCATTTCCTGCAACATTTCGGCTACATAGTGCCCGAAGAAGCTGTCGGTCGAATTCCGGGCAGGTTTAATTTGGGCTACGATTTGTCGTGCCGCATCGATCAACTCGTTAGCCACCTTGTTGCTGTTCCGTCTCACCTTTTTGTTTGTGGTTTCCCCCACAGCCGT
This sequence comes from Agriotes lineatus, assembly GCA_940337035.1. NCBI lineage: Eukaryota > Metazoa > Arthropoda > Insecta > Coleoptera > Elateridae > Agriotes > Agriotes lineatus. The sequence goes on along the minus strand of OW679196.1, from coordinate 133,213,548 downwards.
GAAAGAGGGAGTATACTTGTTGGTCGTTGGAACCTCGCTGTGACTACAAAATTCCAGTTTAAATATTATCCCAGCAAAAGTTGTTATAAACTTACTGCGACTCTTCAGGCTCCTGTGAAGCTTCGGGCTCCGGTGATTCTTCACGCTCCTGCAACTCTTCGGGCTCCTCTAATACGTCATTACCTATTTCGGTCTCCATCATAAATTGTGTTGCGATAGCAGAGCCTACATTAAACAAACAATGAAATAAACAATTTATGCAAGCGTATAAATACTTACTACTTGGTGCTGCTATTGTTACACAACTTTTTGCAGCTTTTGTAGCCGTGTAGGTAGTTCGGAGTCTGATGTAGGGTTCCAGAAAACTCAACACCTTGATGTACGGCCATAAGGCGTAATCTTCGTCGTACTCCTGACTTGAGTGTGTCACCCTCATTTTCCTTTTCTTCCGGACGTATCTGTCTCGTAAATTTTTCCACATCTTGCGACACTGCTCGGCTAAACAATAATTTGTGTGATACCTGTTAACTACCATAATTTTAACATTTTACCTGTTATATTTAATATTCGGCCTACTTTTTCACAAGTCCCCTGCTTCACCATGTCGTCCTTAAAAAACCTATTTGACTTATCATAAATGTCGGGTTATTGCCGAATTAGCTCGATGAGCAAACCAATATCTACTTCTGAAAATTTAAGGTTATGAAAATCCTCTGTTTATATTTTCAATAATTATTACTTACGTTTCTCTCCCATTTTTCTGTGCAAATAACTTTTAATACTAAGCTTACAATAATAACTAACTAACTAACGCTATAAATAATACTAAAAACTCTGGTTACAAACACTAAACACATCCACATTCGACAACACGCTTTGCTTCCTGCGCAGCAGGTCAAATAGGTCCGCGCAAAATTTGTCGCCTTGTGATTGGTCGAGTAAATCCGTTGACGCAAGACGTTGGCGCCAAACTTGAATCTTGGGCAACTTTGTCGCATACGGAAGCGGTGCAGCGTTAGCGTTTGCGTACGACGTCATTTTATAAACGGTTACATTTGAACCAAACAGTTTAACGTCGGCGTTGCGTCTGCGGCCGCGTCAGCGTTATCGTCAAACGGGCGGGCGTCAATTTATAAATCAAGCTTAAGGCATACTCTTTTTTTATAAATCAAATGAATTTTTACAATCTTTGTTTAAATACTGCTTTCATCGTTATTTAACAAATCAAGTTCTTGAGATTCTGCACTAGACAATGGTGATGGTTTATATTGTGGATTTGTATCTGCAGTACCTGCTTCGGCATATATGTCGTATATCCATACTGAGAGTGAGGATGATACTCAGAGTGCCGCACGGAATACTGTTGTGTTTGTGAAAGTAATTGGTTGTCTCTAGACAGTGGCTAGTGTTCCTGAGGTTATGCGTTGTGCTGGCTGAACGAAGTAGATGGCTGATTTGTTGACGACGAAAAATCATATTGAGATGCGTTAGAAACTTGTGGCGAATTTGCCTGTACTTGCTGTCGTGCTATTAAATTATATATTTCAATCTTCAGTCTTAAACGGTTGTGCTCGGGTACTTTCTTAATTTATTTAAATAATGAGAGGTAAAATAGTTTATCTTCATATTTCTTTGTAGCAGGTGGATTTTCTCCCGGAGGTCTGAAGTTGCTCTCACTGTTTCCATGAACTGATTCGGAAGTGTCGTCAATATTATCATCCTCTACTTGAAAACGACTGTCACTTTTTTTGCACGGTGGGTTGCAAAAATGTTAACTTTTCAAAATACGCAGGAGTAGATTTCGATATTACTGCTGAACCAAATTGTTAAAAAATTTGAACAAAAGGCTTATTTTCCTAACTGTATCGGTGAATTGGACGGAAAGCACGTTCAATTAATCAGCCTCCAAACTCCGGATCTAGGTACTACAATTATAAACCTTTTTTTCATTGCTGCTAATGGAATTATGTGACGCTACTGCTTCTTGGGGGTCGACGTTGAAGCCTACGGTAAAGATAGTGACTCAAGAGTTTTCAACGAAAGCACCTTATATACAAAAAACTCACTGAAAAGTCGTTAAATATTCCTGAACCCAAATTCATAAAAAACAACGACGGTAATAATAATAAGCTACCAAACGTGATAGTGGCAGATGAAGCTTTTACCATATTTACTGAGGCCATATGGTGGCAAAATGCTGCTACACGCAAAAAAAATTAATTATCTTTAGCTCGGAGATATATTGAATGCAGATTTGGAATTATGTGTAACAAATGGCAAATTTTGCACCGAGCCATAAACGTTAAACTTGACTTTGCTGAAAACATTGTTAACCCTTAAGTACGTACACATTAAATCAATTACGTTTACACTAACACACCGTCTGAGGAACGCGTTAAAAGAAATGACTTTTTTGCATCTAACTAATTTTCTTTTGTCATGGAATGGATGAATGGATAATTCATTACCATTAAAACTATACGAAAAAGACGGTCTGGTGCTTTTTTATGACAAAATATTTGAAAAACTCGAAATAGAAACTATCCTTTTATTTTTGACACATCTATATTTGCCAATGATGTACAAAAAACTATACGTAAAAATTTTAAAAATATTTATTCTCGTAATAAGGATATACAAACAAATACACTTAGCAAAAAAACACAAAATTAACAAACCAATAAAAAAACTGCAAAGCCTAAAGTTGAGCTTGGTCGGAGTACTCTCTGCACACTTTTTTGCGCACTCCAAACAGATTGGTCTCTGGCAATGGAAGCAAAAATAGGCTTTTCTTCTTGTAGTGACAAAGTGAACAATCTTTTCTTTTTTCTAACTTTTCAACTCGCATTTCTAAGGGCTGCTTAACGACGTCTTCAACACCGAACCGAAGATTGCATATATGCTCAATCTCAGTTTCTTCGGTACAAACTTACTTTCCAATCTTTTTTTGATATGAGGTTCCACAAGATGATATGCTAATTTTTCGATAAACTTTGAGCGTTCTAGGTGCTCAATATTCCTGTAAGATTCGTAAAGTATATACGCATTCACTGTACTAATGTCAAATAGTCTAAAAAATACTGCCATAGACCACAAAATGAATTGGAGAAATTTTAAAAAATAGTTATAGTGTCAAGTTTACGCAAAAAATATACGAATTTTAGACATTGTTAGGAAGAATAGGCAAATTAACAATAAAAATAAACTATGTCTCAAAAAACGTTATTCTTTACGAAACAAATATTGGTCATAGTCGGGGTTATTTTGGGCGGTGCTGTTTTGTCGGTGCACCACGAGAAATACAATAACTACGAATTTGAATCAATGTTTATTTCTTAAAATTCTAGTTACAATTTTATAAAAAGTACCATTATATGTTATCAGGCGTGTGCTGGGACTCGACGGAGGGCCCCTAAATTTGCAAGTGAAACTTTTACATTTTTCAAGGTCAAACGATCTAAAATGACAGAGTTTTAAGTCCGTAAATATCTTCTGAACAATTAGTTTCGGAGGATAAGGTAGGGTAACAAAACTCAAGACATGAAAGGTAAACTTTATTCAAACTAAAAAATATTAGAAACTCAAAATGAATTTAAAAAAAATAAGTGATTGATTATAAGTACCTAACGTACCTACGTGAATAATATAAATAACAACCACAAAGCAACCACTAATAGAGCGATTTCTCCCACAGTAAGCTTGTATAAAAGTTTCAGCGCCCTACAACGGGTGGGCCAGAAACTATTCCAACAAGGCGGCAAAATTTAAATAACGTCATTACTACGATATTTTGATTAATCAAGGATATGCAGTCAACACCAATAGAAATTTTGCATATACATAATTTGCCTTCATCAGAATCTCGATTTTAAAGTTTTTAACCGCATAAATCGTAATATGCAAAATGTTTAGAAGTTCTGAAGTTTACAATAATTATGGAAAATTAAAACAAGATATTTGCGAATAACAAATATATTCTAAAATTGATTAAGTAATTCAAATAGCAATATTATTTAATAAGTATTGTTAATCTTACAATAGTCGTGCTCAATTGTAACAATGTACTTTGGTTTAAAATACTTTTTGTAATACCTACTTGTTAAATATTTCTTTAAGGACTGTTTACTACTGCGTAACCAGCCTCTTTACGGCCCGGCCGTAAAAAGTGTCCGTAAAGACCACGGCCTGCTAAACTGTGTGCCAAACGTCAAAGTGACGTTTGTCACACAAATCCAGCAGCAAGCAAGCCTTCAACTCCACATAGAAGAAGGCGCAAAAAACTGCTATAACTCCTGAACATACGCTAAAATAACTTGCTCATTCAGAATCTTAACGTCTTTAGGAGTATCTTCATCATTTTCTACAGATGTCATAAGTTACGAGCTGGTTACAACTTAAAACTGCTTACAACCATACACGAAATTGGAAATTACTGACATTTATAAACAACAGTTGCAACGTTCTACGCACTCTCAATCATTCTAAAATGTCATTAGACAAACCTAGCGTTTTGATGAAAATAAATTAGAAAAATATAGATATGACCGAATTGTATGTAGGTATTACAAAAACTATTGTACAATACACGTCCGTTAGGGCCTTTACTGCCTCGCCAGTATTATTCGACTCGCTCTTCGAGCTCGTCTCACAAATTCTCTGGCTCGGCAGTAAAGGCTATCCTAACGGACTTCTACTGTAAAATACTATTTCACGCATTTTAAATAATTTTTCAGTGTCAGTTTGACGTATGAGTTTACTATTTACGCACTTTTCAAAAATCAGACAGGTGACACCACGCTTAACGGGTGGGCCAATCTCTAACAATTATTTGATTTGACAGATGCATTCAGAAAACGTTTCTATTAGTAGGTTTTTTATGCCTTTGGGAAATTTGTATCTCCTACTCTAAATCGGCACAATTTGAAACAACACTACTTCACATACCGACCCATCATTAATTATAGTTTGGTTCACAACCTTGCCGAGTGGCGACACTAGCGCCCTCCGACGGGTGGGCCAGTCCCTAACAATTATTTGACAGGCGCATTTAAGAAACTTCTCTATTAGTGGTTGCTTTGTGATAGCAACTTATACTTGCAAATATATTTGCAATTCCTTGCTTTTGATACATAAGTTGTCAATTATGGTCTCAGGGCAGATATTACTCGTTATTTCCCTCTCGCAACACATCAAAAAAGAGTTTCAAAATTTTCTTGTATATTGCAGCTACGCAAACGAGTGTTTAATAATTTTAGTTTGGAAAATGAACGTTCACAAAATACCTGTGTAAGTGAAATTGCGAGAAGAAACTTGTACGCATTGGAAAGTTGTTTAAATTTAGTAGAATATACATTATAATTATATAAGCCTGAAATACACAAGATACACAACTATTGAATTTGATCTTTTATGTCAATGTTAAGACTTTCTTCATTTTCTTGCTCTTGTTCATCTCGATCACAGTCTTTAGCTTTAGATGTCTCATAAACGTCTTCAAAGTCTCCTATTGATAATTCAGGCCACAGTTTGGCAAACGTCTGAAAGCCGTGTATAAGATTCTTTGAAAAAACCTGCACCTCATTCAGTATTTAAAAAAAGTTGGGAACGTGAGCATAGCACCATGGGTGTATATGATTGAGTGAATTCTCTTCCAGTATGATTGTTACACCTTTGCATTGACCGTTCATATTAGAATCACCGTCAAATGCATCAGCTGCTTAGTGTTCAAATGAAATTCTATTATTTTCTAAAACATCTTTCAGTGTTCCAAACCAAAACTCTTCAGATGTAGAAATAATATATTTTAGACTTATAATATGTTCTTCAACTTGACTGTCTAAAATGTATCTTACAAATATCGCGCACTGCTCATGAGATGAAATATGGTCGTGCCGATCATTACCGAATATATTTTTGCCTCAAGAATTTCTTGTGAAATAACCCTAAAATTCCTTTGCTAATTACTAGAATGATACTGGTAGTAGTACGGTTGCCTAAGAGTGGTATTAGGCTTCCCCTTCCGCCACCAGGTTTAGCAGCCATAGCCACTTTGGCGTGTTTACTTTTCTCCATTACCGTTGATACATGTTTATTCATGATAACGTCAAATTTCGACAACAATAAAATTATTTCTAAGAGATTTCCAGAGTTTTTGAATTATCAGTTAAATCATATGCAGCTGCACCCCTAAAACTTCGGAAAGCAAGCATCTGCCCTATACGTTTTATAACTTCAATAATTCTGGTCATAGCAGACCGTCTGTCTATGACTTCTTGACAACGCTTATCAATTGTGTGATAGAATAACCCGATTTTTCTCTCATAAAGGTTTTTACAGAATCAGAATGATCTGCGAATGCTCATGTTCAGCAATTCTGTGGTACATGTGTGTCAATTTTTTAAATCCATGTATAAAGGAGATTTAAAATTACTGCCATATACAATACACATTGTGCAATAAAGAGATTGATCATCGTTGTTGAAACTAAGCCATTTTCGACTAGATTTGTCGTTTCTAAAATAGGCTTTATTATATCGAAAGGCAGTTCCTTCCCGAAACTCAGCGTTTTTGGTTGTAAGGGACATTGTTAAAAAAAATTGAAATTTCACTACAATTTGGTTTAGAAAAGCTTCGCTTATCAATTATTATTGCAGGTGCAGGGTCAAATAAATCCTCATCACTTGGTGTACTTACTAAAGATGAGCTCAATAAAAGTTTTGTGAGCGTATTTGTTCTGTATTTTTCCCTAGGTACATTATTACAAATTAGTATGCGAGACAGACATATAGCTTGTAAATGAAACTTACCTAAATTTGCAGACACAGCCTGAGTACTATTTTCTTCGTTTCTAGCTTGAATTTGACTACGACTAGGAAGTGACGGAGAGGTTGATGAAAACTGCTCTCGTTGTTGATCTTGTTCATTGGAATCTTCAGTTTCAACTTGTAATGTTGTTCGCTGTTTGGCAAAAAACGGAGTCAACTTGGCAGCTCCGCTGCCGTTCTTACCACTAGCGACTGGCCCCTGATAAGTAACGACTTGTGCCCGGCGCGCGCATTGCGCATAATCACCCTGTTTGAATTTGTTGAAGTAGTAATCGCCTTAAAGTTGCCGAAAAGCGACACTGTTGTGATGTGTTTAAATAAGAAAAATAGACATTGTACTTACTCAACAACACCATTTCAAGTGGATGGACTTTTATAATTTCACTATTAACATGTAAATAATTTTTTTTATTGGCAACGATTTAATTTTTAAACAGTTTTCTTTCAATATTTATTAATTTTATTTAAGTTGGTAAGGTTAAGTATAATAGTGCGAGTATTAGAACAAAATGATAATATTGTATGGTATTTATGTACGAGCAAGAGATGGAAGAGAAGCTACCATCTTGTTTCGTTCCTCTGTTGAAGGCTTCTTCAATTTATTCGATTTATTATTCTTCTTTTTTGTCGAAAATAGCCTTCTTTGTTGGTCAATTTTTTTATTGTGAGGAATCGAGACTTTCTGCTTGAGAACTTTGTGAACATCTCTATCCTTGACAACTGCAGCTTGTAAAGTGGGTTCTATAGGTGCGACCAACTTCGCAAGAATATGAAACTGCGAGTCCGACTCAACTGACTCCAAAACAGAATCGAACCACCTCCTCATTAATTCTTGTTTCTGTTGCAAAGATTTACCTTTACGTAGATCATTCGAGCCAGTCGTTGATAGAAGTTTGTAGATATCTTCAGCCTCTGCATTTCTGGAGTCGACATGGATGTGAAGTTCTTCCTTTTCATCTAAGAGAAAAACGAACGTGAAACTAATGCTTAAGTATAATTTTCTTTGTCTTTTCTTTCAACATAATGCACAATTATCAATACAGTAGAAGCTTAATTATCCGGAACTTGCTTATCCTGACCTCCGTATTATCCGGAACAGGAGCAATTTCCAATTTCACCGTTTTATCCGGAACTCTTGGGTCTTGGTCTCTGTTTTATCGGGAATGTTGCAGTAAAGGGAACAATTGATTCCCGGAAATCGTAAAGAATGGTTTCAACTAGAAATTGATGCTTTATTTCGTCAACATCCTTCCCTAAACTTTTAAATTCATCAATTCAGATTTTTGCACTCGGTGTTGTACATCGCGTGTATATTCTCATTGCAAAATGCAACAACCGAAGGAAATGTCTAACTGCCCTTAAACAGGCATCAATGTTGTCTTTATTTACAGATAATGTTGCTCTTATTTTGTATTGTATGAATAAAGTGTTTAATTCTAAATATCTTCCTTTTTTAACTATCTGGCTTATCTTGAATTACGAGTATCCAGAATGGGTCTGCCCCACGTTATTCCGGATAATCAAGCTTCTACTGTATTAGTAAGTATGGAACAAAATTACTGCGATGCAACCATCTGGAATTTTTCAGGACTTTTTCAAAAGCATACCCACATATTGTTTGAAAGCTATTCTGAATATATTGGGTAATTCAAAAGCGTCTGACTATCGTCCAGTTCTATGTTCAGATTTCAGAATAGCTCGAACAATCTGGTAAACATTTATACCACATACACCGATTTGGCTCAATAGCAGCATGCACCTGTACCTATAACCTGCACCCAAAAAACAAACCGAAATTATATAAAACCACAGACCTCTTCTAGTTTCATTGGTGTGCTCATTGACTTTACAAAGTCAAATAAGTAGTCTGGTCTTAGAAGGCATAAAAACTGGAAATTGAATAATATTCACGTAGTTTTTGATTAAAAATGTGATTTACTTAAATATAAATAAAGCCTATTTCGGTCTTACCTTCTGGAGCCTCGTCTGCAGTACTCATAATAGCTTCTTGGTCCAGTATTTTACGTCCCAAGAGGTGGATATGTTTGCACGTATTCCTCCAGATAGATGAGCCCAGGTTACTGCAAGAATACTTATGGATGCAGATCTTGCAATCAGAGCAAGCCAGCTCACATTCAGGGTGCTCCACGTCAGTCTTCTGTATTTGATAAATCTCAGGGGCTTTAGATGAAGACGAAAGTACTTGCCATCCATCATTAACTTCATTCATCATGTTGACGTCTAGTTCCATACTGTTTTGGTGTCTTTTGCACAAATCTCTCAACTTACTACAGATCTTTCCAAGGGCTGTCCAGGATTTTTTTCTGAGAGCGGCACAAGGGTCAGATGGACGAAATGTGTTCTGAAATTTGGTATTAACAAACAACATCCAACAATAACTGTAAGAAATATACTTGTAATTTTAATATAAAGGTTGTTAATATGAAAATAGTAAAAAAATTACATATACAGGGTGATCCAAAGTTAAACCCCCAAACGTTCAGGACTGATTTTTCATATAATTCTTCTATAAATTTATTTCCAATAATCCACCCTCTCCGAGTTCGAGTGAAAAGGAGAAAAATGCGAAAATGCCATCTCTTTGCGACAGGAATGGAGTTGATTCTGTCTTAGACGTTGAAAAGTATTGGAAAAAGCTGATCTGTCAGGCAATCTCTTTATCGGGAATATACGGTCGTACTCAACTACTGCAGCGCGCGCATTGCCATTACAGTACCCGGAAATAAACACAATATCACCGTAATCAGGTGCAGTGTAAATATTTGGTATGATTGTGATTAAAGTACGCAAAAGCACACTTAAAATGCACTATAATTCATGCGGCTTTTCTGGAAATGTTCGGTTTTTTTAGAGAGAGTTGCGGATTCCTCTTCATAAATCCAGTATACCATTCCTGAGCAGGTAAACCATTTTTGAATGGTGTTTTTATATTATTTAAATTCACATATTCTGCAACTAATTCCCATAGTTCTTGTTTCTGGCAAGGATATCCCATTCTGGAACGTGCCATAAGGCAGTTACTTATTTCTTGCTCAATATCTTTTGGTAAAGCCGTTGGTGGACCAGCTCCTTTACAATCCATAGGTATTTTTCTACCATTTATTCTATGGTAAGTCACCGTATTTGGAATTGAGTAGGTTTCTTCAGCTTGTCGATAAGTTTTATTTTTATTTGTAATATCAAACACCGCTGCTTCGAGGTCCTGAAGAGTGTAGGAAGCATCTGGCTTTTTCTTGCGATAATGTCGAACCATTTTCGCCTAAATATAAAAAAACTACATGTTTACAATTACCCATACAAGTAGTTTACAATTACCGCAATAGTTAAAAACTCTGAGCCAATTGTAAACAAGTTTGAACAAGCGGTCATTGACATTTTCAGCAACATTTAGAGGTTAAAAAATGCATGAGAATTGATGCCAAACACTTACACATAATTCGTACTGGGGCTAATTCCTATGGTATATAAAGCAATTTTACAATGAAAGTGTTTACCATTACCCCGTGTTTACAATTACCCGCATTAATCCTACATGTAATAAAACAAACTAAAAAATGTATTCAATTTATTTTTTTAGTATGATATGGTTTAAAACACGAAACATGAAGTGCTACATCACACTTTTTACACCTAGTTGACACCTTCTTCTGACATAATCGACAGTTTGCTTTTCTTGTGAAACGATCAAGTGGTCCATGGTGCCCAAAATAAGGCCTCATGGCTTCGCCAACGTTATGATTTTCTCACAATGGAGCGAACTCTTGGAATAACTAATTCATTTTGTTTATAAAAGGTCTCACTTTAGCAAAACGATTTGACTTATCTACATTGTTGTCGCAACTGAAAATGAATTTGAAGCGATCTCTAGATATGGCACGTGCTACAAGCTCATTGTTACTATCCACAGCATTTTCCCAAAACATGCTACGCCTAGGAATTTGTACATAGCCACTAAGACACAGAACAGCGAATAAAATTTTCATTTGAGCTGTAGTGATGTTTCCATTTTTATTTTTATCAGCAGCATCTTTATTGGAATAACCAACAAAGATATTTATTACTTTGTTATTCCAAAAGAAATAAAAAAGTTCAATTGGCGAATTATCATTGCGTGCAGAACTTCGTTTTTGCACCACCAAATTAGTTGTACGTAATTTTATTAGAATTATTTTCAATTAAATGTAAATTTTGTAGTTGTACCTGTTTTGATTTATTTATTCGTGCTTTTATATCTGACAGTGGCAAATTGTCTTCACTGTCGTCACTATCAACATTATTGTCATTTTGCATAAGTTCAGCATTGGCTCCAAGTTTTCCAGGTAAATTGCTAATTTCCATAAAGTCCTCTTCGCCAGAGTCCTCATCACAGGATCACACGCATTCGTAGGAAGTAAAACTGCTATTTCAATATCATAGTTTATTGAGTCATCTTCAATTAATTGAAGAAGATCGTGTAAAGTAATGCCTCTGCAAAAATGTGTACTTTTAGACACTCATCTGCCTACTGTCCTTTTAAAAGAACACCTAGTTTTTGTTAAATATCAAACATGCTTTAGGTAATTTGACCAAAGTGAGCAGAGTTTATTGTTAAGTGAAACCATAACACATAATAATATAGTAGAATTTATTGAAATTTGTGCTGGTAAATACTATAAATACTCAGCATGTTAAATTGAGGTCTATTTGTGCATCCATCATAAACTTTTAAAACAACTGCCGCACATGCACACTTGTCACACCAGTAAAAACTATAATACACCATTCCTTGACAGTCACTTGAAATGTTGCCGCATACCCATCGATTGGTATTAACGAAAACCTACTGAAACAATTGCAGTTCACTGTTACAACGCGACGTCCTTATAGAAGGACAGTAGGCCTATCTACTTTAATTGATCTGTTTCGTGTTGAAAGATTAATTTTATAGGTCTACAAAATCTGCTGGATGATGGCCTTGCATTTTGCCATAATATTTTTCAGGGTTTGTCTCAGAATACAGTCGAAGGGGCACAAGACTGATGGATATTAAATATTCATCAGAGTTTTCTTCGTTCTCGAAAGTTTGCTTATATAAACTGTGACCTGAAGATCCACCGCAGCCCCATTTGAAATATAGAAACAATTTCTTATCAGTCACGGTGTCTATAACTTTTCCTAAATATGCACATTACCTTAGTATATATAGTATGGTCTATAAGATACTGTAGTTCTATCTCCACAAGAGTATCAGTTACTGTTATCTTCTCTAGCGGAGGGTAACAACGTTTTTTAGCTTTTGCTAAATAATAGTATGATGGATATATATCATATCTCCTTTCAACAGTTCCCATCTGTATCGTTTTATATTGATGCACTGAAAAATTATTAAATATAAATGGAGCTAGTGCTTCGTCAGGAGAATAAGGTGGTTGGATTTTCGGAGCTGATAAAAGACGTTTTGCTTCTTTATATTTTGTAGATCTTTTTGGAGATGCTAGTGCTACCTCTTGAATAATATTAGCAGCGTATTTTTTTCCCAGAATCGCGGGCACTAACACCTGCTACGAAAGCCAATTCTTCATTATCCAAAGATATTGCATTTTTCTTCGTTTACTCCGATCACTGGAGCAAGGAAAGTTTTTGGGTGGGCGCCCTGACTTTCGGGTTATCTTGAGAGTTTTAATAGCTGAAAACAAAGTTTTTAAATTAGTTGGTAATTCAATGGTCTGCTCTAAGCAGCTTCCGTAGTGACGTTTAAATATGTCCTCGCGTCGATATTTAGCCACCCATTTTCTGCGAAAATTTTCACTGATGTTTTTGATAAAATTCTTTGTTTCCTTAACACTTAACTGTACTAACACTATTTATACTAAATTTAGTCAACACAAAATTAATTAGTTCATTTATACGATCGTCCTTTGGAGTTGTTCGCGACAACTCGAATAATTGTTTTCTTGTGATAATTGGAAGTTCATCTGAAAAAAATTTAAAATAAATTATATCGCACAAATTCGTAATATGAATGTAACGAATATTAAACGTATATATCGTGAGCTGTAGATTCCACTAGAATTGACTGTATGGCGGCGTGTGATTATATAACTTATTCAACTTTGAAGTTTGAATTTACAACCCATACGTAACTATTTTTGTATTACTTTTTTCCATATTTACTATAACCCCAAAATTAAAATTAATACATACCTAAAGACATTGAAGCCATCATAATAAAACACTTAAATTGTTTTCTCGCAAGTGCACAAACACAACAAATAGGATACAAGTTTGGAAGCACACTGAGTGACGCACAGATGAATAACGGGTTTTTCAATTGTTTGGACACGTGATATTTTTCTAGGAAGACGAACATAAGAACTTAAAAACATTACTCATAGTCCCTTGATGTCTACTTTACGTGATTATTAACAAGATTTTGGTGTAAATAAATTTTCCCAAATTTGACTGTTGTCAAGCTGGTTGGCTCTACTTACACACTGTGCGTCCGTCCCCGTGCGTGTCAACCTGTCAACTTTGGTATCACATTATTCATAAAAAGTTTATTTTTATTTTATTTAGAAAATATACAACATACAAGAGCATATCATTAAACTTATTTACTATTTATAGTTTGTACTCTTACACGATCCAAATGCAGATGTTGGCAGCACAAAAGCAGAAAGGTTTATTCTATGTAGCAAGTCCTGATTTTGAAACAAAAATATCAATATTATGTTCATGGACTTGAATGAAATGTTCGTCACAGGTATAACTGCCTCAGCAGTATCTTTTTGGAAGGACAATGTGTACCCATTGCTGTGCAACGGCCTTGTATAGTACACATAGTACTATAAATTTTACTTTATTTAAGCCCTGTTCAATCTTATTGTATTGTAATAAAACCAAGTTCTATTTTGCTGTGTTGTTTTTCTAGTTTTGGTATGTGCTCATATTTATAGAAACGCCGTGTCTAGAACCACGCTACCGTGGAGCGATACGAAAAGAATTCCTCTACGTCGAGTGCGTCACAAATGATATGACATCAATTTCTTTCGCGTGAGAGGTACAAATGGCACACAATTCACGTAATTTATGTGCTTCATAGATGTTATTACAACAGTAACGTAAAATAGAGATGCATTAGTATACAGCCTGTTCAAAATTGAGTGTGCACTATTGCTATCTCGGTTGCTATTATAGCTACGAAGTTGGTTAAATTAGTAAACTAGTAGCATATTTCGTGCCGATTAAAATGGCGTAAACAAAAAAACAATTGAGCGTCGCGTTTTTGACATGTCAAAAAATTCATTTTTTTTAAATAGAACCCCCTGTATATTTTGACGTCAATCGATAGCCAATCATCTTCTGAACAAAAAACTTCTTATACCCTACTATCCTAAAGTTAATAACAATGGAGCTATACGCCTGTTCAAAATTAAATGTGCACTATTGCTAACTTGTTTATTATGGGAGCTACAACGTCGGTTAAATGGGCGAAGTAGTAGTATTTTTACGTGAATTACAGTGGTAATTATAAAAAAACAATTGAACATCGCATTTTTGAGATATTTAGCAAAACGTTTTTTTTTATTGGAACACCCTACTTATACATTTTAACATATTTTGAAATAAAATTCTAGCACCTCATTTAAACTTGATTGTAGAGAATGTAATGTTATTTCAGAATAGGTTAAAACGTATAGGGTGTTCCAATAAAACAAAATTTTTGCTAAATATCTTAAAAATGCCATGTTCAATTGTTTTTTTATAATTACCCCCGTAATTCACGTAAAAAATACTATTTCGCCCATTTAACCGACGTTGTAGCTCCCATAATAAACAAGTTAGCAATAGTGCACATTTAATTTTGAACAGGAGTATATCTCCATTGTTATTAACTTTAGGATAGTAGGGTAAAAGAAGTTTTTTGTTCAGAAGAAGATTGGCTATCGATTGACGTCAAAATATACAGGGGGTTCCATTTAAAAAAATGCATTTTTTGGCATATGTCAAAAACCCGACGCTCAATTGGTTTTTTGTTTGCGCCATTTTAAACGGCACGAAAAATGCTACTATTTTACTAATTTAACTAACTTCGTAACTATAATAGCAACCGAGATAGCAATAGTGCACACTTAATTTTGAACAGGCTGTATTTGGTAAATCAAAATGTTACAATAATACTTGTTTACAATAATAATCCTCAACTAACATGTACTACAACAACTTCTACAGAACCAGAATTTATTCTTGGGTTTTCTACTTAATCCGATACAGGTAAAATCATACCACAAGAGGCACGCACTACATTGTACTACATTAATAGGTAGATATACATTTTTCTTCCAATTACCACATTCACGCGGAGTTTTTCGTTCTTCAGTACATTTTGGCTGTAGTGTTTGAAATAGTTATTTTCATGACAAGCGTCGAAAGTAGCAAATATCGTGCGAGTGTTGATTAGACAAACGAGGGCGTAGCGAAGCGAAGCCCGAGTGGATCTAAAACACGAGCACAGATATTTGCACTTTCGGGCGAGTCATGAACACTATTTTTTAGACTACCACTCAAAGTAAATTCTATTTTTAAGAATTGTTTTTATTTCGTTTGCAAAATTGATCGTTATATTATTATTGGTACAATTATAAAAAATTAGAGCTTGTTGGAAGCAGAGCAACGAATAGAGCAAAAGCGTCTGTATTATTTGAATCACGGTCTGCTTAATTGTGTGACAAATGTCAAAGTGACGTTTGTCACACAATTAAGCAAGCCGTGATGTGAATAACTTTGTGCCGGTACGATATGACTAGCACGATATAATATCGTGCTAGTGTATGAAATTGTCAACTTTCTCTGTAGTAGGCTGCTGTCGCGATAATGTTACTTTCATACGTGGTCGTCTAAAAACATTTTTTCTCGAAAAATTGTTGCACAAAGGTTAAATCTACCTGACATCAAACATGGCTCGTGATATTTTTTATGTCATTTTCCGAAATTAAATATTCTTGATGTAGAGCGGAATGTACAATGTCGTCATTTTTAGTTAGTAGTTTCAGAAGAAAAGCAATTTTTTCAGTATAACTTTTGTTTTCAAATGGCATTGGATGTAAGTTGCCCCTTTTCTTTTTAACCCAATGACGGTCAGATCTGACCCAGATGGTCGACTTCTCTTTTTAATTGCCGAAGGCATAACGATTTCTGATATATGTTTATGTGGTATTACCACTATCACAATGGACTAACTACAGAAGCAGAAGCAAGTGCGGATAAATCATTGTCATGGTAATGATTATTAAGCAAATCTACATCTAGCATAATAATAGGCATATTCCCAATATCAAAGTCAACATTTTCGTGATTAGAGTTTTCGTTTGCGCCCATTTTCTTTGTGTTTGTAGTAGTAACTACGCCGACTTTCCCTACCGTTACTTCTTTTCCATCTTGCCATATGGCCACTATTTTTCTTAAAATTATGTAATCGAATTGAGTATTTCCTGTATAAGTAGCCAAATTTGTCAATTCACCTGTAATAGCAATTGCCCTTTTTATTTTCTCAGTAAGTTATAGAAACCGCTGTTTATTTTCGCTAGTAATGTATGTCGGTGAATATGTTTTGATTCTACGGTATCACACTGATTCCGTGTTGAATTTGCAATAGAGAAACTTTTGGTCCACCTTATGTTGCACAAATCTTTATCAAAGAGATTCAAGTTACTTTGTTGCCTCACAGCAAAAATGTGACGGCATGGTAGACCCATTGACGTCCATCCATGCATTTACATTCCGTTGTACTCACTATCAGGTTGATTTCACAAAACATGTGTTTTCAGATACATCGGATAAGATAGTGGGATATCGAAAACTATAGTTTGTAAGAAGTTTTGAATACTGATCCTCAGGGCTACCGTTTTCTACACTGTACCTTATGACAGTTGATGTTAATACTACTTCTTTTGGTGTAGTTCTACCGAATTAACAAACATGCTTTTATAAATTGCAGGAGTGAGCTATGTTTTTGGACCACTTGCTTTATCTTATTGTTAATAGATTCCAATCTATCGAGAGTAGAGTTTTTGAAATTATTATTCATGTATTTAGGTACCCATTTGCTTCTAATGGTATGTCAGTTTCTATTGTAGTATGACAGAACACTTTCCGGAACACATCGAGAAAACTCTGCATATATGTACGTCCTATGTCGTTATAATCGTCCTATGTTTTACTGTATATTAATTATTCAATTAATTCCAAAGTTAAATTTCGATTTCCTTTTAATATGCCAAGTTTTTCACTCGATATTTCTCTTCTAAAAGTCTTCATAGTATGAAGTAAGCAGATATAGGTAGAAGCACGTAAACTTTTCTTTTCAAAACTTCTCTCTCAAGTAGATCTTTTTCGGTCATTATACGTTTTGTGTTTATTCATTTTGGGTTTACAATTTTAAAAGACTGAATTAGCCAGTTATAGTGTCTTTATCTTCTACAGACAATATTACTATTACTATTCTGCTTTCTCCATTTGAATCCTCGAGCAAAAAATATATATACAGTACAAAAATTCTTGAGTAATTTATATGTCCCGCCAAAAGCTACAAATTCAGGCCACGATTCCATATTTTTTGTATTGCAGTTGTAGAAATGAACAAGCCTTTAAAAATTGTATTTTCTTCTAGTATTGACACAGTTCCTTTGCACTCTTTCTCAATAAACCGTACTACTCTAGGCAAATCTTCATCATCTTTCCTTCTCAGTGCCTGCTCAATGATGCTTAAATCCTTTAGCATTGATTTCTTACCTTTATCTTGAAAAATCTTATTTTGTAATTTTTTCGTGTTTTATCCCAAGTTTTCTCAGCAGTAGTTAATTTGGGTTTTGGAGTAGATGCTCATAAAAATCCTATGAGATATATCTGATTAGTTTTGAATACATATTTTAATATTATATCTTTTTACCTTTGTTGATTCATGACACTGATGGTTATCTATAAACGAACGAATTTCAAGACTGTGTCCATCCGAGCTTGCCTTTAATTTGATATTGGCGGGACAATTCATTCGATGAGTATTACAAAGTAAGTAGGTACATGACAAAAAGTTATGTTAAAATAATTAACAGCATTTCCTGACTCGCTTTAATCTCTTGCCTTCGGTATTAAATTTCTCACCACCATGTATACAATAGTAATGAATTTCATAGAATTTAGTGCGATCATTGAAATGTTTCTTTGACCGCACATTTTTTAATGTTCTGCTAGATCGTTTCCAAAACTTTTGTTTTTCATATGCTGATACAAAAGTAGATAATTCTTCGCCGGCGCCGGTGCATTTCCCGTGTTCGAAATACATATTGGTTGTTTACATACCTCTCACGTGAAAGAAGTTGACGTCATATCAGTTGTGACGCACTCGACGTGGAGGAATTATTTTCGTGTCCCTCCACGGTAGCGTGATTCCAGACATGGCGTTATAGAAATACTGTTTATGTATGCATTTTAAACTAAAACTTATTAATACAATTAAAATTTTACTATTTATTATAGAATAATCCAACTTAAATATTACAGTATAAAATAATTATGTAATACAAACATATTTATTGATTAATAACTGAACTTACTACATTTATTATGCCGCAAGCTATCACAATAATATTGTCCGTTTTCTGAACCAAGTCACTATTTATACACGAATGAGGGCATAAACTTTTAAATTCACCTACACGGCTAATGACTTGTTCATTGTGGATTTGTAAACTTGCAATACGCTTTGTTAAAATCACCTCTTCCAGGGTTCATACTCTGAATGCTTTAAAAAAATATGGAAATAGTGACCCAAATTTATGAAAATACGTACCAAATAGTGACCTATGGTGTACATTAAACAAGTGCCCTTGGACAAATATAAACTTTATTTATATATTTATTATATTATTACGTGGGTTTCATATTTTATATTGAACTCGAAGAAAGAAGTACATCTTACACCTGATAACAGTCATAACTTAACTTGTTAAAATATAATGAACCAGAAAACTACTTATTTGATTTAATTTTTTTTTTGAAGATGATTCGATATTAACTCCGTTTTTCTTTTTTGTATCATTGTTTGAACTTTTTCAATTTCTGCATCTACTGCTCTCTTGTCTTCCATCCGATTTTTTACGCTGTCTATCATGGCTTGAGCCACATTTGCACCTACTAAATCTTCGCTCTTCAAGGAACGTTTCAATTTATTGTGTGCTTCGTTTAACAGTCGCTGCGAAGTTTGCTTTTGATAACTTGCCTGAGAAGAATATAATTTAATTATTTTACGTGTTAAATCAATTAATTCGGTTCCAAATAGTAACTGACCTCTTTAAGTTGTCTTTTTAAAAAAAATCCCGATCTGCTAAGGATTTTTTTCTTTTTCAATTGCCTTTTGGGCTTCTTCTTGCTGGTCCTTAATCTTTTAGCTTCTGCGGTTAATCTTGCTTTCTCTTCAGCATTTCTTTTTTTAGTTTCTAAATAATGCATGTAACTTCTGCGGGCTAGTTCAGTCGTTGTAACCAAATCCTTTAGTAATAGGTACAAGTTCCGGTTTATTGGCATACCGTCTCATTCCATCTGCTATATGAAGCAAATTCTTTAACATTCTCTCACCCAATAATGCTGTCCTTTGTAAGAATATTACCGGATCTTGAAAACCCCTCTCCACATTTGAGTTGCCATGCGTAATAGCTAAAGCTGCTTTAATCAACACTGCTAAGTTTTGGTATTTTTCTTCCCCCCTAGCTGCCTTTAAATGAAAAATTTGATCCCAATACACATCTATACCTGAATTACTATCAAAGTTGGGTAACTTTTCAAGTTGCAATAAATTCCACTCATGAGCAATTGCTTCGGTTTTCATACAAAAAAAGGGCATAGCTTTTAAAATTTTTAATATTTCTCAAGCACTGCGTCGTAATTTGATACGACTGGGGTGTAAACATCTCAAATGCTTTAATAAATTACTATTTTCTAATGAGGAGTTCTTCAATAAATGAGTGCAAGCATATTTATAGTTAGTCCTGATGCTGTGGTATATTTCAAGTTTTTCACTTTCGTTTTCAATTTTTGAAATTTCCTTTTCGACCTCTTTCCCTATAATAATTTTATTTACTGGTCAGTAATTATCAATAGTAATATAACAAGGGCGAGACATACTTACCGATAATTTTGCATACACCAAGGGTCGAGTGCTGGTTGCAATGAAAACTGTCCCGAGGGCAGTTTTCTAAGAGTAACCAGCACGATGACTCTTGGCACGGGCAAAATTATATGTAAGTGTGTCGCCCGCGTTTATATTTTGAAGATTATTACACAAAACCCGTATACGAATTATGATTTCACATTGATCTAATAATGCAAAAAAGCTCAAATTGCTTGTTTCTTGCATTTCTATTTCTAATTATGAGACTATCCACGGGGTCGATAATCATCCCTAGGGAGGTTATCGCTTGGTAAGCAGCCCACGGGCGCTTATCAGGTAAGCAGTTCGGGATTGGTCGATTTTCAAAAAATGCATGGTTTTCATAGGCTGATGTCAGTCATGTGACAGTTGTGTGTAATAATCACTGTGAAGTATTTCTTGTGTATTTATATTCGTGGACTCGAGTAATTTAATTGCGCTTTCTTTACAAAAGCGCATGGTTACGGTTTTAATTAATATTATTAGCTCTGAATGTAGTATGCGAATGTGAGGATCACTTTTGTAAAAGTCAAGCTAAATTTTTCAAACAATTTAGAACTCGAAATTACAAATAATATTTCAATTTTAATTGAGGACATTTTAAAAATATTTATTATGCTTTTATACGTAGATGTTGCGATTTTCGGATTTTTGGTGGGAATATAACGTTTAAAATAATCAATTAG
This sequence comes from Agriotes lineatus, assembly GCA_940337035.1. Lineage (NCBI taxonomy): Eukaryota > Metazoa > Arthropoda > Insecta > Coleoptera > Elateridae > Agriotes > Agriotes lineatus. The sequence continues at coordinate 133,192,834 of OW679196.1, read as the reverse complement.
TCTTTTTGCAACTGGACCTAATGAAAGCTACTGGATACATGTTTAATAAAAGTATGGAGTGGTACGTACAGCTGATTGCAAGTAAAAGTGGGACAAGTCTTGAGACTACTTTTTGCGTTTTTAATAACGTGTGAAACTTTCTCTAACTTATATTTCCGTAGGTGAATACATAAAATACTATTAAAGATAGAAGCATAAGAAAAGGAACATAATTACGAGTATTTAATATGTTATTCTACTTCGTATTACAATATTACATATTAGCTGTCCCAGTTTTATTTGCAATCAGCTGTACATTGATCTTTTCTTGCGATATTTGGTAATCTTCCCATCTTGCTGGCTTATCCTTGAAAAAGTATTTTACTGCTATCAATAAATCAGCACAGTTGCTTCCTAAAACATCTAGTCCTTTGAGAAATGCATTATGCACTAAATGCAAATTGCAAGTACCAATGTTAATTAAACCTTTACCCCTTATTTCTAAAATGCTCTCATTGATTAGCCTAAAAACGGTGTTGTTAGCATTAGGCCCGTCGGATCCCAACATAATCATTTTATTCCTAGATAAATTTGCATCATCCAAAGCTGAATTAATTTGTTTCGCCAAATCACCATCAGTTGCATGTCCAATAAATGTAGTGCATAAATGGCGCGAATTTATTTGTTGATCAGTGTTAGACCAATATATAACTTTTAGCTGCAGTTCTTTGTGCCCTCCTTTATTAGTGATTTCATCGTAACATAATGAAAAATTATAGGAGATTAGGAGATAATCAGTTACAATTAATTATAAAATTACTACTGTGTTAATGCTATTCTTTTCTCAGTTCTTAATAAACTAAGTAAAGGGCACATACGACAGTAATAGTCATTTAAGGGCAATAAAGATTTTATTTTAAAAATCATGAGAATTAAAGTTACGTTTCGCAGTACTTATTCTGCTTCATCAGACATAATTTTTAACAGTGTATTATAATAAAAACATGTGCATTAGTATTCTGTAAATAAATACATACATAAAATTAGATTGGTGAAAGTAGACATTTCATATCTCACATTTTTACCTGATAAAAATGATTTTTAATAAGTTTGTAGTATCATTAAAAGTGAAAAATCCATAATTTTATTTCCAATAATACAATTGACTTATTATTAGAACCAATATTCTGTAAAAAGAAAAAAGTGGGAATTATTAGTAAAAATCCATAATGCTTGCAAGATAAGGTTTTACTTACTTAATGAGATTGTTGGTAAAATAACAAGAGATGATATCCATCCATGTCGTTAAATAATTTATTAGTAATTTTAGCAACTTCGTGTTGATGAATTACAATTTATTTTGAAATAAAGTGGAGCCTTGAAAACGAAAAGTGAGTATTATACTCGTATATGGGTTAAAATTTAGTTTAATTATACACAGTATTTATTATATTTATTTAGTTTAGAATTACCTTAATTTTTAATATTTTTATATTTATCTTCCATTTTTTTAGTAAGGCAAGTAACTGCATTTTCTCCAAATTTTCTTAATAAGTTTGTTGGTGTATTTTAAAAAGAATTTAGTTACTATTTAACTTGGGGCGAATGTTGAGCCTTGTTTCACTATGATTCAATTGTCAGGCTAGCCATTTTAAACTCCAGTGTTTGATGATTGTACGAAGAAAACTTGTGGGTTTTTTGAGGTTAGGAAAATTTTATTTTTTATATAATGAATTTGTAAGCTGTAAATAAAAAGATGTATAGAATCATTATTGTTTTTAAGGTATTTTTACCTATGTAAAAATTGTTGTAGGTGTTACACTGCTCAAAAAACTTTTTCAGCAGTGTAGAAATTTTCAAATTAAATGCAGACGCAGGTATCAACGTTAGTATATTGTTCTTTCAATATTAGTTAACAAGATACAAACAATAAATATGCTGTAAATTAACGGTTTTCTTGAGTAACACCAAACCATTGAGAGCACTACCAAAATCGAAATGTAAATCATCACTTAAAATGCAATAGAAATTCTGTTAGCGCTCGAATACCGAATTTTAGTAGCGCGTGTGCCCTTCATTATCATCAGTGACAACGTGACATCGTCGAGGCATGTTGCGAATAAGACGTCTTAACATGTCTTGTGGTAAATTTCACAATTCTTCCACAAGGCCCTCGGTCAACCCCTGAAGAGTCTGAGGTGCAGCAGGACGCTTCCTAATACGCTTGTCGAATAAATCCCAAACGTGTTCGATGGAATTTAAATCCGGACTCATGGCTGATCACCCCATCACCTGGATTTCTTGTTCCTGGAGAAAATTTGTTGTTAAATTTGTGGTATGTAATCTACAATTATCCTGTTGTAGGATGAAGCCATCGCCGAAATTGCTGTCAAATGGCACAACATACTCTTGAGGAATCGTCTCAACAAAAATTTGTACGTTAAGACGTTGGGGAACGACAACCAAGTCGGTGCGACCGTCTATACTGATGATACCCCAAACCGTGACCGATCCAGCTCTGAATCGGTCAACTTCCTGTATACACGCCGCAGTGTATCGCTCTCCAGGACGTCTGTACACTCGTATACGACCATCGCAACGAGTTAGACAAAACCGCCACTCGTCAGTAAAAAGCACAGACTTCCATTGTCGAAGTTGCCATTGCACATGTTCACGAGCAAAGTTTAGACGGATAACTTTGTGATTCCTGGTCAAGCGAGGAACTCGCACAGGCTTGCGAGAAGTCAGATTGACTTCTTTGAGTCGTCTTCTAACCGTCTGATCGGAAATTGTTACACCGTTGGCACTTCGGAGTAGATTTTGTAACTCACGAGTAGTAGCAGTTCGTCGGCGAAGACAAGAATTCACAATATACAGGTAGTCCCGAGGGGTAGTTTTTCTTTTACAGCCTTGTCCAGTTCTCCTGGAATATCTACCCGCTTCTCGGTACCTATGCCATCCTCTGCAGATAACAGATTGAATTGATTGGAGATGGTTTGCTAGATACCGCATATATCGACCATCTTCAAGCAAAGCAACAGCCCTCGCAACTTTAATGTCACTTAAATAACGAATTTTGAATTCAGAAACAGTGAAAAAATTAAAACTGACGTTTCCTGTGTCCAGTGACTAATTTGATGAGTTTCGGATGTTTGCTTTGTGGTCAAAAACCACTTTGTTTTGAGACTTTCTATACATTTTGGCGTCTACGAAGAAAACGAGCAAACGAATCACCGTAATTCTTTTTGCACTTTTTCAATACAACTCTAGAGAATAATCTAACAAGAAAATATCCTGCTTCCATTATTTGCCGGAAAACTTATACGCGGTCAAAAAAGTGTTCCCCTAATTTTTTTGAGCAGTGTATTAGTTTATTGGCAAAAGTTGAAAAGTAATTCAGGGTGACCATATGTTCAGAAAAGTTGCTATGTGGGGCAAGGCATAATTAATTTGGAAACCACAGCAATGGTGCAATGTTTAGCGGGAGCTGAAAGGATAAAATAAGTTAAAGTATATAAGTTAAAACAAAGGGGAAAACTTACAATTTAGAATTATTAGTAGAGCGTCGAAAATTTATGTTCTTGATGCCTCCATTTTGTTGACCACAGTGACCAATGGGCGATTTTTGTGTGGCGCTATGGGAAATTTTGGTATGTGGTAATAGAGAGATTTAAGATATTTTATGAATATTATTCTTCGGTTTAATTTAATCTAAAAATTCTTTTAAAGGAGTGAAAAGAATTTTTTTTTAAAAAGGGGGGTGAACATTAAAGTTAAAAGTGAATATGTTGGAAAAGAATTTTTTTATTTATTTTTTGGTATTATAGTTAGAATATTGTTGAAATGATCAAAATGAAATTTAATTAGTTGTTGTTTAGCAAGTTGTCATATGTACTATTTAGGATTTCTGTGTCTGTTTTGTAATTTATTGCAGTGGGTGATTTTTTGATTTCGATACATTCAAGAAGTAACCGTTTTTTTAAATTTGATTTAATATGAAGTATTTTTAAGTCAAAACTGTGTAAGTTGTCGATTGCGTGATCTGATAGAGCTGTGTTTGGTTTATTAGGCTTGGTTAATTTAGTTTTAATTGGTTGTCCATGCTGGTTCATTCGTTTTTCTACATATTGTTTGGTTTGGCCTATATAAGTAGCGGGACAATTCTTGCAATTGACTTGGTATACTAAGTGTGATTTTTGGTTTGTTTTTAGTTTTATCTTTTAGATTTTTGAAACAATGTTTTTGTATGGTGTTGTGATTTTTAAATGCTGTTTGAATATTATTTTTTTTAGTTCTTTTTCAATTTTTCCAGATAAGAAGGGTATGTAAAGTATTGTAGTGAATTTTTTAGGTTCAAATTGGTTATTGTTGAAATCATCATTTAGAAAGTTGGGTTGTAGTGTTATTGAATTGTTTAGGTTTTCTTGTTTTTTTTTTTAGAAATGAGACTCTAGTTTTAATGTTTTTACTGCAGACTCTTTAGGAGAATATAAGTGCATTTGATTTGAATGCGTCTATATGGATTTATTTTCGTCATTACTACCTGTAGGATTAACAATTTGCAAATGTAATTGGTTAGGGCCAAATTTAAGTTTGAATTGTTCTCTATGTTTATTGCCTTTTACATATTGATTAAGAGCCTGAAAACCTTTACATATAGACACTTTCTTGCTGCAGACAATGCAAAATGCGTCTTCGCTATCAAATTTCTTCGCCCAAATTTGAACAAGAGTTCCTTGGCAATCTTGCTGTTGTAACCACTGTTCTTGGAAATGGCATTTCCCCATCTCTACCGTCAGCACTGTACAACACTTTCTTAACACTGTACACTTTCGTAATGTGCACTATCTAATAATTAAAAAATTAAAAACCTATACTTAGTTAATCAAAAAACACTAATCACCGGGAGAGCTACGTGCAACTATAACAAACTATAACAAGAAGTGGTCTAATCTGACTGCTCAGGTTCGTTAATTAAAAACGCAAATTCAGTATTTTGTCTACATCCACATAAGTTGACCCTTTTCACTTCCACACACTTCTTTATCATATTATAGTACAGCCACAAGCACCTATAAGCGGCAATTAAAAATACAAAATAACTTATTCAATATTATGTTGGAAACCACAATCTCGATATGCCGAATATTAATAATAAAATTATGCTGAACTAACAATTTTAACATTTTATTGGATTGGAAATGTAAAATGAAATATGTAATGAAATTAGGTACTAATAGTGACCAACGGTCAAAAATAGGCACAAATAGTGACTTCTGTAAGAAGTATGTACCAGTACCTAATATAAGGACCAAGTATGGTCCCTGCTCTTCTTTAGTCGATTTTACATTGGATCTTACAGACGGTGGTCTAATAAGTTTATACTTTCTTTTTATTAAGACTGGTTCGATGTTTTTGAAACCCCGGTCTGCCATTACGTCACAACCTTCAGAAAGCACGACCAAGTAACCACAATTTTCAAACACTGGTTCTGCCACCATAGCCAGTCGAAATAAAAGTAATAAATCCATCTGGAGTTGTAGATAGTAAGTATTTGATAGTATTGCATTTTTTGTATTCTGACTATGTGAGAGCTGGATGTACTGCATTGCTGGGCTTTTTTATCTATTTCGAGACGATATATAATGGACTGTACTCGACTATAATTTCACCTGAATGCAATTGACAAAACCTTTACTATTTGGTCTGATGTTGGACAGAAAATCAGATCTCTACAAAATGCGACAATAATGTTACACTTTCTTCAAAAATGTTGCTGGCATAACTTTTTGAAATACCGCACCGATCAGACAGTCTTTCAAATGAATAGTCCGTTCTGACTTGCTAAAATAAGGTAAATGAAGAAATTTGACAATCCAACTTTCCGTCCCAGCTTACAATGTACATTTTCGGTTTATAATCGATTACTTTAATTTATAATTCTCGACACTGTATTTTCAAATCATAATTATTTATACTATCTATGTCACTGCCACTGTATTCGTTGTTGCCCAATGGCAACCACTCATTTTGTACATCTTCTTCACAACTCGTTTCGCTTGAACTCATCGCATCATTCTATGCTAGTATTTTTTGTGGTTTTAATTGCTGTGGAGCTGTTGCCATATCTACATCTGCCTTTACAGGAGATGTTGCATTTATCATATTTACGGATTTATAACTAACATATTTGCTTGGCTATGATAGTTTTACTTGGATTCCAGTGCTCTGATATTTTGCTTCTTTGGTGTTCGAAGATGAATTTTCCTTGTTTTCCGTAGGTAGGTCACCACTATGATATTGTAATGTGCTGGTAGTTGGCATATTTTGGTCGTCAGTAACAGTAGGGGCGTCTACGTTGATATCTAATCGATCACAAGCAAATTTGCTCATATTGTGCAAGATGTGAACTGTATAATTAGCTTTTAATTCGTTAAAATATGTATATCAAACAGCTGTCATCATTAATAATAAATTATTACTAAGAGAAAGCAATTTACTTCAATCATTAAATGTACAGGGTGAGCGAAACTCGACGTCTCAGCTCTATTATAAGAAAAGGAAAAACGATAGTAAAAATCTGAAAAGAGGTTCTTCAATGGGATTGAGTAAGGTCCATTTTAAGCCAAATTTTCATATTTTTCCATATTTGGAAACTGAAATAATGACGTCACGAATGTGTTTTTCCCGGAAACATACCTATATTTTGACATATTTAAAAAGAGCAAATTTTTCTGAACACATTTTGTGAAGAAAACAATTTGCTATCTTCTTCCGTTCAAAAACCATAAGCAAATTTGTAAAAAAAGTATCAAAACTTCGCAATCGTCACGATTTAAACAAGTTGCCTTTGGAAACAAATAGCAAAGTCGCATCTGTCAATAATTACAAATTATTAATTATTATTATTAATTAGTATGAATTATTAATTTAACATTAAAAAACACATAATATATTACTACTATTACCACAGAAAGAAACAAAGTATGTAGGCAATCACTACAACACATTTTTAATGTAACCCCTTGCTACTTGTAAACACTTAACTAATCTTCGCCTTAGTTTCTCACTGAAGCCTTACGTAACATTTCTCTAGATACTTCATCGTAAGCATTTGTGAAGTTTATAATCGTGATAACCATTTTATTTCAAAATGTTTCGTACCGAACTATATTTTAAATTCAACTCATGACAGGCTTGCCGAATCGAGTTGCTTGGATGGTCTTTAAAATACTGCAAAACAGTGGCAACAGTATTGTCAGAATTCACCCTTTTAGCAATTTTTTTTCCTTTCGAGAAGAAAATGCCTCGTTAGTTACACGTAAATTGCGTTCCAATCTTGCAAATATTTTTAAGCTGGGAATAATACGTTCGAGGTATCTCTGGACGTATAACTAAACTGCTCTTCTAAAGTTCTTTTGAGATTTCCCATAAACTAATAACAAAACAATATTTGTCAACCATTAGTTGAATTATTGACAGATGCGACTTTGCTATTTGTTTCCAAAGGCTACTTGTTTAAATTGTGACGATTAAGATTGTCATCTGCAAATCCCCATTCTTCTTTAGCAGAAACACCCTAACAATCTTAATCGGGACGAAGGCTTTCCCCTTCTATGTGGAAAGTGCTAATTTCTAAGCCCCGCCCACCGCCACTGAACCGCGACGGCATTTGCTGAACCGCGACGGCGCTTGCCTATAAATTCTTGCCTTTCTCCTTTCGCCTCTGACGTGGTTCAAACGTTGAGTAACCGTGCTCTTTTATCCCTTCCATTGCAAAGAGTTTCGCCTCTGGCGTAGTTAACATGTTGAGTTACCGTGCTCTTTTGCTTTTTCCTCCTGATGAAGCCCCTTATGAAAGTGGGCGAAACGTTGAGTTCTTCGATCTCAATCATGACACGGTCCAATCCCGGAAGTCGTTTGTTACTTAATGACAATGGCCGTGAAAGCCTCAGAAATCATCCATACTATCGATGTAAGGAGTAAGGTTCTGCTCACACCGCCGTATCACAGAACAGCTAGTTATACATGATCCTTCTCGTATAACGTAGCTAAATTCTATAACTTCTTACCGCCACATTTCAAATGCCTCTCTCCTTATAAATTTAAGGAAGCGATTAATATTTTTTTTAAATAAAAATTAGTCTCCGTACTATTTCTTAAGTAAATATTGAATGGCTTGATGACCATGCATCTGAGTGACTGTAACATGCAAATAAGTCTCTATACTAGTTTAGTTTTAGTTTTAGAATTAGTTATATGTCTATTATACGGTTTAGTGGAAGAGCTGCAAGAAGCTGATCTTGCTGAACTCCGCCGTTTGTTGCTTCAACAACAATAAAGGCAATTATTTTTATTATTATTTACAAAAACGGTTATTCTATGAAATGATAGAAATAAAATAAATAAAATCTATTAATTACAAAACTGATATAGAAAATCTTCATTCATTATACCGGGTGGCCATAAATATCTGAGATCCCGGTAGCTATGGAATTAGCTACTTATAAATGTTGGTGAGCATTATATTTCAATTCTAATAAGTATTGGTATGTAATGTAATAAAATGCAAGTTATTTTTTAAATTTTATTTTATTAGGTATTTTATAACAAATCTTGAAAATGTCCATTTTCTGCAATGCAAAGCAGAACTCGTCTCTTTTTACTTTCAAAAATATTGTGCAACATTTGTTGATCAATAGTATTGCAACAGTCGATGATGGCTTCCCTCAGCTACTCTAGATTGTTAATTTGCCTTCCAAAAACATTATCTTTAATATACGCGAAAATTTAAAAATCACAAGGTGTACGATCTGGCGAACGTGCTGGGAAAGGGTGATCTGTGAATATACTAATAATTCTATTGCCAAACGTTTGCCTTATAAACTCCAAATTTGCTCTCGTTGTATGAGCCGTTGCACCATCGTGTTGGAAATAGCCGTACCCTTTTTCATCGTCAAAAAATTTGCTAAAAATTCTTGCCGGTAGCTTTGTCCATTGATTGTGTTTTAAAAATATATAGGTCCAATCATTCGCCTTCTGGATACAGCTAGCCAAATACCAATTTTTTCAGGATGAAGCGGCGATTCCACATACTGGCGCGGGTTCTCAGCACTCCAAAAGCGAAAACTCTGAGAATATACATATCCAGATAGGGTACCCTATCTGGATATGGCTTCGTCGCTGAAAAAGGTTCTATCCAGTAACTGATCAGTGATCATTGACAATAATTTAGACGTGCTGCATAATCCTGAACATGTAATTGTTGATATACAGAAATTTTATAAGGATATAATTTTATCTGCATTTTAATATCTTCTGGCAAGTACTTCTAAGTACTTCTGCTGCAGCTGACAATTTTCGGGTCGAAATGTGAGGGTTTTGAATAATTCTTTTCTGAATGTCATTCACAATTTCTTGGTTAATTTGGGGCCTACCTGAACCTTTTCCTTTCGTAACGCTACCGGATTCTCTAAAACGTACAACAGTCCTATTAAGTTTCTGACACAGAATATGGTCGTCATAGTGGTATGGAAATCGGGCTCTACATTCTTCGATAGATGCTTCCATGGAATATACCCACTCGTTACCATTATTGACACCATTTCTAAAATACGACTCGATTATAAAAATCTCCTGTTCTAACTCCATTACTTATTGCAATCTGTAATAATTTTTGACAGATAGGAATTTTAGTTGTGATGACATTAATGACATTTAGTTTAGTTGGATTCATCACTTTAATAAAGCGGTGTTGATTCCAAGGGTAATGTGATATCGGATATTTATGGCCACCCGGTACTATAACCTTCTCTAAAGTAACTAAACCTTCTTTGTGCTTTTATTCATTTAGAAAATAATTTTTAAAATATTAAATAATGGAAACAAATATTTTCAAATTCGTCTTGACTTTAAAAAAATCCTGTAACAGTGAAAATTTGATCTAACTGGAATATCCTGATTGATAGCTGACATACTTTATCAAGTTTTCCACTTTGTTAACTACAATTCTACGGATTTAAATTTTTTAATTACAGTATAACCTCTTTAATCCGGACAATTAATTGCAAGGGGGTTGTCCGGATTAGCGATTTGTCCGGATTACTGAATTTAAGCAAAATAACATTGGCAAAATAGATTTTTTTAAAACGAAGCAAAATTAAGGCTCCAAAATATTTTATAAAAGTTTATTCAACAACACAAATTAATTCCTAAATAGGAAAAATAAAACTAAACATGTGATTATGTACTACCTACATACAGATTTACATAAAAAATAAACATATAATTAAAAAAATGTAGGTAAGTACATAAATACATATGTAGTGAGCATTGAAGTTTTATCAAAAGTAAAACAAATTGAAGTCTTGATAAAATAAAACTTATAAAAAACACAATACATATGTACATATGTATGTACGTACATACATCTATTCGTGTGTTACTTTAAAAAAAATCTGTGATATTACTTTTTCTTTTTGAATCAACTTCTTTTGTCACAGCAATATTCTTTAGCTCGCAAAGAACTGCAATTTGATGATGCGGTATGTAGTTTTCCGTTGCCCATTGGATGTAATTATGAAAAGAAGCTACCGCATCTGTGTGCTTAACTTTAACAACATTTCGTACATCATCGTCGCTAGAAGAAGAATCGTTGTTTAGCATGTCTCTAGTTGTTTCGGCAACTATATCGTCATCTGTCAGCAAGGGGTCAGTCTCGTAAGTACTTCCTGTGATCCATTTTTCTACATCTTCAGAGGAAATATCTTTACTCAATTGTGCACTTAGAACTTCTACTTCATTTAAATCATTTTGAAGTTCTTTTTATTTTATTATCTTTTTTTGCCAAAGTTGCCAAAGGAATGTTATCATCATCATCTGAAGGTACTTCTAGGTCGGATAACAATGATTTCCAAGACTTTTTTATTAAGTCTTTATTCACTCTGCCCCATGCTTCATATAGCGAAAAAGCAACGTCTTTGAGGGTAATGCATTTTAGAGTTGTGGTAATGTCAGTCTCAGATGCTACCACTTTTTTAGCAAGTCTTTTCTGTAGAAGAGCTTTATAGCTTGGATGACGTGTTGATCCATGGGTTGTATTAGTGGTGTGCAGTTGGGTGCTAGATACATAACACAAATTTGATTGTCATCACTTATAAGATCAACAGGGTGTCCTGGAGCATTGTCTAATAATAAACGAGCTTTTGGTGATAAATTGGACGTCTTTAATTTTTCTCTAACTGCTGGTACAAATTCAAAGTGGAAACATTCGCGAAATAAGTCTCTTGTTATCCAAGCTTTTTTCTGGCCTTTGTAACAGGCTGGAATGTAGGAATTTCCAAAAGCTCTAGGTTTTTTGGATTTTCCAACGAAAAGTAATTTTAATTTGTGAGACCCCTCATGATCCAAAAACCGCCTTTAAAATTAGTTTTTTCTTAACAATTGAGGATCTGAGAATGATAACTAGGTAAAAACCAAAAACCAAATTTTTCAGGAGAGCAAAAAAACTTATTATTTTCTATTTAGTTTGTCACTCGGGACTTTTCGTTTATTTTTTGATTTAAATTGGTACTTCTACCACTATTTTAATTCAAATGGCAGTAATATATATCTTCTTGTTAAAAAAAAAACCGATTTGAAAAAATGGATTTACCTAGTTTTCATACCAAACTAAAAAATTAAGTTTTTTTTTTGATGTTATGTAGATTTCGGGTTAGATCTTGACAACAAACTTAAAGAATATGAAATAATCTTTATTTTTTATTAATTCAAATTTTTAACTACAAAGATAATATATTGGTAACATGACAGAAAAAAATAAATTTATTAGTCTTCGTCATCGGATTCTGCTTCTGTTTCGCTTGCTTCCGCGTTGTTTTCCTCCAGAGACCGGTACCATTCATGATATGCTTGGGGTACATATTCAGAAAGTTCTTGCAGATTTTTCAGTTTTTTAGGATTTATTGGAAGCTTACTTTGATACAGGTGCTTGACGTTCTCCCAGTTTAATGTCTCCAACGAGGCAGACTCTTTAAACAAAGAGTGAACTGTCGGGTCGTTTTCAATATTGTGGTGCATAGAAACTGTTAAACTTTTCTTCTCATAGGAAAAACTTTTATACTTCGTTATGGTAAAATTTTTGAAGGTTTTCTTGAAAAATGTTTGCAAATATGATCTGTAATCTTTTATCATTTTTGGTAGAACGTTGATCACTTTGAATGTTTTGGAAGTCTGCAAAACTTTGGACATCCATTCTTCTGGTAAGTATAGATATGTTATTTTTTTCTTTTCCTTCTCGATGAGACCGAATTTACGATCACAAGGTAGAAAAGAGTGACCTCTTTCTGGAAACCTGTGAATGATTTTGGTAAACTCTCCTGTTGCTGTTAACATGGACAAAAATTCAACCATCACCAAATTTTTGTTTTGTCCAACACAGTTGTCAGTAAAGATATACAATGTTGTGACTGAAGGGTCGATATTATTATCGATGTAGTGTTTCAGAAATGAAACAGTTTCATTGGCTCCTTTCTTTCCGATAGTCTCATCATACATATACATCGACGATAGACCACTTTTCCCAGAATAAAAACATTGATTATATACCCACAACTGACGTTTGTAGAATACTTCTCCTATGGGCAAGATGGGCACAGGTAAGTTCTGCTGATAATCGAAAATAACCACGTCAATATGTCCGTCAGTTTTAGCATTCTGGCATACATTTTTCAAGTCTTCATAAAACTTATTAGCTTTTGTCAAATGAAGTTGATGAGATGTTTTCAATTTAACTTTTTCTTCTCCCTGGCTGGCTTCTATCTGGTTTTTGTACTTATCACAAATGTTACAAACGTCTGTTTTAGGTTTACCAAAGGATAAATTAAAATTCGTGTTGAAAATTTTGGCATAAAACTCATATGATACTTTGAACTTGGTGTTGTTATCTTCTTTAAAACAAGCAAACATTTCAGGTTCATATCTTTCTACATAAAGTTGGTGCATTTTACGTATACTTAAGTCGGGAGATAGGTATTTTTTTGTACTTTTCTTTCTTGTATAATGGGAAATCCGGACCGGAAATGAATTGATATGGGTTTTTATTTGCTCTACCAAATGGTTAGGAAGTTTTCTTGATCTCGAGTTTTGCGAAGTACCCCTTTTATCTAAGGGAGGGGTAGAATTTATTTTCTTTGCATTTGCTATACGGTCGACTCGTCCAAATTTTATACCGTGGAGTCCAGAAAAAGCCATTTTACAGACAGAGTGATCTTGTCCGTCTATTACAACCTAAAACAAACAAAATATTGTAGAAAATAAAATATAAAGTAATAAAATTAATCCTACTTTATAGTGTAAACTTGTGTTTCTTTTCGATTGTGCAATTAGGTCAGCATCACAAGCGTTTTGATTTTCACCTTTGTCCATCAACCTCTTTTTCATTAAATCAGGTCGTCTCCTACAAACAAAAAAGATACCGTCATTACGTACCTCACTACAAAAAGAAAAGTATTTCCTACCTTTCAACCTTAGAGATTGATATGAGCCCAAAAATATAGGCGTCTTGCACATTCTTAGACCCCAGGTCATTGAATTTCTCTAATATGCTTAACTTAACAGTTTCTGGCAATTTCTGTGTACACTTATTTTTACACTTGCAATCATAATTTAATCGCGCTGGGACATTCTTGCCACTGGATGAAATGTATGGCTTACCGCTATTTCGATTTGATTTTCGTATTTCTTGTTTCCAGGTAAATTTATTTTTCTTCCGCTTCTTTGATTTGGGTTGTAAAGTTTCAGTATCACTATCATTTTCACTGCTGCGTTCAGAAGGAATAATTTGGAACTCACTGTTACAAGTAAAACTTGTACTACCTACTTCTGATTGAAGGTTATGTTTACGTTGAAAGTTGTTTTTACATTTCAAAGTTTTTAAAAATCTGTGTTTTTTATTCACAACTACATCTTCAAACTCACAATAATCAGGATCGGCGTCACTATCATCAATTTCTTCACTTAGAACATCATCAATACCGGAATTATTTAGTGCCATATTTCTCACACATTAACAAATTAACAAATTCGTTGAGAATGAAAAGTAGGTATATCCAGGATATACCTAGTTTTCATTCTCAGTAATATTGAGGATATACATTAACGACATCTAGCAGCGAAACTAGGTACCGGATAAACCTAGTTTTCATATTAAACAATGCGTTGAATGGTACAGAATTGAAACCCGATAAAAACCAAATTTCGCTAAAATGGTTTTTACCGAGTTATCATTCTCAGATCCTCAATTATAGATCAAACTTTAAGCTCTCTAAAAAACCGATTTGACTTAATAAATGAGTAAGTTAAATGATTAAATCGGAAAAACAGCTTTTTAAAAATAAACTTTATTTCGTAATTACAGGTAAAAGCAAAAACCGTCTTAACTCTGTTACGAACAAGCAAAGAATGAATCTAACATTTTACATAATTCGCAATGTGGCAAAGAAATAACGATGAGCTGGGATGTGCCTTATCAGCGTGGCGTCGTGTTCTTGATAAGCAGGTGCATGTAACTCTTCCCTCCTTAAGATGCAAAAATAACGGAGTTGTTTTTTGGATCCTGGCCCATTTCCACTTCTTGAGCTTCATTTTGATTTTCCTTTTCGGCTGCCTTTGGACTTTCCAATGATTTCTTGCATTGTTTTCTAAACGTTAACATAAACAGCACAATGATTGCGAGAATTAGTAGACCAATCAGGGTGCTAATAATTGGGGTGGTGTTTGCCGGATAGTCGATATGTTTGATTGGTGTTAGTTGTCTTGCGATTTCACTAATTTGGTAAATTTCTTCTATGTCCAGTTTTGTAAAATTTTAAGTCTTGTGTTTCTTCAAAATTTCAAAATGTCCTATGCCTAACTTCGGTAAAATGAGTGGTTTGCCTTGTTGCAATTTAACGTCATTTATAAATTTCTTGCCGTCCACTTGGATTTCGCACAATTTGGGAATCTTTATTAGGGATGGAAGATTTATTTCTAAATATTGGTCTGATTTACATTTGGAAAACAGCCTTTCTTGATTTGCAGGAATTATCAACACTTCTTCTTGGGTGACTTGCTTGATGATGGACTCTTCTGTAAATATTTCGAGGGCGTGACAGTTTTTCGCTGGATTGCCTTCGAGAAGCCTAAGGGTGCAGTTGTCTTCCACAATGAAGTTTTCGGTGCAATAAAATGTTTCTTCCAGTACCGGGCATTCTTCTTTCTCGAACTGGGCCTTGGAGTTTTTCAGTGCCAAATATCGGTGTTTTGGAATAATAATTTGGTGGGTTTGGATAATTGGATAAAGACGGTAGAAGTCCAGAACTTCGGTTCTTATTATAGGGACGTGTATAGCAAAAACTAATTTAGAGTTTACAAAAGTTACTTGCGTTCCCAAAAATTGGTAGTACGTGAGGAGATCTTTGAATTTCGGAATTTCTGTTTTACTGTATATTTTTTCTAAGTAATTGAGCACCTCTCGGAGTTCATAACTTGATATTATTGAATTATGTAGGGTATTCAATTTCGAGAATACTATAGCATTTTCTATATTGTCTATGAAAGTTATTAAAATTTGACAGTCCAAATTCAATTGAGAGATTGTGCCTTGAAAAGTAATGTAAGTACTGAGGTCATTAATAGTATTCTGAACTGCTGCCTGGAAAGTTTTTAAGTCATTTTCAAGTTTTTCTTGATTTTTATTTAATATTATTATTGTTTTATTGTAGTTGGCAATCAGTTTTTTGGATAAAGAAATTTGTAAATTTATTTCATGCGTTAAGTCTTTCTGATTTTGTTCTAGTACATTAATAGCGTGATCATAACGTTTTTCGTCGTCTGCATCAAGATTGCCAAAAAGCCACTTATTAATTTTGCCTATGCCATTAATTGCGCCTCTTTTATTTCGAATATGAGGGTGCAGATTTTCGAATTTCTGTTGAGTTGTTTGAATTAAATATTCTGATCTGAGTAACATGCCTTCGGCTAAGCCGTGATAGGATATACGGTTTGTAATATTTACTTTGCTTATACTATCTCTAACTACGAAAAATTGTTTCTTTAAGTTATTTAACTGATTAATAATTACGTTTAAATCTAAGCAATGCAAAAATGTGTGCTTACTATAAACTAATCTAGCATTTCCTAACTGTATAGGAAGTATAGGGTTGTCAATTGTATTGATTTTAATATCCTCGTCTATACTACGTACTCGTAATATTTGAAGGACCAGGAATAAGGTTAGTAGCCTCATTTCGCTTAGGTTCCTGTAACAAGGAATTAATTTTAGGTTTTCTAGCAATATTTTTATGGTATGTTCCTTTGTCCGTGATTAACTTAATGTCAGTTTCTTCTAGTATTTTAGCCTTTTTAAATTTTGGTAACTTTTTATCTCGAAATTTTGTTTTCAAATATGCAACTTTTTGATTTGCGAAATTTGGAGGGGCATTTCGATTTTCATTGTGTTTGGAAATAATATTTTCTTTGGCATTTTCATTAGCGTCTTTGATTTTTTCATATAATTTGTTGGACGTTTCTTTATGGTCCTGAATGTAGTCTGATACAATAACATGATCATTTAAATCAAAGGGATTGGTATTATTGATGTGACCTTTTATAACTTCGAACGGGGTGAATTTTGTGACACTGTGAATTGCATTATTGTAACCTAATATAGCTCGCCTCATAAGCTGGTTTGAATTGAGATTTTTGTGATCTTCTTTTAAACAACGAAAATGTTCAATTAGAGTGGAATGAAATCGCTCCACTGGGGAGTTTGAATTACTGTTTTTTTGGAGTTGTTTACAATAGTTGAAATTTTGTAAAAATGCAGGTGTATGTATAATCTTATCTTTTTTGAGACATACAGTTAGAAATTTTGTGATTTTGGCAAAGTTTTTAACGAATTTCCTATAGTATCCAAAGAGTGCTAGAAATGATTTTATTTCTGTTCTTGTCTTTGGGGCTGGAAAGTTTTTGATGGCTGAAATTTTTGATGGATCCGGTTTTATTCCGTCCGGAGTAATTATGTGTCCTAAATATTTAACAGATTTGTGCAAAAATTCTGATTTATCGAGTTGGATTTTAATATTAGATTCTCGGCATCTATTGAAAACATTCTTTAAACGGTTTATGTGGTCTTGGAGTGAGTTTGAGTAAATAATTATGTCGTCGAGGTAAACAAGACATTGTTGGGGTGTTAAACCTATTAGGGCATTGTTTATAGCTCTCTGAAACGTCCATGAGGCGATTTTTAAACCAAAGGGCATTCGCCGGAAGTGGAAATGGCCTTCCTCTGTAGAGAAAGCTGTTTTCTCACGATCTTTTTCTTCTATCTCTATCTGATGAAAACCAGATGCGGGATCTAGGGTTGTAAAATAAGTGGCTCTACCAAGGTTGTCTAATACTGTTTCAATGCGAGGGAGAGGATATTTGTCTCCGATGGTTTGTTCATTCAATTTGCGGTAATCGATTACGATTCGCCATTTTTGTTTGCCAGAGGCGTCCATTTTTTTGGGGACTACCCAAATGGGGAAATTGTACGGGGATTCCGAGGGCTCAATTATTTTTTCCTTCAACATTTTATTAATTTGTTCTTTTACCTCATTCCTTTGAACATGTGGATATCGATAGGTTTTGGTAAATCTAGGTGCGTCAGTTTTAGTTCTGATATGATGTTTTGTTAAATTGGTAGCGGATAGGGGTATAGGCTTTGAAGATTTTTGATTTAAATTTAAAAATTGTCTATTATTTTGGGTTTGAGAGTACCTAATGTCTAATTCTTCCTTGATCATTGTAAGAGCTTCTTCTAAAGTTTTGGGGTTTCGACTTCTAATGAAACTACCTAAGTTCTCATTTAGTCCGCTTACGAATGTTCGTAAAGCTAAGGCTTTATTAGTTTCTAATTTATGATCTTTTATCGCTTGATCTTCGTCACCTAATGAAACTTTCGAATTATATATAGCTAAATGTGTTCTGACTTCAAAAAATTCAATGGGGCTATCTTTATTTTGTTTTAGTTTTGTCAAATCTATAAGTAAATTTAGTTCGGATCTCTGGTCTCCAAAATTTTCGATAAGCACTGTTTTTAATTCATTCCAAGTATCGTAATGATATCCGGTAATGACTTCTAAGGCTTGACCTTTAAGCTTGTTCCTGATTGAAGAGATTATTAACCCTTAAGTTCCTGAATTTCTATTTTTTTAGAAAAAATTTTTTTTTTATTTGATGTAGTCAAGAGAAGGTTTTTAAATAAAATGCGAAATTTTTTAAACAAATTTATTTTTGTTCCCTGAGAAAATTGCCGTTACATATATGTAACGCTAGGAAGATATGGTAGCAAAAATATAAAAAAATATCCGATATTATAAACCTAAAATATAAACACAAAACATTGTAAATGAAAAAAAAAACCAAATCAATTATTGTACATGGAAATCTATGTTGCACTCAATGCATAGTCCCACATTACACTTAGAACACATGGTACGTACATGCGAAGTGCACCCCTCACGTGCACAACGTCTCCTTTTTTATCTGGAATGTATGTCAGGAAATGAGCAATCTTTTCGTGTCTGATATCTCTGACTACTCTGGATGAAGAAGATGGCCTGCCAGCACCTTTAGGTTTTGTACCATATTTTGTAAGATATGATGTTACAAGATACCTTCGAAATTCCAGTTGTTTCATAGGATCATTGGATCTATTATAAACATACCAAGCATTTTGAATAGTTACATCCAACATCCATGTAAAGAGACACCACCACCACTTTTTAGAGCGAATCCCTACTCGGTACCTAGATATATTCTGATCCATAAGGTCAGTTCCTCCCATTGACAAATTGTATTTTCCAATCAAATGTGGACGAGGCACCTGGACCATTTTTTTCTCAGCCTGAGAAAATCGTTTTACATTGGCTATTGGTGTAACTCCGTGGCAGGTTGATGCCGCTGTTGCTATATTATTGTCCAGCCAACGAACGAAAATGATTCCATTTTGGCGGTCTAATATAGAGAAATGCTCACCTCTTGGATGTTTTTTCAACACTTTTTTGTCGGGTAGTGGAACATCTCGAGGCAAACGATTTTCTCTGATAGTTCCAGTACACCATATACCATGCTCTCTCATATCGCGAAGTAACAATACACTTGTAAATAAATTGTCTGTATATAATTTATAGGAAAGCTTTTTTTTACCTTCGGGAAGCTCTCTCAACATTGACACTAACGAAGCAGTCGCCTTTCCATATAGCACTTCATCATTGTCCGTACTTCTGGGATTTTTGCCCTGATATAAATCAAAATTTATAAGGTATCCTCCCTTAGTGTTTAGAGACCACATTTTATACCCGAAACGTATAGGTTTTCCTCGGATAAATTGTTTGCAACTGTGCCCTCCCAAAGTATTTTACCATACTCTCATCATAATTTATTTCTGCTTCTGGCACAAAATGTTCGAGGAATTTATTTTTTAACATGTTCATCAAAGGGCGGATTTTCCATGCTTTGTCATCTTTATTCGGTTTACTGTTGTCAGCCAAATGCAAGAAGTGCATTACTTGTTCAAACCTATTTTTCCTCATTGAATTTTTTACGATTTCAGTGCCCATGTCAGGCTTCGAGTCCCAGTGATGTTTTCTAGCTGGCTTGGTATTGTAACCACTGAAAATAAGAATTGCAAGAGCACACTTTACCTCTTCTTTAGTAATATTGGGGTCTGGGGCATTTGTGAAAATAGCATACCTTCTAGTCTCCTCCGTGATATAGGAAATTATATTTTCATCACAGAACTTTTCAAAAATTTCAACATGCGAATGATTAGAGAAATGTGAAAAATCTGCACAAGGAAATTCCACATTTTGGCTCATCAAATCACCTTTGATCCATGAAAAATTCAATTTTTCTTTCACTGGTTTCGCTTTATCTTCTGCTGATCTGGAAGGACCAGCTTCGTCAATATCATTAACAATTCCCTCATTTTCTCTTTCCTCATTTCTCAAAATAAGCTCAACAGGCGCCCTAAGAAGTCTTCCGGACAACCTGTTCAAATCATCATCTTCCTCATCACCAGACTCCGCGTCTGTAAGCACGTTTGATTCTGGTGGTTCCGTGTAAATAGCTTCGACGTCCAAAGTATCATCGGCATATATCATTTCCAGCGCTTCTTGAAGAGAAAATCCTCTTCTGAAAGAAAAAGTACGTTACAATTCCAAAAAAACTAAGTTCCGTCATTAGCCCCCATATATTCCTAGCGTTACATATATGTAACACCAAAAATTAGAGGCACCATTCAGAAAAACAGAAAAAAATTTCTAAAAATTTATGTCATGAATTTAAAAATACATTATTCTAGGCTAACTTGAAGATACTTTCAACAAAATATTATAAAAACAAATTGGAAAAAGTTACTTACTCAAACTCTGGTTCCATTTTTTTCTACTAACACCGAACACAGTTGCAACAAGCACACGTCTAAATAAACAGGTTAGATCATACGATTGTACAAGGCATAAAACCTATTAATGAAGCTTCCTTTAACGACATGTGTCGCCATCTAGTCGAAAATAGAAACACTTTCCGCATTACCGGCCGAGATTTTTAGCGGTTTTTGCGTTACATATATGTAACGCTAGGAGCTTAAGGGTTAAGGGGTGAAAAATCAAGTTATAGGGGTAGTTTTAACCCGCTGCCATCAGTGTAACGTGCTGCCACCCTTACGTAAGGGGCTGCAACCCTGTCGGTGGTCTTAGGGGTAGTTTTCCCTCTTAGACCACTAATTTGCACCTAAGGAGCTGAACCCGTCTGTTAATCACTGTAACTTAATTTAGGGGTTGTAAGGCCTAGTTTCGGTTAAATAAAACACCCACAAAAGATAAATAAACCGATATTCTAAGAAACTGAATTTTGGATACTTTACAATGAAGTTCGTCCAAACTGCTGTGTAGGGTTAACAGTAGCTTCGTTAAAGCTTTGTACTTTAGGCTAAAATTTAATGACATGAAATTCTTTGGAAGGGAAGAATAAATCTAGCTGCCCTGCCCTTTGAGTTGGTTAATAAATTACAATATTTGGTTCTGACCTTTTCTTCTGCGATGGCGACCACCCTTCGGTTGTTTATTATTTAGTTTAAGCGGATCGACCGTATTTAGTTATGAAAATTAAAGTGAGTTCGTCTGGATAAATGTGAATCCCGGGTCTCCTAGAATGTCTGGATTTTGTTAATGGTTGGGCACTACACAAGTAAGTTTTAGATCAAAATGTTGCATTTAGGACTTAGTTAATTTAGCACCGGAAAACCGTTAGCGACGGATTAATTACTTTCTCGAGACACGAATTACCCGCGGCTGGGGCGATCTCCCCCAAGGATGGTATTTTTTCAGCCCCCTCGTATGTCCCCGTTGAATAATTCGTCTTGCGTCGTTTTGCCAAATTGCGATTTTCAAATCGCCTCTCGAGAAATCTTTGAATACGCGTTTCTCACAGGCTTGTTCTTTATAATGCAACTCTGCTGTTTCCAGATTTCTTCCTGGAAACAATTTGCTGGCCTGTGATGATAGAATTTCTTTGGTTTCTTTACGCGCTGATTTCAGCCTTGCGATCGGATGCAATTCAATACTTTGTGCTTATTATATTTTAACGTTTTGCGTTCTTACTAACTGAACTTTTGCATTCGCTATAAACGTACTTTATGCAGGGGCGTAGTTCGACTTATTCTTTCCTTTCATTATAATTTAGGTAAATTAAAATCTACAAGATTTATTATAAACGCAAGTTGTTGCGGGTTGTTACACTTTGCACGGTACGTAGGACACCATGGTATGTTGCTTAGTGAAATAAAACAGGCTTGAAGAAACAGGTTTGTAAAGTTTCGGTAAAAATTCTTGGGGAATATATGTCTTATTTTTTCGAAGGGTCCTTCAGAGGGTTATACGTTTTTCTAACAGTTTATTTGCTAATGACAAACTAGTGAAAAAGTTGTCTGTTGTTATCCCATATCCGCGTCTCAGTGATCTAACGAGATCAAGAACAACTCTTTCTCCTTGATTTTTTTCCGGTGCATTGTTTGTTTACCCAAGTATACTTACAAATTTACAGTATACGCAGTTTCACTGTTAGCTGCAGCCCATATTTCACCCCATATTTATCTGGTTTGCTCTTCATATACATTCTAAATGAACACCGGCCTCTAAATGACATCAACTGTTCATCAACGGTAATATGACTTCCTGGATTATAAGCCTTTTGGAAATGTTCGGCGAAGAGATCAAAGATGTCCCTTATAGGGGCCAATTTGTCATTTGCTTTTCGAGCTTCTCTAGTAGGAAAATCATCAAATCGAAGAAATGAGGACAGAAACTGAAAACGATCACGGGACAGTGTTGCCGCAATTATTGGTCGTACATAACCCTTCTTGGTACACCACAACATTATAACGGGTTCTTTGGAAGGTAAAGCGCTCAAAATAATAATTAGTTCCAAATAAGCTCTCATCTCAATAATGTCTGTTGGTTTCCAAGTACGTGTTTATTTGGATTATGTTCATTCCAATATCTGTATATCTATAAGCAAGAATAAAACCACAATATTTATGTAAGCATAATATTTTATCAAAATAAAAACATAAATCTTTCAATTCGGAGGAAATGTTAGAACTGTATTGATTCAAACCCGGTGTTTTTTTATAACATTTTCTTCAGCACCGCGGTGGGTTTTAAAGGGCATTTTGTTCCATTTGGTATGGTCTTTTGTTTGGTAAAATAAATAATTTCTTTGATCCTTGTCAGATTGTTCTGCAACTACAGCCTCTGAATCGAGATTTTGGGTCTCAATAACGTCGTCAACATCTTCTACCGCTTCTGGCTCCCTGTCACTGTCATCTTCATTATCAGAGGTACACAAATCGACATCCATCAAGTCTGAGTCATCGTTATGATATTGTTCAAATTCATACTCGGCCAATTTCTTGGGATTTTCTTATGAGGCATACTAATAATATAAACTTATGAATAAAATATAAACATACGAACTTTACCAACACAACACGACTCGCTACGTGTGAGTTCTAGGCAGAAACTGCAAATTCCTATTAAAATCATGAGAGGTTATGGCACGTGATTTCTCGTGCGCATGTCTTACTGGCCTTAAAAATATATGGCACGGAATACGATGCGGAGTACAAATGTACCCCACGTCAGTTTTTATTTTGTTATTAGTTTTTTTGGGATTGATTTTTTTTCGTTTTCTTATTTTGTGTACCGAACAGTAAAATAATCGAATTTCGAAAAGTTCCGAAATAATCGGAACCTTCCGATTCTGTGAACAATCGGAAACTTTCCGATTATTCATTCCGGATAGGCTCATCACTACTCGAGGGGAACACTCGTAAACCAATTTTCGAAGAATATTTTGTAATGTTGATGTCTTGGTAGAGTTTGCACTAGTCGCACCACCACATTACTGCTTTCTCCTAAATCCGGGGCACCTGGTTGAACAGTATTAAATTGGACACCAGCAAACACTTCAAAATCATAACTGAAGCCAGATACACCACTCAAAACAAATGCTTTGTATCCCCATTTGCGCGGCTTCTTGGGGTTATACTGTTTTAGAGGTAGGTATAATTTGTTAGTCAACGGCTAAAAATTCTTCCTTGGGTATCAGCAGCAGTCTTGAGCGAAATTTGTCTAGTAACCTACGTATTTTGGACAATTTAGCATGTCCAGGTTGGCCTACTGGTGCAGCTACTTTGTTGTCGCAGAAGTAAATAAATCTCTTCATTTCTTCCCAGCGATTACAGGGTATTATTTCATAGACAGCTACATGTCCAAGGTAACTGCTCCGGTAGTGTCGGGTTTCTGGTAGTTGTATTATTGACATGTATAAGCAGGTACCAATAAACTGCTCTATCTCCTCAACTGTAACATTTGCAGGTTTGTCTCGTCAGTGATGAATTACAAAACTTCCCCGTTAAAGAAGAAATTGAAATATTCTGCAGGAGTTGATAGATTCATCATATCCTGAGGGAGATTTGCACTTTCGGAAAATTTTTATTCTGTCTCCTTGTGAATCAAATTGCCCTCTTTCCACTCCACAGTTACCTTCTTTTTCTTTCCTGCATTCGCTTTTTTTCTGCAGCTGCTGTTTGCGCTAGAGGAATGTTGTCTTCGTCATGCTCTTCCTCCTCAAAATCAGTTTCTGGTATATACTCATCTGATTCTTCTGGAACGGCAAATTCATCATCGTCTTCCGAGTCCGACACAAGGAAGTATGCAAAGACCTCGTTAGCAATGCAGTTTCATCATCTGACAAGTCTGTCTTCACTGATATTTCCATCGGTAATATCTTGAATTGCCGAAGTGGAAGGACCATTAAATATTCTTGGGTCCATAACATAACACAAAAATTACGATATTGCTAGATAGTAATAAACAAATACCGTCAAAATATTGTGACAGCATAAGAGCAACAAAAATTTGTAACAGTAGTGCAATATGGTGCAATAATGTAAATTGTACCTGCATGCTGTGTCAAATATGTCACGTACGTAATTTGAGGAATACTAAGTAGGGGGTTCCATAAATACTTCAACTTACCTGTCAGTATTTACCTGAACACGTCAAAATTTACACAAAAATCGTGACAGGTGTCAATCCACTAATAACTTGCAAAATTATGAGCGTTTATGAAGATTGAACTACGTAAAATAACGACAGAAGTTCATCCGCACTCTTTGACGTACAAAATTACCCAGTTGTTTGGCAGATGGTGCCACTCGCTACATCTGATCCTATTATTGTGCTAGATCTGCCACACTATGCAGTTACGCAAATATAATCAGTATTGGGAGTATTATATGACAAAAAAAGGTTTGTGTCATATATGACCCTGTGTGCGGTAAGGGGTTAAATAGGTAATTGCTTCATACTGATGTTTAATATTCCTCAAATGATACATGAATGAAACAATATCCTTTTCCAATTAATTTACTAAGTCGCCTTTTGTTGTCTCTAATTCTTCTTTGAAAGTTCGTTGTACTGTAATTTATTTTCCTGTTTTATTACTAATACGCTTTTCTTTCTTAGTTACCCATTTAAAATGGTAGGTAATAATGTTTATCTACTCCTACTGCACAATGGCCATGAATTATGATTCATAATTCACGGTTTGCAGCCAATCATAAAATTCTATTTTCATTATTCAATAGTTTGCAAATTGCAACCAATCAGAAAATTCTATTTTCATTATTCAATAGGTTGTAGCCAATCACAAAATTCATTCTTATTATTAAATGACTTTTGAAGTTAACAGCTGTCACAAATGTCATAATTCTGAAATATGAACACAAGGCTCCTATTGCATAGGAGTAGATAAAATATCGTATTATATTCGCGATTATGGCCATTATTCACTCAGATGACTTGCGCCACGCGCCTTCGGCTTGTGGCGCAAATGTCATCTTCGTGAATAATGTCTGTCATAATCGCTCATATAATAATATACTATTATTCGCAATCACATTGTATTGTGTCAATTTCATGACATGACAACAGCTGGCAACTAGATGATTACTTGAAACTAGCCAGGAAATTATTACATACCCCGAAAAATATTACATACCTGAAGAGTGGGGTGTTTCCATGGTAACAAAACATTGAGTGAATTGTTTTCATGGTAACAAAAATATTAGCTACATCAAGATATCTATTATTCAGAATTCAATTGTAGTTATTTTTAAAATTAGATGATTGCAAATAAAATAGTATACATACCACGGTGGAAAGTTTCATCCCTGTCTCGAGATAAAGTTAACCTCGACGCTACGCGTCTCGGTAAACTACCTAATCTCTCGACAGTAATGAAACACTTCCCACCTCGGTATTTAATATACTATTTCTTTGCATTTGCTGCGAAACAGTTTTCCGTTTTTTCAAGAAAACACAGACTTGACTAAGCCTCGTGGGAATTTTTCTTCAATAACATCTAAAAACTTAAGTCTTTGAACTATCAAATTCATATTTTCGTGTTTGACACATATGCATGTTTCTCTTACCACCACTTTTGGTGGTACAATACAAAAGTGACATAACCTGCAAAAAGTGACGTAATGTATTTGTTTGCCTGTTGTCGCTTATGTAAATTTTGTAAGGTATTGTCTCAATATCGTTTTTGCTGTTTAACGCCCCTATGTTTGACAAAATCACGTTTACCGGGACATAACCGGCTATTATTGTCTATTTCAAAAATGGTTTTATATTTTCCTTAATATTAATAGCAGAAGCTCTTTTTTCGTTCATATATCAAAGCTTTATTTCGACATTTATTGGATTTGTACTACTTGTAAAGCAAAAAAATTTTGGCATTAACCAGCGGTTTGTATTTTTTCAAAACATCCCCACCCCCGCCTTAGTAAATATTTGTTTCGATTTCTCATCTTTCATTGTTTGAAATTGTTGGTTTAGTTGTGGCTTGATTACTTCACCGAATAAAAGCCGACCCTTGACATTAGCGATGTGTCGATCCGGTCGGATTCGATACAAAGGATCGAATCCGGGGCAGGATCGATTTGGATCGAGTCCAAGTTTCGGTCCGGATTCGTTCCGAGGAACGAAATGGTCGCGAGGCGTCAATTCTCGCGGACATTCATTCCTTTGGCATTCCGTTATTCAAATCATTTCAATACACAATACAGTACAATGTGTTGATAGGGAACAGCAAATGATGATGGTGTTCGTTTTATAGAGGCTCGACGTCGACAGGCGACACATGATAGGGCCGAAGTTGCATGCTTTTTTATCAGTTATCAGTGATTTATGGCTTTTGGCGGCTTTGTATGTGCCCAATTGATGTTTGAGACATATAAACATACTGAATTACCGACTGCGTGACCACTCACCAAAACAAAGATACGCGCGTTGTTCGTTCCGGGTCCGGAAAACCGAGGACCCCGGGTGTCTGAAACGCACTTTCAATTTCGATGTCGATCCGAGGATCGAATCCGATGGACTCGATCCACTTGCGGAATGGGATTGGAATGAACGAGTCCGCAAAAGTATCGAAACTTCCCATCACTACTTGACATCTTCAGGTACCTCGATATTTTTGTTATTTCCTGAACTTGACTGTTAGGGGTTAACTTTTCGATTTTTACTTCTGCTTCGATTTTTTTCGTTTTAGTCTCTGCTCACGGAGCGTCAAATCCTCTACCATTTTAATTTTACCTTCCTGTTTTCGCTTGAGGTATCTTTGTTTTTCTTTTTGTTTCTGCGCATCTCGCCGCCTTTGCTCATATTCTCATTTTTTCTTTAGTGTTTCTTTTTTGCCCAGTTTACAACATTTTTTCTGCATTATTTTCCCTAATTGAATCCATTTCTGAAAAACCATGCACAACATATTATAGTAAGTAACCCTCCACCAAAGATGTTACTATTTATTTTTAAAATAAACCCCATCACTGTTTTCATAGTAAGTCAAGATGCAAGAAAACTCGCTATGACGACAAAATCACGTTTACTAGATAAACTCGTATGCTAAAATATACCAAAAAGACATTATCATGGTTTGCTGAAATTATAATGTTACTCGTTATCCACGGCAATGTCAACTTTCAATTAAAGCCGGTCCCACACGATGCGTCCAACGTTGGACAGAGTTTTCGACAGTATTACAATTGGCACGTGCGTCTCCTACACGATGGGGTGAACCTTTGTTCCAACATTGGACCATTTGTTGGCGCTACTTTTGTGAACTGAAGTCAGTGTCGTGACTTGGAAAAATGGATAATGATATGAGAATTGCTGGGATTGCCGCTGGCATGATCGTTTTATGTTGTTCAAAATTATTGCAACGTAAAAAAAAAGGCGGACTAGGCGGTGGTGGATGCTATCTATGAATAAAAGTAGAGAAAGGTAAGTATTCTTTTTCGTTTTAATACCTATCTAATTATTGCTAAATAATATCAATAGTTTACAAAAATTGATTTTGAAAATGTCCTTTGCATAATTCAGGGTGATTCTTATGTTTTTTGATTTGTTGATTCCAAAAATTACCTCTGTTTTTGTCTATCGCGTTCCAATTTTTCGGGAAAAATGGTAAAATTTGTGTAAAAATGGATAAAAACGGCCTATTTCACGTTTGGGTTACTGATTGTTTCTTTGTTAAGTGAGTACTTTCTTCGTGCGAGTAGAAAAAGTAGCACTTTCCGCACTTGTTAGGTAGATTACTATTACAATTAACTCAATAATTTATTTCAGATACAATGGCTTAGATCTGTTAGCCGATTTACAAAGAGAACCTTCGGGAAAATTTGAAAATTTTTGTAGAATGTCTGCAGAAGATTTTGAAATTATTCTAAATAAAATTGGACCTCACATTATGAAAAACAGATACCAATATGCGGAAAGCGATTCCTATTCAGGAACGTTTGGCAATTACCCTTAGATTTTTGGAAGTGGTGACAGCTATACCAGCCTTGCTTATTTGGTCAAAGTATCAAACCAGGTTATCAGTCGCATTGTGCCAGAAGTGTGTATGGCTATCAATGAAGCATTGAAGGAAGAAATAAAAGTAAGTAGGTACCTACCTAATAATGTCTATTATTTCTAGTTTATTAAATCAAATAATCAAAGTACAAAATAATCAAAGGCACACTCTGTGTAACTATCTAAGAGGAATAGAAAAAAACAAATAATATTACTAAATTACTATAAAATAAAAAAATATAGTTTCTAAACATTTTCAGTATGGCCAGTTTCAAAAGTGGAAAAATAATCTGATAAACTTGCTCTGCTTTGTGAGGATTGGTCTTCTTCAATTATTGTGTCATTATTATTTAAAATAGAAAGTGGATTGCGAGAGATACTACTGGGGGGAGTGGGAGATGTTGGTGATGGTGACTGAGTATATGGAGGGCTGTTTTGGAAAGAATTTATGTAGGAAGGTTGATTATTGGTTTGAGTAAAGGAAGGCTGATGCATATAATTTGATTGAAACCGATATTGAGGGGTAAAAGGCGGACTTGGAGATGGTAGTTGGGTAAGTATTGGGCTGGAAGATGAACTAGGAGTTTTTGATGTATTGCAGGGAAAATGAGAATTAAGTGCCGTAACATTTTCATGATATTCAGCCTGAAATACAAGGTTATCAATTTTATTTTGTAGAATCAATCGGGTACCAACTGGTAATTTTCTTAGTTTTTCTGCTAATAATTGACCATAAAGTGCCGCTGCATCCTGCTGCACTTGTCCTGTCCTATTAGTTAAATTATTGAGTGCAGCACTGGCTGCTTTCAAATGACTTGTCACAGTTTCATCATCAGTATCGTTGATAGTTCGTTTTCTTTTTCTAGCTTGTGGTTTCATGAACTGGTCATTGTTTCTTTCGCTATCTTCAACTCTAGCAGGTTCTCTTTGAGTTTCCGGTTCACGTTGAGTCAATTCATCCGTATTATTTATTACTAGCAACCAGTGAGACAAATGTCTCATTTAATAAAACAAAAAAGACCGTTTTTCAAATAGAACGCGTATTAAATAAAAACAATAATATTTTTCAAAATATTTTATTAAATTAATGGTTATAAGGTTATAATGTTATTAGGTTATAAGGTTTCAAATCACATTATTATTATTTAAAGGTTAAAATGAAAAAAAAATCACACAATTTCATTTGATAAGACTTCTCTGTAGATTATGTTTTTAGTGAAAAACTCCCCATTTGCAAGTGGGCCTTGTTTAGAGTTGGGTCCGAGGAAAATCTTTACACCATCAAAAGAAGTTGAGCGACTTAGAGCTACGTATAATTGTCCATGAGTAGACAGGAAGTGGTAAATAAAGAACAACCTTATTGAATGACTGTCCCTGACTCTTGTTGATGGTCATTGCAAAAGCTAGACAAAGCGGGAACGTTTTTTTTTAGCTAAAAAATTAGAGAAATCAATGAGACACCTGATATGCACGACGGCACAAATTCAGGGCCCATTCAACAACAAAAAAACACTTATCAAAAAATTTGTGAGGAACAAACATTTGTGTTGTGATATTTGTGACAAAAAATTTTTTTCCGTTTTTTTCAATAACCGAAAGTGTCACGTGACTGAAAATTGTCATGTGATCATATTTTTTTATTCTGTACCCAGACCTGAAAAGTATTTTAATCTATCTATCACCGTTCAGGAGATACTGACAATTCCGGTTTTCGAGAAATCACGTGATTTCTCGAAAACCGGAAGTGTCACGTGATTGAAATTCGGTTCCTGACCTGACATGGCCATTCCAAACATATAACTTTCATAACTTTTTTCTCTATCTCTTACGGTTTGGCTGCTGAAACAGCGTCCCGGACGGACCAGCGTCCCGGACGGACGGAAATCACGCGATTTCTCGAAAACCGGAAGTGTCACGTGACTGAAATTCGGTTCCTGACCTGACATGACCATTCCAAACATATAACTTTCATAACTTTTTTCTCTATCTCTTACGGTTTGGCTGCTGAAACAGCGTCCCGGACGGACCAGCGTCCCGGACGGACCAGCGTCCCGGACGGACGGAAATCACGTGATTTCTCGAAAACCGGAAGTGTCACGTGACTGAAATTCGTTTCCTGACCTGACATGACCATTCCAAACATATAACTTTCATAATTTTTTTCTGTATCTCATGGTTTAGCTGCTGAAACAGCGTCCCGGACAGACAAGTCTATTAGATAAAGGATTTCTTGATTATCATTTTCTTGTGATTCATCACCAGTCAGCTGGTCCTAAAAAAATATACACAATATGCTTTAAAAAAAATAAAAACATCAATTCATTTGCACAGAATATCAAGTTTATTTTTATAGTTACTTAAAAAAAAGAAATAATATAAAAGTGTATTACAAAAAGAAGAAAGTTAACGAATACACATTTATTAATTAATATATTTATTTTTTTCAGCTTCCAAAATCAGAAGACGAATGGATGCGGGTTGCAAATGAGTTTCAACTGCACTGGAATTTCCCACATTGTGTAGGCGCGATAGATGGGAAACACATTACACTACAAGCTCCATTTAATACCGAATCCGAATTTTTCAACTATAAAAAGTCATTCAGTATCGTACTTATGGCTTTAGTAGATTCAGAATATTGCTTCACATTTGTTGATGTTGGTGCACAAGGAAGAATGAATGATGCAGGCGTGTTTGCGGCTATCATACTGTATCGCAAAATTATTCGGAATGAACTTTCACTACCACCAAGGGAACCTTTACCAGGACGCCAAAAACCAGTACCATATGTCTTTGTAGGGGACGATGCATTTCCTATTAGCAGCTCTCTTTTGAAACCCTATCCAGGAACTCACGCCAAAAATAGTACGGAAAGAATTTTTAATTATCGGCTTTGCCGTGCACGTAGAATCGTGGAAAATGTATTTGGAATTTTAGCATCAGTATTTCGTATACTCAGAGCCCCTATGTTGCTAGAACCTGAAAAAGCTGCTTCAATCAGCATGACATGCACATTGCTGCACAATTTTTTACGAAGAAGTAAAACATCCAGAAACAGGTATACCCCACCTGGAACGTTTGATTATGAAATGAATGGACAAGTAATAAATGGGTCGTGGCGAAATGATAACAACAACATGACTTTGTTAACTCCTTTGACTCAAACAGCTAGAAAACCTTCTCAAGAAGCAAAGGATATTCAGAGAGAATTTGCCGAATATTTCATTTCTAGTGGTGCAGTTGAATGGCAAAATTATATTAATTAATTTTTGTTATATGTAATATAATAAACTTACCTCTGAATTTAGGAATGGTATTTTATTTTTCGTGACTCTTATAAACCTGTCAATTGCGTCATATGCAAACCAAGAAGGTTTGTATATATCTTCACTCCCTGTTCCTGTTGTATACGAGTCTGAAACTTTTTCCCTCAAAATTCTATGTTGACAAAAGAGACTCTTTCTTTTTCTTAAGTTCAGCAATAGGCATGTCAACGCTCATTTCTTTGGAAATATCAAGCCAAGCATCATTTAAAGCATTTCTGTTTTTATGTCCGAGATGTTTTGGATTCCATAAAATAGAATGTTTCTCATAAAGTGCAATGAATTCAAGAATAAGTTCATTATTCCACTCCATTATTAACTGAAAAGGGAATATTTGATACATCAAATCAAAAAAATATATTTAACCTAAATTTTATACTCGTAATGTAGACGTTGAAGAGCTACAACAAGTCACAAAGCACAGATTTTGGTGCTTTGTGGCTATGCATAACGAACATTAAGTATTTATTAAAGCTTGTTTTTATTATGAGAAAAAATATGTCTTGTATTGTCTTTAAATAGTTTTAATATGATGTAATTATTACTTTCATTATTAAGTGTGACGGACTGTGTGCAGGTTTGAAAGCTAGGAATGAAAATTTTGTACGTGCAACGTGCAAAATTTTTATTTGTATAATCTATGCAGAACGCCTTTGGCCTCACATCAACCTGGAAATAAGTGAGGAAAGAATTTCCTGTATTTAAATGAAAATTAATTTTGGGAATTTGCGCCATCTTGGCAAATTTAGGTTTTTTCTTTACTCACTCCGTCAGGTAAAAATGTAGTCAAGCTTCTTAAAAATAACATCATTTGAACAAATTTAAATAGTCTAATCAATCGTGTTATTTTTAAGAAGGTCGACTGCGTTTGTAACTGAAAAGTGAGTAAAAATTCTTAGTTTTTCATAAACCATCGTTTGAGGTAAATTTTTTTCATATTTTTCCAGGGTTCATTAGGCATCCCCAAGTAACGCACCGTAGAGTTAACATAACATATACTATTTTATCCGCAAACGTATTCAGATAAATTAAAAATTGATAAAGAGTAACACTAATTATTAGCAAGTAAATGAATAAAATAATCTAATACCTAATACAATTTTTCCGTGGTTACGATGTAAACATCTTAATCCGATAAAGTGATACTTTTACCTTGTCAATAAAGACACATAAGTTGTCACTTTTATGACGTTTGCGGATAAAAACTTTTTTGTATACAAATGTAGACATAGTTACTAAAGGGTAAAAACATACATAAAAAACCAGGTTGTGGAATAGTATAATACAGTTATTATTATTATTATTCAAACATAAATGAACATGACACCTAATGCATTTCCATCGTGATTTTCCATTAGCACCCTTCGGGCACTCTGGGTTTTTGCAACGTTGAGCCACTCCTGATGTGTGAGTTGGTAGGTGACCACCTTTATCTCTCCTAATCTCCTCTAATGGCCTCTCTCTGCAAACGCATTTTTTTGTCAACAGAAGGCCGTCTCATTTTTCTTGTTGTTATAACATCTAAAATTTTATCAAAATTACTGTCGGTTACACACAATATTTACAGAAATTAGGTACCTGTCTTCACAACTGATACTCCCAGTCTCATCTTGAAGTGCAGCAAATCCATTATGTTTTTGAATTAACTCTGAACTTTGAATTTCTGGCCTATCAACTTGAATGTGTTCTTTGGATGATTTATACCATCTTTTTACTTTGTCTGTATTTTCAATACCAATAAAATTAGAAGCTAAAACTACTGGTCGGTTATAAAGCCACTTCACAACAACTATTCCATTATGAGACAGCACCTCTTCTGATGATCCCCTGTTCCGTTTCCGGAAATCTTTATCATTTGTAAATGGGGGATTAGCAAATCTGTTAATTCTGACTGTTCCTGCTGCTAAGGCAGATCTCTCATTCAAAATTTCGAGAAGATTGTATGAGACGAAATAGTTATCGAAGAAAAGCTTGTGCCGTTGACCTAATAATCTATCGGATAATTTCAAAACAACGGCCGCGCCTTGTCCAAATAGTTTCTGATTAGGATTGCCCAGATCTGTAGTTTTTCCTTGATAGATTATAAAATCGTACATGAAATCACTAGCTCCGCACAATAGAAACAACTTGATACCCGAAGGATGTTTCCCTTTCACAAACTGCTTTACAAGTGATTGTCCGTTAAAAGGAACAATTTGCTTATCAACACAAACAGTGCTTTCAACTGTAACTTCTCTACATCGGGTCAGTTTAGAGTCAAATATAGGACGCACTTTCCACATTTTGTTGTCTGGATTCTGGGCTTCTAAGTTGTTCACACAATGTAAATTTGTCCGTAATTTGTAAAAACGATTTATATTCATTGATTCGGGGAACAAGTTAACTTTCATTATTTTATCGCAGTACATTCGCAGACGTGGACATTTTAGACAGCCAGTAATTATATGAAGGCCAAAAAAGTCTTCATTTCCTGAAAATTCACCTGCCGGAAGTTCGTGGTTTCGTTTTGATTAGCGTACAAATTCGTATAGGTCACAAACCGCTCGAATAGAGAATCTGGAATATAGTTTGAGAAGTATGTCTTTGGATATTCGTCCTGATGTAAATATTCATTAGGATCTATATTATGTGGTTCTCCTGGTAAATTCCTAGCCAGGAATCGAACATCTTGCATCCATTCGACATCGGCTTTTTTGTGAAGTTATTATTCAGGTTAGAATTCATATTTTCGCAGTCCTCAACATTAGTTGGATCATCTTCAATATCGTCTGCTTCCATGATATCTGCTTCAACGTCATTTTCATCATATTCAGTAGGATCTCGTAACGAATCAGCGACACGTCTATGAATTTGAATACGTTTATCCTCCTCATCTTCGTCTTCACTGTCGAGTAAGTACTCAATGTCCGAATGCCCCTTCTCCAATTCTTCTAGCAACTGACCCTCAGTCAACGGTATGTCGTATTTATTTTTTCGTACTAAAGGAAAAAGTATTCTGTTAAATTCAGGGTAGTTTTGAAGTCTTTTAAAAGTAATGAAAATCGAAGAAAGAAATAATGTGCAAAAATGAAAAAAACCGCCAAGTAACTTTGTCTGCAAATGAGTA
Source organism: Agriotes lineatus (assembly GCA_940337035.1). Taxonomy (NCBI): domain Eukaryota; kingdom Metazoa; phylum Arthropoda; class Insecta; order Coleoptera; family Elateridae; genus Agriotes; species Agriotes lineatus. The sequence goes on along the minus strand of OW679196.1, from coordinate 133,157,915 downwards.
CGAGTATTTTGAGGGGCGTGGCAAAATAACTGGAGCATGCTGAATTCTAATCCGATATAATATTACAAATTTCCTAGTATTCAACATTACTATTACGCCACAATACTAATAAAAATTAAATAATTATCCATGTAGTAATTATAAATAATGGACAGTACTCACCTCCTGCCTTCGACGCCATTGCAGCACTATAAACAGTGGATTAATAATTTGCAACGCGGACGCGCGATGTCGCTACCATTATACTAAACCATGCATTATACGTCTACATACGTATACAAAAGTGCCGATATCTCAATTTATAGCTGCGTAAGAAGCTATAGAAAATAGGCGTCTACAATTGTAGACAGTATGACCGAAAGGGTAAAATCAAAATATTTTCCACACTATAAGCGCGGAACGCATTCTTCACTTCAGACATTTGAACAAGTAAACACTGCAACCAACCTAAAGTGAGCGACAAATTCGAAATTGAATTTTAAATTTTAAACACGGTAATGTCAATATTCTAAAATGCGAACTTTAAAATGTTATCCTTTTGACTTTCGCATTTATTATTTGTCATTATTATTATATAGATAAAGGCTCCTTTAATATATTTACGTGATAGGTACCATTTCATTACAAATTGTTTTATTTTAAACTGCAACATTGTTGCTGGAAAAGCATGAGATGGACCTCCATAGTAATGTCATTTATACCGTTTCTAATTTTTTTTCTCTGTAGGTTTTTATTCAAAATGTAGTTTTATGGTCGATATAGAGATTTTAATGCATGATGTAACCATAAAAAAATTGACGTCAATTTTTTTAGACGCGTATTGGCACTATTAAGATTGAACATTAAATTGCCTGTAATATGACAATAATCCATATGTTAGAATTGTGGAAGGTGAGAACACCATTCCTAGTAAAACAGTATTTATTCACCAGTACGTGTATTGGAAATTCTGCATCCTTATTAGTGCGATTTTCCGTGGGAGTTAGTTCTTGCGCATTTTGCAGATGATAGGGGTACACACCACTGATGCTCAATGCGCGCCAAAGGATGGAGAGATTTAATATTTTAAGTAATTCTTCTTGTTTTAAATCTGAATCTGTTTTCAGCCTTCTCACTCCTTTTTAAAGAAAACGACTTCATACTCTGGTTTTTCATATTTTATTTTAGTGACTTTCTCAATATAAATAGTTTGGTTGCTTTCCTTTTCGTTTCAACGTCAATTTGTGCGAGGACAAAGTCATCAGTGCTTGGTTCACCTAAATTATTAAATTCGCATGGATCGATTGTTTCTAGATGATTTTTTTTCATTGTCCGAATCTTGCTTCTCTTTACAAATATAATTTTTTAATTTGCATTTAGAATTTTCTTTATTGTCAGCTAAAGCATTTTTAGCGGGGTGCTGATAGATATCATTCTTCTACCCTTGGTTCTAGGTTTTCTAGTTGGTTTTGTTGGCTCCGCTTTTGGGTAGCCTTTAAAAGCTTCAGGGCTTACGAAGGATACAGTTTTATTTTTCGAATAAGTTGGGATCTCATTTGTGTTACGACATTTCTCATCAACCTCTTCCTGAAACGATTCTTCGGAATCTGAAGTTGCATAATTTCTCCTTTCAAATTAGATGCTCTGGAGATTATGCAAAGATCTGCTAATTGGTAACTCTGGATCAGGTCGATCTGTAGCAGAACTGCACATAGATTCCAGTCTTCCGAAAAGCTGCTTTTTTGTTACACCGCGTCAGTCCCCTGTGATGTGCTACAGTAAGACATTCTGTTATTTCGTAAATAGACACTGTTCGCATTAACTAGCTATCCACAGCAGCGTTGTAGTGCGTTTAAAAGGTTTATAAACTCCCACATTAAGGGATTGCAACTTACTTGTCGAATGATGGGGAAATATTAAAATCGAGACTCCATTCTCCTTCGTCAAAGTAATTGCTTCAATAAATATATGACTCTCATGATTGTCACGTAGTAATAACTGCTGTGAACTTTTAGTATGATGAATGGAGTGGTGCCTAAATTTAAAAAATAATTCAGTTGTCATCTATCCAATCCTGGTGGTGCACCTTACGTTATATGGAGTTTGAAGTCCACACGGGGAAAAACCCACACAAGAAGGATTGTGTTTCTCGAAGCGCTTGTTATACAGAATGTGGTCACTTTTCTGCACTGGTGCAGTGAATAACTTGTTAGGCTCCTTTCTGCGCGTCTATTTTGGCGATTGTAGTAGCTGTTTCGTCTAGCTTAAAGATTCTAGTTCCATCGACAAATTCCGGTTGCATCTCAAGAAGTTGTCAGTTGTCGTAACATAAGTTAACATTTGTGCTGTTGAAAGAAGTTGCCCTAGATAAGCTGCAACCTTCTGGGGTTCGAATACTTAGTTCTGCATTTCGTTTCACAAATCCCCGGAATATTTCCAAAATATTATAAAATTTTGCAAAATAAGACACCAGCTTTTGCATTTATAATAGTCACACGATTATTACCTTCAAATAAAAGATCAATTTTGGCCATCAAAATTAGTGATTTTGTGGTATGGACTCGTAAAGGTTGAAATTATATATAGAAATACGGTTTTCTGGAACAGCAGAATGATTCCCAAACTTGTGAGTTTTACTTGACGGCATTATTACGGGAACTTGTAGATCCGCGTTAAAGACGGATTATGACCATACGCAAATCCTTTATTAATTCTAGAGTTTAATACACGTAATAATACATATTTGTGCGGTAGTGTTTTGGTACAAATGTGTTTTAGTAATCATTAAGGTACTTCATCATTCAAATTATTTGTTGGATAATTTTTGCAGTCAATTATGTTGAAGAAAAGTGTAAATATTCATAAACAATATATATTCGGCTTCTCTTTACGAGCCTTCTTCAGTGTTTAAGCTTTAAATTTTCTCCTGAATAAAAGTTTTGTTAGGTTTGTGAGCATACGTATTTTGAAAAGTTTGGTTATCTTACCGATTTAGAAAAACTTATTAGTTATTTACATGATTTGTGTGGATAGTTGACGATTAACTTTTTACATATTGAAATTAATTGTATCTGAAATTAAAATTTTATAATAGGATTGTGAGCGTACAGATTTTTAGTTTAACTGACTGTTTATGAAAATATTTTTCTACTTTTAGTATGAGGATTGTACAATGTGGTGGAATTGATACACCACTTCATAGTTGTCAGGGAAACATTTAGATTATGTTGTTAACTTCTTTTATATTATTGGAAATTAATTATTTAAGTTCTATTTTGCACATGTAAATGTTTATAAATAGAAAGCTTTAGGGATTCTCACTATTTCTAATTTTCTTGTTTCTATGTGTACAGCACGCTTCTGATTTAAGACCAATGTTCATACTTTAATTTAGAAACAATGATAACTTTGGAAATTTAGAAATTATTCTTTTTTTACTCTGTTTTATCACTTTCTAATAAATAGTATATTGTTTTATTAGGATTAAAAGTGGCACTTTGCTTGATAAGCAATTATATTTGCACTTGCGAAGCGAAGCATAGTGTAGCTCGGCGTACGCAAAAATTGCAAGTAAGAGCTGCGCGAAAAGTTAAAACATCTTGAGAAACATTTTTTTTGTTATAAATAAATTCACCAAAAATAATTTATTCTTGATAAATAAGATGTAATAGGTCTATTTTGCTTTTAAAATAATTGCATGCATGAATAATAGCTAATTTTTAATAAATAAAATACATATACATATAAATATATAAATAAAAGGATTTATTTTAATAAAAGGATTTATTTTAATACGCTAGTTTTAATTTTTAAAATGATTAATAATAAACTGCCTAGTTATATGAATGAATTTATAGTATACAATAAGGATATTCATAATTATAAGACTAGATTTTTAAATGACTTTAGATTGCCCATAACAGCAAAATCATGTTCTCAAAAAAACTTATTCTATAATGGACTCAAATTATATAATGAAATGCCGAACGAAACTAAACAGGCTGCTAATTTATATCAGTTTAAAAAGCTTTGTTCAAGATATGTTAAATCTGTTTGTTAAATAACAATATCTGTTTTTTTGTAAACATCTTAAGGATGAATAAACCAACATCTAATCTAAAAAAAAAAAAATTTTTTTAGAAAAATCGTTTTACCATAATTTTTCCAATATGGCGGCGTGAGCACACTTTGTGCTGCGCGAGACTCATCGGAATCTTTAATGTTACATATTTTTCTATAACTCTGTAAATTTTCAAGTCTTCTAGTTTTTTTGTTTATTTGGCGAATTTTGAAGCACTTTGCCTGGACTATAAGATTTGAAGGGGAACACTCAATAGGGTGTATCAGGAAAAACTTTTTTGAAATTCAAAGTTTCAGGTCGTTAAAAAGTTGTCCCGTATTTACACATATTTATCAAAAAAACAGTATTTACACATATTTATCAAAAAAACATTTTAGTCAAATTGAAAAATATTTAGGTCTCCCGCAATGGGCCTAAAGTTTGATCTTTTTTGTCGAAAACGTAGAATTTAAATTTTTTGTTTTCAAGTACAAAAAGGTAAAGTTTAGAATGTTAATTAACAGTAGAAAATATATAGCTGTCATGTAGTATTTACGTCTCCCAGATTAGAAGTAAAATTATCAATTTTTCGCAAAATTAAGGTCTATTTTTGACGGTTTCATTTATTTCTAGTCTACTTTTTTCAGTAACAAGTTTAATAATAATAACAAAGATATTTATTGTGCAATAAAGAAAAAAATACACAAAAGGTGATAATTCGGCGAACCGATCTTCCATTTCACCATAACAAATTTAGTTTAGTGTTCACACTATATAATAACATAATTTCGTTTACTCTGCTAACAATTCAAAGGATTTAAAAAAATACTATATGTACAAAACATTTATTTGAAGCTATTTAGGTTGGTAAGGATTTTATATAACTCACAAAACGATTATACGAAAAATCTAATTGATTTATTAATGCAGTTAGAAAAGAAGCCGCTACATACGAAAATTATCCTTCATACTTAGAAGTTGCGGTATGGTAATAGTTATTTACTATACAAGTGGGATAACAGCATCATTAATATACCTGTGTGTAAGTTACAAACGAGTGCGTAGTATGGGTTATGTAAGCACACAAGTATATTAATGATGCATTATCACACATGTATTGTACAAAATTTTATGCCTAAAATTGAGAAAAGTGCATTTAAGAAAAATTTCAGATCTGTCATTTTCAAAAATATTTTAGTAGGCAAATGTCATTATGTCATTCATTTGACACTATTTCAGTTAGGTAATGAAGCCATTACGCCACTCAGTTAGGCAATGAAGCCATTATATAACTGAGTGGTGTAATGAGCTTCATTACCTAATGGAAATAGTGTCAAATGCGTGACGTAATGAGTTATTTATCCCACTGTACATAAAATAAATTAAATCGAACATTTACATCATGCACGTTGGATCTTCGGATTAATTGTACAATTATGCAGGTTTTTTTGAAGCCACTAGTTTATACAAGAAATGTAAGCACAAATATGGTCAAATAAATTTTCTATAGAACATAACAACTTATTCTTTAATCACTACTGCCTATCAGCTAAGGTTCCTTTCTATAATATACAACTTATTCTTTAATCGGTACTGCTTGTTAGCTAAGGTTTCAACCTCTAATGCTTTAATAATTCATTAAATTTGATAACATGCGAATTTTTACTTAATTCCCCAGTCCCGAAAAATGTAAAACAAGTTCGGCAATTTAACGGACTTAGCTACTTTCGCCGTTACGCTAAAAAATTTCGGCCTTGAAGAATAGTTCCATTGACAGACCGGAGAGAAAGCAAATCTTGAACATGTTAGCGACCTGAACTGTTCTCTGAACTTTGATCGAAATTTAGAGCTGCATTGTTGTATACAGATGGTAGTAGTATGGGCTATAGGGCAGTTCTTAACAATTACGTGTATTTAAATACTTCTCAACACGATCATTCATCCAGCCAGATGTGATCTATATTAGGACACAGTTTACAAGCAACCATAGAGGTCTTGGGCGTGTTTTTAATTTTTCCCTTGTTTCAGTTTTAGGGCTAAGTGGGACTAAGTGGCACTAAAATGATAAATGGTCCGATTTATGGCAGCGAAAACATTTACGCTCTTCATTATTGTAATTTAAGACACTGAACTGTTAGGGGCGCCGTTTTGTAAACGAGTCTCCACGAGGTTCGCCAAACTCACGTTTATTAAGAGAAAATGATGAAAGTACTATTATGAACTGAGGTATAATTGACAATAGAAGTTCATAGATGAGGCTCTAACAACTGGATGACAAATGCCAAAAATAATCATTGCCACTAAAACCGAATCAGGCCAGTTGGCTTTTAAGCTTTAATTTTTCATGTGTGTCCCTAATATATTCCTCATAAGAAGAACATGACTCACTGGTAAATTTACTAGCCTCAGATACCTTAAGTTTTCGAGGAAACGTAGTTTGCAAACCAATTTTTAAATTTTCCCATGTAAATCAGAAGGGTTTCATACCAACGTTTAACAGGATCTATAAAACGTGGCGCCACCCTTACTACAGCTTCCCGACCAGACCAACAAAATTTCTCGTTTAACCTTTTCATTTTCATTTCAACGATCCAATCTTCAAGATCATGGTGTCGTGGGTGAAGCTTCGGTAACGCCAAATCGAAGCAGGTGCTACTAGCTTAAAGGTGATCTCTCATATGACTGAACATGGCGGTCATCGCGGTCATAAATTCTTCCATTTTCCAAAAATCCAAGCTTTTGTAGGTATTTGATAACTTCACCTGTTGCATTACTGTTATGTTGGCTAACTTCACATCTTACTGCTACTGCTAAGAATAAAACAAACTTTTGATTTGTTTAATTGTTAAGCCATTTTGCAGCCTTCAGCAATCAAGTTGATCATTTAAGCTTTCAGTACAGCCTGCCTGTATTTCAAATCTGATGCCAGCATTTTTAATTTCTCATCACAAATACTCACAAAAACCACCTCTTTTCTTTCCCATTTGAGTTCGAACAACCTGTATATGGGCGTAGCTGTCTCGTTTTAGCCATTTTAGGCCACCCTTTATAAAACACGTGTTCTTTAAACGCGGGTAAAACTGGTTTGAGCCGGCGAAGACTCCGCTTCGCGATTGGTTATTGCTCCGCTTGGGGACGCGTAGCGTCATGTGGCTGCTGCAGACGCGAGTTCCAACAGGGCCGTTGAGAGGAACACAAGTCGCGCGAGTGTGCTTGGTGTGGTGTGTACCGTTGTTGCGTGGGTGTGATGGGCATTCCGAGCGCCCAGTTCTGTTTCTTCAAGTAAGGGACTGTTCCCCTTTAACCCGAAAACTCGGGGATTCATTCCTGCAGGACTTTTGGGCCTCCCTTTTGTTCCCGGTCTAATGTGAGAGACGCATTCCAATCGACGCCATTGTAAGGCGGAATTCTGCCTATTACCCTCACGTACCGCCCCGCTTCTACATATGTGCCACAGGCGGACACAAGCCACCAGCTGACCGCACGCCACCCTCAAGGGCCGTCAACGAAACAATGTATCTGTGCAACCAATTGTATAACCTATTATTTGTCATTCATGCGAATCGAGTTTGTTCTTGTGAGTGTGCGTTGGCGTTTTTGTGCATTCGCGGCCATTACACAATGGGCCGAAAATCCCAAAAAGTGGCCAAAATTCTGATTATATTTTTAATGGCTTAGAAATCACTTATCTAATAAGGGAAAAATAATGAAAAAAATCACAAGAGCCAGGGGTGTTTTATGGGGGATTTTTTTTTTTAAAGTAGGAATTTATACATTTTTCTGTCTCAGCTCATTCAAAATCACTAAAAACATACGGGAAAAATAAAGAAAAAAATTTCACGTCCCGCGGGTGTTGTTTAGGGGATAATTATTTCGCCGAGTTGCTAATTTATAAGGTTTTTCGATTTTACTTGATTTAAAGTCACTCGTACAATACGGAAAAACTAAGGAAATCGATATAGTATTAGTAAAAAATTCCGGGGGTGCTTTTAGGGGATGATTACTTGCCAGAGCCGCAAATTTTTAAGTTTTTCAATTGTAGCCCATTCAAAGTCGTTTACAAAAGACAAACAAATTTATTTACTATATACTAAATTGCTCAACGCATCATCTGGCAAACTCATTACAACTGGCTTTTGCACTTCCAGTATAGGCTCTGTCGTATGATCGAGAAGATCCTGTAACAGAATTTCTGCAGAGGTTTCAGTAACAATCTGAGCCTCCTTTCGTGGATAGCAACGGGATTTAGCTTCTCGAACTTTGTTATACGAGGGATAAATGTCGGCGAAATTTTCTGTCGCTGCTCGCCTATGAACCAAATATTGGTGTTTGCTGTTTTTTGCTTGTACCAGAATTGAAAGTGCTTGATCAGGTGTGAACGGTACAGGTTTTTGAAATTTCTGGCTCGCCTTCCAAGCATCCTGCATTTTTCTTGCTCTCGTTGGAGTTGTAAAAACTGCCTCTGAAATTAGTTTTGCGGCAGTATCTTTCCCTTCTTGTTTAAGACTTTTCTTTGCCGCTAAAGTGAGTTCTTCGGCTTCAAGAGCATTACACAGCTTCTCAATTTTTCTGCTCTTGGTTCTGGAACTACTTTCCAAAAACTTTAATTTCGGACGACCACGACCGCTGCCACTTCCAATGATGTACTTGGTTGTGGATCATCAGCCCTTAAATTTCTTCGCCCTCAACTTCAAATATAAAATCTTTGTTAAACCAAGATTTATTTTTTTCTAAAAATCGGGGAATATATCTTGAAGACTCTTCGAGTTTTAAGTAAACTGTACTGCAGAAAATGGAGTTGATTTTTCTAATATGTGTTTTCACAGTTTGGTTATTTTCTATTTTGTAATGCCCTACTAAATAGTTAAACAAATATTCAGTTTGGCACGAACGCCCTTCACCTTTTTTCCCATATAAAATATCAAAAAGATGTCTTCTGGTCAACATTTTGTTATACCTTAGTTCTGTAAAGGAGTAGGAAAATTATTGCAAAATATCAATAAATAAATGATATCATAACTAAATATTATTAATCCAATCGGCCGATGCGCGCTGGTTACAATGCAACGTGCAGTTACTCTGATTACATACACGCGCGGCGTCTTGGAAAAAACGCAATATTTCCTAAATGGGCATAAACGGGCATGCGGATCTGATATATATTATTAAGGAACGTACAAGGAATTTTTTGAATATTTTCTGAAAGCCCAGACTCGTCTGGATTTTTTGTTTGCTCAGAAAATGCTGACTAACCTCATATAAATTTGAACTAAACACTCCCATGAATATAAGCAAATTGTTTAAATGAGTAAACGCTGGGGTACTTGATAATATGTATAAGTTAACGTATTTACCCTAATAAAGCTTCTTGCAATATTTCACTTTAAACACAGGCGTCTTATAAGCACAATCACTCATCAAAGGTTTGTGATAAAATTATCTGTAAGTACGGAGCATCAACGTAACATAAGAGTCGTGTTTACGACCCTCTAGCAGGTAGAACCTTCGTTCAATGCACTTGAAATTCTAGGAAATGATGCATTGACTATCCCTCTAACTATCTACAGAAGCACGTAGGAAAATAAGCAATTTAAAAAATAGCTATTTTTGGCCACTTTTCAGGACTTTGGGGCCCACTGTGCATTACTGTGACCTGAGGCCAGGCTGCCTTTGCGACGCTGTATTTGCTGTCATTTATTCAAACATTTTATGTGTGCTGGCCCTGTGCCTTGCTAATTAAACATTTAACTAATTTATCGCATACCTTTGCGACGCTGTATTTTCTGTCGTTTATTCAAACATTTCATGTGTGCTGGCCCCGTGCCTTGCTAATTAAACATTTAACTAATTTATCGCATACCTTTGCAACGCTGTGCTTGCTGTCATTTATTCCAAACATTTCATGTGTGTTGCCCCGGGCATTTTAAATTAAACATTTATATAGTTTGGCGCATACCTTTGCGCCGCTGTATTTACTGTCATTTAAAGTGCCTTGGTCGCCTTTGCTCATGATTGATAAGCTTGTTGTGAAGTAGGTAATGTACCTCGATGGCACTTACTTGTAATTGATCTTTTACATTTAAATTAACGGGCCAACACCGGCCAGTTACAGGTGTGTGTATTAACCAGATTTCTATTGCTGTATGTGTATTAGTAGTAGCGCGTGCTCCAGCTGGGGCCATAACTTAAGGCCTAGAATAATTTCGGCGGCGTGATCGTTGCCCGTTTGTAAAATCAACCAATAGACGAATATCTGATTAAGGGACTTATTATTGTGTTCGACCTGTGCATGCCCTTTTCACATTAAGCCTCTCAGTGTGAAAATCGATGTACGACGGAACTTGAGCGTTGGGGCGTGCAGGTAGGTCTGGTGACGTCGCCGCCGTGGCCAAAAGTACCCGAAATCGTAATTTAAGTATTTTCTGTCCCGAAATTGTAGCCCGAGCTTGACAGCTCTCGGGTACCTTTCTGACGGAGTACCCTGTGTACTTCTCATCCCGTCTAACCGCCCAGGCCCGGTTATTCGGGTACACCCCTAAGACAGGCTTGGTGGCGCCCTTTTATTTTGACTTACCCTGTATATGTCATACCACGCTTGCCCAGTGACGTACCGTTTGAACCACGCCCAACTCCCTGAGCGCTTCAGCCGAGGCCTTTAGCCTGTTCTAACGAATCTCAGGGCGAGCGTGCCATCCTTTCCCGGACTTAACCAGTCGTGCGATACTCACCTCGCGTGGGTGCCGTTAGGTCGTTTTGATACCGTAACATAATTAATCGATTTACTTTGTACAAAGTATTGTTACGTACTATACAACTGTGTATTAACAACAAACAAAATACAGTCCAAACTTATCTACAGTAATGACAACCTCCACACTGTTCCTCCGCACTGTTCCTCTATACTGTTCCTCCTCCTTCTCCGCTTCTATAAATTTATGCACTTTATTCAACTGGTTACCTGATCCAAGACCTTCCACCAGGTTTATAAACCGGTGCAACTGGACTACGCACCATCCCCATTAGTCCCTTAATCCAACACTCGAATTGCGCTCAACATATTTGGCTACCTGGGTGGACTCTTACTATAACTCGAACTGCGCTCAAGGACGATTAGGATGGGGGGCAATCATAAAGTGATTTTTTTGTCTGTACCTGCCGAGATTATATCACAAGTATTTACATACCGGATGACCGGTTTCAAAACCGAGCATATCAAGTGTTTAATTTTTAGTAAATCAATGATATGTATGTGTAACGTAAATCTGAAGGAAGTATTGTTGTATTTAAATAACCTTTGCTAATTTTAATTGTGTTTGGTCCTTGAATTCAAAGAAACGAACAAAACATTGAACTGTCTAAATGTGGCTTTAGACTTAAGAAACAAATGAACGATGAACTAAAACGAATTAATAGACTACTCATCAGATGGTACATACTAGTGCACGGTATACATGCTAATCGTAGATCAGTCTCTTTCTCTGCCTATTAAGTAAAGATGACACTTAGGAAAACGACATTATGTAGGAAATAGATAGGCCTATGAATTTCCAATCATTATGCTGGAAGTTGAGAGTATCGATTAAGATTTAAATAGATTGCTTAAACTTTTAAAACAAATGGACAATGATTTTAAAAGAATTAGTACTCATCAGATCGCTTATCGTTAATTTTAAGTGCATGGTAGACATGCAAAAGCTTCTTGGAACGTTCAAAAGACAGACGATTTCGCATTCGATTATGAATATAGGACCAATTACTGAACACGCGTTCCAACTGTGCTGAAGATGGTGGTATATTGTTAAGTTTATCAGCAAGGGCAAATAGTGATGGGTGCTTTCGGGAGACTAACCCCCAGAACACAGAAGCTGTCATCGACGATGTAACTGAACCGTTTTGCTCTTGAGTCTCTGGTTTGGCTTTTAAAGTTCTAAATATTCCGGAGTTACCTTTAAAATCATGGAGGTTATTAAGCCCATCCACATCTAGTTCTGACAGTAAAAATGTATCTACTTCATCCAATTGCTCAGAGTCAAGTTTGGCACCTCTGTATGTTGGGTGCAGTCCATATGTATTTAATGCTTTATCTTTTCGAAGTGCAGCACTCTTGCTCTGTTTGTGATAACCAGGAGGAAGTTCTAAACTAAGCCACGCCTCTGTAGCATCTGCCAAAGAGGCATGCTGACTTTGACAAACATTTATCAGTTTACATATCGGGTTAAAAAGTTGTACTCCATCTTCAACTTGTTTTATAAAGTTGGTATCGAATACCAGTGAAGTCACATTTTTGGGAATCTTTGGTCCAACTTGCGAGTCAGCAAGGACCAACTTCATTGCAGGCAAATTGGACAAAAGACACAGAAATGCATCACGATAACTACACCAACGAGTATCTTCACCGAGGGTAATTCGATGACCTTTATGAAACAACGATTTGTGTTTCAGCGTCTGGTCCTGAAAAACCTTTTAGCACCATGTTGACCCTATTGGCCAGGATTTCGGGTACCAAACTTTTGGCTAAAAGGTTGGCTGAGTGCGAATTGCATGTTACATGCCACAAATCTACCAGCTTACCCATTTTTACCATGTTTGCTGTCAGTGACAATGACTACCGCATATAACTTTGTGTTATAGATCTCTTGCCAGTGCAACTAATTCACTTAGTTTATCCCCCGTTTCTCTCTCCCCAGAAATGTCCCATGCATCCAAAAATCCTACACCCCCAGAAGCGTTAAGTAGCATGGCTGCTACATTTATGGTGTTAGCAGACTCATTCTTCCAGCTATCTATCAACAAAACTGACTGCGGACCAAATTTAATAGAGTTGAGACTATTCTAATATGCACTGTCCAACAGTGTTGTAGAAACCGTTTTTCGCGTAAGTACTTTATAGGAAGGTCTAAGTCCCTTTACGAATGCGTGGAAATGATGAGATTCTACAACACGGAGTGGAATATTGCAACCAAACATAAATTTTACTAAATTATTATTATGGACGGCATTTTCTTTAAGTGTCATTTTATCAGCACAAATGGACATAACGTTATTGCTGGGATTTTTTGAAGAAGCAAGAATTATAATATACGATTCGATTCTTCCTCCCTATTCGAAGAGCTTTCAGAAGGTGAAAGTGGTAAGTGCATCGGAAATGACCCATCACTGCCAGTTTCAGATACTGTTGTTATATTGGTAAATGATGTGGATGTGGAACTGGAAGGCCTCTTTCCGAATCAGAGTTGTCGTTGATGACATCATTATGAAATGAAGGCGTTGGTGATACAGCAGAGGTGTCAGCTGTCATTTATCATGTCATTGTCCAGTTGAGATGGCATTAGACCTGGAGTGTCTTCATCTTCACTGGTAATTAAATTATATCTTGATCGCTTTATGGGTAGCTGAGTTGACCTTTGAGCGGTGTCAGTCAGCAAAACGTTCGAGTCCGGTCTATTATTTCTGTTTGGTGTTGCTGGTGACGTATTTGCGTTTGGCCTAATTTTGCAAACATTGCGATGAGCTTCTAAACGTTTTAACAGCTGTATTTTTTATAGTCTTTTGACAGATCATGCAATAAGGTGCTGTTTGGTCATCTATATCAAATTGAAAATGATTTTTCAGTCATCCTGAATGCCTTGGCCGACCAGAAGCCATTGTCCTGAAACCAGTTAAAATAAATTGTAAAAATAATTTATCTCGACGTAAAGTAGGCCTAATATAATCTAGATATTAATATTTTGATAAATATCAATAGTGCATTTTATAAAAATATGAGCCCCATTTTTACAGTTTGATAGCCTTATTTAAAAATATTACCCTGACATGGAGCTCGAACCCACAACCTCTGGCTCTTTTTTTTTTTTTTTTTTAATTTATTTGAACCGGATCAGCACTTTCTTATGCTATACACAGTTGTTTTACAATAATTTACAATATGACTGTATATAAATAGCTTTGGAGGACTAAACCTCTGTAACTAATATGAATTACAGCGCTAAAATATCTAAGTTGTTTTATATAATACGTCAATCAACGGTAGTACTATTAGTCTGTAAGTCTTGGGGCAATTTTCTTTTCAGTCTTACATGTATGTTTTTTTTCCCAAGGTTATAATGCACTGCACTTGGACACAGGTTAATGTTCACAAAAAATTTAGTTCTCACTTTGTTTATGTGTTCAAGGATGGTTGGTATGCCCAGTTCGTGGTGGAGTTGACTATTACGCACAAACCATGGGGAATTTGCTGCTATGCGTAAAATTTTATTCTGCATAACCTGTAGCTTGTTTAAGTTTGTTTTTGTTGTGTTACACCACACTGAGCACGCGTAAGTTAGAATTGGCCTCAAGATTGATTTATACATTAAAAGGGCACAGTCTAGGTGCAGGTGAGATTTTCGATTTAGCAGAGGATATAGAAGCATTAATCTTGCGTGACACTCGTTAAGTTTTTTATTAATGTGGTATCCCCATCCCAATCTGGTATCTAAGTATACACCAAGATATTTGACAGCGGAGTCTCTAGGATCCCATTGGAATTCTTTCTGATTTACATATATCTTGGGTAAATTTCCTATTTTTCTGAGTGTGAACACTTTTATTTGGCATTTTGTTACATTAATAAATATTTTCCATTTGCTAAGCCAACTATTGATGTTATTTAGCGCGTTTTGTTGTTCATTTACGGCAATTGCGAGATTTTCATTCTGTGTTGCAATTGCAGTGTCATCTGCAAACATCGCTAGTGTAGAGTTCATCATAACAGGTATATCATAGACGTATATGTTGAATAATATGGGACCTATAATGCTTCCCTGTGGAACGCCACAATTAATTGGTTTTATTTGGGAGACAGCTGAGTTAACTCTAACTGCGAACGTTCTTTTACTAATAAATGATACAATGATCTTGGTAAGATAGTCTGGTATTTCAAGCTTGATCAATTTATATTGTAGGCCGGCTAACCAAACTTTGTCAAAGGCGTTCTGGAGGTCTATGAATGACACTATCGTGTATTGTTTGTCTTCAAATCCTTTCTCTATAAGTTCTGTCAATCGCAGTAGCTGTTGTGTCGTGGAACCTCTGGCTCTATGCACTGCGAATGGAAATATCGGGTCCACAAGGCAACACTGTATACTGTATCTACGTAATTATTGCTATTTGTAGTGAACAGTCAAAAGTTATTACAAGTAACAACGAACGCCATTTTTACGAAATTATCATTATACCGATGATTTTCAGGACCGCGCCCGAATTCTTATGTTCGTAATGTTAATAAAGAGTCATTACAATGAAAAGTCGTTTTAACTAAAAGATCGACTAATATTTTCGCGCAGTACTATATGTATATACGAGTACTATATCTCCTGAATCTTGGATTTGATGAAATTCTCGCCGTTCAAACTGTTTTTTTCCGTTCGCGATCTCTTTCAGTAGGCCTAGCCGGCCAGCACACACACGGCACCGTTATACCCCCCCCCCCCTAACCCTCAGGAACGTAGCATCTGGCCTGGCCAACCCAGCCGGCCCAAATAGAGTAGGTATGCGGAATAAAGTAGGTGCGACACGCAAACACAATTGTCACTGGCAGTTAGCAGTGTCTTTGTGAACAGTGTTGAATCCAGGGGGGTGACCAGGGGGACCCCCCTCCCCCCCGGGCAGTACAAAATTCACCCCCGGAAACATTATCACTTCATATTCATAGTTTTCTCTATCTATAAAAGGATGGGTGGATTTCGCGGGAATAGGTAGAAATACCCCCCAGACTTAAGTAATGTCTGACATGTCACTTACCTTGAGTCAATAAATAAATGTTCTCTAATTAATATTAACATGAAAAAAAATTAAATATTTCTGAGCGAGATATTTCCATATTAGGAACAGGGGCTCCTATTATGAAACAGTATATGTTCTCTTACCGAGCTTTGTAGAGTAGTGGTTATTACATCTGCTTAGCATTCGGAAGGTCGCGGGTTCGATTCCCCTGGCCGTCCTGATTCAGGTTTTTAGGTGGTTTTCTTGAGTCAACAGAGTACCTTCTCTGAGGCGAATGCCGGAGCAGTACTTCTCCACCTTTCCTGGCCTCTCTTCCATTCTGCACCCCTCCTTTCTCTCACCCATCCTATAATTCCCGTTCTTGGCAATTCACAATAGAGACAAGTTGCATCCACGTTATCATCCTCGTCGTCTGAGAGACCGTCCATATCAGATGAACCAAAGGAAAACGAAATGTCACTTTCAGAACTTGACGAAATATGTGCTTTTTTGTTATTTTTCTTACCAGCTTGGCTACCAGTCAGTTTTCTCTTTACACGTTCAACTGCGGCTTTGGATGTCCTTGCCTTGCTCTCAAGCTCATCCTTGTTGGGCGTACTAGTCAAAACCATAGCCTTTCCCTTTTTTCTACCTCGTGTTGGTTGATTGGTTGTAGCTGCAATTGTTGGCAGAGGACAAAGTTCTTGAATAGATGTATTGGAACTCGTTGTTGATATTGGGATGTCTTGTGGCGCTTCCACTGGGAGAAAATCGTACTCCTGAAAAACATTCCTATCCAATGGATATATCCCCGTTTTGCGGAATCCATTTATTGCGGTATCCAAAGACGCCGCCTTAGCATAGGAGACACCAATTAGCTGTGATATTTGGTAGTATGTAATTGGACGTATAGGGCACTTGTGATTTGCGAGTAATTTTCTGGCTTCTTCATTATAATACGCTTTAAAGGGATGCATAAAGGCGACGTCAAGTGGTTGAACTTTGTGTGAGCAGTGGGGCGGCAAACACACTATGGTGACATGCGATTGTCGAGCCAGTAGAACAACCTCCAATTTTTGGTATGTGAAAGGTGGCCATCTAAGATAAGCATATCTGGATCATTGACCGTTGGTTTGACATATTCAATAAAGTGTCTAAACCATTTAGTGAACATTTCCAATTGAATCCATCCGGTTTTGTGACAGTCAAAAATAGAACCCGGAGGTGCCCCATCCTTGAGTTCTTCCTTCATATTTTTACGGGGAAATATTATAAGCGGAGGAACATAAACACCTCCTGCACTCATACAAGTAACAATGGTTACGAGGCTTCCTCTTTCAGAAGAAGTTAGACATCCCACTTGCTTTTTGCGTTTCTTAGATATGACTTTAAATTGTTTTCCTTGTACGATTGTAACGCCAGTTTCAGCGCAGTTGAAAATCGTGCTCGCTGGATAATTATGTTTTTCATACTCAGATTCTAAAATATTGAAGAATCGGCTTATATCTTCACGATTAAAACCCTTTACTCTAGCAACTGATGTAGGTTGGGGCGTACGAAGACTTATTTCAGGATTTCTAATTAAAAACTGCTTAAACCATTTTCTGCCAGCCAATTTATTCTCTTTGTTAAAAGGGTTTGGTATTTTATTGGCTGTTGCTAGCTGGTATGCCAATCGTTTCACATCATTTCTGGACAAACAAAAGTATCTTCTTTCCATTTCAATTTAATGTTCGACTAACTGCTTCTCAAGCTCGTTTGGAAATACTGGTTTTCTGCCCAATGGTATATTGGCAACGTCATTAACACTAAGATTTGGGTTTTCTTTAAGAGATTTTACAAATCTGTGTAAAGTGCCTCTTGGAATTTTATAAGTTTGCTGGGCTCGTAGAAAACCCATTTCCCCACTTAAAACAGCATTTAAAGCTGCTTTTAGACAATCACTGGTCCATTCGCGTCTTTTGCGCGAAGTTGGTGCCATTTGTATCTAAAAATACAAAGCTCCTATTATGGAATATTCAATAAATAGTACCTTACGGTATTCCATATTAAGAACATCACATGCACATTAGGAAATGCATCATAACCTACAACTTTAGTAGTTGTATGTTTTAGGTATAACTGATTATAAAAGTACGTCAAATTCACTTACTAATGGTAAGAAGAGGTTTTATTAAACCTTACCTTTGTTGAGTGTATCACTACTATCAGAACTGATCCAGAAAACTCAAGGAACGCGAATTTCGTTTCGGCGGCAAAACACTTCTCCACTGGACATGTACCAAACCAAAGTGGCTATATATTCTTGCGAACGAGCATTCTAAGAGTTTTGTTGCCATTGTTTTCACCAGATGGCGATAACACCTTCAAAATTTAGGTATTCTATATTTGGAACGTATTCCATAATCGGTACCTTTACTCCACGTAACATGATCTGAAGCTGAACATGATCGATGCATCGACAGCGCGAGGTCTGACTCATTGTGCGCAGCGCGTTGTTAGTGGCTGGCGGCACCAAGGCCACGACCACTGGGAGATGAGTCGTCCTCGTAAGGAGATCGGGTTACGCCGGCGGCCGAACAGTTGTGTTCACAAGGAAAATATGTAATATGTGGTTTCTTGAAGGCTACTTTGAGTGCCTAGGCCTAATATAATGCATAATATAGATATACGGATAGGACCATAATTATACAGTGAAAATTCATGAACTGCGAACACGAGTAAATCAAGGCGAATTTACGATTGCCTAAAAATACGCCAAGACCGATGGACAGTCGATCTAAGGTACTCTGATATTAATCCACGGGTCGTCTGCGTTGATTGTTTAAGTAATTGTTCAACACAGACGCCTTGTGTAATTTTTTTAAATTAATTATTATATCACAGATAGAATGTATAAGGTACTGTTATTCTGTAATTAATTCAGGTGATAAATTCAGAGTTGAAAAACAGGATTTTTAGAGATTAACAGTACAGTAAAAGAAGGTGGTTCTCAAAGTAAAACGCATTCTGAAGGAAAAAATAATTTCTAACTCAGTAAAAAAAAAGGTGCAAACAAAAATAAAACTATTTTTATTTCAAACAACAAAATTCAAGAAGTTTAAATTAGCTCTTGTTGAAAGAGCCTGTCTTATTGCGCTAAACAATATCCTAAACGATCATAGAAACTTCGCACATTAGCCGACGACGTATTAGTGAACAACTCTGAACAACCCTTTTAATTTTTTGACGTAGTTCTTCAAATCGTTAGTTGTAGTGAAAACGACTTTTTCTACTCCCGCATGTATATATTCTGTTTTCTTCACAATCTACAGAATGGATATGTAGGCAATTGTAGTTAACTGAACGTATATGATTTCCTATCCACACAAGGGTGGATATGAAATACACCAATCACAAACCACGTTAGTCGTGATTACCTAGGCAACTTTCATTAATTGTTTGTTTTGCAATGGGCACGCCCTGCTGTGCCCTGTTTGTGACAAACGTGATTTTGTTGTAAGATATCTTATTAATTAGCGTTGAATAAATTTTCTTTTAATTTTCCATTCTTTTCCATTGATAGGTCGTAGAAAAAATACACTGTACAACTCGAGTGGAATGTCCGTATCGCCCTCGGATAATTGAGCACTCCGCCTACGGCGTCGTGCTCAAACTTTATCCTCGTGCGATATGGACATCATATCCACTCTCGTTGTACAAACTACTATTTCAGAGGAAGTTTTAGGCATTTCTGTCACAGTTTCACAATATTCCATACTTCTGAAATGGCCAACGGGAAGAATATCGCAGCTAAATCTACTAGTTCTGCAATTTATTTAAATGAATAATCTGGATAGTCATTAGCGGTAATACAAACCTCTTTTAAATTCCTGTCGTCATTGGGAACATTAGGCCTTTTGTGCTTTTGGGGAGAAACACATCCAAATCTTCCAAAATTTGAAATAACTCCATGTAACGTTGATAACGATAAAGAACGCCTGTTTTCAAATGTTGTGAAAGAATTTTGAATTTCCTGGACCGTTGGACCCTGATAATACCATTTTACAATTTGCACTGAACCGTTGCTTCGTAGTTATCGATTTTAAAATAGAAATGACAGCAGATATTATCTACTGACAAAATACGCGAACTGTCAAAGTCAAACTCTCGGCATTTGTAAATTCGACATATCGTCTGCCGTGTTCGTAGTAAGAAAAATCTCTCTGTATATAACAGCAATGAGATAACATGAATAACAAAATAGAATGCTTGAGTAAGAAAGGGATGGCCATACGAAAAAATTATTTTAGTAGGCATGTTTAGTTGACAAATGTCATAATTAAATTAAACGTCAAGCCTTCTCGAATATTTGCTACTATGTTTATCTCTTTCTGACTCAAGCAATACGTGTTATCTTCTTGTTCATGTTATCTTATTGCTGTTATATATAATTGTGGTCCCATCGGTATAAACACTTTCGAATTTTTAATGCCGATGTTCACAGAACTAAGATCATTCAACCCCTCCCCCCCCTACTGCTTCGACTGAACAGTAGCAGTCTACTGCAGCAGACATACAATCTGACAATCTGAACACACGCATTTACACCAACACGCCGACGCCGACGGTTGAACTACTACTGATATGAGGGGAATCCCGCACATCGCAATCTAGTGTGAGCTATTCTAGACTGGGGTGGGAGGGGGAGGAAATGACAAGAAGAAGCCTAGTACTAATGCGCCATTGCAGTCCCTACATAGAGGAAGTGTGTTACTAAGCGACACGACGACACGACCTCTTGTTCAATAGTTTTTAGAGGTACAATACAATCCATTTGAATTGATTGAGGTTAACTTTATAATAAGGGGGGCTGGCGGCACGTATGTGCATGCTATTGCTATGCATATTTATTATTTACTAAGATGGCATGGCAACAATATTCTAGTTTGCCAAATACATTATTAGGCATACATACACAATAAAATGAATTAAACACAGTTTACTTACTTGGAACTTGTTCAATTTCAAATCTCGTCCAGAATCTTGATATAAAGAAGACACTGTTCCTTCACGCAACCTCATGCCAGTTCACGCAGGCAAGACAGCTACTACGCATGGCAGCAGAGGAGGAAACGGAAGGATGAAGGGAAGTAAGGCGTGAATATTTGAATCATACCAAAATATAACTTCTTCAATTTTCGACGCGAATTTTCGACGTTTTCGACATATTCGACACGTATTTTCGACATGACGTGTCGAATATAATTTTCGACGTGTCGTTACCCAACCCTGATCTGCGTACATTTTATGTAATTTTATGTAATAATTGGGCGGTCTAAGACTTATCTCCAATATTTTAGACGGCAATTCCAAAGAGTTTTTAGTTAAAACCACTGAGAATAAATCTTATTAACAGCTATTGATATTGAGAGCCAGCGAGTAGCAGACGTTCGTACAATTCTAAGAGGATTCTCGTCATCATTTATATAGATTTGTTTATACTGAATTTGTCTGCTTGACGACTTACAAAACCAGTCGTATGTCTCCCTAATAAAAAATTCCAGATTACTAGGTAATTCTTTTGTGGCCGGTGAAGCTGCTAACTGCAAAGAATGGCACAGGCTACGTATATGTACTAAATTTGGGTTATATTCTTTGAGCTTTGCATATACTCCGTTATTCATTTCTACCACCACCGAAGCGTTATCTGTGCCTATTCCTTGCATTTTACGCATGTCTAAATTACAACTTTTCAATAATTTCATTTATGCATCAATAATCCCGGAAGCATCACAAGTGCCTAATTCAATTAAACCGAAAAAAGCGGTAACCACTTTGCAGTCGTTTACACTATAATAAATTACAGAGCACCCTAAATATTTCGTTACAGTCAAATCTGTAGATTCGTCGATTAGGGCGCTATAGAAATTGTTGCCAATATCTTTTAGTATTTTAAAAATGGTGCTAATAGTATATTAAAGTATAAGTGGATAACAAGGTCTTTAAAACACGCGCGAGTTATCCACGAATACTTTACGCTATTTTTTATTATACCTGCAATACTGGAAATAAATTACGCACTAAAAACTTACAAATAATTTTTGTCGTGATAAATCGATAGGGGATAATAATATTGCTACTATAGTTACGAGAATTATTTACGTTGTTGTCGCGTCCACGTCCGGTGTTGCATTCAGTCGTTTCCTTGACAACCTTTAAAGCTCGGCGAGCTTTAATCACTTGTTTTCGCACGCTCAGGCGTGCTTTAAACGGCGATTCTGATGCAGGTATAATAAAATAATACGTTTTTTATAATAGCTGTACATTTCGTTCTTCCGATATGTAAATTGTCTGCTTCTGCTCCTACAATATATTGACATTAAAAATAATGAAATTATTAACAAAAACAGACCTTTGAACGCAGTTCTGCACAGAGGAGCCAAATGATCTGCAGAGGACACGGCGGTGTGGCAAGCAACAAACAACGCGATTCTTCCTTCTGCACTTTTCGATGATATGATTTCAGTTGTTCTCTTAAACGGGATTCTAGACTGTGTATTACCCACAATTATTTAGGCATTATCCTTGTGTTTTTTTTTTGCTTTCGCTTGACTTTCTAAGTGGGAATGTTTATTGCTTTTTAACAAGCATCCACAAAGTTTACTCTTAGCTACTTTGCCATGAGTGCTATCCACAGCAACAAGCCAATTTTTTAATTCATGATTAACCAAATTTCTCAAAATGTTTAGGAATATTGTGGTTTCGGAATCACGGAAAAAGAGTCAAAGAAAAAGTCACGGAATTAAACCCCCGGAAAAAAATCATCCGGAAAAAAAACCCTCGGAAAAAAGTCACTCGGAATAAGTCACTGGAAAGAAAGTCACCGAAAAAATTCATCTGGAAAAAAGCCATCGGAAAAAAATCACCCGGAAAAAAGCCCCCGGGAAAAAGTCACTCGGAAAAAGAGCCTCTGGAAAATAGTCACCGGAAAGAAAAAAAATTAATAAGTAGTGTAATAACAATATTTAATTTTTTTGTACGCCATCTATAATCTACATACTACATACAATACTAGAAGTAGTATAATTAATAAAGCAATTTATTATTCATCTAATTTATTCTCTGACGAATATTGTGGCTTATGGCCCTTAAAAAATCGGGAATATTTCGGGTTCCTTGTAAATATTCATATTTATTTATTTATTCAATATTACTGACTTGCCGAAGCCTGTGCCTGGTAGTTGGTATACCAGCTTCATTTTGCAATATCTTTGTAGTATCTACGGCCAGTTCTTGCCTCATTTTGCTTGTGAGAAGCCAAATAGAGGAGTGGGCACTTCCAACCAAATTTGAAAATCTCTGTTTGATTATTGGTTCGATCATCTCCTGACAAAGTGGCCTCACAGACGGTCCATGTTTTTGGTGGAAAGGTGGTATAGCGCGCATTCTAATATTTTCGTTTTCATTGTTGCCCTGTCTGCGAAATGTACCTGTTACATAGGTTTGATCAAAATAATTTAGAAGGTCCTCGGCTATCACTGGCGTGTATTCTTTCAAGTAGTTCATTTCTCGGACTACTTGTTCTACGGGTAAAAATGCGAGCCCATCGAGCATTCCACAAAATTCCGTGAAAAGACCATTTTCACGGTAAATAACTAGGCCAAGGTTTTGAATTTTTCGATGTGTGCTTTGGCACAAATGATAGAAGCATCCTCTAATGATAATGTCATCTCCAAGAATGGCTTTTATTGCTTGGATAGCACCTTTTTCAAAGTCTATGTAGACAGTAGTAGCCTCGACAATAAGGTTTCTGGCTTCGCATGCTGCTAGTAGGGTCCTGAGCACGTGCTCATACGTTTCTTGAGTTTTTCGTTCAAATATACTGTATACGGCAGTAATATAAGAACGTCGAATCTCATATAACTACATGAAATTTGGTAGAGCTAAACTAAAGTTACCATCCATTTACCACACAGGGGCGAAGAGAAGCGTCATTTGCATAAATGATGGCACGTTCTTCGAAATTTTGACCATTGTCGTCCAAAAGGAATCGTTCCAAGTTTAGCTCACCAGTGGTACGCCACTCACCTACAACCAAGCACAAACTTGTAACTCTCAAATGTTATATATCAAATTTAATCTAAATCAGAGTAGCCATTGCGACGAAATGGAAACATAAAGTTTACATTTGGAGGGCGCGTTTTCACGTTTACAATACTTCCTTGGTCGTTTAGTCGAGTGATCTAAAAATGTAAGGGATTTTTTAAAATAATAAACACGGCGATGGCGTTTTTTGTGTGTTTCGACAACTTTTCTACAGTGGTTTTCTTCCCGGTAACTTTTTCCGTGGGACTTGTTTTCCGGAAACTTTCTTTCCGGAGACTTTTTTCCCAGTGATTTTTTTCTGATGGACTTTTTCCGGTGACTTTTTCCGAGTGATTTTTTCGGGGGTTTTAATTCCGTGACTTTTGTTCCTGTGACTTTTCCGCAACCCGTGGTTTCGGCATGATTTATTCAACTATGCCTATGTAGGTACCTAGTAAGAAACAAATATCTTGCAATTTAGAAATAAGTATTTAACTATTAATAACCTACTTCAGACATTGACAATAAACACTATTGCTGGTATCCAACAAAAACTAAGTCACTAATTCAAATCTCATTTGAGACTTCGTGTTAGTAAAATTAAAACATAGTAGCTTTGCTGAGTGGATGTTATTATTGTTATTGTCATCCCATATTTCCAACGTGCTATCGCATAAGTCCGTTATGGAAACCCGTTACTATATCAATGATTCAGCATCAGTTCACATCAGTTGACTAATTCTTATGATACACAATAAAAGAATAAATATACTTGTACCTGAAGAATTACAATTCGTCAGTTTTATGACTACTATTTTTTTAAAAAGCTATATTTTCCGTTAGCCGCTAAATAATGAATTTCACCGCTAAAACGCCTTCCAGTAAGCCAGATTTAACGGAAAAATTGCTGCCCTGGCAACTGGTCGTGGTCAAATTTAGGGGCAAGTCGCGTCCGGCGTCTCCCTCCTCGGAAGTTATTCGAGCGTCTTTATCTAGCTTCGTCGTACATACATGCGTTAAGGTACGTTCAGAAAGAAAGCAGGTTACCTGTTTACTGCTTATCGGCGGCGGTAACCGGCGCCTATTTCGCAGCGGGTCAGCACAGAATAAAAGCGGATACCTGCCAGTTCTTTAGCAGCTATCATCAAGTGAAGATGTCATCTTCTTCCTCACATGAGCAATTACTAATTGAGAATCCTTTTTTAAAAATGAAAAGGAAAAAGTGCGGTATACATCCGATAAATCGAGACCGTTCAAAATACGGAAATCACCACCTATTCAAGCAACTGAAACAACACGAACACAGATTTTTCGAATACATGCGAATGAGTCTAGATACCTTCAACTAGATTTTGCAATCAGTGGAACATAAGTTAATGAAAACTTGGTGCAACTGGCATAAACAGCAGATATTACCAGAAGAAAGACTTGTAATTACAATAAGGTAAGTGATATGATTGTATGTATTTATTGTACACCTATTACAAAACATAATTTTTTTTATTAAGTAATATAAACAAGCTAAATAATATGCCTAAAATACTTAAAATCTAAACAATCGAAATCATGCAACATATACTATATAAATTTAGTCTAGATTTGTAAACAAAGGATATAATATGCCTAAAATACTTAAAATCTAAACATTCGAAATCATGCAGCATACAATATATAAATTTACTCTAGATTTGTAAACAAACGAAATAATATGCCTAAAATACTTAAAATCTAAACAATCGAAATCATGCAGCATATAATATATAAATTTAGCCTAGATTTGTAAAATAGCTAGGGAAAGTCTGTAGAACAGATGGAGGAATTTCAGTAGGTGAAGAGGAACAGGAAGGAATATCGGATTCTGGAGATTCAGGTACTTGGCGGTAGGTGAACTGATCAACAATATTCTGTATCTGCCCCCTGAACGCTAATTTTCGCATTGGTGGTATTTTGGGCACATGTGAAAACAAGCTTTTAAAAAACAAGAGAACTTCATCATCCTTCTCTCTTTGGTTTTCCCGCGTTTCTTTTAGGTGTTTTAATTTTTGCTTCTCGATGTTAATCATCGCAGCATTCCACATATCTGTTTGTGATCATTTTCGTTTTGTCGCTTTTGGAGTATTAAGCGAATTTACTTCGGCCTTCGATTAGTGAGCTTCAGTTTCTGTAACTTCTCTGTCTTCACTTTCTTCTTCAGCTTCTTCAAGAATCTGGGATTCTGCTGGACTGCTGTCAGCACTTTCTGTTAATACGTCCTTGGACACTTGTGAGCAATTTCCCCTGGACGTTCTTGCTTTCACGGTGTCCTTCAGAAATAGCAGTAAATAAAAGTAGGGCAACTTGGAATAATCAGCTGAAATTGCCTCATCTTCTGTACGAGTAACAGGGATTTTCCCTAGTTCAACTGCAAACTGGTCCCTTAAATACTTCCATTTCTTCCGTAACACGTTTGCTGTAACAATTGATAGAGTAACTAGCATTAAAAGCGTTATGTTATATTTTAACTAAAAGTATGTACATATATCAATAAGGGATCAGTTATGTTATCCTCAACAACTTGAATTCACATTATAAATGAAAAATACAGTGCTTTCACAAAGTAGTAGATACATTTTTTAAACAGTCAAGGAATAATTTGGAAAAAAACGCTCGGACCCGTCGATTTTTGTTTTTATTTGAGCATTTTACTTCGACACGAAGTGTACGAAGTATTGAAATTCCCTCATATCGAAAACTACTCTGAGTCAAATATCTCTAAAATTCGAGCCAACCGACTAATGAACCCACTATATCAAATCGCCGTCTCGGCGGTGCGGATCTTTTGGTGAAGATCCCAGCCCATTAGATCAATCCCCCGTATTGGGGGGTGCCTAAACGTGCTGTGCGGGGGATGTATGTTCGTATGTGTACACGATTCCGGTCGCCAGGAACCTTCCTGAAGTCTTGGATCGTTTTCATACGATAGATCTTCCGAAAATGAAGGCAACATCAACTTTTGAGCTATGGTCGTCGGCAAAAAAATTTTTTTTCTTTGTTTTTTTTTTTTGATAAATAATTGGTTCATAGCATTTCATTGTATTATCGAAACGGAGTGATGCTGAGTATCGAAGTATTCTTGGAAAGTACGGAAGGGCGCTTTTCTTGGGTGGGGGTACCGTATATTTTTGAAATAAAATGCATACATACAGGGTTCCCGCGTATGAGGTATGACGTTATCGTTTTTTTAAATGGAAACCCCCTTTTTTGATTACCGAATCTGAAAGAATGCATCTTTTTTCTTACGCTAAGATAATTTTTGCGTATTGATTACATTACCGAAAAAAATTAAATTTGCAAAATACTAAATTTTATTTTAAGATGATTTTACGCTTTTATCAATGACAGTAATCAAGAGTTAGTTACTGTCAGGCAGACAATGGTGCACAATTTGTACATTTAATTTAGTTGTTTTTGGAATTATTGCAACTAAATATAATATTTTGCAATTTTTAAATTTTTTTTTTCATTTTTGATCATCTGATCTATACTCAAAAATCAGCTTAACGTAAGTAAAAAGATGCGTTCGTTCAAATTCCGTAATAAAAAAAGGGGGTTGCCATTTAAAAAATACATCGATTAACGTCATACCTCATATGCGGAACACCTTGTATGTATGCATTTTATTTCAAAAAATGCTCAAATAAAAATAAAAATCGATGGGTCCGAGCGTTTTTTTCCAAAAGTTATTTCTTGAATTTTTAAGGAATTGATCCACTACTTTACGAAAGCACTGTAGAATATAATAATAAATTTGTTATACCAACTGTGTCTTACACCTTTAAAAGAACGCACATGCAAAGCCTGCTGAGAATCACAAATAGTTAATTCTAAATACTTCCCTACACAATAAAATACAGATACATAAATACAGTTATTTATAATCATCCTGACTTACCATCTACCCCATTTCCTTGCTAATATCTTGCCAGCACTTTTCTACTATATTTCTATTACTATGGGACTTTGCTCGTTTGTCCCATATAGCAGATTTTTAAAAAACTGTGGCAATTAGCAAATCAATATCCATAGTAATCGTGTACCTAAACTCTAATTTTAAAACGAGCTTTACCCCAAACCTGCTTGCCCATAATTGAAATTGAACGTTCATTCCGGTAAATTTGCCGGCGCCGGCTGCCAGCGCGAACAAATATCAACCTGCATCTTTTCTGTGTAGGCACGTTTGTCAATATAGTAACATAATCGGCACCGATCGGCGCTGGTTACCAGTAGGCTGGCTACCTGCTTTCTTTCTGTACGTACACTTACGACTGCTGCAGTCTTAAGGTACCCATTCACTTAACAGGTCGCCGGTAGTCCATGGACTGACGACCAGGTCGCAAGGTAATGACCCGTTAGGGCCACACATTATTCAGTTCACCAGAGAGGCGAAATCTTGAGGCATCGGCCGGAGAGGGCGAGACCTGCAGGCCACCTCATAGTTGACCATATACATTCAGTCATTCGAACGACAGTTTTGCGTGTTGTCGAAATTGTTTCGGTACCTACTATAATAATATGGTTAATTAAAAAAAAGGAAAACGTTGGCGTTACTACTTTTAACGTTATTACAAAAGCTGAGGAAGCAAAGAAAGCGATTTTGGGTAAAAGATTGGCTTCTGGAAAGAAAAAAATTGTCTCACATGACACTACTAAAGAAGCTGCAAAGATCTCATACAGATGATTTAAAAAATTATCTTCGTATGGATGATGAGTCTTTTGAAGAGTTATTGAAACTTGTTAAACCTCACATATCTAATAAAAATACTAGAATGAGAAGGGCAATTACTGCTAAAGAAAGATTAATTGCAACTCTACGTTTTCTTGCAACAGGGCGCAGTTTAGAGGATTTCAAGTTTTCAACATTTATTTCCCCACAGGCTCTGGGTGTTATTATACCTGAAACGTGCAAATTCATCTATGAAGTTTTGAAAAGGGAATATTTAAAGGTAAAACAAAGTAACTTTATTTCTGTTTCTACATGTGTAATATGTGTATATCTAATATTAAAAATAGATAGAATTTTATTTGTCTAAGTTTATTAATTGAGACAACTCCGTTACGACCTGGTTAGGCAAAACTTCTTGGCCAGATGCAGATGGTGATGTAGACGATTCATAATTATTGGCGTAAACATAGTTAATATTACATTCAGATTGATGTCTATATGGTTGTGGTGTCGGATATCCGGGTTGGAAAACATATGGTTGATTTAAAACTTGCACTTGATTTTTGCCATAGCTACAACTAGGAGAATTTTCTTTTGTGGCAGTTTTGTTCAAAACAATTTTAGAATCAATATTTAATGCATTTTGCATGGAATAGAATAGGACTTAATTAATCAAGTTCTCAGCGTACATTCTCTGTTCTTCGTTTATTGGACGCAACTTATGAGCAACATTGTCTCCTATTGTTTGACATTCATCTGGCTTATCATTTTCTGACGTGTTATAAATCTTCTCAATAATTTCTTGTTGTTCTGGTAAGCGTCTTTTTGAAGGAAAATAACGTTTAGTCGAAACTGTTGATGTCCTTGAAGGAGTCCTGCTAGTACTAGCCGAAGTCTGTGGCTGAAGCGAAGTTATTGACATATTCGTATCTTCAAAGCCATCATGATGAGCAGTTGCAGAATAGTCAACATCTTGAATTTCCTCACTCTAAAATATAATATTTATTTCAGTTTCCAAGTACATTCGAAGAATGGCAAAATATTGCGAGGAATTTTGAGAGTAGATGGAATTTTCCAAATTGTGGAGGATCTATTGATGGCAAACATAGCAGAATAGTTAAACCTGCTAATAGTGGATCCTACTTTTATAACTATAAAGATTATGACAGCATTGTCCTCATGGCAATTGTTAATGCTGATTATGAATTTATTTATGTCAGTGTCGGCTGCAGCGGGAGAGTTTCTGATGGAGGTGTTTTAGAAGCTACAAGCTTTCATGATAAACTGATGCAAGGGAAAATGAATCTACCAAGTAATGAATCTACTAAACAAAACATGAATTTTGTTTTTGTAGCAGACGATGCTTTTGCATTACATGAACACATACTTAAACCTTTTCCTCATAAACAGTTAACACCAGATGAGCGAATCCTCAACTATCGATTAAGTCGAGCTAGGCGTACAGTGGAAAATGCATTTGGGATACTAGCTAACCGATTTAGAATTTTCAACACAACAATTAACATGAAACCTACTAAAATCAATTACATTGTTCTTGCATGTTGTGCTCTGCACAATTTTCTACGTCGACATGCAACCACCTCGTATTTATCTAAAAATAATATGGATACTCAAGTTCTTGATACAGGGGACATAATAATGGGCGATTGGAGAAGAGAAAAAACGTTAGATAATTTACAACATGGTTATGGACGCAATCCATCAGAGACAGCTAAAGAAAATCGTGATATTTACAAACGATACTTTATGGATAAAGGAAAAGTATCGTGGCAAGATAATTTTTTATACTTTAAGGGATATTTTCAAGAGAAACATAGAAACTTGTGAAATAGTATTTTGTTTTCCTATCCTACTGATTAATACAATACACTAGAAATAATAAGAAAAAATGTTGAGTTCCACTCTCTGTATATTAAATATAATAAAAAAGGGTAAAAACTCCAGTTTTGTTATAAAATGTAGTAACCTTGCTTGCCCATAAATCTCACTTTATTCAAAAACTTAATTTAAAAAATCGTAGGGGTAACAGTTCAATTGAGAAGTAGTATATTTGAAAACTAACATTCTTAATTCTTACCTGATCATCAGATATTTCTGCTTCCGTATTATGTTCGTCGTCGTCATTGAAAATTGGTTGTGCTTCCTCTTGATCTGACGTAAACAATAGCAGTTTATAGTACCAAAGTGTCGGTGTATATACGTCATCAGAGCTCATTCCCTATTTCTTACTTTTATTGACTTTCTTAAGTTCCTTTCTAAATGAACTCCTCAGATTATTAATTTTATTTTTTACGGTATCTATTGTTGCGCTTTTATCAATATTTTTATAATATTGTAACAATACGGAATATGCCTTTTCTCGCAATTGCTTGTTTGCATATTGTTTAGATTTTATAAGCCACAAACAGGGATTATTTCTATATAAATCTATCAGCCCTGTTATGAAATCAGGCTTATTCCATGCCTTCTCACTCATATTGTTCAAAATTCAAACACAAAACTCGCTGTGGCCTACAGGTATATTTTAAGCAAAGTAGAAGTTCAGGCCTTCGGGTCCGTACTGAAGATAAATCACCACTCACATGCAGGTTTCACTTGCCTGCAGCTTTCCACCTGCCGTCGGCCTGCATGTATGTGGTCATACTTGGCCTCAAGGCGAGTTACCTTGAGGCGACGGCCCGAAGGCGGCCTGTAAGTGAATGGGTACCTTTAAATAGCGAACGCTGCAGACCCTGACTAGCACGGAAAATGTGTCGACAAGTCGCTACATGTTTCTCAAACGCGTCAATCTGTCGCCGAAAGCTATTAAAACTGCGATAAGGCATTGCGTACCTTAGCAGCGATTAGCTGGGACACAGGAAGTAAAATTAGTGATGGGCATAACCGGACAATTTTCATAACCGAATTGTTTGCATTCGAATGATATTGATAACCGAATGATTATTTGAATAATCATTCGAATACATTTTGGCTCTCGATTCGTTTCGATTAAGTCAGCCGGTTTGCCGGTTGGCGGTTCACCGTCATCTGCATCGACATCGTAACTTGCAGATAGCAGAGGAACCAAAACATAATATGTACGGTCGGCGCCTTAGAAATCGGGACACGTAATATGTTCTTCAAGTCTTTGGAGTATTCTTGTTCCGGTTACTTCATTAATGTGAGATGGCATTTCATAATTGACAAACAATAAACAATCTGACGTAACAATTAAAACCATAATAACTGTCAAAACCCAGTTTATACACTTCAAAATACATGCAAAATATAGCATAATAGTGTGTAGTGCCCGATTTCTAAAGCGCCGACCGTACATGTTATGTATTGGAAATTAAGAGGTATTTATTAAGAAGTGTAGAAAGAAAGAAATATGCGGGACTGCATGCTAATCCCAATAAAAACTGGGAAAACGTTTATCTTTATCGATCGGGCGGGTTAAAGGCGCCGCCTTTTGTTTTGAACCTTTGGAGTTGTAAGCAAATAAAAAATTGTTTTATAGCTTGATGCGTTTGCAGTTTTTAGGCGTTCAGGTTTCAGGTCCCCAGAATTTGATAATTTGATATTTATTTTTACAGAATTTTGAGCACTGCGTAGGTCGCTGAGATATGGCACGTAGTACCTTTGAATAGAGGTTTTATATTCAAAGCGTAGTACGTATCAGCATGAGGTTATTTTTCATTCAAATACTTGGAACGAAAACCGAGTTACATAGGTTATTTCAATAACCGGATAACCGGTTATTTATCATTCGAATAAGCCCATCACTAAGTAAAATAAGACTTGGACCACTGGCGTTTATAAATAACTGCGATAATGAAAGCATTAGCATACGCCCGTGAATTATTTGAAAGTATACAACGCGGGCTGGCTCAAAATAGGCTTTCATTATAAAAAAATGTGGTGACAACAAAAAGTGCTCATGGAAAGGAGTAACATTGTAGAGTGGCGTTCTAGGTATTTACGGAAAATAGAAGTAAACGGAGAACTAGGTGTGAACACAAAACCTGTAACGTTCCTAGAAGAAACATATATTCATATTACGGAGTAGGAAAATGCTGGCAGTCAGATGATGAGCCAGGTGATTACAAAAGTTACATTTAAATGACTCTTTACTCGGGATTTTGGTAGTCGGTACATTGCGAAACGACAATCGAGTACAAGCAAGTCTATTATAAGAAGAATATACTGTATTTGGGTCAGCATTTTTGCTCTCGTCAGTTTTTATTTGCTCTGGCGATTTTAATGTATTTCATTTGTTTAAAAACTTTTTGTATTGGCCTTTAGGACAATTGATAATTAGGAAATCTGATGTATTTATTTTATATAATCAATCAGTAATTTATTATCATACAAAAATATGTATTGCATTCTTAGTTGTCCTATGTACTATTATTTTTGTTATAATGAATTTATTTAATAAGTAGTGGTTTAGTAACTTAAACACTGTTGCATGTAAAAGAACTCAGATGATTTTTAATACAAAAATTTAAAAATTTCCGCGTTTACGAATGTTTATAATTTTTCTATGGAGTGTAATGGTCAAACGAAGCTAGCGCCAGCCTCCCCTACCCGGGGTTTTTGTGTGCTTGGTGGCACTGTATCTGATAGTGTGAAAGCACACCCAGGTTCCTTCCCTCGCCCCCACATTTTGTACCCCCATTTGATGGGTTTTAGGGGTATATATTGCCGAACTGAGGTGCAGCCTTCGAAGCGAATTATAGATTCGTTTATTTTTAAGACATGTAAAATTTTGAATTTTTAAAAAATAATTCGTCTACTACTAGTCGGAGTTTAAACAACCTGTCATGTTCGTGTTTTAGATTCCAAAGAATTATCATTGAGGTGAATAGCGAATGTGAAGCCAATTGAAGCGAATAAAATGGTGTCGCAGATTGGTACAAGTTGACCGGTAATTTTTATATCTAGGCACCTTCTTGATTCCCATAAGTATTTTGCGTTGATAAGTATATTTATGACTTCTTCAAATGTCGTAGGTGATCGGAGATTGCTTCTAATTTTTTGAATGCAGATACGTTTCGAATAGAATTTGTTCTAATAGTACTTTAGAATATAAAGTAAGAAAAAGGTTAAAAGGTATTTCTATATTATCAGGTATATTGGGACCAGAACGTTCTAAAAAGGGCGTTTGTATAACAATATTATTCACAGATTTTGTCAACCAAAGGTTTTCATTGTTGGAACTGATGGCGACAATAAAGCAGCCTAAGGTAAACCATCTTCCAAATTC
Organism: Agriotes lineatus; assembly: GCA_940337035.1. NCBI lineage: Eukaryota > Metazoa > Arthropoda > Insecta > Coleoptera > Elateridae > Agriotes > Agriotes lineatus. The sequence goes on along the minus strand of OW679196.1, from coordinate 133,124,096 downwards.
CAATTAGAATTATCTGCAGTTTCATCATCTTCGGGTGAAATATAGGATTCGTTATCTGGCCGAATTTTGTTTATCAGGGCAAAACGTTTATATGATAGTAGTTTTGTTAAGTAAGATAAATTCCAAATTGTTTTGCCTAATTTAAAAAAAATCAGTAGTTCTTGTGGAACCAAATGGGTTCATAAACGAAAAATAGAAAAAATAGCGTAGAGGGAGGTAACAGTCCGCACTTAGTACGTTGTATTTTTTTACGCTTATATATTTTATTCAATCAGCTGAATATTTACATCAGAAGTTAGTACAGTACTTCTACTTTGTTGTAGATAATAGTACTACCATGATTTGAAAACAGTCTGTATTGAAAAAATTAACATACATGTGTCAAAATGGGACTTTTGCCTCATATGCGGGGCAAGAGGCCGCGACTGGTGGGGTAAAATTCTGCACTTTTTTAAAGCAAGGCAAATGAAGCATTTAATCCATACACTAATAAGCAAAAAACAAAATAAACAACAAACGTACAAGATATAAAACATTTTAAATAAGAAAAAATTCAACAAAGGTCGCAAATAAATATGCCCGTTTCGTAATTCGTGCAGTCTTCATGCCACCACTGTTTGCAGCTATCGCATTGAATCCACTCCTCGGTTGGTGGATCCTCGTATGGTTCACTGCAGCCTGCACAAAGCACTTTGCCATCGGTTAGTTCTTGCCTTTTACGTTTTTTCAATGTCTTGCTTTTGCTAGGCATGGGTTCAGCAATTTTGTTTTCATCCTTATCTTTAAATATCTTTCTAGTTGCTTTGTGTTTTTTTTCTTTATCTTCTTTTTCTCTCTGTTGCTGCTCAAGTTTATCTTTGAAGGGGGTGCTGGACAGTATTTCAGATTGTTTGCCTCTATTTGATCTCGTTCGAGGTTTAGAAATTGTGGGTAAAGGCAAAATCTCCCTTGGTGATGTGTAGTTATCTTTGCAAGATGATGGTTGTTGTGCATCTGGATCAGGCAGGTATGAGGATGGTGTTTTACTGTTAACTGTACCTTTGGAACAGGATGGTTGTTGTGCATTTGGGTGAGACCTTGAAGACGGTGTTTTACTGCAAACTGTATCTTTGGAACATAATGGTAGTTGTGTATCTGGAACTGGTGGAGTAGATACTCGAGGATCATCATCGTCACTGGCACTCTCATCTTCAAGAGGTCTGGTGGGTGCTTGATCGTTAACTTGTGAAGGTAAAAAATCTTCTTCACTAAAGATTAATCGATTGAAAGTAACGGCACCGCACATTTTGAACGCATTTACTCCCTTTTCCATTGTAGCACATTTCAAATACGCATTTCCAAAAATTTCTGCAATTTGAAATTGTGTTATGGTTCTCCCCGGGTTACTGACCATCCACTGATCAGAGCAAGCTCCAAATAAGTCTTTAAGTGATTTGAAGAAGCATCTGTCCTGAGTCTTGTGGCTGCTGTGAGGTGGAATAGTGAGTAGGTGAATGTGGTTTGTTCTACAAAACGTTATTGTCTCAATTGTGATGTGTGAACTATGGCTGTCAAGTAGTAGCAACACAGGACGTTCTTCAGATGATTTCACATGTGTTTGAAAATGTGCAAGCCATTCAATAAATAACTGACCATTAATATAACCGGAATCAGATATCATCATCAGGAAAAATTAAAGTCGGTGGTACGTAGTTTCCCGAGGCGCTGAAACAGCATACCGCAGTTACAAGCTGGCCTCGTTCCGCAGAGACAACTTTTCCCACAGCCCTCTTTCCTTTCGTACTAATCACTTTTGGTATTCGATTTGGCACAGTGGAAAGACCAGTTTCATCCATATTAAAAACACAGGATGGAGGGAAATTATATTTCTCCGAAATGGTCATTAGATTATCAAAGTATCTGTTTACTTGTACTTCCTTAAATCCCATTTTCCGTCCCACGCTCGTTTTCTGAGCAGTCCGCAAAGAAAGATTGTGCCTTTTCATGAAACTTCGATTCCATTCCTTTCCTGCCAATCCTTTTTCATTGTTGAAGTGGTGATTTAAATTATTCCTTTCCGCAAATTCGAATCCCAAACGTTGCAAAGACTTGAACGTTAGTCCATAAAATCTTAGACCTAACTGCCTGCAATGTTCTGCTAACTCTTCTTCTTGTTATCGGTGAAATATTGATGTGAAACGTCCAAGCTTTGACGCACCACATCCTTTCTTCAGCCTTTTTCTTAAAGTGGACTCGTCAATTTCCAATTCCTTTGCAATTTGTCTGTTTGAAATACCCTCCTCTCTTCTTTGTCTTGCTACAATTAGCATGTCCTCTGTGCAATTTTTCCGCTCCGTTTTTCTTTTATAGACCCTGAAAAGTACCGAAAATTATAAACCCAGTGTATAAGAATCGTCTTTAACACCGCTGATCACTTATTTTGAAATAAAAACATGTCGGGGCATAAGTGCGCATATTGGGGCAAACGTCCGCATGCGGACTTATGCCCCCACTTCCCAAGAGGACTCTTGCCCCAAGTACCCAAAAACATTTCTGTATAATGACCTGCCCAGACCATCAAACATAACACCGATTCTAACCTACAAGTTTCTAGCAAGAAACATGCCTTTTCAATAAAAAATATACTACTTAAGGTTATTACTCATTTTCTACATGAGAACGTAATCTCAACAAGAGCTAATTTTACATCAGGTATAAGAAAAATCGTAATTACCTCATAGTTCTCCAACAAGCCAGCTTCGCGCGGTAAAATTCCGTCGACACACTCTAATTGATGTCTACTAACTACATCTAGTGAAAAATGATGCAAATATTCCAATTGTAGCGCTATATTTGAATTTAGGACTCTTGCCCCATGCGGACTCTTACCTCCCTCTACTCTAACCCTTTTCATTTTATCGAAGCTGATACAGTAATCGGTAAATACATAATAACAACATAATTACGTATTCAATACCTGGTATTTCGTCAAATATTCAATTTGTTAGCAATCGTATATGAGTACAACTAGTACATTTGACCATCAACTTATTTACTTATTAGTCACGATGCAAACGGTTTATGCAGAAGCGCAGCAAATGGGCTCGCGCCTTTGGCCAACCCCTCGCATAACGTAATCAATGCATATCTCCAGCGTGCGTTCACCTGTCAACTCGAAAAAAAAAAATTTGTGGCACCAAGGCATTTGCAAAGCCTTAAATGGAGCAGTGTTTAATGTACGTCCATAGCAGTTCATATTCACAATTTGTAAAAGCTGCATTGCAGCAATAATATTTGCATCTGCGTGGTACTTTGTTATGGTGTATTCAGTTTCTCCAAACTGCTTGATCTAATATTGGAAAGAATTCTTGGAGGGCTCCAATAAGCACAAACGACTGGCATTTTGACTAACCCCATCCACGAAAGGAAACCAAATAATCTTCTGATTTCACCAGCAGTCGTAAGTGCCCATCTATGTAATCTGAAATACGCCAGAAAGTCAATATTAGTTGTGAGAGTATGTGAAGGGGTCGATGCAAGAGGTGCCTTAGCCACAAATAGGTGATTCGGAGATATTGCGGTTTGAAGGTTTCTTTTTGTTTGAAATATTACACAAAATATTATCAAAATGTGTGTTGTATTCTTTCTGGAAAGTGGATTGGGCTTCCATGATTAGAAAAGCAAAAACGTTTTGGCATTTGGGAGGTCGCGGGTTCGATTCCCCTGGCCGTCTGCTCTGATTCAGGTTTTTAGGTGGTTTTCCTGAGTCAACCGAGTGCATTCTCTGAGGCGAATGCTGCGGCAGTACTTCTTCACCTTTCCTGGCCTTTCTTCCATTCTCTACCCCTCCTTTCTCTCGCCCATCCTATAATTCCCGTTGTTGGCTGAAGAGGAACGCAAGGTTCCTATAGTAGCCCGCCTCCGGTTGGGGAATTGAAATTACCTTGTACTTTTACCTTTTAAAAACGTTTTGTTATAACAAAAAAATATAATAATTTCGGACTTAGGCACTTTTTGTGTTGATTTTTTTTTATTTTGTCAAAAATTAAGGATAATATTAAGAAAAAATTTGTTTATACTAAAAAAGGTTTATTATGTAACGCCGTAAGAAAATATATAATGTGTGAACAAAACTTAAGACTGTAATAAACACAGTACGAATGGTAAAGATTGCTAACAGCAAACTTAAGACTATAACAAATATAGTATGAATGACAAAGGAAGCTTGCAGCAAAGATAAGAACATGATAAGAAGGCTGGCTATTCACAAACAGCGTCGGCCTTTTGTAACTGATCAATCTCTTCATCAATGGCATCATTTTGCTGGATTATACTTCCATTTTCATACAAGGTTCGAGCAAAAAATTCAGTATCCAATGATTTAACGTGTTTTACAAGATGGGTTACGTTATTGAATTTCAACTGCTTAATTTTTAGATATTCATTATCATAGTCCAGCATGGGTTCGCCGCGAAGTTTACGGCTCTGAAGTTTCATTGGTTCCCTAGGTCCAAAATAGGATGCACTGAGCTGGGGTTGCTCATTACGCGCAAATTTGACGCGTCTAGCTTTCGAAATCCCGGGCACAGTTCCTTTTATGTGAGAGTCGAACCATAATTTATAGTGTTTCACTTCTATTGTATGATCGCCTTTTTCCAGTCATCCATTAGACCTCAGCGAATGCTGTACAAAGACGACATCAAATGGGGTTTTCTGTTTACACTTTTTTATTATATTAACATAAACTTCTGGGTTGTTAACGTTGTCATGCTTCAATCTTTGTTTTTCAATCACAGCAAAATTTCGGTCGACTGTTTCTATGGTTTCAAAAATATTATTGGCACATAGCTGATCCAAAAAGACAAACAAAAATCTATTTTGGTTCTGGCTGAAGCAGTTGTCACAAAGAAGTTGTAAAATAGGTTGCTCTGGCTTCTTGTTTTGTGTGATGTAATCCTGCAGGCAAGTTATTACCTCGTTTGGTCCCTTTTGAGCGAAGTGTTCTGCATACATATCCATATTGGCGTTTCTTGTTGTTAAGCAATGTATTCCCAGACTGTGAATCCACAACTGACGCAAATAGTATTCGTCCCCAATATTCGTCACAGGGACAGGCAGATTCTTCTGATAATCGAAGCAAATTGATACGACGGATGGATCATTAGCTTTTGTTGCTTCCGAAATTTTCTTCTGAAAACATTAAGCTTTTCTTAGGTGTAGCTCCCTGGCCGTCTTGACGATTTGTGCAGATGCTACATCATTTGTCACTTCGGCTTGTAAACGTGCCAGGAACATAGTACATTCTCTACAGATGTCTTTTCTTGGGAATCCAAATGATATGTTGTACTCTTTTGTAAAAAGTCTTCTAAACATCCCATATGATACAGTTTTATCTTGGTTCTTTTGTAAAAAATTTCGGTGAAGCTTTGCGACTGATAAATGGGAATCCAGATACTTGCGAAATTTGTGATCAGATCAGCTATAATGAGACTCTCGAGCTGGTAGTTCGTCTATAAATCTTCTGAGACTAAAGTATCTGTTTTTGTTTTATTTGGCCTGGAGCGATGAAGACCTCTCGAATCCTTAGGCTCGGCATTGTTTTTCTGAATCTTCCGACGCAGTCTGGAGCGTTTTATTCCATGCACTGCTAAATACGCCGACTGACACAGTGTTATTAGTTTTCCGTCAATCTTTACTTTTTGGTTACTTAGTCGCGGGGTACGAATTTGGTTAGTTTGCGCCACGGGAACCATTATGTTGTTTATTACACTACGTTTTACATATACCTAGTCTAGCCAAAAGTTCTGTCACAAAGAAAAAGCTGTATAGTTCCACTATAGGTAATTGAAATGTTATGTTTAATAAATTTATTTGTTAGAACATGTTATAACACAAAACAAAACAAGTTATAATTCAAAATGTCCACCATTAGCGCGGATGCAGCTCTTTAGTCTTGCTGGCCATTCGTCTATAGCGGCACGAACCCTATCTAAAGCAAAATTGTCAACAGCTCTGCACAGACTGTGTTTTAAGGATTCAATTGATGTGTGTCGTTTTCTGCAAACTATTGCCTCCAATTCGGCCCAAAGTTTATAATCCAACGGATTTAAATCCGGGCTTCCAGAGGGCCACTCTTCACTCTTAATAAACTCAGGCACATTCTGTGAAAGCCACAATTGTGTGCTACTTGCCTTATGTGCCGGTGCTGAGTCTTGCTGGAATACCCAGTGTTCATTATTAAATAAAGTCTGATTAAGTGGCAACACAACCTTCTCAAGAACATGTTTGGTACACTTTGGCACCGGTTTTAACACCTTGCGTGCAAAAATGAAGCTTTGTCACACCATGCCAACTCACTCCCCACCAAACCATCACACTTACTGGATGATGACCACGCTGAACTTTACCCACTGCAGCAGCGGCATCTCTAGCACTTTTAGCATACACCTTGTCGTTTTGTCGGTTAAATTTTTCCTCGGTGGTGAAAATGTTTTCGTCCGTAAACAAGATCGAGCGGTGGAGATTTTTGGCGTACCTCTGCAGAAGTGACTTGCTTCTGGTTTTCCGTATACCTTTAAGTCGAGTCGTCAACAAGTGTCCGGTATTTCTGCGATAAGCTCTCATACCAAGATCTTCCCTGAGCAGTCGTGACATAGATCTGGAACTCATGCCCATTTCTTTTGCCAACAAACTTTGTTTGCGAAGAGGATTTCTCCGAATTCGTGCACGAACAGCTTTAATGCGGTGCTCGGACCTAGCAGTTCTTGGACGTCCGGTTCGAGGCCTATCTTTCACACTTCCAGTCTCCTTAAATCGCTCTATGGAGCGATACACAAAGCGCCGATTTACACCAAGCGGTTTTAAGGCTTTGAAAATTTAGTGACCTGCACGATACAAAGAAATAATGGCAACGCGGTTTTCTGTTTTTAATGATTCCATCTCAAATGCACGCAAAGCTGGAGCAAACTGAACTAGGTTTGACAGCTACATAACAAATGTAAACAAACATGGCACGCTAGCTTGATACCTATTGTTTGTAAGAAATATAAAGGAACTTTAAAATTTGTGACAGAACTTTTGGGTAGACTAGGTATATTTCATTAAACTCCTTCCACATCTCATCAGAGGGATTAAGGAATGTCGACCGGAATAATTTCGCTAACACCTTGGGAAAGCAGTTAGCACGCACTTCGAGCAATGTTTAGTCTATGGCCTCGTCTTACACGACAGTCGTTTTCAGGCTATTTATCACGCTACGCTACACGACCCCCTTGGCAGTGGTTTAATCCACGAGATTATGCAGGTCGGAAATAATCCGGGAAATGCACTCGCTGTCCACTTCTGGTGGTTGTGGCTTGATTGTATATTTCGGCGTCTGTGTACGTCGCGGTGTTGGTTTCGGGTTGATCTTGTTCAGGCTGTGCTGCAAGATAGGCGGGTTTGAGCCTGTCGATTGAGATCGTCACCGGATTGCCACGGATTTCGACGCTGAAGGTTTTTGCTGCTTTGGATATAACCCGGACTGGTCCATTGTAAGTAGCTTGCAGCGGCTTGCGTGTGGCATCGTTTCTCACGAACACATGTGTTTAGGTTGCGAGATCTTTAAAGAATAATGTTTTTCGCTGGCCATGATGCTTAGCTGCAGTCGGGCGGACCGTGTTGAAATGCTCTCTTGAGCTGGGCCACGAAGTCGGCTGCATATACATCCTCCGTAGCATTGAAAAATTCTCCTGGTACGCGGATGTATTCGCTGTAGACCATTTCGGCTGAGGTGGCGTTCAGCTCTGCCTTGATGGTTGTGGGGATGCCCAGGAGAACTGCTGGCAGGTGTTCTGCCCACCTTATGTCTGTGTGGCACTCAATTGCTGCTTTTAGCTGCTGCCGGATGGTATGCCGTGGTTTGCATGTGTTGCGATCCCAAGAGGTTGGCTAACCCCTTGAATAAGTTGAAGGTACATTTCCGGCCGCGGTCTGTCGTGATACGCAGAGGCACACCAAACCTAGCTATCTAACTGCTGAAGAAGGCTCTGGCCACGGTTTCAGCAGTGGAGTAGCGGTCGATGCACGTCAGGCACTATGTATTGCCTAGCGATGAAGGACGTGACCCAACCAGGTCCAAATGCACGTGCTCGAACCTGGAGGTGGGCGTGGTGAAGTCCCCCATCGGTGCTGCTACATGCCTAGTGATCTTCAAGCGCTGACACAGGACGCACGTCTTGCTCCAATGGCTGCAGTCCTTGCGTATGGAGGGCCATATAAACCTGGAGGAGACGAGCTGCCTCGTGGCTCGAATTCCGGGATGTGGAGGGCGTCGAACACTGGGCGTCGGAACTGTTTTGTGACGAAAGGGCGCAGTGTTCCCGTCGCACATACGAGTATTTAGCCTATCTAGCTGGCCAAAATTATTTATTTCGTTGAGTAGGTATAATACGTGTTTTAGAACTATGGAATAGTGTTATGAATTATTAAGAATATTGTGTGAAGAAAAAGACAAAAATTATGTTGTCAAACCATTTATTTATCAAATATACTAAAACTTTAAACTGTGTTTACAAAATAGTTTGTTTTGGATAGAGAATGAACCAAAACATATTCCCAAAGCCACTTTTCTGCATAGTTTTGTTAAGCGATCTACCGGTAAGCAAAAGTGATAAAATTCTAGTTTTTATCTCAGGTGGCTCTGATTTTGTATTTGGCCATATATTTTGATTCCAAAGAACTAAATATCTCAGATGAGTTTATTCTTTATTCTGAGAAATAAGGATACTTCACTCTTGAGCAAAATTCAGATTTTTGGACCCCCTGTATATTTTTAATTTTTTTACTGCTACTGTAGTTTTAGCACATGTAGAAATTTTCTGCAGCAAAAGTTTTTCCTTAACCCCTTATTACAAAATTTCCCATAAGGTGCGGTCACATAAAAACATCACGCGGAAGATGATGGATGCCGCGGTTCTTCATCAGATGACACTTCAGTTTCATCCGAAGATTCTTCCGCTTCATCCGAAGGCTGTGGTTCAGCTGATGGGTTCAGGTTCAGCTGGAAGTAGCATTTCCAAGGTTTCCTTTAAAAATGGCTTCGTCTTCTTTTTTGGTGTTGGCCTCATACCAGATAGAAGAGGATCAGAGCTGAAGAGTAGTCTATTGAATACGTCTAAATTGCAAGCTTCTCTTGAGAACTTTCTCGCAAAGGTTTGGCGATATTGACGAAAATGTTTATTTCGTGCCACAGCAGCTTCTTCTGAAAGCTGGCCAATAGGCAGGAGGGCATTTTCAATAACAGTGGCTCCATGAATCAAAATTGTATGCACTGTAGGCGTCATCGGACACCACGGATATAATTGAGCATAGAGTGTCGCAGTTTCCATAGAATATTTTGAAAAATTTTCTATGTGAACTTTATGTCCGGAAGATAGCGTTTCTAATATCACCTTGAAACGATATACGAGGTGGGAATCAATACCTGTTATTTCCGCTGCGATATCTGGCTCTATGAAAAATCTTCGGCTAGTATTACCAAAGCCAGGCTTTGGTACGTCAACAATTAGACCCATGTTCTTTCTAAAAGCTTCTTGAATTCTCAACTTACTTTACTTGACAATTTCTTTATCACTGTCTGACTGCAGGCGCCATTTTTTAACTGAAAGTTTATAGGACAGGTGTAATAAACTTTCGAAAATACGAATCCTGGCATGTAAAACCGATAATCCGAATTTCAGCGTGTCTGCTTTAATACCTTTACTGATTGAAAGATTATTACTCTTTAGATGTTGCGCCACAAATGTAACATCTCATTGTGGATGTTGTTTGCGTTGCAGCGTTACACACTTTTCCGTCAATCATGGCAAGCATCATGGTATGTTTAACAAAAATTTTTATCTGCCAATGTCACCTTTGTGCCTTGTAAAACATTTGCAGAGTTTTCTGTATAGGATATTTCTTCCTTAGTAATGTCGACAGTTTTTTTAACAAATCTAATGCTAATAGGGCGACAGTACCGTGGTGAAGAAGGTGTTGGGTTCTGCCATATAATTTTTTTATTGCTGCTACAAATTAATTGTAGTGGTACAAACGAACTTTCAAAAATGTTTGCGTCGGAATCACAATCATTTTGAAATTTTTGCTTGAATTGTGATTGTTGTGAGCCGTCACAACCCCACTTGCAGATTAAAACCAGTGCGCTACTCTCTTCTTCGGTTACAGATTGAACAACTTCTCTTAAATATAACATCAATCGTAAGACGGTATGGACTATTAAATTTTGTAATTTAATTTCAGCACCGGTAGCAGTCACTTGATAAGATTCCTTATCCGGGTAGCAATCCATTTTTGACTTTTGTAGCAAACTGTAGCATGGATAGAACTTCTTATTAGTGCTCCTGATTATCTCATATTGCCTTCTAGAAAGATCAGCTTCCACAAACATTGCCAGTGCGCGCAAAGGTGAGAGTTGTTCTTTATTGTCCTGCACACTACTCGAGTAGGCACTCTTGTATTTTCTAGCTCGCTTTGGAGTACTCATAATATCTTTAAGTACTGTGGAAGCATCTCTCTTTCCTGCGGTTTGCAACTTGATCTGGGTAGCCTAAGTTAACTTTTGCACATCAGTATTTCTTTGTAGATCTTCTGTTTTTCTTCTCTTACTTCTGTCACTTGATGCTTCAAATCTCTTCGGTGGCCGTCCCGACCTCTTTATTATTTTTGGGATCTCGAATGGCCCTTGTAACCAATCATGATCTTTTTAAGGAACATGTCTTCTTTTGTTTGTGCTGCTATTCACCTTCCTTTGCATTCTGATTTGTATGAAAATTTATGCTTCAATCTTTTATCTGTTCCTTCGAGTAATCGTCATAGTTCAGCAGGAAGTTTTCGATAAACTTAAATTTTTTTGTAAATGTTAGGTACATTTTGTTGCTGCATTTTGTTAAATAATTCTCTTCGAGTCATTATTTTGACCCCCGATAAGCCTAGAATAAAATAAAAAAAATAAAATAAAAAACGAACATGTAGCTAAACATTTCTTTCTTTTTACTATGGTATTAATAGACCTCAATTTGGAAAAGTCGCGGGATTCCGCCTTTGTTTCTTGCAAAATTGATTAGTAGAAACCGTTACCGTTATATCTCAGTAAAAATGATTGCCGGGACGCACCCTGACGTACAACAAATACTTTCGAGTTTGTTAAAATTGGCTTGAAAACTTGAAAAAAATGCTTTCTTCTAATAACCTTTAACGAAGTTAAAAGATAACAAAAACAAAAGAATGCTTTAAATACATGCACACTTACCCGCTTCATCACAATCCATAACTATTCACTTTCAAAACGAAACTGCAAAAAAGCTACCACCGTCGAAATTAATGCCGAGAAAATATACGTGCAGTTAAAGAGACGCTCTACTTCCGACTGGCCGGTCGCACCCTCTGGGGCAGGGGAATGCAAAGGAAGGGTAGCTTATGGTCCTCTGTCTATTCAATTTTGCCAGGTACCAATTCATTTGCAGCTGGAGCGAGTTCTACAAAATCGACTTATGGCCTGCTAGATCCGCTAAATACTCGTATGTGCGTCGTTGAATCGCAGTACACATCGGCGTCCTGATCCGGGAAGTAGACCATCTTCAAGGCTAGCACGGCCTCAGCGTGGAGGAATGTCTTCAGCTCGGCATCCGATTCTTAGGCTTTTTCCAGCGCTTTTTAGTTAATTGGGCTGCCTGGAAAAGCTGCTGTACAACATGCAACAGATACACGTGATAAGGTATCCGCGGGAATGTTGTCGCTTCCAGCGACATGACGAATATCTGTCGTAAATTGTCCAAAGAAGTCCAGGTGGCGGAACTGTCTGGGCGATGCGCATTGTGGTTTTTATTGGAACGCGTATATTAACGGCTTGTGGTCGGTGTAGAGCGTGAAGTTCCGGCTTTCTACAAAGTAGCGCAAGCGCTTTACAGCCGAATAACCTGCCAGTAGTTCCCGATCGTAGGCGCTGTACTTCTTCAGGACAGAGTTTAGTTTCTTCGAAAAAAAAACTACGGGCTGCCTTGCTCCGGCCACTTCCTGCTGCAGAACTGCTCCCATGGCAACATCTGATGCATCCACCATAACTGATGTTGAGGCTGCTGGTGCTGGATGTGCCAGGAGGGTAGCGTTCGCCAGGGTTGTCTTGGAGCGGGAGAAAGCTTCTTCCAAGTCGCGGTTCCACTGAATTTCTGTGTTTGGTTTTGTTTTGGGCCCTTGCAAGTGCTTAGTTAACGGAGCCAAGACTTCTGCTGCGTTAGGAAGGAACCTTCTGTAGAAATTAACCATTCCTAAGAAACGGCGCAGCTCTTTGATTGTCTTAGGCTGGGGAACTTGCTTTATAGCCTCGATGCGGTCTTCCGGTGGTTTAATTCCTTAATGGGAAATGGAGTACCCAAAGAAGTTGATGGTCGTCTTGCCAAGGTTACACTTCCCCCAGTTGATCAGCACTCCGTATTCGCTGAGCCTGCTAACGAGTTGGCTGAGATGGCCCAGGTGTTGTTCCCCAGATGTGGAAGCTACCAGTAGGTCATCAATAAATGCATAGCAAAAGTCGAGTCCTCTGATAACCGCATCTATAAAACGCTGGAACGTTTCGGCAGCATTCTTCAAGCCAAAACTCATAAAAGGGAATTCATACATTCCGAATGGAGTTGTAATCGCTGTTTTTCGTCGACACATCCGTAACAAATAGGCGGCGATTGCTGGACAAGGAGTCATTTACCGCTACTACAAGCTCCTTTCGACGTTTTTTGAGTATTGGCACGGTTTAGTGCATTTTGTGGCATTTTCTCTGAATTTCCTGTGATTCCAGCATATGTTCGTCGAATATTGCGATCTGGAGCGATACCGGGTTGAGCTATTATTTCGCGGTTGTCTTTCTCGGCTCAACCGCGAAACTTGCTGGGATAATTCAGCGACTTGCTTGCAGAGTTGACCGATTTTTTCGTCTTCGACGCGTGAAACAGTGGATGCTACTTGGAATTCTCTGGGGGTGATTCGGCAATTTTGTCTGCCAAGGTGGCTATACAGTTTGCAGGTTGCTGCTTGCCTGGGTCATCAGGATTGCCTGCATGCCGTCTGGGAGTTGTCCAATCCATAGCGTATGAATAAAATCGTCCGCTACTACGCCGCCTGCTAGATTCTTATGGTGCCTTAAAAATTGAGACGGTGTGCGGTCGCCTATCTCTTCGTGCTCCAGGAGTTGTTTAATCTTCTGTTGACGGGAAGTGGATAGGCGCTTAATTAGTGCCTGTTTGAGCGATTTGTACATATACTGACTTCCATAAAAATCGCAACACCTAGAATTAAATATACGGTACCCCCACCCTAGAAAAACGCCCTTTCGTGCTTTCCAAGAATACTTCGACACTCAGCATCACTCCGTTTCGCTAATACAATGAAATATTATCAACAAGATATTTATAAAAAAAACCCAAAAAAAAATTTTTTTTGCCGACGACCATACCTCAAAAGTTGATGTTGTCTTCATTTTCGGAGGACCTATCGTATCAAAACGATCCAACACTTTAGGAAGGTTCACGGCGACCGGAATCGTGTACACATATGAACATACATACCCCGCACAGCACGTTTAGGCACCCCCCAATACGAGGGAGGGATCTAGTGGGCTGGGGTCTTCACCAAAAGATCCGCACAGCCGAGACGGAGATTTGGTATAGTGGGCTCATTAGTCGGTTGGCACGAGTTTTATAGATATTTGACTTAGAATGGTTTTCGATATGAAGGAATTTCAATACTTCGTACACTTCGTGTCGAAGTAGTCCTCCGGGGACGTCCAGATCCAGGGCGTTTCTTGTTTCTTGTCTAGGGTCACCAATGTGGTTACTTAGTCGCGGGTTGTCAATTTGGTTGGTTTGCGTCACTGAATCCATTATGTTATTTATTACACTACGTTTTACATATATATTTCATTAAACGCCTTCGTCCACATTTTATCAAAGGGATTAAGGAATGTCCACCGGAATAATTTCGCTAACACCGCGGGAAAGCAGTTAACACGCAATTCGAGTAATGTTTAGTCTATGGCATTGTCTTGCACGACAGGCTACGCTACGCTACGCTACAACTTTATATACAAAGCTTTGACTCCTACCTCGTGGATTGACAGATTTTCTTGATATGTGTTGTTTAACATCCGTAGGATGTACACAACCGTCAAGGTGTAAATTTTGTTGTGCAGAAGAAGATCAGAAACTGTAATAGGCGTCGAAAATTTTCTTTTTTTCCCCCACGCTTAATATTGATGAGCATTTACAGCGACAGTTTGTTATAGTTCTTCTCTGGTGTTTTCGAGAAAACGATTCCCTGCTTTTTTATTTATGGTGTAAATGGGATCGCTAAGGTTGTGAGGTTAGAATGCAGTCAATGTTCGATAAGAAGTACAACATAAATCATATATCCATTGTAAAAACGGTTACTAGTATGTCTCAAGGTAACACAGGTTATTTTATTCTACTTTCCTTACCTGCCATAGTTATGTTTTTAACCACATACACAAATTATTAGGATAAACACGGGTTAATAGATAATTTGCACACATATAACGTAATTTAGATAAGGTGGACTAAGGGACTTGTTGCATTGCGTCTGTCAAGATGATGACTTAGGACTTAGGTACTTCTTGCATTGAAAACAAGGTAAACTCCCATTGAAGTATAATATAAACTAAGGCACTTAGGCACATGTTTCTGCCACTCTTAGATGGCGCCACAAGGTCAATTTAATGAAAATGTGACTTAGGCACTTCTTGCATTGACCCCTTCACGTGTAGCATGTATTTGTTTGATCTGCTCTCATTACAGACGCTCGATGATCTACCACTGCTGAAGCAAAATAGCTTGATTCATTTCGGACATGCATTCCTGCTACGCTGGAATGCGCACCCGATTGTGTAATGGCAATAAGTAACGGGTGTTCATAAACAGTCGTCATCCCAGTAGGTTTTGACTTCAGAAACGTATGTCTATTAAAATTTAGAAAAAATGCGCTATGACAGTACTCATTGACGTTTCATTGTGTTGCACGAATTAATCAAAGACATAACATTTTGTTTTTCAAAGCAACTGGGATGACGACTGTTTATGAACACCCGTTAGTTGGTTTCCTTGACTTTGGTGCTACGGTGACTGGTTCAAAATATCCAACGCGGCTGAGTCATTGTGCTCTTTATCTAATATACATTTCCCATCAGGGAGAAGAGACATAATGCAATGGAATTGCTGGTGCAGCAGACGTACTCTGATACCTTTCAGTTAGTTTAGATAAGTCTAGATAAGTTTTTTTTTATATGGGAAAAAATGAAACTGGTATAATTATATAAATTTTTGTTCCCATCATATTGGCACATGCCTGCTTGTCCTCCTGTCTACCTGTCTACCTGTCTATCTGTCTAGCTGTCTACCTGTCTAGCTGTCTACCTGTCTAGCTGTCTATCTGTCTAGCTGTCTAGCTGTCTATCTGTCTAGCTGTCTAGTTCTCTAGCTGTCCACCTGTCTACCTGCCTGTATGCGCCAAAACCCCCCGGCAGACCCTCGCGCAGACCTGTGCAAAAACACCCGCGCATCCCAGCGATCCAGGTTGTTTCCACATCGCGGACATGGTCATTACCCCGCACAACTGGAATAGGTGTCACCACTATCCCCGTCGCCACCTCAAATTTTGTCTCATTAAAATAGAAATTAAGTTAGGTAATAAACTTATACATGTAATTTTTAAGATTAAAATAGAAGACTTTTTATTTTAATATGTGTTTTATTTCATTAATATATACATCACATTTATCCATAAGTGAAGCAAAACTTGACAAGGAGAGTGGGAGAATAAATATACGCTTAAATATATGCTTTATTTAATTATTATACATACCTTATTTATACATAAGTAAAGACAGAACTTAACAAAGTGTAAGTATCGATATAGTCTTGAGGTGTTGTTGGAGGCCAGGGACTGGAACAAGGGCCGCTTCTCCAACCAACGGCTTTACCATTTTGCGCTTTTCTAATATTTTCCTCAAGCCATTTAAAAATATCTGTGTGGTGGTGGTGTACAACGCTAGGCTAAAATATATAAGTTATATGGTTAGTATTTAAATACTCGAACATGCTGTATAGTAGCCCCAAGGTAAAGTGTCAGTATACATACAGTTTACTATTCGTTTGTCATCATGTGGGTCTAAAGCCTTTTTTCGTTGTTTTAAAGAAAATACGTTGTGAGTTTTTGATCTAATTGTTCTCTGATCGCAAAATACTGTTTCGTTATTAAACAGGCAGTCTTTGTAATGTAATTCTATTCAAAGCAGCTTTCTTTGAAATTTTAAATTCTCCATTCTCAGCATCCTGTAATGTTTTGAAAGCATACAATTTTGCATGTAGACCAACAAATTCGGTAATTATTTTACCACTCATGTCGTCTTTCATTAGACCTATTACTTTTTTATTAACTTGTGGAAGGTTATATGGATTGTTCGGAGGATAATCGCTTGTATCAAATTTGTGAACATCTTCTCGTATAAAATCGTATATATTTGGAAGGGTAAAGTGATATATGAGACTATCAGTGTCTGTGTACAGCAGTTTTGCTTGATTACCCATCTTCTGTTTAATATAATTATAATGAAATTCGTATATTAAAATTTTTGAAATATCTAGGATTGAAAATCCAACGTATATTGGCTTATTAAAAACTATTTCCAACTGATTTAATTCTATAAGTACCAAGTCTTTATCTAAAATAGTACAGCTGTGAAAATTTGGTTTTGATATGTATGCACTGGCTCCGTACCTACCTTCCCATTTAGAAACTAATTTTATTATTTTGTATTTTCTAACATTTTCCATAGTTTTTCCAAATACAGCATTATTCATAAGTTTATAAAAATCTTTTTCAAAATTATTTTTGGCAGCTTGCCTTAATTTTGTATTTAAATCTATGTACGGTTTAAGCCAAGCTGATTGCTTAAATTTTAATATTCTATGGATTTTTACAATTTTCAGCCCTAAACTTACAGCTTGCTGCAGATTGCGGTAATCAGCTAAGAGTAGAACATCAACTGTAAGGTACATATCCGCATACTGGCCCAGAGTTTGCATATTATATATGTTCCAAACACGCAGTGCATGTTCATAATTTTCATCTGAAATAGCTGTTCCATGCAGCTGACTAAAAAATTGCGTTTTGTCAGGAAGACTTTTATCATTCAACTTTTCAAAATTGTCTAGGTAGTCGTATGGAAAGATACCCTTACGTAGTAATAATTCAAATTCTTCTTCGCTCTTGCAAAATTTGCGTGTAATAGTTTTTAAATTGTTCGGTAAATTTAATGACAATTGTTCTAAACTACTAGCCATAAATCGACACGAGTCTAAAAATCTAAAATCAATATTTGTACCATCCACATGTTTTGTAAATGATATAAATTTTTCCTTATTTATAGGCAACAAATTAATATCTCCCATAATCAGTTTTGCCAATGGTTTTATAATAAAATGTGCATCATAACCGCTGAGATTATGAAAGAGAACGGGAATATAATGTGCATCTTTATAGTTAAGATTACAGTGTTGATGAGCACTACCTCTATACTCACCTGTCTGATGATTGTGATCACGTACACGCACGTCTTTATCGGCGAAAGGTTTTTTACAAATGTAACAGCATACCGATTTTTGAAACGATTCGTTTTAGTGCTGGCTAATATCCATAGGCTGTATATTTAGTAATATATTATTTACTTGATACGCTATAGATTGTAATTATTTTACAAACCATTCCGTACAGTCGGCACCACGATATATATTAAATCGAGATAAACTATCGTCATATGAACATTTTAAATAATATGCAATACTAAATGGAACACGTTTTTGATAAATGCCTACATTTTCGGAAACAACATTCTGTTCTTTCTCTAAAACACACTCCACGTCCGCGTATATTGAAAATGGTACTATTTCCTGATATTTATAGTCTTTAAATTCTATTGTTGTACCTTCTTCGGGCATTTTAATTTTAGTTTCATTTACACCAATACAATTTCTAATATGTCTTAAATATGATTCTTTAGTTACGAAATGATTTAAACACGTATCACATAATAAAGTTTGAGCGTGATACTTATGCAGTTGAGTTGTAACCAATCTAGATAAGTTTCTTATCCAACAGAAATGGAACTGCCCCTCATCGTTGGATATCATTAATAAGTGTATAGCATCTTTATTAATTTGAGTATTTTTACTAATATATATGGGCAATACTGAATTTTTACCAAATTTGTTTTTTCTTTCTAGCGTATATACATTTATACGTAAATCATTCATTGTCTCAAATTTTGATATCTCTTTTAATTTCATTGGAAATTCTAGTCCCGAGTACTTTAAAACTTCATTAAAATGTGGATATGAGGATATTCTATCAGAACTCTTATTTGCAGGATATAATGCTGACACTACCGACCACAAAAAACAATATTCATCATTTTTTACGTTAATCACGGCCTTTTTATTTTTAATATCTTTAGGTAACTCAATATATTTACCTACTGTTAATGGCGTGTAATGATTTAAATTTATTTTTAAATGTAATATCTCAAGCAAACTCCAACCTGAATCACGTTCTTGAAAATCTTCTAATTTCGTCAACAGCTTATTCTCAACATTAGTCTCATACCACTGTTTTACATTAGTACCAGAATCAATTTTTTCATTTTTAGTAGCAAACGTTTTTAAATCTATCTCGCTACTACTAGGTATTATAAAATATGCACTAAATATTACGTTAGCTTTAAGCATTAAGTTATTTTTAATAATTTGTTTTACTTTTATTGAGAAACTTCTGTATGCTTTTGCAAGAAATTCTTGAGGTTCCTTGTAGCCTAAATTTACAATCATACCTGTTCTTATTCTACTGTTAAAACAAGATTCTACATCTTCCCATACCAACTTGTTCTTTTGCTGCTGCTGACCACTCCCTACACCCGCCCCCTTCTTTGCTAATTTTGCTTTTAAATTTCTCAATAATTGCCGTTGACCCTTTAATAAACTTAAATTTGCCTCTAGCCTGAATGGATTTTCATTTTTAAAACTATGCTTACGGATAAATCGACTAACAATTAAAATGGTTTTATTTACATGTTTAATCCATTTGTCAGCCTCATCACTATATTTTACAATCCCTATCGCGTCTTTGATTGTTTTTATTGAATTCGAACTTAATTCGGTAACGCTGTCTGTCGCAGACATGTTCGCGTGCGTGCAGTTGTAATACAATTTGTTTCAAAGTAGTGTTTGTATTTTTAAATTTTAAGTTTTAAGTTATTTTTAGTAGCATGAGCGTCATTTAGCAAAATTGAAAGGGTTTGGTTTATAAAATTATGGTATACATTTTTAAATTTTCTTTGGTTGTTTGAGTTTTGAAAAATAATATTATCGAAGTTTTTTTGTAAGAAAGTGGGTATAATTGAATATTTTTTGCAAGTTGTGAGGAAATGTATTCTTTCACTTACCTTTACAAAAGTTTTGTTTATGCGATTAAAGTTTTTAAAGCATATCATAATGTCCCTTTGTTGGTTGATTTCTAAGTAGTGATATAGATTCCTGTTGGTTGTTGATCCATTAGTGGGGGCTGTCTTAGGTTCTTGGCTTCCTTGGTTGGATCGATTGTTAGTGGTTGACAAGCTCAATTGATTGTTGCAAGGCATATTTTGTAAAATTAATCACTCTCCAACAGTGATTAAAAATGATATTTAAATTTTGGGGTTACAGCTGTTTTGGTATATGAATTAGTAATTTGGAGATGAAATCAGCTATTTGTTATTGTATTAGCTTAGCTACTTGAAAATTCTACATGAAAAATAAGTTTCAATCAGAACGTCCCGGGGCTTAACTCCTTTGCTACATAAATTTTGTAAAGTACAGTGGATCCGGTAAATTCAAAGGATCTATCTCAGACACTGTAACACCAATGTGTTTTAGCATCCGTTCAAAATTCGATGTGAATGCAATATCGAATGGTTTAAGAGTCACTATAGTGCGGCAAATTCTCGAAAATTCTTGGTCAACGCACATATTTGCATAGTACAGTCCCAAAGCTCTATTCTGTACATATGCGAACTCTGTATCTGGACGTTCTGGGTACAGCAAGGCAACCATCCATTCGCTATGTTCTTTCATAGGTTGACCCTGTCCGATCCTATATCCAAGGAAATTGAATCTTCCCATGCACTCACTCTGGTCACTTTTCTCGACATTTAGCTCCATTCTTATTTTCTTAACAAATTGGTTACACCACTTTAAGTCCCACCTCCGAGTTGAAGAGATAAAGGAATCATCTTCCAGAAAAATACAATCAAGGGGGTAGCTTCCAAACTGCTCAATTGACATCCAATTTACCAAGATACAATTCACTATTGATCCTACTAATTGAGTGAAATAACTACCACTCGCTATGCCAGAAAACTTTTTAAACCGGCAACCATCAGAAGTACGTATGATAGTTTCGATGAAGTACCGTCTCAGAGCGTAAAACATGGTAATCATCAGCAATCCCATGATCTTGATATTCGACCAAGTCAATATTAAAAAATAGGATATCAAAGGCCAATTCAGTCAGCCAAGGTGGTACTGTTTTATAGAATTTTCTAAAATCAATTCCGGTATATTGAGCGTTTGGACACATAAATCGTTTTCGTAACCGTGTTATTCCTCCAGTGGCGGTTTCAAAGCCATATGCTATAGGCTTAAATTCATCTCTGACTTGTTCATATGCTCTGATCAGAGGAAGTGCAAACATCGCCTCCATGAAGGTAACTGTTGCGGGATACCCCCACACAGCTCTAACTTTATACTCCCCATATTCACAAGTATGTGAACGTACATAAGCCAAACAATCAGGAAAGTTTATTTTATGTCCACCTTTTACTAAATGCGCAAACTTTCGAACGCGTCTTACTGCTTCAGGATCATGTTTTATATCACCTTTTGTCTTATAACCAAGACTACGCTATGGTAATCCAGGCGATTTACTCCAAATGTCTAAAGCTTGTTGAAAAATATCATTTAAATGTATCATTTTAACTTTTTGGGGTAATCGAAACATTTCAGTTGTTCTATGAATCGCAATATCCAAACTAGAACTTTGTGGTCTTTGATGGCTACGTAAAACAAAGTCATATAAATCATGTTTTATCGACGGTTGATAAACTGGTGAACGCCACATATTTAATTCACCATAATCAGGTAGGAATGGGGTTTGGTCCACTGCATCGAATATTCTTTGGTCAAAACCTTCGGTTTTACTAATGTATAAGAGCCTTCGCTCGTTCCTAAACTTGGGGTCTGACATCAGGATCCCCTAAAATCGCATTAAAAATTTTATTTAAAATTATTTATAACGTTTCGCTGGTTATACCAGCTTCATCAGATAAAATAAATTTAAAATATAACATACAAGCCTTTTGCAGTAAATAATCAGAATAAATATATTGTATCTTATTGAATAGGTTTCGATATATTTTCTTGTTTAAAATTGAATTATATTTTTCCATTTTCCTTTCAAAACTCAACTTTGTCAATCAGTATTATAAAACAGGATGGGGTTGTGGTTATTTTCTGTTTTTTTCCTCCTCCCATATGTTTTCTTACAAAATATTTTGCTTTTGTAGTTTTTGTCGTTTTATTTTTTTAAAATGCTTTTTTTATTCTTCTTTATATTTGTTGACTGGTAGTAACTATTTTTTTAGAGTAAAAATTTTCTTGTTAAACATCCATAGTTAGTGTTGTATATTCAAACATCTTTGTTTTTCCTTTTAAATGTTCAGATTTATGTTTATTTTTATTTTGTTTATTGAAAATTGGATTTAATTTTTAGGAGTATTTGGACTAAATCATTTACAGCGCATTTTCTTCATAAACTGCGTTAGGTATGCGTTCATTTCTGCCTGGCCAAAATACACTTTGCTGAGCTTTTCCTTGACACGAGTTAATCCCTTGGTGTGCTTATGGATCTTGTTGAATATGTCTGCTCGATGGTCCCTTGGAATCGCGAGTAGATGTCCTGATAATAGGGTTTTGCGATTACTTTTACTGAAGATACTTAATTGGGCCAGCTATTTCGTAAGTAATAACGTATAGCTTTGAATTCTTCGTCTGCTTCTGACCATTTCTTTTTGTGATTTGTATGCAAATACTAATTCCTCACCATCCACAAAACCTAATTTAGATCCAGCGTGAAGAACAATAAAATATTTTGCATCATAGCTTTGCGGTTCTCTTACACTCCGTTTGCCTTCATCTTGCCATGACTTTCCTAGATTTCCTTTAGAAAAGAACCAGAGTTCCTCTATTGAGGCCACTTTTAAAAACTGGAATCGCATGTGAGCAACACTTGCTTTTTTTTATTAAAACTCTTCGATTGTCCTAAAACTTAAAATCAATCTCGTGTAGAACACGATTTAAGCTAGTATTGCTCAGTAATCTGTCGTATTGGTTAAGTTCAACATTTAATGATGCAATCGTAACATGTTTTTCCGTAAGAACAAATAATTAAGAAATAAAATGGTTAAACATATCAGTTATTAAACTTAGTTTCCGAATACATTTATAAACCGTATTCCGTATTAGCATTTTTGAAGCTTCTGGTGATTCTTCGGATTTTATCTTCATTTGTAGGCCTTTCTTTCGTGGGTTAAACAATATGGGATTCTTTTTATTCCGCGATTTTATCCTCTGCACCGAAGTAAAACTAATACCCAAAGCATTTTCTACATGCTATAACAAATTAATTCAAGAAAAATAATGCTAACTCGATAATAGTTATTTACTATACAAGTGGGATAAGAGCATCATTAATCTACGCGTGTGTAAGCACACAAATATATTAATGATGCATTATCATACATGTATTGTACAAAATTTCATCTACAACTGCCTAAAATTGGGAAAAGTGCATTAAGAGAAATGTCAGATCTGTCATTTTCTAAAATATTTTGTAGGCAAATGTCATTATGTCATTCATTTGACACTATTTCAGTTAGGTAATGAAGCCATTACACCACTCAGCTAGGTTATAAAGCCGTTACATAACCGAGTAGTAATGAGCTTCATTACCTAACGGAAATAGTGTCAAATGAGTGACGTAATGAGTTACTTATTCCACTAAAGTAGATAAAAGTAATTAATTGCCTCTTGTACACACAATAAGGGTAACATGCTCCTACCCATTGGCTTTTTTAATCTTGAATAAATTCAGTGAATGTAAAAGGAGTTGGTGGCATTGAGTGTCTTGCCGCGCACGGACATATCGCAAGTAATGAATATCACAAATCAAAAACAATTCGCAAAAATTAGTCCTGAAAGGAATTTTGTCTAAACTCCAATATAGTCCACTGGTGCTCAGGTGCATGCGCGTGGTAATGCGATTCTCAGTTTTTCGGTGGTTCTACAAATGTTCAGAGAATTGAGACAGAACACGAGCGACTCAACGCCAGATCCAATTTTGGCTACCGTCAAGGTGCGAATTTAGCTTAGCCGCAGTTTAAGATTTGTATGTACTTAGTAGGCAGGTATACTTGAAGGCTGTGTGTATGGCCGTAAAAGAAATGGATTTATTCCAATCGTAGACAATAATATTGAATTAGAATTGCCTGAGAAGTATTTCTTTTATCAGTGGCTTAAAATCTAGTTGCACTACTCTTTTAGAACAGCTAACATAACAGTTTCTTTCTGCTCTCTGCTCATGACATATTTCTTAAATGTCAAAATGTACCAGTGGGCTGTTCTGGAGTTTTCCGGGGGCATTTTCACATGAAAATAAACAAATGTGACAGATGACACCGTGCCTACGCAACTACGTTAGTCAAATGCGCCGTTAATGTGCTAGACGTACAGTCGTGTTCAAATAAATCTGGGACAATGTTTTTTTCATATGTAGGTTCAGTTAAGAATTGAAGAATAACTCCATGGATTTCCTGCTATCAGAAAGAGTTAAATTGAACTTTAACAGTTATTGAAACCCGAAACTCTCTCTGATAAGAGGAAATTCATGGAAATATCCTTCCGCACTTAACTCAACCTGCATGTGAAAAAAACACTGTCCCAGATTTATTTGAACACGACTGTACCTTCGTATTTCCATCGCTGTCTTATACATTACATGCGGTTTTGCAGCTACATGTTAATTCGTGTTACTAGTTTCATATGGTGGTTGTGGTTGGCGCATCCTTCATAATTTTAAAAGCTCCACCTTCTCAAGAGGCTTTAGGGCGGTCTTTTCCAGCTTCTGAAGATGCAGCGCGAATTCGTCCATGTCCTCGCAGTGTACACCCAATGCGCAATAGTTTAATCCGCGGTATTTGAATTGCTCATTGGGCTGGATCTGCCTAATTTTCCGCCACGGACATAATGCCTTGTGACGGAACCAACGAAGAGTTTTTTTCTTCTTGGGGACTATTTGCAGCGTAAGAGCGGTGGACTTCTCCGCGTTGATCGTAAAGCCTCTCTCCTCAAAGAACTGATCGCATCTCTTGAGAAGGCGGTTGGCTTCTCCCGGCGATCCTGCGAACAACAGCAGATCATCGGCGTATGCCAAAGCGGCGATCTTCTCTGCCCCATCGTCTCCAACTTCCAGACCGGCATTCAACTGGTAAAGCTTCTGGAGTAGCTCATCCATGACTAGGTTGAATAGCATGTTGGATAAAGGGTCCCCCTGTTTGGTGCCCCTTCGTATGATAATACTTTCAATCGTACTGTTTCCACGCGGATGGTAGTGTGGGAGTTTGCGTACAACTGGGAGATATACTGCATCGTGGAGGGGTGCACCTTGGCCCTCCTGAGGGACCTCACCACACTGGCATGTTGGATGAAGTCAACCACCTTTGATATGTCCATAGTGATCACTGTGTTCGGCCTGATGCGTTTCCTGGCTGATTTAATAATACTCTGTAATGTGCAGGCGTTACCCAGGCAGGCGTCTTGTTAAGTGCTCCGAACCGTGCAGCGATAATTTTATTCAAGACCCTCAGCCAGATGGAGGCAATTGTAATCGGGCGCCAATTCTTCACCCTTCTTCGGTCCCCTGCCTTCGGGATGAGAATGGTTCTGCAAGCTTTCAGTTGATTGGGCACATGACCGGAGAAGTATATACAGTTGAGGAGGGTGATGATCCGTAGAATCGGGACCTTCCTCAGCTGAAAGATGCTTAGGTCTTCCGGGCCCGCAGCTGGCGACTTGGTGGCTTGCAGAGCGCCCCGAACTTCCTCTTCAGTGATAGGGCGGAAGACCCTAGCGCCGTCTTCCTGCGATATCCCCGACGGTGTCTTAACGGTCTTATGATCTTGTAAAGGCTCCGCCTCGAAAATAGCTCGATATTCAGCCTCTACGTCCTCAATCGGCGGGAAAATATTGTTGTCTCCCCCACTCTCTTCAAGAACCCGGGTCACCAGGAACTTCTTCCACTCCGGAAATCCTCCTGGTTCGGTTTGAACTGTCCAGCTCTTACGGCAGCCTTCCCTCTGAATTTCTTCTCTCGTTTGTTGACCTGGCGCTCTCTCCCGTCTTTCCCTTTTCTGGGGACGTTCTCGACCGTAGAAGACGAAGCAAGGAGGTCGTCAATTTTGGCTTGGTGGTTAGGGACGTCATTCAAAACCGACGAGATGGTGTTGGCTTCCTACGCATTAATCCCCTCTGTTGTGAGAAGGTCGCGGAGGGAGGAACCGAACTCTTGTTCATATTGCGGTATGCTTCGTCTCCTTCATCGGGGCAGCTTCCAGTCGCCTCTGAGGGAGATGGATGTTAACGGGCTGCGGAGTGGGGGGCTCTGGCGTCTCCTCAAGGAAGACATCGTCATCGGAAGACGTACGGGACGATGTATTGGTTGGTGATGTCGAGGATGAGCCGATGCTATCATCGTTCGTAACAATTGGTGTCTCCGTTCTAGCTCTCAACCGCTGGCTGGGACCCGGAACCGGTTCGGCCTGAGCTTCCTCTAAGTCCTGGGAAAAGCGCTCGCGAAGGGGAATGTAGTCGGGCTTCCGCATTTGGTATTTCACACTCGACTCCTTCTTTCCCATCGTTGTGGCACGGTGTTGAATAATGTTTCTTCCCTTATAATTGACTTCTTCCTGGACCATGTCGCCTATCTCTAGGGCCGAGAAGGTGTCAGTTGGCGCTTCCTGGGTGATGATTTCGCACCCCCGATTGAATTCGACCGGGTGGGCTTTTCTTTGGTGCTGTCTGACACCCGGTCTTAATTGGAATGCGCGTGGGCATCATGGACAGGAGAAGTCATCTATAGGGCGAGGAGCGGCTTCGCACCTCCTCTGGTGTTGTGTGAGGAGTGCCTTTCTGGAGTAGCCTCGATTACAGCCCTCACGTTGGTAGCTAGGGGCCGGTCTTTGGGCGACTCCTTCGCCGATTACCGCTAAGCAACGCCTGCGATGTTGTTGCAGCGAACGTAGGTGCGCATACGTCTTCCGACATGGGCACGAAAATTCTTCGCCGACTGTTGCCGTAACAGTGCGCGATCGCACTCTTCGGGAGGGTCTAGCCGCTATTTCAGGAGTAAAGAAAAAAAAATACTCGAAATGTTTTGTTTAATGGTATGCAAGCTGACCCTGGATTCTCCAGTTGGAGTACTGCGAAACTCGTAAGTGCACCACATGCGGTGCGCTATTATGCACCGCCGAATGATGACGTCAGGTGCTTGCGGTACACAAGTTCTACACCGCAACAACGCATAGTGGGGCAAAAACTGAGAAGCTGCCGAAACCTCACATTCAACCCATTTACTCTAAATCGCATATTTAGACTATTTAGTCTACGATAGTGTCCGATATTATAGATCAGTTCTCGACCATTAATAAACCAAAACCGTGGAATGGCGGCGCAAGATATGAAACCGATAAAGAAGGCATTAACTATTGCAGCTTTAGGTAAAATTGAATGAAAGATACCATAAATGGCGTTTTATTGAAATTAGGTGGTAATTTTAAATAAGTGTACACCTAATACCTATTATCAGAATTGTTATATAATGTCTGTATAAAGTCTCGTACAAATTGGAAAACAATTACCTGCTAGATATTTGTATGACTGGGGAAGAAAGTGCATCATTCCTTCCCGCGGATGTAGTTTAACGCTCCAGAGTTATAAGTATGATTTTTTGACACTTTTAGTACTTTTTATAATAATACTATATTTTGCATTTACCTGCATTAAAAAATATTTAAATATAAAAAAAGGATGCTAGTTGGTTTGTTATTAATCTAATTTCCTCCCGTCTCTAATGACAATGGGAGCCAATATACTATATTCCGTCCTACTGCCACCGAAAACCAACAAGGGGGTGAAACGTCTATTATCGCTAACAGAAAATTCCCTTAAGAAGATTTTTTTTTATTTTGGCGTAACGAAATATATTTTTTGCCATAATTGCACGAGAAATTGCTATTACATATTCAAATAGAGTACATCTTTCTGTATATATTCATACAGAAAAAATTAAATACTAAGGTAACCGAAAATATAGTCAAAAGATAATTAAAGCCAAAATCAATTTTTTAAACTTAAATTTCCCTGTTCGAGCGATTTCAGATGAAACATTTATTGTGTAACACTTTATACACGCATTGTATAACTAAACATGTGTTATAAATCAGCATTAATACATTTAATCAACACCCAATTCCGAGCTAAAAAAATGCGCCAGAAATAAACAGTCTGAATAAACTAACCGAAAGAAAAGTGCATTAATCAATCTTCTTCTTCGGAGTCACTAGAATTGTTACCTTCCGAACTATCAAAGTGTGATGATGGCACAATGCGGACGAGAAAAGTATTTGCAAAACTGCTGGGTTAAATAATAATTATTTTTTAAGCACTCGCATAGTTGATACAGCCCGATCGGAGAATAATAGTCTATAGAAAACATTTTGCAAGTTATTTTCTCACGTACGCTTCCGGGAGGGACCTTTGCTATATTTTTTAATGTCCTTGTTTAGAGCTGACCGATATGTAATATTACATATGACATAACATCAAGCGCATGAATTAATATTTCATGGATCGTGGTGGGAAAACTGTAGCAAGTATACTTCTGCACATATAATTTATCTACCCCCAACGTATAATTTGGAACATGGTAGCATTTATTTAATGTTCACTTGACATAATCTATAAAATTATGCCAAATCGTTTAATAGTGGCAGTCAGTCCCTGTAATTTCTGAAGAAATATTGGGGTTTTGAAAAAAGTCTGACTGTGCTGCCATCGTTAATACTACCATATCCTGGCTTAGATTTATCTACCAAAAGACCTATCCGAGATGTGAATTTATTTTGTATCTGTCTATTGGTTTCAACTACAACCATTTTTCTCGTTATCTGTTTTTGCCTGTCAACCTTTTTTTGGAGTTTCGTATGTCACATGTAATAGACACTCACAAAACCATAGGGGTAAATAAGCCAAAGGTACATTTTGAGGGATCGACTATTTTTTGTCATCTATTTTGTCATATTGAATTTTTTAGAAGTGGTAGCACAGAGGTAGCACCTCTGAGTAGGTGTAGTAAACGTGACAGCATTACCAACCTTCAACGCTATTATCGTAAATATCAATTTGTGGTTAATAAGGATGTCTATATCGTAAAATTTAGCTGAAGAAGGAACGTGGTTTTTCTTAGACTTTCAATGTAATTCAGTAGCTTCCGTGGTCTCGTGAATGAATTGAATGCGGATTGGGTGGCAATAACGAGTCGATGCGGATCGGGGATTTTGCCAAATGATTATATTGTTAGACGTATTAGTATCATCATAGATTTGTTGAAGGGGTACAAATAAGCCAACTTTCACTTTTTTTTGTATTCGCTTTGCCCAGACGTGCCACCTCAAGCTCATTTCGATAATAGATTCAATTTCTCTAGATGTGCCACAGTAACGTGTGTGATCTAATATGGCCCACAAGTCCACGTCTGCAGCTTCTTTATTAGGATAACATTTCTTTTTAGACCGGTCTTTATCGTGGGCTCTAATAATATCGTACTGGTGCATTGTCAGTTTGGCTGCAACGATATTATAACAGACAAAGCTTCCTCTACAGAAAGTTGACAAACTTTATATCTTTTTTTGAAAACTTGTTTGTATTTTTCCACGC
Source organism: Agriotes lineatus (assembly GCA_940337035.1). Lineage (NCBI taxonomy): Eukaryota > Metazoa > Arthropoda > Insecta > Coleoptera > Elateridae > Agriotes > Agriotes lineatus. The sequence goes on along the minus strand of OW679196.1, from coordinate 133,094,943 downwards.
GAGTTGGAGTTGTGAGAATGACATCTTTTACTACATTCGCATTTTACTACCTCAGAACGCAACGCTTTTATTTTTCTTCGCTAACATCGGTCGCTGCTATTAAAGAAATACATTGAAGGATGACCTCCAGACGAAGTGTGATTCAGTGTATCAGTGAAACGCGATAGTTGTATCTAACTAAACTATTTTCTGAGGCACGATTTTCTTTTTTAACGCAGCATCTTTCCATTTAATTTTGAAATCTGAAAGTAAAGTGCGATAGCTTATGTTTTAATGCACCTAATGATATTTCTGGGCACTACGAACAATACGACTATTAGTATGTGATTATTCCTCACCTTAGATTTTAATAAAGGTGCCGACAATATGACATCAACTAACTGTCTTCCTGTTAAAAGAATCTCACTGAAGGATTCTGTAAAGAAAAAGTACTTACCTTATACCGAAAGAAAATATTCAAATAAAACTGAAAAAGTACCTATCGAAAATGAAGTCTGAAAGTATTTTATTCTAGGAAAACCAGCAATGTGCAGTTTTTTCTTCACCTTTAAATTACAAAACGACAGTGCTAAATTGTGTTAGAAGCTACATCGTCCAGGAGGGTTCGGAATATAACTAAATTTTTCGCGGAATATAGTATTTATACTCTCCCCTCCAAAAAAGCGGTTCATTTAAAAAAAAATTATTTTTATACAACAGATCATTTTTAAATGTCTGAATATGCATTTTATACTTATGTAAGTATTGCTTAATGTCATAAGTAGTAACGATAATAATAGAAATTAGCATTTTTTTAATTAAAAATATCAGGAAAATGAAATGATATGTATTATGAAAAATAATTTGATTTCAAAAAATAAAAAAACAATTCAGCTTTGATTAGTACTGTGTATTTCCACCTCTAGCTCTTATTATGCCATTCGTCATGGCATACTGCTTAGGAGGTCTTGGATAAACTTACACTAAAACAGCAAAAAATTAAGAAATTGTTTTAAGCGAAACAAACACAAATTTTAAATGTTACTAAAAGTGACATAAGGTCACTATGTTATTAAGTAATACTTAAATAAGTTTAATGTGCCTATTCAGACATTTAATAATTATCTGTTGTACAAAAATATATTTTAAAAAAATGATCCGGTTGTTTTGAAGGGGAGTGCAGTTTTTCGAATTTTTTACTTTGTGTGGTACTCTACGGTCGAAAGAGCAACAGGAAGAGATACATTTCATGTTGAAGATTCACATTACGTTTTACGTACCAGCAGACATTCGTTCCATGCTCTTGAAATAAAATTCGCAAGGTTGAAATGATTTCACAAAATCATCCACTTAACGATAGCACAACTTTGACTGGCGCTTACTAGATTAAAAAGTCGAAATTATTAGTTCGCAACTACGTAACGTAGTGTGTGTCCCATTGACTTGAAGGTTACTAGATACTTGGTACCGCCATCTCTTTCGACAATTTTCTTCCTCCACAATAAAATGTAGAGGATTGTGAATGAGAGATAAAATGCAATTTATGAAACGTAAACTGAAACCAACAATCTGTATGGTCGTTCTGCAAAAGGTCATTGGCCATCTGCAGGTAATTCGTGATACTGCATACATGCTTTTCAATGTGTCTACTACATCTACTTCAGCTTTCGTTACGTTATAGAACGTTATCACTTGCGGTTTATAAGCTTCTGCTGTTTCGGGGTATATGGTGTCATTTTCATGCATTGTGGAGAGCAACAAGACATTTTTGTTCTTCGGCACCTAGGAAACTAAAAGACAATCCATTCCAAATTCAATTAGCCTTTCTTTCGTTGCAACAAATATTGGAGGAGTTTCAGTCTTATTTTTCCTTACAGTATCGACAAAAGTGAGTTTATGAGTTTCTAAAAGATCTCTTTGCAAGGGAACAGATGTGACCAGGTATTACATGCTACATTTCTCTCTGTGTTTGCAATCGGTTTAACTAGATGCTTTACAACACTAGCAGGACTGTTGTCTACTTGAAATTTACCTTCTGGTTGCTTCCCAGCATAAATTTCCATTTTCAAAGTGTAATAGGAGCGAGCATCGACCAACGAGAAAATTTTAATCCCATACTTATTCGGCTTGCTTGGGGTATACTGCCAAAACCGGCAACTCCCTCGAAACGCTTCCGACATCTCATCAATGGTGCAGTATTCACTTGGTGTATAGCAGGCATTGCATCGCTCGTTAAACCAATCAAATATTTGTTTAGTGGGAGCTAGCTTGTCTAGTTCTCTTAGTTTATCTCTGGTATCCAAATCGTCGAAATGTAGAACCCGAAGGAATAAATAAAACCGCTTTAAAACATCACTAATCTAAAAAGCTCCGGATCAGTTCCATCCGTATTCCATAGATCATCTAAATTACTCTGTGAAGATTGGAGGACGCCTGCTAGGTACAAAAGTCCAAAACAAGCTTTGATTTCATTTACACTGGTGTTTACTACATCTCGCTCACGTGCGTAACTTGTTCGAAGTTTCTTCAAATATGCATTCGAGCAATTTACAATTTCGATAAGAATTTGTTCAGTAAAAAATAAACTCCATGCCTCGTAAGGAACTTTAGCATCCTTTGCTTCTTTTACACCAGGGAGGCGAGTAACTATATTATGACGGCGACTACGACACACTTTTTTTCTTACGGTGAACTTTCCAAATTGTCCTTCCGTCTTTTTCTATGTAATTAGGACCGTCTTGTTCTTCACAACAGGTGGTAACCACAAAATCAGCATCGGAATCATCGGCAGATACTTCAGAATCAATCAGCTGATCAAGATGGTTTTCAACTGAATCCACATCGCTTTCCCTATTAGCTAATATTGAAAGTTCGGCTTTGATTTTGTTCCGCTATCTCTCATTCTCTCTTTCTAATTCTTCCCAAAATTTTAATGGCCGTGTTTCTTCTTTAGGATCCATTTTCAAAACTTGGTTGACTAAAATTGTGTTTATCTAGTTATGAAAACAATTAGTACAAGTCACAGTTCAATAAATACCTTCAATTATATTAAAAACTTAAACCACAAAAAGCAGCTAAACTTGTAACACCAATACCCGCACAGTGAGCACTGCGCCCAAGGTAACACACATAGCTGCAGTGACACCTCTCAGTTGACTGTTTTAACAAATATTTATTAAACTGCAGTTGAGTGTCGTTTCTTATATGTATACTGAGAATTAGGTTTTCGGACAAGTCACTACTTGCCGAAATGTGACGTATGCACGGGAAATTCCACACGATGAAATATAAATAATAAAATAAAACAGTCCTGTTTTTTGGTCTTTTATTTCAAGAAACATATACATACTAGAAAAATATACTTGGTTTAAGATATAATGTGGTTATTTTTATTCATTCGGATGTTGATTTCGGGTTTTTGTCTCCCAGTTTTGAATAATATCTTGATAAAATGGTTGGTACTTCTCTTCTACTCACGGAAGAAACCGCTTCATGTGGGCAACTTTTGTCTGAAGAATGTGGATTTTGTCTCTAACATATGCCTTCTCCTGTGGCATAGGTATAACAACTCTTGCCTTACTTGGCAAAGCCAGCAAAAAATGTTGTTACAAAAAGCCGTTGATAAAATCAGATGCTTGAACAATGCCTGGTCTTGCTGCATTGTGCATGATGATACTGAGAAATGGAAAAGCTTTTCTTCTGATGTCTTGGGACATTTCTCCTAAGTGTTTCATTAGATAAGCATGTATTTTTTAAATATCTAGGACACCGATATCTAAAGTTAAGTATCTCAGGTGTAAATACCTCTTTCATAGGGAAAGCGTTTTTCGTGGAGGACTCTAATCATGCGCGTATATTCGTGCATCGACTATGTTCAGTCGTACCTTCTTAAGACCCTTTTTATTAGACCGAAGTCCCTGTCGCAAGGCAAAAACGAATGTTCGCGGAATGGATAAAATTGTTGAATTTTTTTTTAAATAGTCCATTTTGAACCAGTGCCATGCAAAACCTTACCATTATATGGTTCTTGTTTTGGCCCGGGCAATTGTCTAAGAAAAGCCTTAGTTCGTTCGAGTGTTGATCCGAATAATTATTAAGGAAGTCATAAATAAAGGAGCAAACTGCATTTGGTCCGTTACAGACGATTCCCTCGTGATAGATGTAATATTGAGATTTTCATGTCTTTAGGTCATATATACAAAACACAGTGATACTGAGTTGCGTTAGATAAAACAAGTCTTGCTGCAAATTTTGCCTATAATCAAATCCAATGGCGGTTGTTCCATCGTTTTCCTTCATTTCACCTTTAGTACTTTTTAAACGCTTGTAAAATTTGTCAGCTCTATGTTTATGTACTATTAGCTCAGCTGTTGCAGCTCGCTTTGTAGGGTGTCTTAGTACGGGACTTTGGATTTGCAGTGATAGATTCTTACTCTCACAACAGCTGTCTCTTTGGGGTCGACCAAAGTGCAGTGTAAAATTTTCATTAAAAAAAATTAATATAATAGCTGTATTTTATGACTATCTGGATATCTGGACTATCTGCTCAATTACCTACGCTGGCGTCGTTCTAATTTTAAATCCCCTGGCTTGCAAATCCTTCCGCACTCCGCGAAGTCGCGTACACTTATAATGCGTGACCGCGTAATACAGCGCCACTACTTATGCTACGTGCTTAAAACATAATGAAACATACGATTAAGGGCCGGTTCTACAATGCACGTTTTAAACGGCGGAATAAAATTATTGTAGATATAATTGCAAATAGTTGTTCTACAAGTACAGAATAACCGCGGTATATTGAAATATTGGTATAACTGGCGGGTTAACTTTTTCCACCTACGCACGAGCAGATAAGCGTTAAACGAAGTATAAAAAGTCAGGTTATATTTATTTTCTTTTGCTGTTTTGTGATTTTGTGGCTCAACAATATGAATAATAATCTTTATGGTGTACAAGTATTTGAATGTGATGATGACGAAAAAGACCGAAGACTTACGGTGCGAGATTCAACCAATTCGATGCTCGATGAGGGACAGTTTTTCATGAGGTTTCGACTACAAAAACCTACCGTTTTACTATTATTAGTTCAAATTGAAACTGATATCGAAACTTCTACCAACAGGTTTGTAACAACTTGTTTTTTGGGGGACAGAATCTCAAAAATAGTATTTGTTTATACAGAAATCATTCAATATCGCCTATCACAAAACTTCTACTTGCTCTCCGGTTCTATGCTGTAGGCACTGTACTTCTTGCAAGTGCTATTTTTTCGGGAGTAAGTAAAACCTCGGCTTGCAATATAATCAGGGAAGTATCTGAAGCAATTGCATCAAGACTTCAAAATTATGTCTACCTTCCTAGGACCCAAGAAGAACAAGAAATGACTATTAAACGTTTTTATCAGTTTGCACGATTTCCAAATGTTATTGGAGTAATTAATTGTACCCATGTAAGAATACAATCACCAGGAGGAGATAAAGCTGAATATTATAGAAATCGTAAAGGGTATTTTTCGTGGAACGTGCAAACTGTATGTGACGGGAATTCAAGATATCGTAGGTAGATGACCTGGATCAACACACAGTCAAACAATTTTTTAATAACTCTGTACTAAAAGGAAAGTTTGCTAATAGGGAACAGTGGCTATAGAATAGCAAATTATTTAATAACTCCGCTGCAAGCTCCTATTGCAGCTGCAGAAGATTTGTTTAATGAATCGCAGATCAGGACCAGAAATGCCGTGGAGAGAAGTTATGGAGTGTGGAGTGTTTCGAGGAAATGATACAAAAGAAGGCATTTCATTAATAATTATTTCGCAATACTACTGTCAAAATTTTCTTAAATGAAATATGTGTATTAACTTTGTAATAAATGAATAAAAAAAATACATCGATTTTACTAATAGGTATATTTACTGCAAAATATTTATAAAATTATTTTTTCGACCCATTTCCTAAAGGAAGCTATTATGTGACACTTTCCATACGTTAAAAGCATGTTATTGCATACTATTCATGTATCTAACGGTAACAAGTGTTAGTGCAGATCATTGTGAGTCAAATTGATATCAATATAATTATATTCAATTGGCGTTTATTAATAAGTTACAATTAAAATCGCTACAACTCTGAAACAAAATCAAATCGAACACATGCTGATATGAACTTTTTCCTCAAAAAATGGTCTTTCCTATCATCTATTTGATATACGTCATAAATCACCTGCATACCTAAAATAATTGTAAATAGAATTTAAGAAACAAATTCAAAATTAAAAACAGTTTATTACGTTTTGTTTCTACAAATTGCTATTTTTTAATAATTTTTTTTTTAATTTTAATTATTCGTGCAACATTTTCATTTGTAGCTTATGAAGCTCTGCTTCCATAGCCATACTTGCCTGCGACTCCTTGGGTAGCTCAATTTGTAATTGAACAAGCTCTAACTTGCTCTCGGCTAATGTGGATTTTTTTTATTTGTTACGGCTGTCGGTGACAGCATAGGATGACGCTTTTTAATATTTGGCCGACGTCGGCTAGCCGTTAAAGTATTTAATACTTCCTCTATGCCTGAAAACGCAATACATTTAGAAATTTAAAGTAAAATTGTGTTTAAAGAATACATACTTCACTCTGTATTTCGCTTTAGCATAGGTGGTGGGATGTCCTCTGAAGTAGAACTAGTTTCGGGGATTGCCTCGAAAATGGAGTTTCTGTTGACACGAACTGCTTGGTGTATCGGTTGCATCAGCATAACAGGGTTCCATGTTCCCCAATCTGTAATTTCAGGTTGTGGCTCCTGTAAATTAATATCATAAACTTCTATAAAGAGCATTTCATAATAATGACGTTTTCAATTTACCATATTTTCGATTTGTCCACCTTCGGGTACAAGGCACGTACTATTTCCACTTCAACAAGAAGCGGTTGCTGTATAATTGCTTCCTGAAGATGAACTGAAACTTATTAATACATGTTTTTAATAACATCTTCCATACGACTTCATTCTCCTTTATATAAATTTATAAACGTATGCATTACTTTGATCATTATCAAACTTATTTCCAGTTTCTGTGGCTCCGATGCCTAATATAAAAACCAACAACGTTTTTAAATTTTTGTTCAGGGGCCACCTCCTGTCTCTGTACGGCGCAACTTTAGTGCAGCAATTTCCTTTCTCGTGTATTTTTTCAAGGCTTCCCACTTTTCCCGAAGCATTTTTGCTGTCCTAAATTCGCTGGATTTTGTACAACGAGTTGCTCTCAGTGCTTGTTTTTTACATTATTTGTCACAGCATCTGTTTTTTGCATTCTAATATGCTTTTCTTTTCATCTACAAGAGAAACTAACATCTCCGTTTCCTCAAAACTAAAATTGTTGCAGCGCTGACGTGTTTCCATTTTCAGATATTCACAAAACAACCACGTGTTAAAGTGAAACAAAACTTGAACATGAAATAGGTTATGTAGTTGTGTTTATGTTTTACTTTGTCGTTAGATGCAAAAAAATAGATCTGCTGACAACTTTTCTTGTTTCAGTGTAGCCAACATCAATGGGTTACTACATAAATCAAGAATAGCTAATCTGGGAACAAAAGTAACATGTAGAAAGTTTAAAAATTTAGTCCAGGTGCAACTTACAGAATAAATATATTCTGGGAATAGCTGTACCCTGGTTAATAGTAGCATTGTAGATCCGGCCCTAAGCTTTATTGCTAATAGGATATAATAAAAATATATGAACTGCATATATATTCAGGTGGCACGAATGGTTCCATTACAAGTTCCATTAATAGATTCGGAATTAGTCTAACGGTTTTACTCGTTCATCTCTACAAAGCGTGTGCTTTCCACGATAATTATAATTGCTTGGTCTCTGAGGCTAAAGACCCTCATAACCCTCTACATTTCACCAGGAGATCGCGCTTTCCAAGCACTGATACTTGAAATCCCGATCAGTACAAACAGCCTATGATTAATAATATGTATATGAATATGTATCAAAAAATTGCTTATATAGACCTAATAGCCACCTACCTACAAAAATGCAGTCCTGATTTTGGCACAAATGTTCCTTAGTAATCTAGGAGAGACCCTTGAAAAGTCCCCACCTCTGGGGTATCGGTATCGTATCAAGAAGGCCTCGTTAGTAGTTAAAAAACATCTTTTGTTCAGGTAAAGTACTTTCGCTGTATTGAACACGGCAAATCATTAAAAAAAATTGTTCAGAATCTAAAATTATGGCCACATGCAAAATTTCATCGAATAACTTTTATGAAACCGTGTTTATTAGAAGGAATTTTAAAATGCTTCAGCTCATAATTTGGTAGTGTAGTAACGGATGTTTACAAATTCGTTTTCAAATCATTAACAAATTGCAAGTAATTTGGTAGTGTAGCAACGGTGATAACGGCTGTGGCTGTTAACGTTAACGGCCTCGGCTGTTATGGTTGACATTTCGATCAAGTAGACATTATTGAAATAGTGCAATAAGATGTAGGTATTATGAAAATACTTTAACAGATACACTATATACCAAGAAAATAATTAACAGATTCAAGGCGAGACATCAATAGAAAAATATAATATTAAAAAGGAAAGAACAAGTATTGCAAACTAAATATTAGTTTTATTACAATTGCCTATACCATTAATCTCAAAAATTAACATTTTAGAAATGACTAGGTATGTAGTTCTTAAATAATGCACTAAAATAGTAAAGTTGGTTGTTTTGAAATCAGAATTAGATTCATTTAGTCCAATAATAATAATAATTAGAGGGACATTGCTGTTTTCCAATATCACTTTTGCTGGTTCTTGGTATCACCTTTATGGTTTACGTTTCATATTTAGTGCGCACTACATCAAATAATATAAAACGCAAGAATTTCTTTGGTTTACTTTGTGTTAATCCATAGTACTGGTCTTCTAGGTTTCATGTAACTGTTAATCATGAGATTTTGAAATGCTTATAAATCAAAGTAGTGCAAATGTCCCATTTTTGCATTAATAATTAACGGAATCAGTTTCAGACGGGTCATAGATAATCTGAATTCAACATTTGCTTTAAAAATTTGTTACCCATTCTTTTTCTTTCATTGCTCATAAGAGAATATAATGAAAATCCTTGTGAACGATTAATTACGACGCGATGCTACAAATGAACGGTAAGTGGACTATAAACAAAGTTGCGTCGCTTACCTTTAATCTTTCCCAGGTACAGGTACGTATAGGTCTCGGAGGAGAATGGTTTCGTAACGCTGAATGGAGGATTCGAACAACCAATACAAGATATACACGTAGTTCACAACGAAAACAATGTATGTGCACAAAGTGAATTAGCCGACGACAACAAGCAAGACCTGTTCACTCTTCCAGGGATGGAGACTAATTAATTTTACGAACGACGGACGTTTTTCAGGGTTGAACGAGAGGTCTCTAAGAGTTTAAGGTTTCTACGAAGATGGATCACATGTTGGAATACAGGGGTGACACAATTCGAAGAATACAGCCCACCACAAAAAACAAATTTAAACTAAAACACGAATCCTAAACTTTAAATACACGCTACAGACAAACAAAAAATATTAATTAAAAACGATAACGACCCCCCCCCCCCGCGGGATTCGAACCGAGGATTTGCTTAATGCAAGCCTAGCGCTTTCCCAATTGCACTACCCGGCTTCTATTGGTATTTTTTTATTGTCTTTTATTGCAAACGCTATAAAATTACAAAAACTTTATTTAATAGAGTGAATATGGTATATACCTGAAAAAGCTTGACCTAAAATATCAAAAGAACAATATTCCCTGTAGGCCTATGGTTCTGATTGAGTGTGAATTGATAGATATGTTGCTGAGGCAAAATGCGAAGAACTCAATTCTGAATATGATAGTGAAGGCAGATGTATCCTGTGCAAAATTTGAAAAACTCAATTCTGAATAGGATGGTGATGGTGTAGGCTTAGGTGCAGCAGATATACACCGTAATTCTTGAAGTTTACATGATGATCAGTACAGACTGTATACTAGGCTGGGCCGTTTCTTATGGGGAAAAAAATTGTTTGATTTCTTTCGGGCTCATCACAAAAAGGGTGCCTAATGGTGTGTTTAGATCACACATAGAATATATGGTTTAAATCGGATTTCATCTTCTGCCTCCGGATTGGCTTTGATAGCGAAATTTTGAAAAAGTCGTATATTTTCGAAGTCCTTACTGCATGGTGAAAAAGGCCTAATAATATGTATTCATAAAATAAAACACAATTTCATGAGTTATATGTATATATTACAAGAATAAAGGGTACAAACAATACTTAAAGAAATCATAATCATAGCTTTAATAAGCGCGAAAATCTTGCTTACTATCGAACTTTGGCATAGCGCTACGAGACTCAATTTGGGCTTTTATGAAGCCTTCTCTATCATTTTTTTTGCTCAGCTTGACTGAAGCCTCAGTAACAGTCTGTAAAACTGTTTTGAATTTAAACTCAGTGTTGAGGGCGCTTTCGAAAAAGTGATAAATGGAGAAGTTGTCCAGTTTAGCGAGTTCTATTACGGGTTAAAATATTTGTACTCATTTCCATAACACCTTGTATATTCAAAGGGCGCCAAAATATTTCCAGCACGCGGGCGACGATAACCCTTGCGGGGGCCCTGGTGACCCCTATCCTCAATATACAGCTGTAGCCGGATTCTTACAGTATACAACACTCTCTGTAAGAGTTCCACTGGAATCACCGCTTCAAATAACCCAATAAGAAACAATCCGGCGCTGTGACATCAGGAGATCTCGGCGGCCATGTGAGGTCTCCAAACCTTGAAATTAGTCTGTTGGGAAATATGTGGCGTAATAAATTTAAATTCTTCCTTGCTGTGTGCGGGGTCGCACCATCTTGCTGGAAGAAAATGTTTCCACGCCCTAGCCTCTGTAATTCAGGCTGTAAAAATGTTTCCAACATGAAGCGATAGCGATTCGCATTTACAGTAATGGTTAAATTATCTTCCTCAGAAAAATATGTTGGGTGGTTGCTGAATCTCCATGTTTGCCTCCCCTTCGATTATTTCGTCTTCGGACGAATAGTGTCTTTCATTTTTCTTTTTTCTCTTCTTTTCTCATCTTCGCTTGCACTCAGCTCACTGTCTTCTTCACTGCTAAGCAAAACATTCTGATCTTTCTGATTGTCGTTATCATGAACATGTGTTGTAAAAACAGTCAAATCTTTAACAACATACTTCAATCTTTGTTTGTCATCGTATTCTTTGAATGTAGTAAAAATGTGTTGCGGTTCTGCAGATCTAACTAATAAATTATCCTGAAAATCGTACGACACTCATTAATGACCAATAGAAAAATTAGTTCACGAGCCGTAACCAAGACAACTAAAAAATTTCTTGGAAATTTTTTGTAGGTAGACCATCCTAACTGTGAAGGTTTGTGTCGTTACGATTTTCTTACCGAATCTGCATTCGAGCATTAATTCATATCCGGAAATAATTTTTCGTGCATTCCAACAACGTCCTAATTTGCCCTCGCGTCCCGCTCGGGCAAATTAATACGACGTTGTTGCAACACACTCAAAAAATTTCCGGAAAGAATTAATGCTCGTATGAGATTATATGTGACAATTATGGCATTCAATTTTATCGAGTTTTTTTACCAAAAAACCACAAACATATGTTGTAGCTTGGGAGTCAAACAAATCTGTTTCTTCTGTAGTCATAGTTACTGGTGGTCGCTGTAAACTTAATAGTTCATTGTCAGTGTCTTCCACTAGTAGATGACACAACTCATTGTCACTTGACAAAAAATCTCGAAGATTGTCCAAAACATATCCGCTATCTTCTTCGCAATTACCAGTGTTATGCCTGCATATTAAATTGTTGAATACACTAGTTTTCAAAGAAGATACAAATTGAAAACAAGTAGGATTAACATATGCAGCTCCATACTGCCGAATTATAGAATATAAATTTTCCAAAGCATCCTGCTTTAATAATCTCGTTCGTAAAAATTTAAAACCAAGATCATTACAACTATTCCAAATTAATTTAACTGCCTGTAGATTATTTAGCCAACCTTGCTTAAAAGGAATTATAGTTTTTATTTTTTTTGTGTGTTTTCATCATAAAACTGCCAGGTGTTAACTTTATTTATCATATCACTCCAAAATCGAATGTGTAATGATTTTTGTGTTACTGCACATCTTAATGGAGGATTGCAGTTACCCTTGCTAATTCCAACTGATTTAAAACTGTCAAATAAATTGTTAATATCGTGTGCAAACTCAGCAGTGCTAATTGCTTCCGATGGAAAGTTAATGGTACTCATCATAGTTTCTATTGCCGCTGCCATAGTATTACTGAGCGTTTTTGCAGCAACGGAAACTTTCATTTTTAACATGGGGTACCTACAAATCTGCAAATATTTGGGATGAATTTTCCGCAAAAGTTTGAAATCTTCGTACTCTGTGATATTTATGTGCTAACAGTTAATGGCTAAATTTAGCTTTTTTTATTCTCATAAATCACCGTGTACTTCGTTAGTGCATTTCTTGTTGATTTCAGTAAATGCGGTGGATCAAATAAAATTATAATTATTTTGTTATTACCATTAAAAAAGGGCCGGTTATGTCATTATTTGACTGTTCCCTTAATAAATTACAATTTGCAAGTTTTTTTAAAGTTGTGGACATATTTTTGTGTTTTTTAAACTATTTTTTAATTTGCAAATTTTGCTTTGTTGTAATCTACTAATAGAATACATTTTTTGTTTTTTTGGAGATAAATCTTTCACACGTTGATATCCTATCTCCTGTAACATGTTGGTTTTTTTTTTGTTAAAGAATTTAACAAAACGGGCAATTTCCTCTATACATTTTCACATGTTGTGTTACTGCCTACATCTGACGATGTAGAAATGGATTCAAAATCACCTACCGAAAAAGAATCGACAGATGCAGTGCTTGCTGTGGTATAGCACAACGTAGCACAATAATTGTGTTCATTAAAAACGATTACTGATGATTCCAAGCTAATTGCTGTTTTCTCTGAACAATCAGAGTCAAATGGAGTTAGACTACAATTAATATTGTTGGTACAGCATATTTGTGAAGTCTTTTACGTTCAGTGCTTGTAAAATAATTGTTCTCTGAATGTCATTTTTTGGCAGTGGGCTATTATATGTTTTTCGGACGTTTTCCACTGTCTAGGTGGCCTAGTGGTTAGAGTGGCAGACTAGCGATCAGCGGTCCCGGGTTCAAACCCCGGGGGAGGCACAAATTTACGTAGAAAAACGTATAATATCAGTCCTTCTCAGGACTAACCAAGAACACCTGAAGACGGGAGTAGATCAAAAACTCCCGAAACGTTGTGTGATTTACACCCTAGACAGTGGAAAAAGTCCGAAAAACATATTGTAAAATAATTTTCAGAAAAGTATTCTTCTCTTCACAAATATAACACTTTTTCACTGTAAAATCAATTTTGGTTGTTAATAAATTACTCTTAATTGCATGAAACCATTTTTCCCTTTCCGTAATACATTTTGGGAAACAAAAAACCGTTTGTTTGCATCCCCAAATTGCTATACGTTGGTACAATTAGTCACCTTACATTTATAAGTCTATGAATTCATTGCTGACCACAACAGATTTTTACTTCTGTATTTTTACTGCCGACATCAATGTAGTAATCACAGACGACTTTTCTTCTGTCTTTCATTCAGGTACATAGCTAAAAATAAAACATAAATGAACATGATACAATAAGTACAATGTTACTTTAATATAAAAATGAATTTTAGTACAAACTAACATAAATACGCATTTAATTACTTTGTTCGTCATTTACCGACACCTGCTCAGTCACCTATTAAAAATTTCGCTCTGAATTCATCCAATAAAATATGTTCGTGTTGTTGGGATATTACATTCAACTATATAGGGTCCCATGAAACGTGGTTTTTTATCATTTCTGGCATTTGTTTTAACATATACTTGGTCACCTACTTTGATTTTTTTTTGTTTACGGGATTCGTTGATTTTGAAAGGACGGCTTTCTTTGGTTTGCTGTTTGCTTTGAAGATTATTTTCCAATATTTCATTTTTTCTCGATGGTCAATAACGTAATTTTAGAAAGATTGTTTACCATATTCAAGTTCAAAAGGGTTTCGGCTATCAGTATGGCCAAATAGGAGTTCATACGGGGTATATTTTAAATTTGAATGTATAGAACGATTGTAGGCCAAATGCAGTAATGTATTTTTGTTTCTTCTGAAGTGTTTTCGAGTAGCCTGTAGTGTTCTAAAAGGGTCTTTCTACTATTGAATTGGATTGATGGTTATAGGGGGTTGTCACATGTATTTTGATTTTGTGTAATTCGAGGACATTTTTAAGAGGTTGTTTATTAAATTCTCTATCTAAACTAAAACATTTGGTGTCGTGTAGGTCGTTATGAATTAAAGCAATCTGTCTGTGATTTCTATAATGTTGTTTGACACCAAAGAGTATGCGTGCGCGAATTTCGAAAATGATCTATTAGTAGGAGATATTTTCATCCGTTAATTTGAAATACATCCATATGCATAGTGTGGAACGGTCGATTACAAGTGGGTGTTAAATTAAGAGGTTGTTTAATCGGGTGTATGTTGTTAATCCCTTTCCAATAAAATTTTCTTTTCAAATGTTCTATGGTATCGGGGATTCCTCGATGGTTAGTTTTCTTTGGTGGTAATTTTGAATTTGGTTAATGCCCTCTTTTTTATCTGTGATGTATATAACCTGGGTTATGCATTTATAAAATTTAGGGGTATTTTCGTTAGATACGGAAATAATGAAATGAGAAAAATCGTTGTGTAAAAAGTCAATGGGAAAGGGTAATTGACTTTAGATAGGTTTTCATTAGATTGACTTAGGTAAACTTGTATTACTCGATTTTCTTCGATATTTGTGGACTATTTGTTTAGATAATGGTGTTTGAATTAATTCGATTTGATTAGAAGAACATTGGAGATGTTTTTTCACAAATGGGTATTGCGGATGTTGAATCTTCTTGAGTTTGCATTGTATTGTCGTCTGATTCTACATCATCGGCGTTACGTGCGACTGGAACAGTTTGTGGTGTTGGACTTCCGTTGGTAGCGGTAATCGGATTAATAGTAGGAATATCGAATAAGTCAGTGAGATTGGGTGTATCGGGTCTATTAGGAATTATGCTACAATTGAAGGGGTTAGAGAAAAAAGGCTATAAGTACACCCCAGTTAGTTTCGAGATATACATATTTGAAAAATGTGCATTTAAGTTAAAAAACTGTATTTGATATACTTCTACCGGTTTTGCACAAATATAATTAATGATTTCGTTTAAATGAGCAGATAAAAAACTATTACTATTTTATTAAAATACATGAAACGCTACACAAAACTTATTGCCAAGAAAAAAAATAATATGAAGTGAAATGATATGAAGAAATAGTAAAAAATATAACAAAATAATGATTCATAATCGGAAGTTATGTCAGCGTCATCGATATAGATTTCGTCGTCGGATTCTTAGGATCTTGATCTTCTGGAACTGGAGTTATGCTGGGTCCAAGTTGCAATGTTGGTTTTTTCCTTTCTTTATTTTTGGGAGCTTCATGGTTCATGTCCGTGTAAAATAAATGGAACACTGGAGGTATATAATCTAAAAGGGTCTGTAGATTGTTCCATTTTTCAAGTTTAATTGGGACTGAAAATGTACGAAGCTGTGTGAATGTCTTATTGACCGAATAAGATGGGCGTCCAGTGGAGTGTGATCCACATGTACATTGCAGGAATTGATAGAAATCATCCAATACTGGTTTAAATTGAAAGGAAAAGGATGCTAAGTCTTTCCCATATCTAAATTGGGTTATGGTTGTAAATTTAATAGCTCTTCTGTATCATTTTTTGAATCTTACGCCAAGTTATTTAACTTTTGAAAAGAGTGGAACATTTCTTTGGTCATATTATGCACTGTAAAGTTTTTGCAGCAACCAGCAATCACTTTTCTCCAATGTTGAGGAATAAAAACTTGGGGATTCTCTTTTTTTGTACTTTTCAATCATTGTAAAATTCCTGTCACACTCCATATATGTGTGGCCAGGTTCAAGAAATTTGTGTTGAATTTCTTTTAAGTGGGTGGCTTTTACTGAAAACATATAGCCAATCTTTCAGTTTTCGCACACACGACAGTAAAGCGTCTATTAGTTAAACGTTTTGAGAAAAAAAGGCTTACATTCACGCTTATTTATTAATATTATTTCTGTGGAAAAATTTCGGCCATTTTGCGATCCTTGTTTCCTTCTAGAAAAGTCCACTCTTTTAATACAAGATGATAAGTAACCTGCCTGTAAATCATAACTAGATAATTTATAAAAATTTTCAAATAATGCTTGTCTATCTGCCTCAGAAATATTCTTGTTACATTTGTATCTTCACAAATGATTAAAAGCTATTAATTGCGTACTTACATGCACTACGCCCTTGTGTCCTGTTCTTAATTTCTTCTTTTAATTTCTTGTCCATTTGTTGATACTGTATTCGTTTTCTTGTTCTATTCGGCGTAACATGTTGAATTTCGCGCTCCTCAGTGAATTCTGATTGGTGTGAATTTTCCGACGAATCCGATGAATCGTCCCGTGGTTCATACTCGTTACCATCTTCATCCGTATTGTAAGGATCTGATTCAGATTCGTAGTTTATAAAAAATTAAGTTAATCTAAAAAAATAGCAGTTTTTATTTTTATTCTTACCTTCATTGCTAACAAACTAAACTATCGTTGTTTTTAAAAGTTTTAGCACACAAAAGCAATAAAAACCCACCCAGAAATCAAAGTAAAATAGTTCAGTGTAAAAACGGTACAAGTTTTGCACCAACAAATGTTCGCTGTTTGCTAAGTAGGTTTATTTACTTATTCATAGCTGGGGCTACTAGTCGCTAAATGCGCTTATATCCTTTTTGCACTGAAAGAATACACCCTTCAGTCTCATCTTCTGCACTAATATCAAAAAAATTTAAAATGTCATTTATACCATTTTTGCTCCAACCCCTTCAATTGTCAATTTTAAGTTCGGGTGTATCAATTCTTTCGGTGTTCCGTAAGATATCGTCTATGTCATTAATGACACCTTCTGAGACGGTTAAAGGATGTAGTTGAATGCGAGAGAGAGCATCTGCCACTTTATTGTTTTTTTCCCGGAAATTGAGTTGTTCTAATTTTAACGACCATCTGTTCAATTTTGAATTTGTTTCTTTAAGGTTTTTTTAGCAAAATTAAAGGTAGGGGAGACTGTTGTATAGTGGGACAGTATTTTTCAAATAATCATAAATTCTTCATTTTAATCTTGAATCAGATTCTCAGCTAATCATTATATTGGAAACGTAAAAGTATTATTAAAAAATATTTAAAACAATGAAAAAAGTAAAAAGCCGGATTAGAATAGGCTTGTCCCACTATACGCCCAAGTCCCATTATACAACCAATCCCTGTTTCATAGTTGGACTAGGACCATTGCATACTGGGACAACCTGATAATAATGGGGTTAAGTTGAAATAAAATGAATATAAGCCAGAAAAAAGATACAAATTCATATTTTATTCAAAAACATTGCTATCATTGCTAAACATTGGTAACTAAAATATAAAAAAAAAACAAATGATATAAAATAAACGGAGCAAACAAAAAACTTCTATATTATCAGGAGAAAAGTCATAATTAAAACACCATAGCTTGGAAGCTCATTCGGAAATAAAAAGGAATAGGAAGTTTAATAACAATATCATCTCTCGTAATGAAATCTTCGTCCCTTTTTTTCTGGGAAGAAAAATTTATCATTACCAGTCTTTTTTAAATAATTGTCGACATACTGTGCCATATCAATTTTATCAACTTGCCCAACATAATATTTAATCCTCTTCTTCAATGGGTATTTCACAATAACTAAATTATGCATATTTATATCATAATCTGCTTTCGTTGCAAATTCGTCCGATATATCGGAACTGTCATCACACAAATCTTTAATTGACACGTCACTGTCACTGGAGTCTGCAAATTAATTTTTTGTGACAGCCTTTACCTTCTGTGTTTTTTTGGTTCTTTTGGCTATTTTCTCTGCTTCTTTTTGCTTTTTTTCTTCAATCACTGGCGCGTCGGTTAGGATCATTGATGTAACTTTCTGGATTCTGCTTTTAAATGTGGTCTTATTGATCCGGGAGTAACAATATTATTTTTGGACGACTGACATCGAAAGTAGATTTTTCTCACTGTCATTTGACAACAGAAAGTTGACATTTGCCGCTGAGCGTGCGTTTTCATCACTTTGCCGCTCGCCGAGCGTTTTGGGTGTCCGCGTGACAATGCCCGTCATTTGTGGAAATAATCGCGTCACATGTCATAGACTGCGCGAGTAATGTTACCTTGATTGTCAATAAATTTTTGCGATAAAATGAAATTTGATATTTTCCTTTAATAATATGCTCAGTCGTCGAAAAAATAGTATGTATGTTTCGAGCTAAAAGTGCGCTTGCCGCTTTTGCATGATTGCTGGTTTCGACTTCGTCTCAACCAGCAATATTCATGCGCAAGCGGCAAGAATGCACTTTCACCTGTTAACATACAATATACTATTTTAGTAGTTAGATGCAAAGACAAATTATTTTCCGTATTCTCTCTGGAACAGCCTGATTGAGCAGTGTCTTTATCTAAAGGCAAACCATCTGTATCAGAAATATCAGGATCATTCGTAGAATTCTTAGCATCAGGCTCTGTACGATTTGTAACAAACGAACACAAATAGTCTGATTCCTGAAATATTTCGGAATTAAAAGGACAGATCCCTGTGTGTTGGAATCCTTTAATTATGTTGCTTGGTGTGAAAGCGGTTGCAAAAGATTTTCCAACAATATCCGCTATATTGTACAAAGTAACTGGAATACCTGAATTCGTCCTTGGCTTTATTGTAGTATCCCTTAAACGGGCCGAAACAGGTCACGTCGAGTGGCTACAATGTGGTGGTAATGTAACCAATACAATACCGTTTATCTTGCAATATTGTAGTACTCTAACATCCATATGGCTCTCATGGTTATCTAGTATTATTAATATCTTGTTATCTGCATTACAATGTACTGCATCTGCAACGTACTTCAAATACTCCAAAAAGTTTGTTCCAGTCATCCAGCCACTGGAGTTTGCTGCACCTTTTGACCCAGGTGGTGCACCATTAAGCATGTGCAGTTTAAAGTTTTTCCTCGGGAAAATGAAAAATGGCAATACATAAGTACCATTAGCACAGATTGTGGCACACATTGTGACTAATACTCCTTTCTCGGCGCTGGTCACCTTACCTACTTGCTTTTGACCACACGGGGCCATGATTTTTGGGGGCCTGTGTACAGTTGTAACTGCGGTTTCATCGCAGTTGTATATATAATTAGGATTAAAACCATATTTTTCAATCACTTGACGTAGATTGGTAAAAAATAGACCAACATTATGTTTATTGAAACTTGGTTGCACTTAAGCTGGTGGCTTCGGGTGTTCGTAGACTTATGTTGTGCCTTGCTCTGAAAAGCTTCATCCATTCCTCTCCAGCACTCTTATTTCGCCTCCAAGATTCTGGAATTGATTTTTCGTTGGAGATAGCAAATCTGTAGGCGTATAACCGGGTTTCTTTAACTGATAATCCGTAAAACATATTTGCGGCAGTAATCAAGCAACTGTTCTTCGTCATTCGAAAAAATTTGGGAATATCCATGATGCCCCTCGATACCAAAACTTGCTTTTTGCTCTTCATCGACACTCTTATATTTTGTGACATATCTGTGTAATGCGGATTTGGTGACCTTATATTGACCAGCAGCATCTCTGATTTTAAGGTTCTGATTAATTACAGCTAACACAGCTTGCTTCATCTTGGCTGCATTTTGTAAGTGCGCTTGCTTACTGTCTTTATGGGATTTGTTAGTTTTCCTAACCCTTTTTTTGTTATCCATTTTCTGCAACCAAAAAGAAACATCTGTTATCTATGCTCTTATATGTAGGACCAAAGTAACCTTAACTTAACCATATTACACATACGTAAATAATACGTAAGGTATTTTATTAAAAATAAAATTCAGCATTATACCTAGTCAAACCATAAAACATTATTTAAGGGCCGGTTCTACAATGCAAGTATATACTTAGAATAAGCTATCCGAAGTATAATTGTCATAGTTTCGTTTGTCACAGCAATCGTTTATAGAGTATTTATTCCCCGGATAACTATATCCTTGGTTTGCAGAACCGGCCCTAAATAATATAATACAATTGTCTGGCCAAAATAACTACTGTCCATTGCAGTCCCACTATGCACAATTCAATTGTTTTGCCATTGTAAACAGTGGGGTTTATAGTGGGACAGTCCCAGTATGCACCCCATAATTTTGTCCCAATATACAACACTATACCTTTTTTAGGTTATGACTTTATGTTGTCAACAGAAACATAAATATGAGCAATATTGATCTCAGCTTACCTTGTAAACACTTTAGGCGATATGTAGACAAATTTTCACATATCTTCTTCTTAAGGTTCCGTCTCCTAACGGAGGTTGGACATCATCATGGCAATTTTTATTTTATCCACTGATCCACAGATTCCTGAGCCACGACATTCTTCTTCTTCCTATATTTCTTTTTCCTAGTATTTTCCCTTCCATTATTAGTCTAAGCAGGGAATATTTTGTTCCTCTCATGACATGACCCAGATATTCTAGTTTCTTTCTCTTAAGGGTTATTGTTATTTCTTCCTCCTTATTCATCCTGCGAAGCACCTCTATGTTTGTGACGTGATCCACCCAAGAAATCCTAAGCATCCTTCGATAGCACCATCTCTCAAATGCTTCTAGTCTTTTAATTTCCCTTTTCTTCAGGGTCCAAGCTTCGGCTCCATATAATAGTGTAGAGAAGACGTAGCAGCGTAGGAATCTAGTTCTTAGTTCTAAGTTTATGTCTCTACTGCAAAATATTCTCTGCATTTTAACGAATGCAGCTCTAGCAATTTCTATGCGGGTTTTGATTTCCTTTGTCTGGTCTCCATTTTCATTTATCCATGTCCCCAGGTATTTATATTGTTCTACTTTTTCTATTTGTGTGTCCGCCACGGTAAGGTCCTCTTGAGTGTTTCCTTGTTTTTTTTTGTGAATTTCATAAACTTTGTTTTCTTTAAATTCATTTTTATTCCGTATTGCTCGCAGGAGATGTTTAGACATTCCATCATATTTTTAAGATCTTGCAGACTGTCGGCTATCACGACGGTGTCATCTGCGTATCTTAAGTTGTTAACGACTTCTTCGTTTATTCTTATACCCTCTGCGGTGTTTAGTATGGCTTCCTGGAAGATAGCTTCGCTATAGACATCAAATAGCATCGGGGACAGTACACATCCTTGACGAACCCCTCGAAGAATCTCTATTTCATTTGAATATTCTTGGTCCACTCCTACTGTTGCTTTTTGTTGCCAGTAAAGGTTAGATATTATTCTGATCTCCCGGCTATCAATGTTCTTTGTTTTTAATATGTCAACTAGTTTTTCGTGACGGACTGTGTCAAATGCTTTTTCAAAGTCAATAAAGCATGTATGTATAATACGAACTAATAGCTCGATTTCCCCCAGGTACCTGCCTATATAAACGTATTTCTGGACTGCGTTTATTAGGATTTATATGTAAATCGAAAACAATAAGCACAACTCTGGGCAATCGGATTGTGCAGGCATTATTCTTATAATTTCGTAAAGTTTGCTACGACCGTTCGCATACGAATTGAGCTTCTATTTGGGTTAGCGAAACAACTTTATTTCGTGGGAGAACGATCCAGACAATCTTACAGAACGAATAATTCACAATTGAACTTGGCTGTCATATCGGCGATTTTCAATTGGGGGTTTTCCGTGGAAATTAAGATAGCCTCCGAATATAACGACTACGTGTGTAGAAATAATCATAATTCAAATCTTACGAAATTTAAAACCCCTGTCAGAATACAGTTAAATTTGCATATACTTCAGAGTACTTTAGAGCAAACTTCGTTTGCATTAAATATTTGCAAATTTTAGAACCAGTTCACATTTCATGTGGAAGATAGTAAACCGTTGTACAAATTCGATA
This sequence comes from Agriotes lineatus, assembly GCA_940337035.1. NCBI lineage: Eukaryota > Metazoa > Arthropoda > Insecta > Coleoptera > Elateridae > Agriotes > Agriotes lineatus. The sequence continues at coordinate 133,072,789 of OW679196.1, read as the reverse complement.
CTTACCCTGTGATAGCATATTTAGGTCACTACGTGCCAGCGGCCTTCACACGCGCCGTTTTATAAGATAACCTCGAAAGGAATTTTGATCCACGGTCAAAGGTCGACTGCACTCTTAACATATCACAAGGAAGTGCACGTGTACAGATGTGTACTTAATTTAAACAAATTATAGTTCCTATCCAGTCACTTCATAATTTAAATTAATTAGAACCTTCCTTTTGTTTACACCGACACTCATTGACATATTTAATTTTTATTTTGGTTTTTCCAGTTGTACCAACTTGATCCCGCAGGCCTTATACTTCGAAGCTTACGGGCATACATCGATGCACACGAGGTGGCCTACCGTCTCCGGGAACCAGGACGAAAAATCAAATACAATATCAACTGTAACTTTATTCAACAAACGCATTTATTTTATTTTAGTTATGTAAATTAGTAGGGAATAAATGTATATTTTAGTCAAACCTGTTTCTTTAAATCAGTCAAAGTGTGAGTAATCAGGACCTGGACCCAATTCAAGGGCTACCATTCATAAAAGGCATAACTGATAATGCTACAGGGGCACTTTCCAAATTAAATATAAACCTGAAATTATTACGAAGCCCCAGCTAGCATTTACAAGGTCTATTGTCATCAAAGAGTTCTGAAATGTATGATATCCATCTCTTCATTTTGTCTTCTGTATGTACTGTATGTACATATATCTTTTGGTGTAAATAACGCCGATATTCGACTCAATTTCGCAACGAAAACAAAAACTTTGCTTCTTAGAAATTAGATGTTCGCCGGTTTCAGACAAACTAAACAATTTGCTGATAATATTGTTGACAAACTGTTTGGCAGCCCAAACAATAGCTAACAATTCTCCCTCTATCGTAGAGTATTTCTGCTCGGTTCCATTGGACGTTCTCGAAGCGTAGCAAACTGGTTTTTGGTTTTGGTACAACACGGCTCCTAAAGCGATTTTCGAAGCGTCTGTTGTAGTGATGTTAAATTTCGGAAACTAATTTTTTGTTGCGAATTTTCGCGAATATTTCGGAAATATTTTATATTTATTGAAATTTATGGAACATTGAATTTTTCTTTAAAAATTTTTTTTCGTACTTGTAATTATTTTTTGCTTCGCTTTTAATTGTAATTTTAAACAAACTCGGGTTTCTCATATTTTATTCAGCAAAATTTGGTTACACGTTACACACAATTTCTAAAAATCTTAAACCACTATAAGGACTGGTAAAAATAGTACAATAACATAAAGTATAAGGTACATTTGTATACAAACAATTAAAAATATAACTGAAATAAATATTTAGTAACAAATTAACAAAATCCGCATAATGGAACGGAGGTTTTCTTATTTTAGTTTTTATCGGATTCCGATATAGCCACAGAAAAGTCTTTTTCGCCGACACTAGAGTTTGTATGATGTAACGAAATGGTACCATCTATCTATACCAGCGCCCGTTTGTGGTATTTTCAACAAGTTATTTTCTGTATTAGTTGTGCTGTCTTTATTAATTTGTAATTATGTGCCACATATGTAACCATTCCTGCTCGCTTAACCGTCAAGCGATTTCTTTTAGGGGAATGTATAAACGAGTATATGCTAAAAGACCTTTCAGTCGCCGCAGAAGACGGCGGTAGCCCTAAAATTGCAACAGCCAGGTCCTTAAATTCCGCTTTTTGACACACCCCCCTGCAACAAAAAAAAATTAAGTTAACCTTTTTTAGGGAATTCCATAAGTAGATCATGCTCCAAATATCAGTCTTAGCACAGTATTTCACAACTTCAGCAAAAATAGCATATTTCTCTCTTGAAAATTAGGGTGATTACTTAAAAAAGTGTCAATAAACTCCATAGCCTTAACATGTTGTTCCTTCGTTGAAGTAGAACCGTCATAATAAGGGTCCAATAAATTTGCAACAAGATGCTTTTCTTTTTTGGTACAAATTAACAACCCCTTTCTCTTCTGCTTGGTAAATGGGCAATTATTTTAAATAATTATAAAAATGTTCTTCCATATCAGTTATGGCTACCACCACTAGAGGGATTTTAAAATCATTACCCTCCAATAGCGTAATCCATTTTATAATTGGGTTTAATATTAAAATAACTTTTTCTAATCTCACCCAAAATACGTCATCATCTAGAGAATCCCTTTTTACATTTCTGGAAAAATTAACATTTTCCGTCACCATCAAAATTTGTAAACTTGACTTGCATGAAAGCAAACTATTCATGCACTGCAAAATTGAACCCAATCTTGTTATAACGGGCATTTTTAATGATAAAGCTGAACAGTTTGTGCGGTAATGATGCTCTTAGCGACACTAAAATTAATTTGGTTAATAGTCTATAACAACACCGATGAAGATAATAGCTATTAACATATCATAATTCAGTAAGTTCTGGTGAGGTTGGCATGGCATAATGGAGGAATATGCATTCGGCATATTATAATGGACTGGTCCCGGTGTATGAGATACGTTAGCGAATTGTGGTGCATTGCTAGATCCTAGCAAGTCGTAAGCACTATCTGGCATAGGAGATGGGTACTTCGATGAAGATGCTGATGCAGGAAAATCAGAGGAAGACGTGTAATGTGACAGAGCTGAAGAACTTCGCGTTGAAGATGCATTTCTTGCTGCATTGATCTCATAATCCGATAGGACTAGACTTAAATGTTTCTTTGCTTCTGCTTTCTTAACTGGTGGCAAGTTTACTAATACTTCAGTAATGTGACGGTTAAACAACTCCACATCGTCATCCTGCTTTTTAAAATTGACTTGAATCATTTTTGTCTTTTTCATCGCTTTCTTTGCATATCTTTAACGGTTCGTCTTCCTTGTTACGTTTTCGGCGCTTTTCTTTTGGTTGTGTTTGTTCTCTGGGCAGTTATTGTTTCAATAATTACGTTGTCCCTTTTTGCGCTTTATTAGTACTGGGCAAAGCCGCGTCTGCAAACTCTTTCACAACAACTTGCTTCTCAGAACTTAATTGATAAGCATCTTCCTCATTTTCTGTCAGTTCCTGTGGCGATGATGGTATATTCGACCCTCCAGATCTCTGCTGAGAACCACCGTCCAGGAATAGTAATTATTGGCGTCTCTCATATTTTGAGTTTTTTTGGGCAGCCGAACCAGTACCTAATTTGTGTTTCTTCTTAAATCTTCCTTCTTACACTCTTCAGCTGCAAATTAAACCGTACAATTATTATTTAAATTAAAAAATTGTTTGTTAACAGATTTTTGGCCACAGGAGAAAGTTATAAATCGTTGTCATTTGCGTACCGTATATCAGAGTCCTATCTATCCCGAGTTCTGAAATGTGTACTTCTGTTTTTGGGACAGAAATTAATACCAGTTTGAATGACACCTCTTACTGAAAACGATTTCAAACGTATCGAACAAGATTTTTGGCAGAAATGGAATATATATATATATTGCGTTGGAGGAATTGACGGTAAACATGTGCGTATTAGAGCACCTAAAAATAGTGGGTCACTATTTTTCAATTAGAAAGATTATTTTTCTATTGTGTTGTTGGCTATTGTCGATGCAAATTATAAATTTATAGCAGTTGATGTTGTTGCTTACGGCAAAGAATCTAACAATGGTATATTACAAAAATCTGCGATTGGACAGAAAATGGCAACTAAGAGATTTAATATCCTACCACCAACACGTTTGCCAGGTACAGAAGTAATGATACCCTATTTTCTGATTGGAAACGAAGCATTTGCACTGGGTAGTTACATGATGACACCCTATTCTACAAAGAGGGCAAGATTAGAAAGAGAGAAGCAAATGTATAACTACAGGTTATGCAGAGGTGGTCGAGTGACAGAAAACGCTTTTGGGCTATTAAGTCTAGTGTTTAGAGTGTTTTATACACCTATTGCTGTAGCTGGAAATGTAGTTGATGATCTGATATTAACAGCTTGTTGTTTACACAATCTTCTGCGTGATAGTTATCTCGAAGCAAATAATGCTCGGCTTTTTAATTATAATAATGAAGAAAACAGCCAGGACAATATGCTCAACTTGGCTCGTTCTGGCGAATTTTCTAATAGTGAATGATTTCAAATTAGAGACAAACTTAAAGATTTCTTCTGTAGTGAATACGGCGTAGTTTCATGGCAAGACTGCGGAACATGAAGAATTGAATAATTATATCCACAAGATGTAGGTACTAATATAAATGAAATTATATAAATATCAACACTTGTACGTGTCCTGCGTTATAAATAACTGGATGGTTTGCTATAATGTTTATTAATTTATCATCCTCAGTTTCTGAAAAACTCATTTTAATTTTTTAAACGATTAAAAACACGTGTTGGAGCTCTGCGGTCAGCGTCACAACTGGTTCTTGATCGGTAGTGCGGTCTGCGGTGGCGGCGAGGTGCGACTGCAAGCGACAGTGGCGCTATCTTCAGAATGCATTTCATATAAAATAGTCAAACCAGTACTGTCACCGGTGGTCTGTCGCTGCAGCCTACAATTTGCAGTCTGCCATTTGAAGTCTACGGTCATCATCGGAATCATACCTTTAATCATTCTTTGGAAACAGGCTGCACTATTTTTAAGCCCAAATGGCAATCGCCTAAACTGATTATGGCTTTCCTCTGTAGAAAACGCCCTTTTTTCTGTCATTTTCAATTATAATTTGATAGAAGCCTGAGACTAGATCTAGCTTGGAGAAATAGTTAGCACGAGCTAAAGGATATAATACTGTTTCGATATTAGGTAATGGAAATTTGTCCTCGATGGTGTTTTCGTTTAATTTGCGATAGTCAGTTACTATGCGCCATTTTTGTTTATTGGAAACATCGAGTTCCTTAACAACGATCGATATAGGAAAATTATGTGGGCTCTCAGATGGTTCGATCATTTGGTCTTGTAGCATTTTTTGTATCTGCTTTTTAACTTCTGGACGATGCACGTGCGCGTATCTATATGCTTTAGTGAAAATGGGAATTTCGATTTTTGTCCTAATTCGGTGCTTTACGAGGTTTGTAGCTGATAATGGAATTTTCGGGTGATTGAAGATTTCTTTGATTTTAAGACATTATTTATATTATTATCTTCCCAACAAAATTAAACTAAGACACGTTTTTAACCCCTAATTGTTTATGTTCGTTCCTAGTACTAGAAACCAGTGGTTTTTCATCTTTGTAAAATCCTACCGTAAAAGAGAAATTGAAATGAGTATAATTACTTACTTGTTATAGTAGCCGGGCTCCATAGCTCAGTGGTAAGCATTCTGGATACTGATCTAAGGGTCGAGAGTTCGATCTCCAATCCCGGTGAGGTTTTTAAAAATAAAAATATGCGAATAAAAACTAGAGACCCTAGAAATGAGAGACTGGCCATTTACCGGAAGTAACTGGATTCCCCTAACGAAATGTTGGCAGTTGTCCACAAAATGACGAATGTGTCAACTCCACTGTGTTTTGAGGGATTTCAATCAATGTGAGTATTTGAGTGTTATACCGATGGGGCCACAATTATATATATATATAACAGCAATGAGATAACATGAACAAGAAAATAACACGTATTGCTTGAGTAAGAAAGAGATAAACATAGTAGTAAATATTCGAGTAGGTATGACGCTTATTTTAATTATGACGTAAGTCAACTAAACATGCCTACTAAAATAATGTTATCGTATGGTCATCTCTTTCTTACTCAATCATTTTATTTTGTTCATGTTATCTTATTGCTGTTATACATATATAATTATGGCCCCTTCCGTATAACTACTAAATGCTGATAATTTGTATTTGTAGCAACTGTAAGTAATGTATGTACTATTGATATAAAATAAAACTTACAGGCAAGCGATGAGACATAGAATGTATAAATGGTCTTATAAAATTTACGTCTTGATTCATTGCGTTCCAAATAGTCTGAATTTCGTGCCAAAGTTATTCTGAAAGCTGTGAGTGGAAATTCCTTTCATACATTTTTTTGGTAATATAACCCCAAATGTTTTCAATGGGGTTTAGGTCGGGACTATTTGGTGCCCATGGCATCACTTCTATACTGTGGTTTTGAAACCACATATTCACTTTGCGCGCAGTATGAACGGGAAAGTTGTCTTGCTGAAAAATGAAATTGTTTTCGGGGTATAATTGCCTTACTGAAGGCACAACATGGTATTTTCCAAAATATTTATGTAATTTTCAGAATTAAATCTTCCAATAATTCTGCTGCAGACACCCATACCTCGAAAACTAATCCACGCCCATACATTCACGGAAAACCGACCGGATATGTTATGGTGTTGGGTATATCTATCTTCAAACTTTGTATTATTAGGTCGATAAACTCTTATAGGCCCATTGTAGGTAAACTGAAAATATTTTTCGTCGGTAAAAATAACACGATCTCAATACTCTAAATCATCACAATAAACAAAATTCAAGGAGAATAGTAAACGAGCTTGTTTCCCAAGAATTTTCCCAAGATTTGTTAACAAAATTTTTCTAGCAGCCACTCTATTCCTTAATTCTGATTTGCCAGTACTGCGACTCACTGTAATTTTAGACCCCGGGAAATGTGTTTCATTTCTGGCCTTAGAAACCGTAGCAAACGGACTTTGCCGTAAATAATTAATTAGGGCTTCATCTTGATCTGACGTTGAAATTTTCGGTCTACCAGATCCAGGTCTTCTATTAAAATTGCCATGTTCTTCCCACTGTCTTCTGATTGAAATAACAGTATTTTTGTTAACGCCGAACTCCTGTGCAATTTGCCTAATAGGGACACCGTTTTCTATGCAACCAATAATCCTAGCTTTCGCAACTACATTTACTTGAGGCATGATTGACAGTGACGTTTTGAAAATATTGTCATCTCAGCCAGCTATTAAAAAAACCGATTCATACAGCCCCAAAAAAACGCCCTAGTTTTTTTTTTATGGCAATAGTACTTCCCGAAGAATGTGAAATTGAAATGTTGTAAAGGATGTTGGAAAAGGCACAGAGCAAAGTGACTAGCAAATGAAGAGTGTGAAAAGCAGTTGAAATTGACAAAAAAAATGTACATATAACTGAACAAGCAAACATAAAGTCAAGGAGGAACAACACAGTGTTAAATGACATGAACCAAAACTTGTTAGTGAGTCAAAATCGTTTGACGTTTGTGATGAAAATGTTGCAGAAACGCTCGGTCACCGTGTTGATGATGTGGTGATCAACACATTTTCAATCTGCAGCAAAAATTTTGTACGAGTCCTTGCAAAGTGATCTTCCTATTTGGGTCTTTCTCGAAGACTTTTAAAAAGGATTGTTGGCCGTTCAAAACAATGTTGTTATTGACTCGGCTGAAATAGGTGTTAAAGGTCATAGAAGAGTTTAATAGCGTTTTAACTAAAAAGGATGATCAAAAACAGTTTGTGTTACAAGTAGTAAAGAACTTGTTAGGGAAGATAGACGGTCGGCCTTACCTTTTGGCGAAAGTTATATTTGATGTTTTGCCGGCTGGTAACTATCGGCCTAATTGGGCTAGCTCGCCGCGAGGGTCGCAGGGTTCCAGCTATGCTGAAAAAGTATAAAAAAAAATAGGGCGCCAGGTCCACGACTCAAGTTCTAATCCTTATGCCGGACCGTACATAAGGTCAGGACAATTTCCAGCAGCACAAAGAAAACAATCCAATCAACCACCAAAGAAAATATCACAGCTTTATTAATAAGTGGTGGGTATGTACTATAGTGCAAATACAAACGTTAATGTACAACAAATCAGGCAGGCGTTCAAATACACATAAGTGATCATACGATGTACCAATTATAAATTTCAATGTAAATGTATATATATATATCTAAATAAATTATTACAAATGCATGCAAAAAAGAAGAAATGTAGTTTCGGGCCGTAAATAAATATTACCATGCAAATATTCATAAAGCAAAATTTAGGCCGCGAATCGTTGGTCAGTACAAACACTCTAAAAAAAAAAAAAAAGAAACGAGGGTACGCCGGGCGTCGCGGAGACAATTAAAATAATTTAAATTGATTAAGCGCGAGTCGCGGAGCGGGTTTAAAATTTCGCGTATACCGGCTCAGAGCAATACAAGACCACCTCGGCTAACGTTTTAACCCCGAAGGTTAGCCCTAAATGACGCTATATCTATATTCAAAATTTTCTAAGGGGCGGAATCAGCGTGCGTTTGCGTGGCCACACATGAACGACGGTGTCCATATTAGAAATGCATTCAGTGTACGTATGTATATTTATATGCTAAAGAAAGCAAAGGCTTGGATTTGCCCATTACTCGGTTAGCGAAGATCTACAAATAATCACAATGCTCCCGAAGTCGGCTTATGAGACACGCTACTGAAGTGTGCCTAACTTCACGCCGGACGTTTGACATGAAAATATTAAATACTGTTTTGTGATGTAAACAGCGAAGCTTTAAGGCTTCCGAACTGTGTTATGCAAGCTGGTGAGTAAACGCGACGTCCAGAAAGGACACAAGTGAAGCTCAAAGCTACAAGTTCTACTCTATAAATTTTTTTTTCAGATAACACAGGTCAATAAGGGTAGGAGACCCGAAGGCACAAACGGAGCAATACACAGGTAAACCTTATGACCTCAATTTAGCAAGTAGCAGAGGGTATCCGCATATCATTGCGCGGCGGCCCTAACATTTAATTACACAAATTCTAAATATTACTAATCTAACGATGCACGAAACCTATCACCTAAATCACATGCCCGAAGTGCTAACGGCATGAAACAGTATGATTCAATTATAAAGTACAACAGGCGCAATGCATATTATCTACAATAACGTCTTGCCTGCAGGAAAGTTTACCAGAACCTAATCTCTCCGTTTGCTCCCCTGTTGTTGGACGTAGCTAGCGAAGCAACGAGGGTGGCTGCAGCTGCGGGAGGCAGTGCCAGCTGTGGAGGCTGCAGAATGACTTGCAGGTGAGTGTAAAGCAGTTGCTCAATCTTCAGTGTTGCCCACGAGAGTTGCAACATTCACAGGCGATGCGACTATCTTAGGGCCCAGTGCATCGAACTGGATTCCAGCAGGGTGCAGTCGAACGGGATAGGCCTGCTCCAGACAGGAAGGATTTCAAGCAGATGGGGAGTGTCTTAATTCCCACCGGGAATTTTTGGCTAAAAACGCACAGAACCCAAATGTACTCCCGATTAAGAAGAAACTGACCTAATCTTACCTCAAGCTGGGGGTCGAGCCGAAAGAAGCGTGCTAAAGTAGTTTCCAGGAGATCCGCCAAAAGCGAAGGAATGCAAGTAAGTAGCTATCTAATCATTACGAACATCCACGATAACGCAGAAATGCTTCCAGATCCCTCAAACAATCTATTCGAAGAGGCGAGCCCTACCAAAGGGCTATGAAGCACTTAGCTGCAGAGGAACACCTACTAGCACGACAGTTTAGCTTGGAAAGAAAGCCGAAAAATTCAAAAACCCAGCCCACAGGTCATCTGATAACAGAAATTTGGGCCAGAAGAAGCCAAAAAAAACAGTCAGGCAAGTTTGACTGCAGGAAAAGATAACATTGCTCTAGCAACAAATGGAATAGTTAAAAACAATTTGTATCACCGGTTGCCTATCGGCCATACCCAAATATTTGTAAAAATATAGCAAGAATAAACCTAATTTGCAAAATATGAGTAATTAAACGAGGGGTTGCTTACGAAACTGCATGATAATTATGGGAGAGTAATTAAAAATAAGATATAGCCAATTATACCTAGTTTAAAGCATGCAAACATTGACAAAAGCCAACCATAAATATTCAAGTTCAGAAATTCAGCTAGCAGAAGTTCAAGACTACGGGGGGCACTCCAAAAGTATCGTAACAAACTACCGCAAGAAATATCCAGACAGTAGCAAAAAAAGGCTTTTATGCAAAGTTTACATTTTATTTTTTGAAGTTACTGTGAAGCCACAGATTTTTTATATTGTTTCCCTGTTTAATACCAATGTATTCCGTATCTTTGCTATACATTGTAATATATTTATGAACATGTAATAGTACATCTATATATTTTTAATTTTCGTCTAGGTCTTCAAGATCATTGAGGCACGTCTTACGGTTGTCCAATTGGTTTTAAATTTTACATGGCTTTTATTTTTCTATTTGGAAAAATTTTAAAAGGGTGAGATTGCCAGAATTTTAAAAAAATTCTATATAAATAAAGACCACCCTAGTACATATGGAATGCATTTGAGTAAAGACAGCTTTAAAATCAATGCTAGAAAACATTTTCTCTTCGGATAAATGGATAGTCTACCTCAGCGTGTTGTTAGTACTACCTCTTCTGCTAATAATTTTAAAAACAAACTTGATGCTTATTACAGGAATTCAGAGCATAGTGTTTCGAATTAATAATTATGTTGTCATATGTTGGTGCATAACAACTGTACTCTATGATTATGGTTAAACAGCTTCTGCCGTGCATTAAAAAAAAATTCAAGTTTTTCTGATTTTGTTCCATAATTTTTTGTAAATTTTGGTTATTGAACCTCCTTTTGACAAAATTTTCGTTGAAACAATGACATTTACTTGGTAAATAAACACATATTTTGTTAAAAAAAGTTACGCTTTTTGTTAACCGTTTGTGCAAAATGTAAATTTTCATTTCACTACTTACAAAGTATTTTAGTTTAGAATATAAAAATTTTTTGCGTCAATACGGCGTCGCGATAAACACGTCCTCACTCTAGTGGCTCTGGAGACTGACTAACTAGTCATAGCGTGTTCAGACTTGACACAGTCTGTCTCAGCGGATCAAGCTATCGGACATATGACATGACATGATAGGCCTTCCTGGTTTCGTCGAGGAGGCGCTCTTCCGGTGGGAGAGTCTGCCCCGTTGCCTGTAATTCGGGCGTTTGGGTGGGGGTGTCAGAGAGCCGCTAAATTCGTCGAAAAACGAGAGCAAGCGCACAACAAAGACTGATAATTAGCTAATGCGATTTTATAACGTGACGTTTGTCAAGTTTGACATTTTCCGGCTCTTTTCAGTGTTATCAAATCTAAATTTTAATTTGCTATTTTCTATCCGCTATCTGACCTGTCCTTTAATTCCTTATCTGCCTGGCTTTATGATGTATCTCTTGTACACTTTTCACCAATTTAATTGTGGTTTTACTATGATAACAACTCTTTTAAACTTTACCGTGTGACAGATACACGTACGTTAACTACCGGCAGCCCCCGCTTCTGTATCGGCAAAATTCTGTATCGTTCCACCTATTAAAATTATCATTACGTGGACGATAAATCTTGGGTCTCCGTTCAATTACCTCATCATCAGATGAACTGGAGCTGCTACTGCTCCTGCAGGAGTGGAATTTTTTCGATCACTGGTGGCATGGGAGTAGGGGACCTATCCCTTAGTCGTAATTTACTCGTTGGAACATTCTGCAAGCGCTTGCAGGTCAATAAAAAATTGTTCATCTCATGTTGAAGCGCCTTTTCTATCGTCACTACCCTATGTCTTTTGAATTTGTTACTCAGGAAGCAGAGAACGTACTGAAGACTGTCTCTATCGATCTTGACAGTTTTCCTTTTGGCGTTATCGAAGTACTCGGTAGGGTAACCACGAATCACCAACAATAAAAAGGAGCGAAGTACAATACATCTACACAGCTGAGCGGTTCATGTTGCTATGAAGCTAACCTTAATTGAGCCGTTGAAAGGCAAAGTGGCGTAAGTCAATGTAATAGTGTTCTGAGTTATAAGGCTTCAAAGTTAAGAACTAATAGAAAAATCCCAAAGCTGTCTTAAGATTAGTAATCCATGGAGGAAGACTAATTATAAATACACTTAAATTGTAAGCACAAAATTTTATTTATTAATTTTCAAATTTTTAATAAAATTTTTTTGGTCGCAAATGACATACGCTGCTTTGCCTTTCAAAAGAAGAATAATACAACCATAAAGTAAAAACGTATTTATACATATTTTTTAATATAAAAAATAATATTCTATAAACAAACATACCAGGTCTGATCAAAAAATACGGTGAAAGAATTTTTAGAGCCGCAACTGATGATGCTACATCCATTTCATGTCATATGTCCGATAGCTTGATCCGCTGAGACAGACTGTGTCAAGTTGGAACACGCTATGCCTAGTTAGTCAGTCTCTAGAGCCGCTAGAGTGAGGTCGTGTTTATCGGGTCTGTCGTGCTTTTTTAGGGCGAGGGGAGTTAGGGGTTATCCATTGGGAACTCTGCATTTTCGTCTCAGGGTCCTAGCCATAGACCCAACTTTCATCTCCAGTTAGAATTTTGGCCATGAAATTCGGATCTGCTTGAAGACGAACCTTCAATTCCGTGCAAACGGAAACACGATTTTCCTTCTGTTCGTCAGTCTGGGAACAAATGTTGCACTCACTTGTCTGATTTGCAAATTATCGGCTAAAATGCTTTGCACAGACCCGTAAGAGATGTTAGCTTTTTCAGCAAGCTCTCGAATAGTTATTCGTCTGTTTGCACGAACAATTTTTGCCACTTTTTGCACGTTTTTGTCTGTTTTTGAGGTCGATGGACGTCCCGACCGTTGCTCGTCTTCAACCGACTCATTTCCGTTTTTAAATCGCTCATACCACTGGTAAACAGTCTTCAGAGTTACCACATTATCGCCATACACCGATTTTAACATTTCATGAGCTTCTTTGGCACTTTTTCGCAACTAAAACAAAACTTAATGTTAACGCGTTGTTCGAAATCCATGATGCGCGACAGACGCGATAAACACGACCTCACTCTAGTGGCTCTGGAGACTGACTAACTAGTCATAGCGTGTTCAAACTTGACACAGTCTGTCTCAGCGGATCAAGCTATCGGACATATGACATGAAATGGATGTAGCATCACCAGTTGCTGCTCTAAAAATTCTTTCTCCGTATTTTTTTATCAGACCTCGTAAATACACTTGTAAGTAGAAACAATAAGATCAAAACAGATTGTTAATCTTCTTCAGGTTCTATGAGTTCTAAGGGACCACAGTATCATCACCTATTAGCTGTTTAAAGAAATCTTGGTTTATTGGTGGAATAAACTGTAATAAGTCCTGCATGTCCTTTTTACTTCCTTTTACTACTATAAAGGAAGTATTGGATTCACCCCAAAAATTCGAAATTGAGTTTTCAACAGATCTTCACGTTTTAGAGTCCCCTGATCCCAAAAAACATATTTTTTTTCATTGGTCTGTGTGTGTGTCTGTGTGTGTGTCTGTGAACAGAATATCTCAAAAACGAAAAGAGGTATGGCATTGAAACTTCATATATAAGTTTTGTGTACTATGTAGATGAAACAGCAAGCTTTTGAAGAAAATTGCATAACCGGAAGTAGGTGTTTACTCTTGTAATTTTTCAGTTTTTTTCGATTTTTTCAAAAACGGCTCTAACGATTTTTTTTAAATTTTACATTTTTCTTACATTTTTAATGTGTATTGATGTGAGATAGGTGATTTTCCAGTTGAATACTTCTAAAGTGGGTTTCTTTTGTTTTTTTTTCTATTTTTTTTATTAACTCCTATTTTAAATAAAACACCCGGTATATTATTACATTTTTGAATTCACCTTAAAATTCTAGAGAAAATTTGTCTCTTCAACTAACACTCAATTTTGTACCGTTTTTGTAGAATTTGTAATTTTTGAAAATTTTTAACAAATGGTTAAAAATTAAAAATGAAATTTTTGACTAATTATAAGATCACTGTAAAAGGAAGTTGTGTGAGTGTATCACACCAGATTTTTTCTTATCATTTGCTGGTAATGGGCATTCGTACCACTTCTCCAGAGGTATATTTTCGATGCGTTGTTGGCGGACCTTGCCTTTTTGTTCCACGTCGATGACATCAAATGGAAATTCTTCATCTAGTGTTTGTTTGTAATAAATTTTATATGGATGCCCTCTTCTAAAACGGAGCCACTGGATATTTAACCAAGATACTGTATTGCCTTGAATGTTATTTTTTCTATTAGTGGTAGTATTTTTCAACTTTTTTGTCAAAAGAAATCTTCTTGGTTCATAATATGCAGCTGGAATGGATTCTTATTCCTAGCGCTTCTTATTATTCGATACTAGTCATCTGGCACGAATTTCATCCTATTTTTGGCACTCTGCTCAATTACTCCAAAATCTCTGTCATTGGGTAGAAAGGAGTGCCCCGACACCAAAAATGTATGGTCGATAATTTCCACGTTTAGCTCTGATTCATTAACGAGCTTTAACCACATCAAGGCCATCTTGATATTTCGGTACTGGCCTACACAGGCGTCGCTGTATGTTGAAATGTGGATTGCCGTGTTTGCATGAGAGGAAACGTGTTTCCTGATGCACGATGCAATTTCTTGGGATCCCCTTGACGCTTGAGTTTCATCCCAAGCATACATGTGTACATTTTCCTGTTCTTTTAAGTTATGACACGAAAAATTGTACACATACAGGTTTCGCTTATAATATGCCAGCAAACCAGACAATGTAGGAATGGGAAGAGCCTTTTGCAAATCAAAAGTGAATGTGTACTTTTTGCCCATAACACACTGCGTTTTATTACTTCTTAGACTTTGCCTTGCCTTCTCAGCCTTTCTTAGATGCAATTCAATTCTTGTATTTGTTGCGGATCAGTTTCCACTGCCATTTTCGTTTATAGGAATCACACATGTGCCTTTTAGTGGAGCATGAAAACGCAAATTAAAGTCTTTATGGAAGATTTTGCGATACATCGCTTCAGATAGTTTTGCACGCTTTACATAAAGGGAATACATTGTTTTTAGGTTAAGCTCAGGGTTCAGATATTTTCTATTTGGATTGTGCGCCCGAGTGTAGTGGGATTCATAGCTTGGGAAGCTGCTAATGTGTTTTACACAACCTTTCTTGCCTCCAGAGGGGTTTTGTTTATTGGAGGATGCTTTCCTCTTAAATTCTCGCCAGGAGAAGTTGAACGGCATTTCTTAAGGGCTTTTTGCAGTCGACCATCCGACACTTGGTGCGTAGAAAGTATTTCTTAGATACGTTCACAGTGCAGGAACTAGTTTGAATAAAATAACTATTAGTGGCATGCTTCTCGTTTCTGCTACGGTCTCGAGGACGGTGACATTTGGGTTCAGCTGTTTGTACTAAACTGCAAATGAACGCATTTGAGTTTTAAAATTACCGTCTTGCCAAAACCTTTCAAAGGCTAATTTTCTTTGAGTTTCAAGAACTTTACTCTGGCATTTATTTTTGCAGTGACACTCTTCATTTGAAAACTTTTTAGCAGGCTTGCTTTTTTTGTGTTGTATGCATGACCTAAGTTTTTTACTTTTCTTTCTTATAGCTCTCGCATGCTTTGAAGGCTCTCTTAGTCGTTTTCTGCCTATGCGCTAAGGGGAAGATGGTTTTTATGCTAGACGATCATCTGTTTCCGTATCTAAACGAAAACGTGCCCTACATAAATCTTTATATTACGTACAAAAACAAATTTATCAATTTGTTGAAGTTATGTTTTATCATTTTATTGAATTACAACTTACCAGATGAATCTGATGTTGCTGTGGGGTCGGTATTTGATGCTGAATCGTCAACATTAATTTCTATCATTATTCTAAGAATAACCCGTAGCGCACAAAACCCGGTCTATACCGTGCACAAACCTTCAACTCGCAACTTCTGTTTCTTTAAGAGCAGGCTGACAAAGTAGTGGGGGGTCATAGTTGTCATGGAGCCTTTGGGTTTTGATCAAATTTTAAAAACTAAACATTACATGCGGTTAATTTTTCGTAAATATTAAAAACAAAAGACCACTAAAGGCAACAACCAATTTTCATTGCATTGAATTCTGTTTTAATAGGTTAATTTTTTTTTTTGAAATTTATTGGCAACCAATATGTATAAAACTTCGTTATTGCCGTCTGCAGATAATTATAAGACCAACAGCTGATTTTCAAACGATTCCATGGTAGATGAAACAAGATTTATATAAAAATCGGGAATTTAAAATGCCCTTAGTAGAGTGTTTTCAACTACCTGTAAACTATTTGAGTGCAAAGAACTTCAGGCATTGCCTTCTAGATGGCGCCAGTAAGCTTTTTAAAAGTGGCGGGTTGCCTTGTGCCATATAAATAATTCTGTGATATCAGTGTGACATCTTTATAGCTACAGATTACCTAAGGAGTAAGATTTTGAAGTTATGACATGGAGTCAGAAGAGAGGAGAGTTGTATAAAACTTGTCGAGTTGTAATTAAAGAATATACCATGGCTTTCTTGATTGACGACACTGACGTAGATGCTTGGTGTGATATTAATCCAGGCCATGGAATAAACATTTTGCCCTCCTGAATTAAACAACATATTCACACACAGCTGATGTAACGTAACTACGATTTTACAGTTAATGTTTTAGCGCATACCTTGCGGTAAAATGAATAGAAAATTTTTAGCTTTCAGAGACCCTTAAAGAAAAAAGTTGCTTTATAGTAACGGTATAGTATATTATATCATGAGGGACTAAAGTGCACCATTTAATCCCGCGAGTGGAGTTTGTTGCCTCGAGGGCGAAGCCCGAGGGCAATAACCACTCAAGGGATTTAGGCACTTTAGTCCCGAGGTATATACGCTATTTTTTGCACTTTTGGGAACATTATCATCAAACATTTCCAAAATTTGGAATCTGTCAATTTGGAAACTGACAATTATAATTTATTACAAACTGAATTGCAGCAGGTCCTGGATAGCCTGAATCAGTTGGCAGTACTGAAGTGTATTGTCAGTATATGTCAAATTTGAGATTTGCAGGTTAAGTTTTACGTCAGTGTGTGTCAGATGACAAACAAAACCTAACCTACTAACCTCGTTTGTACATAAATTTACCATAGTTACGGTATCATTTTTACTTTAGTCCCTAGGGATTAAATGAGTTACTTTAGTCCCTAGGGATTAAATGATCTACTTTAGTTCCTGTTTACGAGGACTAAAGTATCAACTTTAGTCCCGGAAGTGCAAAAAGGATATTTCAGACACGTTAGTTATATAATACCTCGTTCAGTTTAGTTATGGAAAAATAAAGAAAATTGATAATTACGACTTTGATTTTTGACATTTCAAAGCATCAACTACAAAATTTACTCAAAAGCAGCTTCCTTGATTGCAACGGTTGTTTTGATATTCGAAAGCAAAATCTGAAATGTTACAATGTTATGGCAAGGAGTACATGGTCTTCTTTTTATAACCTTTCCAAACATTGAAGCAGTTAACCTCTCTCGCCTTTCTGATTCGTATAATGGATTTCCAAATTGTCCAATAGTATTTTTTTGAACTTCATCCCGTTCGTCAATATTTATCTCGAAAAGAATTAACATGATAAATGACTGTATTCATTGCTAAAAAAATAATATTACTTTCAGCCGGTCTAATACTAGTGAACTTTGCATTGTTATTATGTCAGCATCCTCTTCAGGGGTTTCTGCATCGACTCCATAATCGATGTTGGGCAACGTTAATTTCTGTTTTTTGTCATTCTGTTTTACAGTTGGTGTATCATTACCTGAAAACAGTCTCTTAGACGCTTTTTTCATGTTTCGGTTTATACACTTTTTAAAATGCTGCCCAGTACTGTGCTGAGTAACAATTTTGTAAGGGCTAGAATGCCAGTCAAATTTTTTATTGCATCGTAACCCAGCAAGATACACTCTTCTTTTGTAAGAACCTCTCTGTACCAGGTTTAAACGTTTCCTCATGTTAAAACGTGCTACTATATTCATAAGCCTCTCAACTCAGTTATTATTTTCATTCTGAATCAAAAGATGGGTTTTTCGTAGTAACAATTCGAGAGCTCCTACAAATAATATTTGTAATAGTAAACCAAAATTATTTTTAACAAAAACATACCATGCAAGTGACTGTAAACATAAGTAGGTAGCTTTAAGCTGCGAAATTTGACTTTCTGATTGATCTCCCAAGTTATTACAAATTCCTTCTCTGCATTCAGAGTGATCACCATAAACATGATATAAACCATTTTTCAAATCCATTCGAAGGAAATCAATGTTCTTCTCACTCTTTGCATGTTCATAAATAGTATATTCGGCTCTTTTTTGCAAACGTTTTATTTTGGCCCCAGTGAGCAACTGTCGACCTTTCACATTGATATGTGGATCTTTTTAATTTTATACAAGTGTTTCCCATAATTCTTCAGTGCATGATTTGTACATTAAATTTTATTTATCTCTGAACCATATGGCACCTTCTGCTTTAATTTAGCAAACACACTTGAATCCCCATCCGCCACAAATTGTCTGTACCTTACACCATGCATTGACTCACTGAGAGTGAAACCCTAAACCGCCATGTCTGCTTCCATTGCAGGCGCCGATTCATCCCAGTTTTTGTAACAAACATGAGGTGTTGGCGGAGTATTTTTAGTCTCAGCACGGGCACAACACTGCAGAATTTATTTCTTACAGCCAAATACAGCAGTTTTCCAGTGTGACGACCAATAATTCCTATCATAATCATAATCATAATCATAATCATTTATTAGTTCCAAAAGATCTGATACAGATATAGAACACGTTCAAGAAATGTAAATGTAAATCCAATATCTAATATTAATATGTATATGTATACCTAAAAATGATTCATAAACTCATTAACAGAATAGTAACATCCGTCCAATAATAAGTTATTTACATATTTCTTATAACTACTAGCGCTCATGTTTGTGCAGCTAGTAGGCAATTTGTTAAATAAAATTATTGCCATATATACTGGCGAATTCTTAAACAGGGTCAGTCTGTGCTGAGGAATTGCAAGCTTATGTTGTTATCATTCCAGACAAAGAATTAAAGTTTGTGCCATAACTTCGTTTGCTCCAAGACCCATCAATATAAACCGTAATCCATGGGGTGCCATCGGGACATATACATGGCCAACGCTAACTGCATACTCTTTTTCTTTGGCACCTGAGGCTTCCATAGACCGCTACTATGATGATTTCCACTCCTATTTTATAAACTTATTATTGAACAAAATCAATAGAATCTACTTATTACGTACCACTCCCAAAGACGTTTCAATTTCATAATCTGTTTTCAGACATCACGGGTATATCTAGACAACTAAGAAATTCAACAAGATGTGAATAAGTACTCCCATTTGCCAATGTTCCCCAGACAGCTCCAGTGGTTATCCAAGAAACTGAAGTACAGGGTTATTCATTATAAATTACCCACCCCTTATCATCGTTATTATTGTCTATAGAAAAAAAAGTTTTAAATAAAAGTTATGTGATTATAACTGAATTTTGTTAAAATGCTATCAAAAGTACAGTGGCGTGCATATTTAAGGGGATACAAAAAAGTAATATATTTTTTTAAATGGAACACCCTGTATATTATTAAATTTTTGGAATGATCTTGCTTTCCTGATTTCAAAAATATACCATATGTTACCCCTACCTTATACCGTTTTTGAGTTATTAAACGTCGAATATTATTATTTATTATTATTTTGTATAGTATAACAAGTAAATATTTGGACTTTTTCTTCCTCACTGTAAACCATTTTGATTATTTCATTAAATAAATGTCACTTATCAAACATTAGTTGTCATTTTCATAGCTTACTTTAATAATGTTAACTTTTCCATATTTACAGTAACTACTTTAACTAAGATATTCGACGGTTAATAACTCAAAAACGGTATAATATAGGGGTAACATATAATATATTTTTGAAATCAGGAGAAAAAGATCATTCCAAAAATTTAATAATATACAGGGTGTTCCATTTAAAAAAATATATTACTTTTTTGTATACCCTTAAACCTGTACGCCACTGTAATTTTGATAGCATTTAAACAAAATTCAGTCATAACCACACAACTTTTATTTAAAACTTTTTTTTCTATAGACAATAATAACGATGATAAGGGGTGGGTAATTTATAATGAATAACCCTGTACTCGGGTTTTCAGTAGCCGATGTGAATATTTTATTACATACTGTACGTTATACAACTGTACTAACCAAACGTTTGAATGTACGTATCTCGTTTTTCACACAAAGTTTACCAAGTGTGCAAACTTTGGCATGTCTATATTGTATTTCCAATGTAGATTCTAAAACATGTTCCAACTCTACAATTCGATTCTCAGTTATTGCACAAGGTTTCTTTGGTATACATTCATATTCCAACATATGAGTGTCAATCCTAAAAAATAATCCACAGTTACATCCAAAGTTTGAAGTTGTTTTTACTTTCTTTTAGTTTGTAAAATAAAGTAATCATGATTTGTTTCGAACTCGAAATTAAATGTTTACAAGCAGCAAAAGAAAGTCGTGTGGTGACCACACCGCATTTGTTACTTTTACACAGTGTAGGAAGCAGGACATAAAAATATTTTGTGACAGAAAGTAAAGGGCAATTAAACAAAAATATACCTGTTACATTCATCAGATGAAATTGTACCATATTCTCTTTGTGGAGCATTAGTTTGGAACGAAATTCATATGTCTTCAGTTTCAAATCAGGATTTCTGAAACTAACACAGGATTAACATTTTATGTGGCTAATAACAGTGAAGCATTGCAATTTCTTACAAGGTATTGCCATATTCCATGTGTGAAAAACTCGAGAAATCATCAGTGTGTATTACTGCTGCTGTCCAATTTGCAGTCAGCCTAGTAAATTTAGTATTAATAAATAAGCAGGTACACAAATTTACTAAATAATAACTCACTGTTCCTGTTATTTATCCCGTGAAGTATTTATTGCACCAACATCACTAAAAATAGTGGCTGTGGCTGACAAGCGGGACCTACAGTAAAATTATGATTATTTAACAACACTGGCTAACAGCCATTGGTAACTATGTATGTAGCCTTTCGCTAAACATATAAATCATGTAATACAAAAAAATACATCACAGGAATATATATAATTTCTGCTAAAGACTGCTGTTAATTGTGCTACTTACTGTTTGATTTTTTTCCAACGTAACTTGCTTGCTGTTGATTTTTTATTCCGTTTCCTTGTTATCACCGTACTTCTAGGCATGGTTTATGGCAACTTTCAATTCTACGTTTTTAAAGTAGGTGTTTTTGCTGGTCGCTGCTATTAATTTAATACTGCACAACGTACGTTATTTAGTCGAATAAAGAAACCTAACCGCACCCAACACGAGCACGCGGGTTCACGACACAGAACAATACCAATACCACGTGATGACAATGTGCCAAACTAAAAATGTAAATTGCTGAAGGTGTCGAGATCCTATACAGGGTCTCTATGGAGGTGTATAAAGGCACTGTATGGAGCCGCAGTGTTGCCAGGTCTAGTGAAATTGCATTAGATCTAGCGATTGTTAGTCAATCTAGTTATTTAGTGATAACTTTTGCCAAAAGAGAATTATCTAGTGATTTTTTCCAGTCTATTTTATAAAAAAACAAACAATAAAGCAAAAATCCCTTCGCCCCTTTCGCCGTTGTTGTAGATTACTACCTACTATTATTATTCCAATCTTAGAATTTAGTTTTCGCTGTGACGGATAGATGGCAGCCTGAGACTTGAAATGCGAAGGTAAGTAAATTCCCTGAATTATTTAACAGAAAATATGTATTTCCCTGGTTCAAACTAAATGCCCGAGGCTATAAACAGAACTCCGAAAGGGAATTGTTCACATTTGAATTTTTACTTTCGATAGAACGTAAAAAAATGATCAAAGTTTGAAGTGTGCTGTGAGTACTGTGACCACTGGGACTCAAGTGGATTTTCCGATAATTTAATGATATGAATTTAGAATTGCAGGCTGAAGCTCCAAAGATTCACTTGCTTTATCCAAGAATAGCAACTGCTTTTAAATTATTGTTGAGTTATTACATCAAACCAGAGTATTTAAAAACACGGATTTAAGCAAATTACAGTATAGAAATCCGGAACATTTTGTTTTAATTGAGCACTTGTACAGGTCCAAATATCGCAATAGCCCTAGCAAATAATAGTTTAACAGATAGTGCAAAACATTTTTTTCCGTTTGAAGTGTTTACATTTTTACACCGAAGCAGCGCATCAAATTTTCAAAAGATTTCCCTTTAATTCCCGTGAAGCTGTTATGCTTAAATCATTAAATTTTCTAAATCCTTAAATAGTTGCAAATGTTGATAGTCTCGGCCCCTTAATTATAAATTTTCCTAATCTAATAACAGATGTCAATGCTTTAGATCGGGAAATTCGATCGCTAAAATATTCTGCCATTAATTTTGAAATGGAAGATTTAGAATTTTGAAATAAAATTTTTAATTGTAAAAAAGCCGACGGTAATTTGTTATATCCCCAACTTTCTCAGTTTGTGAGTATTTTTTTTGTTCTTCCCCATGGTAGCGCCTGCATTGAAAGGGTTTTCAGTTCAATTAATTTAAATAAAACTAAACCAAGAAATAGATTAAGTACTAACACTTTGACTGAAATTCTTCATTCTAAAAACTTAATTTTGCCAGAAAACTGTTATGATTTTGTTATTACGGATGCAATAATAACAAATCATAATAACACAATGTATGATTAAATTACATATTGTATATTTATTGTAGGTGTAGTTTGTTATTCATTGATACTTTTTATTATATTTTTAAACATTTTATCTTGTTCGTTATTTTGTTATTTTTTATAATTGTTGTGAAAACTTTGATTTTGTTTTTTAATTTCCAGCTTTTTTTCACGTTTAAATTAATCTAGTGAAATTTTTGTCAATATAGTGATTTTTTCCACCGCAAGCTAGTGACTTAGAATTTTGACCTGGCAACACTGTATGGAGGTGTACAGTGCCTTTATGAGAGTGAATAATAAAATACACTAATAAGAAAAAAGTTATGCATTAAATAAGGATTTTATGATAAAAAAGGAGCTTCTGATGTTTCATCACATAATTCTTTCACATCCTTTCACAGTTACGTAGTTTTGTATGCCTTGTATGTATAAAGGAAAATCTGCCTTTAACAAACCCATTCTTGCATCTGTAACTGTTTTCTAAGCAGCAGTATCAGGATCAAGCTGATGAATGTGCTGCTGACGATCGCTGACATCATGGATTTCAAAGAATTTGTGCATAATTTGCATAAATTTAATTGTGGAGCCCGAATCAGAAAAATTGTAATCAGAATTGTGGTGCTCTTTTAAATAAACAAGATTGGTAATGGTCGGTAATGGTAATGCTAGGAGAGCATATCTGCACTGCTCTTAAAAGGTTCATTTTTTCAAACGTGTTTGGAACAATGTGTTTTTTAGTTAAAAGTTCACCGGTTGTAGGATCAGGCATTTCTTTCTGTATGTCATAACTGTCATTTGACATTCGCCGCTGAAGGAGCGTTTTCAATATTTTTCGGTCGCCGAGCCATGTCAGGATGTTTCCTTGAAAACTCTAGTCATTTGCTTAAATAATTGCGTCACATGTCACAAACTACGCGAGTAATTTTAAATTTACTGCCAATTGATATTTTTAATAAAAAGAAAATTATTATTTTCGCCGTAATAATATGCTCAGTCGTCGGAAAAATAGAATATATATTTCACGCTCGTGCATGATTGATGTTTTCGGCTGTGCCTCAACCAGCAATATTCAGGCACAAGCGGCAAGAATACACTTTCAGCTCGTAATATACAATATACTATTTAAAAGAACCATTTAATAAATATCTGAACATAGCAATATTGGATTAATGATTATCAGCTTCTATTCGAATGACGTTGCATCCACAGTTGGTACCTACATGCAGAACATTCACTGCTATTTTATCTACTCGCATTCTAGTAATACTCTTGGTAAAGTAATAAGCAACTGGAATTGTACATTGTGCAAAAAGTTCATAGATTACAAAGCACAGTAATTCATTGGCCAAATGTATCGAGAGATCCAAAAAAACTGTTCCTAAGCGGGCTGTGGAAATTCAACGTATGAATAATATGTTGGTGACACTGTACGTCAATGTCAAATTCGAGGTTAGCAGGTTAGGATTTGCGTCATTCTGTGTCAAAACTGACGGAAAACCTAACCTGATAACCTCGAATTTGACATTGACGTACAGTGTCTCCAACATATTATTCATACGTTGAATTTCCACAGCCCGCTGAGGAACAGTTTTTTTTTTATCTCTCGATATATTTGTGCTTATGCAACTTTCTTTTCCGAGGTTTTCGGGTCCATAAAATGTCTTCTGATTATTACATTCCATACGTTCTTTAATGGCTATTTCATCGACGATAATTGATACAAATCGTTCTTTTGAGTTTATTTGCCTCAGCTATTCATCTTTCCTTGATTAGTGTACCACACCAATTTCAAATTTAGCATCAGGACAAGCTACACATTTGTGTATAGTAGAAGGACATAGGGTTCGAATGAAATATCATCTTTCCAATTCGTAGATTTTAGTGATTTGTTGCATTAGCACAAAAAATCCATGATTTCGGGGCAATTTAGACAGATCCGACGACGTGCAGCGGAATCCGGCGAGTCTTACCCGTCCCGAAAATGCATTTTTTGTGCGAATGAAACATACTATTTTTTCTCCAACTACTCATAAATTCGGCAATATGACTTATTATTTGGAATCAAACACTGTAGGCAACATTGTAGAACTGTCATGGCGCAAATAAGCAATCACTATACGGGGAAAATAAACAATAACGACGGCGATTGCCGAATATTGACAAAGCGTTTGTTTTTTATTTAAAATTTACCTTGTAAAACCCTATCTTGCCTCCATTTTTGTATTAGTACAAATATGAATTGAAAAGTATACAGTTGCCGAGGTAATTGGTGAACGTCCCGAAATGACTTACTTTTTAAGTAACAAGTTCTTCGATCTCAATCATGACACGGTCCAATCCCGGAAGTCGTTTGTTACTTAATGACAATGGCCGTGAAAGCCTTAGAAATCGACTTACTTTTATACAAAATTATTCGACAATATGGCGTCTTATTCGTTAGGTTGGAGAAAAAGTATTTGTTTCTATAGCAAATGTTAAAGTATGCTTTAATCGACTCAAAACAAAAGGTCAAGTGTTACTTTAACAGCAAGGGTAGATATGGTAGCACTTTCACATCAAGGGTAAATAAAGTAATTTAATTTTCTAACTGTTATTTAAATTAAATATTACATCTTTGTCCGGGTAGCGCTAGGCTTGCTAGTAAGTAAGTCCTCGGTTCGAATCCCGCGGGGGCCGGCATTTTGCCGCAGCCTTGGCGATTGAAATCGGGCTCGGTGAGACCATTTACAGTTGGGCACCAAATTAACTGTGCTCTACTCAGATCTACAGACCTAAGAAATAGAGTAACAAGGTCAACACATCAACATCACACACACTTCACACAATGGTTGCTGTGTAAGCACAAAAGCTCCAACTTTTTATCCTGAATACGGGGCAAGTTGAACATTGTACCGCCAGATGCAAGCATATAAAGCACCAGCCTCTACACCGCAAGGTAAAACCAGGTTAACGATAATACAATACAATACAGCTTCGTATTATCCTAGCAACCCAATTTAGCTACTGAAATAGATTTTAAAACACGATTGATTTTCCTTATTTTCTTTTGAAATTGTTAAAGTTCTTGCTATAGACAAAAAATGTATTATACACGACGCTAAAGTTATTACTATCCATTCTTGAATCATTAACGTCTCAACTTCGTCTCAACGTTAAACGGTTCACTCGTCATCTAGAGTGAATCGCTTCCCTCTATTTTTCTTGTTCAATTTATGATTTGCAACTTAAAAAACTTTGTAACAATTGGATAAATGGGACTGTTTTCTAACAAATTTAACTTATTTGTACTTAACAAGATTTGGCACTCCCGCACCAGTTTTTCAAGCCAACGTTTTTTAATGTACTTTTTAGGTGTTTTTTAAGAAACCAACTCTCTGTACGTCTTCTTCTCTCTGGGTGTCAAGTTCGCCGAAATGTTGACACCTATCTTCGCTATTGTAGAACTTGTAAAAAGCATGAATAGTATAAAGAAATACCAAGTGATTTCGAAAAAGAATAGTTTTGTGTTTAGACAAAAATCTTACGATTTCTAGTTCTGGCCTGCCTTACAGAACTGTCAAACAATGCCTTTCTTGCACCATGTACTAAACATGGTGCAGGAGTTGAAGTTGAGTTGAGATATATTTGTTGATTGACGAAAACTAATAAAAACATTTTTTCTACGATCGTGTCCATATGACAGCTTTGTGCACAATTTCTAGTGTCAAAAGCGACGTTTGTAGCACTCTTAATATTTGCACCCGAAATACGTCTTATTCGCACGTTGCCATTGGTGGCGTGTTTTAATACTATATTAAAACACGCTTTGCCGTAAATTTGAATGCCAACATAACCTAGAATATCTAACACAATGTGACGGAAAAAGTGTCACCTAACTAAGTTTATATATTTCTGTTACGATCGTAGAAAAAATAGCATATGATACACCTGTAAAAGTGCCATTAAAGCACTAGCGACGTTAAAAGCACTCCGCTTTGCGTCGTGCTCTTAAACTCGTCGCACGTGCTGTATAGGCGTACTTATACAGTAGTATCATAATATAGTATTTTATTTATTACCTTACGGGTTGCAAATCAAAAAAGTACAATGTTTTTAAAGCACAAAGTCTATGATGCAACTGAACTAGTGAGAACAATTCTATGAGGCATCTGCAAAACGAGATAAACCCATTATCAGCGTTCTCACATATCGCTGTTCTAGCAGAACAATGACGTAAATGCTGTTAGTATAACTTCTTAGTAAATGCAAATAAAGATAGTGCTTCATAATTAACTTTAATTACATCTTATATAAAAATCACTGCTTAATGATAGCAGGGTTAAACATCAGTATATTTGTAATGCTTTCGAGTAGTATTAACCATGTTTCCATTTTCCCAAGCTTTTGGCCTAATTTTGTAATTGTGTCATTGTTGCTCTGAAATTTTGGGACATTAATGGTTATTATCTTTTCCACATTTGGCTGAAAGAACTACTAAATAGATAAATAAACAAACAAATACACCAAAACTTTTATTGTAATTCTTCAAAATTAGAACAAATAACCCATAACACCATATTAAATGAGAACTTAAAAAAGTGAGTCATAAAAATTATGGTAGAACTTCTTTATCAGATTCTTCCTTATCAAACTCTGTAAACCTTCTTTTTTATTGTCGGCTATTGGCAATTTTGCAGTATAGGCTATTTTGTCACTATATCTTTTATTGGTTTTGTTTCTACCGAACGTCTCTTCTTGAGTTTAATTTCTGCACGTTCCCAGTCGGTATGTTTGTAACTGGTTTTATACCAAAATACTTCACTTTCTTTTTCAACTCGGAACATTTTTATTTCCGATATTTTAATTTCAACTCTGTTTACATTTTTTGCGAAGTTCAAGGCCATTTCATCGTTTAATGCTTTTAAATCTATAAAATCATCATAGGTAAGTTCTTTTACAGTTAATGGATTTCCAGATTTCTTGGCGTTTCTAATTAAAGATACGTACTGATCAGGCACGTAAACTGGTCCAGACTTTTTAGTTTTTTTCAATGATTTCTCAATAATACTGTGAACTGCATCGCCTTCATTCTGGGTATGCCCACGAATGAGATATTTGTGATTTATGGAATGTATATTTAAATGTTCTACGGCATACGCATACATTCCAAACATAAATCTGTGGTCTAAAAGAAATTAAAAATTAGTTAAAAATTATGTGATTACAATTTTAGTTCTTATCTACCTATTTTTTTTGTACATTTCAGCCAATTTCTGAAGAAACATAAAAACGCATGATCCGATTTCTATTGCCCCTCTGTTTCCTAGACCTTCATGCCAAAAATAGCATAGAGATCGGTCTTGTGTAATTTCTGATATCTGAAACAAACAATAACAAATCAAAGGTTCAAATATACACACCACTTTATTAAATACTCACAGTAAAATTATAGCAATTAAGCCTGGATTTATAAAAAAAAGCTGATGTTTGTCCCATTGGCACTGGTAAGACGGCTTGTAAGTCGTAAACTGCTAAAACTAGTTCTTTCTTTTTTGCCTTTTCTTTATCTAAAGATTTCTCAGCTCTACTTAAATATTTTTCTTCATGATGTTCGTAATAATCACTTTTTAAGGTTTCCTTCTCATCAGCTGTTGCATTGTTGAAGCCTTCACACAGATCGCACTGATCTTTTTTTGGTAAGAAAAATCCTATGTTAAATTCTGTATTGAAGATGCGTGCATAGACGTTATAGGTAGCTGCAGGTTTGTCTAACCTTTGTTCTTTACAATTTCTATGCATTTCAGCAATGGATAACCCACCATCTATAAATTCTCTGGTGGTATTACTTCGAACATAATGGCTTTCTATTCTGGGTATTGAATTTATGTGCTCTCGTACAGACCTCAATATCTCTGCATCAATTTTTTTATGCTTCCCGTGTCTTCCTCTTTTATCAGTAGTGGCAATACCACAACCCTCTGCTTTAGCCGCGATTACAGTACGCAGTGTTCGTTCTGTTATTCCGAAGGTATTAATCATAAAAGTTTTACATACTCGAATTTCTTGTCCTTCAATGAGTAAATAAAATCCACAGTTTGGTTTTCTAGGTTTCACAGCTGATACACGACGATATTTCAGTTGTAATTGTTGTATACGCGAACTTAGGAAATCACGCTGTCGCTGCAGTGAAGCTAAGTCCCAGTATTTTTGAAATATTTCTGCTCTTTTGTCCTCAGTAATCTTTTTTGAACAGGAAAGCGCGCACCTATCAGAGCAAGCAGGTCCCATAGTTTTCTCATTTACGCTTTTCCCAGATCTCGATACATAACTCTTTCCTGAATTCTTCAAAAATTTTGCTTTCACTTTTTTCCAATTTTCAGGATGCCGTAATCTTTTTTTACCTTTTTTAATAACTGTAGGAGAATTCGTTTCGGAACGCTCTGCAACTGGAAACAATTGAGGTTTAGTTGCTTCGTCTCCCGATGAAGTTGACGATTGAGCGATTTTTCGCTTCTTGGAGTGTAATGGAAGATAGAGGGTCGGCCTTACCTTTTGGCGAAAGTTGTACTTGATATTTTGCCGGCTGGTAACTATCGGCCTAATTGGGCTAACTAGTCGCGAGGGTCGGGGTTCCAACTATGCTGAAAGAGAATTAAAATGAAATAGGAGAGGGCGCCAGGTCCTCGACTCAGATCCAATCCTTGTGCCGGACCGTACACAAGGTCGAAGATAAAAACCAGCAAGATAAACAAAATAGCAACGACCAATAAAAATATCACAGCTTTATTCAACTTGGTACTATAGTGCGTCACATACAAAATTCAAACACAAACAGGCAAATCATCAATCTCGACAACAAACAAAATCGACCACAAAATCAAACAAGATCAAACAATATAGCAATAAACAAATATCCAAATACAAATCAATATACCAACAATAAACACGTTAAAATCGGCAAAGGCACTGGATCAATACATTTCATATAAATCTATCACCAACAAGGGCTAACAATAAACTAGAGCTATGCAAGCAAAAGAAGTGCTAACTACAACCCCGAATGTTAGCTTACAATTTAAATGTGACGTCAAGATTCCAAAGGCTCGAAGCCCGCTGTTACGGTTGTATGATCATACAGGGCGTGGCGGTTTCTGTTTTAAACTCATCAAGTTCTTATATGACTAATCAAAGCAACGGCTTGAATTATGCTCCTAACAAAAGCTACAATAACAAATAGCCCAAAACGATTTACGAATATCCGAAATTTGAGCATTAAACTACCGTGAGCTGTTCACTAGTTACAACCCTACACCCTAATGACATTCAAGAAACTAACCTCTGCAATTAAGTTGTCAAATGCAGTGGCCAAAGTTGTGTAAGAGTACAGCTAGCCTATGATCTAGGTAAGCTAAACTGTCTTAAAATAGTTCAACAGCATATATGAATGTTTTGTTACGTTACAGGGCCCAGTTCAAAACGGGCTTCATCACATTTACTGCAATCCAACGGTAAGCAAAATATGCCCTAATGCAAGTTACACACAAATAATCCTACAATGCAAGTACTACTATATGAAATGCCTACAATTAGCTAAGCGGTTGTTACGCTAGTACACATATACACACCTTATCATGTTACATACGATTCACACATGCTGCTTTCCAGGGCCGAAGACAGGCCAACAGCTTCTCCGAAGCACCTGGTGCGCCAAGGTCATACGGAGCAGGAGCCGACTTCCGACAGCATAGCGAGCGTCGCAGGGAGGGTGGCGAGTAGACGATGCCAGTACCAAATGCCTCAATACACATAGTACCCAAACGAGGTAAGCGAACCAATTCCAATTAACAAAGCATTTTCCTGGGTGGATCCAAAAATCAATGGCAAATACGATCCATTTCCAGATTTTTAAAGCAGATTTTTAAAGGCTAAAAATACAAATTTTCCCAAATAGATTACGGCATTCAAAAGAGGGAAACGTAGGCAAACACCATGTACGAACCTTAAGACGTTGTGCAGCCAACTCGTTAAGCCAAGCGTGCGAAGTGTGAACGTCCCAAGAAATCCGTCTGTGACGAAACGAATGCCGGAGACACCAATACCAGTCTCCGGAACATTCCAGCAGGGGTTAAGAAGTCTCCAAATCCTTCCAACTATGAAGATGGCTTCCAAAAGCCGCGAGACCAGCCCCCATAGGAAGCAATTCTAACTTTCACAACGCAAGACTTGCCAGGAAATGGCCGAAAAATGCTCCAAACCAGCCCAATTCAGCTTATCAAAGTTCCCAAAAATTGGAAAGTTGGCCAACGTAAAAACTAAAGAATGCAGAGTGCTCTGAACTGATAACAGCAGTGTAGCATTAAGTTTGAAATTAAAGGTAGATGTTAACAAAGTTGCCTATCCCAAGTAAAGTATTGTATCATTTAGGAAAATAAAGCAAATAACCGAATCTGACTAATTTATTTCAATCAATAAATAGGAAAATGTCAAAATGAGCGTAACAGGAGGTACATGTTCATCACTAGAACCTGAAGAAAAATCGCCGTCACCCTCCGAGCTGTCGATTTCATCGTAAGATACAAAATTACGACCTCTTTTTAAACGCAATTTCGTCAAACTGCTCTGCTGTACTATGTAATATGAGTTTTCAACACCATTTGCGGACAATTCTTCAACTACAGAAGAAGAATTTGGCTGAGGCTGAGTGTCACATGTATTAGGCATCTCTTCAATCGCAGAGGAAGCAACTGGCTGAGATTGCGTATGACCAGTATCAGGCATCCCTTCATTCGCCGCATTTGATGGAAACTGAATATTGCTACTATTGAGCGTCTCTTCATTCGCAGAAGAGGCATTTGGCTGAAGGTGAACTCGATTGTTGGAGCCACTATCATTTAAATATACATTACGAGCAAGCTCGAGTAATAGTTTACCACGACTAAGCATTTTTAGATGTTTTTAATTGAAAATTAGCCAGAGAAGACCCTGTAATAAATTCAAAATAACATCACTTATTTAGGTCAACAATGTCAGAAAGAGCACTTACGCCTTGTAATCAAAACAAAATTATAGGTCAACAATGACACAATGCACAGTTATGTCGTTGTTCTTCTAAAGCCGACACACACAATACTGTCACTATGTTATAACCAACACTTAACGTCGTTTTTGCAGTGATTTACGATACGCACCCGTTGCATGCCGAAACACAGCTGACACATGTGTCGTTGTTCTTGTATATTAAGTATGAAAACTGTAAATTTCGACAATGACACTATTGCCCTCTAGCGTTACAATTCTGACGTTCTTCCACTGGAAAGATTAACTATTTTTGTAACTAATGGTATAGTTAACTCAAAATAACCATATTTTGCACTTTCGTCATTGTTCTTCTAGAACAGCGATATGTCGTCAGACAATGCGTTTATTCAAGCAAGTAATTCATACGTAACACCTCCCGATTCATGTTCATTTTACATCGACGCTTGTTTTTAAAAAGAACTTGATTAGTGCAATCTTTATATCGATAGAGTTAGCAATGCAAAAACTCGAATGAGATCTGACTGCGAACTAAAACTACGAGTATTAAAGCTTAATTGTAAAATTATGAGATAAGTACGGATGTTGCACTGCAGGAACTGCATCAGCACAAGAAAACTAATTTATTCAGTTTTACCAAAGAGATCATTCTTTATCTATGCAATGCTAGCAGGTACGATATACGCAC
Organism: Agriotes lineatus; assembly: GCA_940337035.1. Taxonomy (NCBI): domain Eukaryota; kingdom Metazoa; phylum Arthropoda; class Insecta; order Coleoptera; family Elateridae; genus Agriotes; species Agriotes lineatus. Next base: position 133,040,553 of record OW679196.1, on the reverse strand, counting down.
TCGTCATATTTCGGAAATTGTCATCTAATAATTTGTCCCTTCGATCGGTTAACCTTAGCTGACTTTTGACCAATTCTTGAGTGTTAATGGGTGTTAGGTCGATTTTAGGAATATTGATTATTTGTGATTCGTGGATTTGCAATTTACTAATGCTTGGTAATTTTAGGCTGATTTTCTTAGTCGAAGATGATTTTATACTGAATAATAATTCGCCGTGTTTAATTAAAACAGAGCAATCAGGGGTTAGGTGTATTAAATTTGTTCTTATAATTTCTTTTCTGCTTGTGGCTTGGATACTAAGGTGGGCAAAAAAAATTTTTCTTTACGCTATACGTAAAACTTGTCTCTAGGATAGGTAATTAAAATGCAACAAAGAAAAAAATGTTGTACCTAACCACTAGCTAGCGCATTACATTTGCAATTTTGAAATTTCACGAAAATCACAAGATTTTATAATTTTTTTGAAAGTACCTGAACAGCTGCAGTGCTGCATATTGGGCTGCTATAGTGAAAATCCTTTATAGTATCGTTATAAAAACACACTAAATTATTGAAAAGGTAGTATTTTTTAAATCTGAGGTAGCGCAAAGCGCTTCAGTATCGTTAATTTATCACTTTTTGAGTGCCCGCCGGCTGTGGCTCGGTGCGGCATGTAGCTTGTTTGAGCCCACCATTCTTGTGTTTTTAGCTTTATAATGTTGATACAACAAATACCTAAAGGCATAATATAAATAAATAGATAATATATAAATTTATCCATAAGAGTTTATTACTCACAAAATTCATTGTGAAATACAAATTTCCAATTCTCCCACTTCAACATTATTTTTGTAACCTTAAATCATAGTCCTTTACATAATTGGAACATTGAAATTACGTTTGCTTGAAAAACTTGGCTTGAATCTCTTGATAGCAGCGTTGTTCGGATGAAACCATCTCTGTTCTTAGCGCCGACGATTTTTGAGGAGGCTTCAGTTACCAATTTCACACAGCGCTCCACCGCTTGCGTGTGACACGGGAGTTTGTGGAAGTTCCATTCTTTTGCTGTTTGGGCAGTTGAACCCTAGCCCTAATATCTTCGTCAGATACTCTTCGCAACAAAGGTGGTGGAGAAAGAGCAGTAGTAGTCCAATCAGTAGTTTCGTAATATTCGTTTGCCTGGAAGTTGATTTTTGGAGGTTGGAAAGTTCGGATTACCTTTTTTTGAAGCTATGGCGCTTGCTTTTATAGTTCTTCTAAACCCCAACTCTCTTATATGGGCCCTTTCATCGACTATCATGCTAAGGAGCAAGTTTTCCGGATGCGCGAAGAACGCATTTCTTTCAATTACCGGAGCGATCAACTTAATCAAGTTTTCTGGCAGGAATCTTAAAGATTCTATTAACTCAAAAACATGTTTCGGTCCATCTGTAAGGTACTTACTTTTTTAATCTTAAACCATACAGGCATGTACGATTTAAGTATGAAACATACCAAAATGTGATAGTCTTCAGAGGAATTGTCAACACTTATGTACAGACGAAGAACTCTGTTTGCTGTTGTCAGCCATCGGGAATGGGAAAGAGGACCTGGTTCACGAATTGCTAAGTCTCCCGTGCAGGTGCTGGACTTTATAGCAGAACTTATATCCAGGAGATATTGCTGGTCTTTACTTAAAATTTTCCGATCGATATCTGGAATCTCACATTCAATGCTTTCAAATTTCACAACTGGAAGTTTTTCACATTTTGTAAGTTGTGAGCCAATAGGACCACTATAAGATTTTGGCTCAGTCGTTTCACCATCCAAAGCTTGAAACGTGCCGGAACGGTAATTTATTAAAGTGCAAAAGGCAAACTCCCCACTGCAGTGGTCTTTTAATTTCTTCTTCAATCGTGCGGATTACACCAGCTTTCCAGCCTGTATTGGTGACGGTACCATCACATCCAATTACGTCCAGCTCGTCTAACAAAAAATTTGAGCTTTTCAAATGATCCAATATGGCACTGGCAATCTCTTTTGCAGTTCCAGTTGGTGATACATGCCCAACATAAATGGAGCCAGGTTCTTTTATAATTGAATAGTGCTCTTCTTTTACTGTTCTTCGGAAACACTTTTGATTTATTTTATCAATTTTCAGCGTATTATCCTTTCGGCCATCAAAGTACAGCCCTTGTATTACGTTTGGCTCACTTGTGCTGTCGTCTTGGAGATTTGATCTATATGCATTTTTTTCCCTTCTTACCTTATTCTTATCTATTATAAGAGAATCGTTCTCTTTCGTTGCAAGACCACAGTCATGTAGCACACTGGAGGCAATAGCTGCAGTTGCCCTGTGCGACACTCGAAATCGGTCACTGGTCAATGCGGTATTTTTTAATTGTATCCGCATCTGCCACGGCTGTTTGACTGGAGTAGGAATGTAGTTGTCATCGGAAACATCTGGCTCTTCTGTTGAACTGTCGTCCGAACCTTCTGTTGGTTTAGTTCAATCCTTAGGACATGAAGGCTGCGAAACTAATGTAATGTTAGACGATACTTGCTGATTTTTTATTCCCTTCCGTTGCAGTCTTTTGGTAATTTTTTTTTGACTACTTTTTGTCTAAATTTCCAATTTTTCCTACTCCAACATTCCTTTGGAGAAACAACAACTTTAGTTCAAGCGGTGGAATTTTTTTATCTTTTTCACATTTACATGACATCGGTAAAGGGCACTCACAGAGCTCAGGGACCTTTTTGCAGTTGCAAGAGAATGTTATTTTACATTTGCATGCAGAAACGGCAAAGAGTGATAAGGCCTTTTGCTTGAATTCCTCAACTTTCTGTTTGTACTTTTCTTTCTCCTTGTCACACTTCATTAGATTACGGTAGCTATCATGGTATGAATTTATTAGCTGGACAATTCTGTAGGGCGTCACTGTTGGTATTGGCGCTTTGTCAAAGATGGTTTTTACTTTTGGGGCGACAATATTAGAAATCTGAGAGAAACTAACAGGCTTGTTACTTTCTAAAGCTAAGATATACTGTTCATGAAAACAGCTCCTAAGAACATCTTGGTAAGTTTGGAAGCTTACTCACAGGCAACTCCCTCGGGCAGCCGAACAACGGGCAATCAAACTCACTGTGGGTTATTTTTTTGGAAACAGCCATAACGCACGCTAAATTGATCTTAAACTTCACTGAAATAATTATAAACATAAACTGCACCGTCAACTCAGAGCAACTACAGGTCAGTCTAATAGCGTCTGCAAACATAAACTGCCGAGTAACAGAGAACATAACATGGCCGCCGGCGTCCACGCGCGGTTCATTGTGGGCGGAGAAAGTATGGGTGGAGGGGAGCCGGGTGGGGTGGCTGGGTCATCGCAGCCCAATATGCAGCTGTTTAGGTACTTTCAAAAAAATTATAAAATCGTGTGATTTTCGTGAAATTTCAAAATTTCAAGTGTAGGTAATGCGCTAGCTGGGGGTTAGAAACAAAAATTTTTTCTTTGTTGAATTTTAATTACCTATCCTAGAGACAAGTTTTTTTCGGTATAACGTAAAGAAAAAAAATATTTTTTTTCAGCCCACCCTATTGGTTACATTGTATGTCCAAAATAGTTGTGATTGGCGAGCTCATTAGCCACGTCACCGTATTTGGGATGCTAAAGTGGTTGCCGTGAGCACAAAAATAATAGTTTACGAAGATTTGCTGACTAATGATTTATTTCATTAGGAATACTAAAATCCGTATTATACAATATAGTATAAGTTGGTATAATCATGCAAAAATTGTTATAGGTATTTGATCTGAACAGGAAAAGGAATTACTTTTATTAATTGGTATTCAGTAAAATGTTTTACTAATGGGATTCCAAATATGAATGTAGTTTTATCTTTTTGATATATTTTTATTATATTGGACTCCGGAATAAAAGAGAGCTAAGTTTTTCTTTCTTTAATTCTGAAGCTGTTCTAGAGATTTGGGTATGTTATTCAGATATTGTTCATGGTTGTAGGGGTAGCGTAGGTAAGGGAAATGTAACTGTTGTTTCTGAGCGAAAGTTAAAACTTGTTCTAATTCAATCCAAACGTTAAAGAATAATTGGATAGATTGATTAATTATTGAATATGTAGACCTTTCAGCTATTATTTGTCCAACTTTCACATTATTCAGCAAAATTATATTTAGATTTTCATTTAGTAGTTTTTGATTTTCAGAAAGAGCTCGCACGGAAGACAGTGTCGTTTAAAATTTGTGCTTGTTCTAATAAGGCGTTTTTCTGATTCGCGGGTTAATTTAGATATCATGTCCTCATAATGTTGTCCGTATTCTGTATTTAAATTATCTATGATAAATTTTACTGCTGTACGTAGTCCGTGTATTAATCCTCGTTTTTGTCTAATTTGTACCTGGGGAAATAATTGGTTTGATTTTTGAGGCTTTCACGGCCATTGTCATTAAGTAACAAACGACTTCCGGGATTGGACCGTGTCATGATTGAGATCGAAGAACTCAACGTTTCGCCCACTTTCGTAAGGGGCTTCATCAGGAGGAAAAAAAAAAAAAAAAAAAAAAAAAAAAAAAGAGCACGGTAACTCAACGTGTTAACCACGCCAGAGGCGAAACTCTTTGCAAAGGGAAGGGACAGAAGAGCACGGTAACTCAACGTGTTAACCACGTCAGAGGCGAAACTCGACTGACTATCGGAAGAAGAAAAGCGAGAATTTATAGGCAAGCGCCGTAGCGATTCAGCAAATGCCGTCGCGGTTCAGTGACGGAGGGCGGGGCTTAGGAATTAGCACTTTCCACATAGAAGGAAGGGGAAAGCCTTCGTCCCGATTGAAATTATTAGGGTGTTTGCAAATCTCAATGGCTTCGCGAATCTTTCTGCTAAAGAAGAATGGGGATTTGCAGATGATGGAAGTTTCATCAAAAAGGATCTTATGACCAGTATCGCGTTGGTGTTCGGCGATGGCCGATGATGAAACGAGACCTGACTTGAGACAGCGCTGGTGCTCAGAGATGCGAGTTTTCACCGAACGACCTGTTTCACCAATGTATACAGCATTACAAGAGCAAGGGACTCTATAAACACCATTAGATGACATAGTGTTTAATTTATCCTTAGATGAAGGAAGAACCTGTGAGATTTTGCTCGGGGGTTTGAATACTGTTTTGATGTTTTGTTTTCGAAGAAACTTTCCTATGCGGTCCGTGACTTGGTGGATATAGGGAAGAAAGACTATTGCTGCAGGAGGATCGGGTTTTGGAGGTTTGGGTGGCCGTGGGTGAAGATGGCGATTGATGGCAGACTGTATATCCCTAGCACGGTAACCGTTATTCCTAAGAGCTTTCCGAATGTGATTTAATTCATCGTGGATATTATCGGGTTGGGATATGGAAACAGCCCGGTGTACAAGTGAATTGATAACGGAAAGCTTTTGTGTAGGATGATGGTGGGAATCGGCATGTAGATAGCGATCAGTGTGAGTAGGTTTGCGATATACAGAATGACCAAGTTTGCCACTGGGTTGGCGAGAGACCTGTACATCTAAGAAAGGAAGGGAACCGTTACTTTCTATCTCCATGGTAAAGTTAATGTCTGGATGTTGACTATTGAGATGATTTAAGAAGACGGGTAACGTGTCCTTACCATGTGGCCAAATAATAAAGGTATCATCAACGTTGATGATACCTTTATTATTTGGCCACATGGTAAGGACACGTTACCCGTCTTCTTAAATCATCTCAATAGTCAACATCCAGACATTAACTTTACCATGGAGATAGAAAGTAACGGTTCCCTTCCTTTCTTAGATGTACAGGTCTCTCGCCAACCCAGTGGCAAACTTGGTGATTCTGTATATCGCAAACCTACTCACACTGATCGCTATCTACATGCCGATTCCCACCATCATCCTACACAAAAGCTTTCCGTTATCAATTCACTTGTACACCGGGCTGTTTCCATATCCCAACCCGATAATATCCACGATGAATTAAATCACATTCGGAAAGCTCTTAGGAATAACGGTTACCGTGCTAGGGATATACAGTCTGCCATCAATCGCCATCTTCACCCACGGCCACCCAAACCTCCAAAACCCGATCCTCCTGCAGCAATAGTCTTTCTTCCCTATATCCACCAAGTCACGGACCGCATAGGAAAGTTTCTTCGAAAACAAAACATCAAAACAGTATTCAAACCCCCGAGCAAAATCTCACAGGTTCTTCCTTCATCTAAGGATAAATTAAACACTATGTCATCTAATGTTGTTTATAGAGTCCCTTGCTCTTGTAATGCTGTATACATTGGTGAAACAGGTCGTTCGGTGAAAACTCGCATCTCTGAGCACCAGCGCTGTCTCAAGTCAGGTCTCGTTTCATCATCGGCCATCGCCGAACACCAACGCGATACTGGTCATAAGATCCTTTTTGATGAAACTTCCATCATCTGCAAATCCCCATTCTTCTTTAGCAGAAAGATTCGCGAAGCCATTGAGATTTGCAAACACCCTAATAATTTCAATCGGGACGAAGGCTTTCCCCTTCCTTCTATGTGGAAAGTGCTAATTCCTAAGCCCCGCCCTCCGTCACTGAACCGCGACGGCATTTGCTGAATCGCTACGGCGCTTGCCTATAAATTCTCGCTTTTCTTCTTCCGATAGTCAGTCGAGTTTCGCCTCTGACGTGGTTAACACGTTGAGTTACCGTGCTCTTCTGTCCCTTCCCTTTGCAAAGAGTTTCGCCTCTGGCGTGGTTAACACGTTGAGTTACCGTGCTCTTTTGCTTTTTTTTTTTTTTTTTTTTTTTTTTTTTTTTTTTCCTCCTGATGAAGCCCCTTACGAAAGTGGGCGAAACGTTGAGTTCTTCGATCTCAATCATGACACGGTCCAATCCCGGAAGTCGTTTGTTACTTAAATAATTGGTTTAATAATTATTGGTTCGCCTTGCTTATTAACTGTTTAAGAATTAACAATTAGTTATTGTAAATTTTGTATAGCGTCCTATAAATTTGGATTCTTTTTTGTTTCTGTTATTAGTTTTTATATATGGTGTGTTTAAAAAAACTCATTCGCAGCATGCCATGATCAAATTGAAGTGTGCCGTAACTTGAGATATACCCATTGATACAAATGAACTACCAAGTCAGAGAGAACTAAATAACATTTGACCTTGAAATATTTTCCTAAAAATATGCAAAACACTTGACATATTGACCGTCATGATTATTACACTCGATGTTGTTGTGTACATGCCATCTTATTTTCCTTTTTTCTTGTTACAATTAAACGTAATGCAGTGTAAACTTTTACCTGTCACAGTAGTTACACGTGTAGAATATGCAATCCACTGATAAGATAAGCGCTTCTTGCAGCCTTATCGCATGTTACGTGTAATTAACAGTTTTTGCTCGCACTTATGTGACTGGGAAATAATCAGTTGCTTTTTCGCTAGCTTAAGACAAACATCGCTTAAGTAATAGTGATTTTGTAATTCCGTGTATGTAGGTTAAATAAATATTTTTAAAAACTTATTTTTTTGCCTACAACACGTCACTGGCGCAGTCTTGTGGATTTTCGGAAGTCAAGACAAAAATCGCTTGTACTTGTGTATTAACACTTTATCCGAAACACCCGCATCCCAAATTCTACGGACGACCCTCTAACATCGAGGAAGTCGACCAACATCAACCACGGACTCTGGAAGACAGCATCGCGGAAGGAGACCTGAAAAGTTACCGGACGACCCTCTAACATCGAGGAAGTCGACCAACATCAACCACGGACTCTGGAAGACAGCATCGCAGAAGGAGACCGTAACAGCCCCCAGGACAACCCTCCAACATCGAGGAAGTTGGCCAGGCATCATCCCCCGGGCTCTGGAGGACAGCATCGCTGAAGGAGACCTCCAAGCAATCTGGAAGGCCCTCCGAACATTGAGTACGCCTATACCAGGTATTCACATTCAGGACCACTGGGCCGGCCCTCTGAAAATCGAGAAGCCGACGCCGCAGGTTCAACTAGGACAACGCACCAGACAAGCATCGCTGGGACATCCGTTGCCGCATTGCGATAACCATGAAACTCGCACACATCAAGTTTTCAATGTAAGCGAATTTTAATCTTGCAACCGCTTTTAAGAATTATAAATTTACGCTTTATGCTTAAATAAACTAACCGTAGCTCATTTTGGAGCATAAGATTAATTTGTTATATAAAAATCAATATTTAGACTTAAGGCAACTAATAACAGAATTCGATTCATTAGTTAACAGATTCTCAGGAGAATTGTTAAGAATAATCGCTTTCGTTATTAGAGATTGCACCTTAAAATAAAGATATAAAAATCAACAGCCTCGTTTCGCAAGAAACAATAATATTACGACGTTAGAATTAGAATATACATTAATTTTGTAAAATCCTTAGTACGGATTTATTTAAGAATTTTGTGACTAACAATTTATGTCAGTCGACGAACTAGTAGAACAAATAGATAGGCTGCAGATTTCTGAAAATAATCCAGCTCGACAAAACGTAGCAATGGCCAATCAACCCCAAGATCAACCCCAGCTACAACCTCAGCCATTACCAATTTTCCCACCTGGATTTCATCCTAGTCTTTTGAATAACATTGGAGAATATGACGGTAACCCTACAACTTTGGTTAAATGGATCAAACAAACAGGAATAATTATTGACCAATTTTCATCACCGGATAATCGAGCATACGTTAACCATCTTTTAATATCGACGGCACTATCAAGATTGACGGGAGCCGCAGAAGCAGTCACTTTAGGACAAAATATAACTACTTGGAGAGAACTTAAGGATAAATTAAAAACCAGCTTCGGTGACAACCGTTCCGAAGACGCATTATTGCAAGAATTAACGAATTTATACCAAAGAACCGAAGATGCATTAGAATTCTACGACAAATGCATGCGTCTAAAGACATCTTTACTTTCACATTTAATTATGAACGAAGCCGATCCTGAAGCTATTCGAATAAAAACCGAAGTCTAACAAGAAATCAATTTTTGACTGGTTTGAAGGCAGATTTAAGCCGCTACATTAGATCAAGAAATCCTAAAACTATAGAGGAAGCATTAAAAATTATTCTGGAAGAACGCGATATCGAAAACCGAAGAGCACAACTAGCAGCATTTCATAAACCTATGCACAGAACGCCCATTCAAAAACCAAGTAACTTTTCTTCACACAACGCATACAGCTACTCTCGAATGCCGTCTGTGTCACCAAATTGGCGATACCTACCATCACAACCATCGAATCTGCAATATAGACCACCGCTACAACCTCAAAATTATTTAAGGACACCTACCCAGCGTTTACCAGCTGCACCACCAGCGCAATTTTCAAGATTTCCACGACAACCAATTAATATACATACGAAACCAAATCCTCGCCAATCGAACGTATTTAAACCCACAGGAACAATACCAAAAGAAAAACCCACGCCAATGGAAACATCGACTATACACAGAAGACCAACCAACATGCAAAATCGCTCTTATCTGAATCAGCCAAATTATATCCGCCAATCAAATCAACCACGAAATTTCATCTCAACGGAATTATTTCATACAGAAGAAAACGGATGCTTCGAACCTCCAGAAAACTTTGATTATTACCAAGGCGAATATGACCAGGAAGAATATCAAGAATTTGAACCAGAAGATGAATATACACAGGAAATCGAAGAGGTTGAAGATAACGTAAATTTTCCAGTACCAGCCTCGGAGAATTAATACCCCTCTACAATCACGACAACCCCACACTTCCATATGTACAAATACCTGAAACGGACTATAAACTAATAATTGACACAGGAAGCGCAAGAACATTAATTAAACCTGAATTCATTTATCAACACTTTCCTGAAGATGTTATTGAAAAGCCATTCGAAATTGTAACATCACATGGTAGGACCTATCACAATGAAGTAGCCAATATTCCTATACTTTCGATGTTCAACGAAGAAGGAACTCACGAAGTCTACCTTTATAATTTTCATGAAAATTACGTAGGACTCATTGGAAGCGATCTACTCAACGAAATTGGAGCAAACATCAATTACCGAAATCAGTGTATAGAAACTGATAAAGCAAACATTCCTTTTCTTTTACCAAATAAATTAAATACATCTATTTCTAAGAAAAGGCCAAATCCAAATTTATTCACCCAGAAAGAAAATGTAACATCTACAGTAAAAATCCCACCAAGAACGGAAATGAAGATTAAACTGCCAACTAAAGCGCCCAATGGTATTAAAATTTGTGAAAGGCAAGATTATGGACACGGTGTATCGACTCCAAATGCTGTCGTAAAAGTTCATAATAATTACTTTTACACAACTGCAATAAATACATCGGAGAAAGAAGTAAACTTTGATACCACAAAGTTGATGAATTTAGAAGATCTCGAACCACATGAAACGGTTCCATTAAATTTTACATCCACTGACAATAAAAACAAAAATATGCTATTAAATGAGAACCTCAAAAATAATTTACGTGTAGACCACCTTAATGAGGAAGAACAAACCTTACTGAGTGGACTTTGTTATGAATACAAAGATATTTTTCACCATCCCGATATACCATTGACCTCCACCAATTTAATTCGGCACCATATTAGAACCAAAACCAACGATCCAATTTTTACGAAAACATACAGGTATCCACAGGTTCACAGAAAAGAAGTTCAAGAACAAATTGGAAAAATGTTAAAGCAGAAAATAATAGAACCTAGTGAATCGCCGTATAATTTCCCAATATGGATTGTCCCCAAAAAGATGGACGCAAGTGGCAGCCAAAAATGGCGAATAGTTGTCGATTATCGACGGTTAAATGATCAAACCATAGAAGACAAGCACCCTCTACCTAATATCGAGGACATTTTAGATAAACTGGGCAGAGCGAATTATTTTACATCCCTCGACTTGGCAAGTGGATTCCACCAGATCGAGATCGAGCCAGAGGATCGTGAAAAAACCGCATTTTCTACCGAAGAGGGCCATTACCAGTTTAGGCGTATGGCCATGGGTTTGAAAAACGCTGCTGCCAGTTTTCAGCGATTAATGAACGCAATATTACAAGGACTTACAACTAATCAATGTATGGTGTATCTCGATGACGTTATCATCTACTCTTCATCATTGCAGGAACATATGACCAGATTGAAAAATGTATTCGACAGATTTAGAAAAGCAAACGTTAAGGTACAACTAGACAAAAGTGAATTTTTGAAGAAAAATTTGGAATATTTAGGACATGTCATTACACCTGAGGGAATAAGACCTAACCCCAAAAAGATTCAATGTATCAAAAGCTTCCCGATACCAAAAACAAATAAAGAAATTAAATCATTTCTCGGATTACTTGGATACTACAGGAAATTTATTAAAGACTTTTCTAAATTAACGAAACCATTAACTCAGTGTCTCAAGAAAAACAAGAAAATTGTGCATAACCAAGAATTTATTGACGCCTTCGAAAAATCTAAAAACATCCTGATGAATGAACCACTTCTTACTCATCCCGATTTTAACCAACCGTTTGAGCTGACTACGGACGCATCCAACGTTGCAATAGGTGCTATATTAAGCCAAAAAGACAAACCCATTGCGTATGCTAGCCGTACTCTAAACGAAACTGAACAAAAATACTCCACTATTGAGAGGGAACTCTTAGCAATTGTGTGGGCTACAAAGCATTTTCGTCCATACCTTTTCGGAACAAAATTCACCCTATTTACTGATCATCGACCTTTAGTTTGGTTACGGAACTTAAAAGAACCGAATAGCAAATTAACGAGATGGAGTTTGAAACTGGAAGAATTCGATTTTGAAGTTAAATATAAGAAAGGCCAGAAAAATTCAAATGCCGATGCCTTATCTCGGATCCATATTAATCCAATCACTTCAAGCATTCAAGATCAAACTTCGTGTATTGTACACGCAGATGAGGAAATCGAACAACTGCTTAGAGATTTAGAACCACTGAAAACACCGGAACCAACAACAAATCCTCAACAATTTACTCGTGCAGTAACACCCCCAGATTACGACAATCTAATCGATACAACTATTATTAATTTGGATTTAAGTCAACCAAGAAACGAACCAAGCAATCTCACTCAGCACTCGCAAGAGGAGTCTACAGCAACCGTATCTATTTGCGAAAAACCGTTGGAAACTCACCAATCTCAGATATTATTTGTGAAAAGTGCAACCGCAAATATTGAAATCAAACGTAAAACTATTGAAGGTCACATACAACTGACAGTGCCCATCAATAAAAACATTTTGGAACAACAATTTGAAAAACTTATAAAAGAATACTGTATGGCTAAGGCAAAGTATTATTGCATATTTCCAGAAGAAGAAATTTACAGAGCATTTTGCAGATATATTACCAGAGTATCGAATGATGATACCCCAAAGTTTTATGCTTGCACCTCGCAAGTAATGCATCTTACCGATACCGAAGAAAAACTAAACCAAATAATTTCACAGCATGAAGGGAAAACAAATCATAGAGGAGTAGAGGAAACTTTGGCAAAACTAAAAAGGAAATATTTTTGGAAAAATATGAAAAATGATATAAGCACGTATATCAATAACTGTGAAACGTGTAAAAGACAGAAATATAATAGAAACCCAATAAAAAATCCATTTTGTTTAACCGAAACAGCAAGTAAGCCTTTTAACACATTACATTTGGACATCTTCTACGTAGAAAATCACATGTTTTTAACAATTTTGGACCAATTTTCGAGATTCGTGCAGGCTTATGAAATTAAATCCCGAAATAATGTAGAACTTTCTGAGAAAATATTGGACCACTTCACAAAATATGGAGTTCCAGCAAATATTGTAGCAGATGGCGAATTTAACAAACATGTTCTAAAACATCTATTTGAAATGCATAAAATTTCTTTCCATGTAACTACACCTGGACATCACGAGTCCAACAGCCTTTTAGAACGCACACATTCCACATTATTGGAACACTACCGAATATTAAAAGAAACGCACCCTCAAGAAATACCAGCAGTTAGAATGCAATATGCAATTTTAGGGTATAATAATGCAATACATTCAGCACTAGGATACACTCCTAGGGAAGTATTATTTGGGCATACAGATTCCAGAAACCCATACGACCTCGATTATACCGCTAAATTTTACGGAAACTATATTGCTGCTCATAGGGAAAAATTAAATTACCTTTACGAAGCGATTAACGCCGAAAAGCAAAAAAAGAAAGAAAAGGTCATCACCCGAAGAAACAAGTCGAGAAAACAGCATAATTTGCAACTAGGTATGACAGTCTATCTAAAAAATCAAGAAACAAGAGGCAAACATCAACCCCAGTTTAGTGGACCCTACAGAATTATGGAAATATCTCAGCATAACGTCTGTAGATTAAAAGATTTAAAATCAAAAAGGGAACGAAAAGCTCACGTTAACGAGTTACTTTCTATTCCAGAATCCTGTGCTACGCAACAGTTAGCCTGTCCGAGCATGTAACCATACAAGATTTGTCAACCAACCCCGGATTATACCCCTTGGAACTAGGACCCACTTTGATTCAAACGTCCACCTGGACTCTCGTTGTACAAAATAATTACGAATCTTTATTAGGCGAATTCAGCTACCTCAAGCAAAATAGTAAGGCACTTAATCATATTCTTCGTACCACGAAAATACCAGAATCCAACCGAAAGGACTACTACGGCACTCGAAATTACTCAAATTACGAATATTCCAATTATCTTAACATAATTAATACGTTGGTAATCGAAAATGAAAAATTAATTCAACATTTGTTTCCTACACACCGAAATAGAAGAGGAGCAATTGATGGTTTGGGAACACTTATTAAATTTGTAACCGGCAACCTAGATGCGGAAGATGGCAAACGATACGAAGCAATGATAAAAGATATACAAGAAACCTCCGAAAAACAAGGAAAAATTATGGAACATCAGGCGTGTCTACTCGAAACAACAATCGAAAAATTTAATGAAACTATCAGAGATTTGTATTCAAATCAAGAATTTATTACAACCAAACTAAACGAAATGCGATTTTCATTACAGAAAGAAAGCAGACAAAATTCAGAAATAATAAACACCCATGCAGTAATGAATCAGATAATATCAATGTTGCAACTTATTTTAATAAAATTAAAAGAACTGCAGACCGCTCTTGTATTTGCTAAAACAAACGATTTACACCCAGCTTTAATAGGAGATGAAGACCTAATCAACGGACTGCAAGTGATCGAAAATAAATTACTAACAGAGGCTCAAGAAAATCGAGTTAGAAAACAATTGTCTTTGCCGTATCCTGTCGACAGAATCCACATTTCGAGTTACGAAAAAATTATTAGTATAAAAATCTACCAGATTAAAAACAAAGTGACATTTCTCCTGGAAGTACCCCTCGTCACGGAAACCAAATATCTAAGATTTAAATTAATTCCTATCCCTATTTATTCCAATAGTAAATTTCACATGATTCTACCACATTTTGAACAAATTATTCATTCCGAAAAGAATAGCATACCTGTAAAAGATAATCAATGTTTGGAAATAAAACAACAATCTTACTTTTGTAAAGAATCAGCTCCACTCGTGATTCCTAATGAGTTGTTATGTGAAACTCAATTACTGTCTTTTATAAATAATAAGACTTGCAATGTGTACTATTTTGAGTTAGAGGACTATAAAGTGATTCGTATAAGACACAATCAATGGATTATTACTTCACCGCACCCAATTGTTGCTACCATACGTTGTAACGATAATGAGTATAAGCAACAATTAATAGGAACTAGTTTAGTCACTATACCTAGCTTTTGTTTAGTTATTATACAAGATAAGGAACTCTTAATTAATCATCATATTAGTTTAATCATTAAGGATAGTTATCTTCCACGCATAGACGCTCTCGATCAAAATTCAATAACTAAGTATGAAATAAGTAAAGTTCAATTGAAACATGTTAACCTACATGACTTGCAATCTGTAAAAGACGAATTAAAATTAATTCCTAAGGACATTCAAAATATTCATAGAACACATTATTTATCTATGGGATCGATGAGTATTAGCTTGCTTATATGTGTAATTATAACAATTATTGTATTTGTATTGATTTGTAAACGTAAACTCCTTTACGAAAAGATCATTCGCAATATTAACAAAACAAAAGATATTGAACTAAGAATTATGAGCAATCAAGGGCAATTGGCCCAACTTAACGAAAATCTAAATTAAGAAAATTAAAAACTTTCCAAATTTATATTTCCGATCTCGTCGGGGAGGAGTTACACGTGTAGAATATGCAATCCACTGATAAGATAAGCGCTTCTTGCAGCCTTATCGCATGTTACGTGTAATTAACAGTTTTTGCTCGCACTTATGTGACTGGGAAATAATCAGTTGCTTTTTCGCTAGCTTAAGACAAACATCGCTTAAGTAATAGTGATTTTGTAATTCCGTGTATGTAGGTTAAATAAATATTTTTAAAAACTTATTTTTTTGCCTACAACACGTCACTCAGTGACAAATGTTTTCATAAACAAAATGCAGTCTGATATTCACCTGCAGACTTAAGTTAAGACATGACTAGATTTTCTATGTTTCTTTCCAAGGCCTACCCTAAATGAGTTTTTTTAACACGATATATTTGATCTTCTATTTTGAATGTTCGGACTTTTCCAAGTTGGTTAGTCTTTTTATTTAAGGTTTCTTTAGTAGTTATTTGTTTGTCTTGTAGAGAGTCATGTAAGCGTTTCATTTTTTCTTTGTTTTTAATTATGTAATTTTTGAAAAATGATTTTTCGTATTTTTATTCAAAAGGATTTTGTCGGTCGCTATGACCAAATAATATTTCAAATGGTGATAATTTTAGGTTTGAGTATATTAGGTAGTTATAAACCATAATGGTGTAGGGGTTTTTCTATGGTCTGGCATTTCTCCTAAGAGTCGATAATGTTCTATACGTGTGGCATGAAAGTGTTCGATAGGGGAGTTTGACTGGTAATGATGCGGTGTTGTGACATGGAGTTGGATTTTGTGTAACCGTATAAAACTAATAAATGGTTGCTTTTTGAATTCGTTGTCTGTTACTAAAATATTAAGTGCTATATAAGTTGTGATAAAATAGAATAATCAATCGGTTACGTCGATCATATTGCTAGATGGCAACTGGTAGGCCTGCATACATTTTGAAAAGCATGGATTAATGTTAAATATTTGGTACGTTTGATTTGAAATATGTCCATAAGTACTATGTGAAAAGTACGATTGAAGGTTGGGGTTAAATGCAATGGTTGTTTTGTTGAGTTTCGATTATACTTCTGTGTTCTGCAATTTGGACAATTACTAATATAATTCTCTATGTCTGTGTTTATTCCTTTCCAAAAATAGTTACGTTGTAAATGGTTGATAGTTTCTGATATTCCTCTATGATTAGTTTTGCCAAGATGGTAATTTGCTATTTGACTTTACCGTTCGTCTGGATTTGTCATCCATCTAACTGGGTAGTACATCTGTGAAATTTGGGTGTATTTTCGCTGGTAATGCATTTTATATATTTGGTACAATAAATCGTTGGGAAAGTGACAATAATAATGGACTTTTGGTTCTCAATGTTCTAGCAATAGTTCTCTCAACTTAAGTTGTTTATTATTAAGATTTACGATAAGTGGGTAATGGGTATTTCCATGGAATTAAGTAACTTGAATTTTTCTAGGGCGGTTGCCTTCAATAAATTCGATTAGTTTACTAAAATGCTGTAAAGGTTTTTCGCTTATATTTATTACTGTTGTTGAGCTTTCTTGCCTATGTACAGTATTTTCTAAAGAACTTTTATCGTTATCTGAGGGTGTTCTTACAATGGGTATATCAAACAGATCGTCAATTAGGGTCTACTGGTTCGGGTGCATCTAGTCTATTAGTAGTGTCTATAATTTCCTCAATGTCTTCGAGAATTTCGTCAGTGATTGATAATGGATGAACTCGAACGCAAACTAAGGCGCCTGCTACCTTATTAATCTTTCCAGGTAAGTACTTTACATAAAAATTGTATTCTTCCAATCTCAAAGATCATCTTGTAAGTTTAGAATTTTAGATTGCGGAGCCACACTAGGGGTCTGTGATCAGCGAATAAGGTCAATTTTGTTCCAAGTGCATATTTTGAAGTGTCTGTAGTTAACTCGAAGGGTTTAACAAAATCTGGATACTTTAAAAGTGGTTCATTGGTTAAAAGGTGTTTACAGTGTGCGAGTCTATGAAGTCTTGGGTCTGAATAATTTTGTTTTCTTTTTTAGACAGCGGGTAAGGAATATAGTTATTTTTGCGAAGTTTTTTATACATTTTCTGTAATTTCCGAAAAGTAGTAGGCAAGCGATTTTTTTAATGGTTTCAATTTTGGAGAGATCTGAATGAACTCCTTCGGGGGTTACGTGTCCTAAATATTTCAGTGATTTTTGTAAAAATTCGGATTTATCTAACTGGATTTTTATATTGGTCTACATTTCTTAATACTTTTTCTAGTCTAGGAATATGTCCTAGTAATAAATTTGAGAAAACGATGTTATCCAAATACACTAGACACTGGTTAGATATTAGTCCTGTTAAGGCTGTGCTTATGGCCTCTGAAAACTTGCGGCACTCTGTAAACCAAAAGGCATGCGTTTCAAGTGGTAGTGTCCTTCTTCAGTAGAGAAGGCTGTCTTTTCCTCGAATTCTATTTGGTGAAATCCGGATGCGAAATCGAGAGTCTTTAAGTAATTTGTTGTATCCAAATTATTTAACACGGTTTCTATCTGGGTAGAGCGAATTTATTCTCAATTGTCTGTTCGTTAAGTTTTCTGTACTCTAAGACAATTCGCCAATTTTGTTTGCCGGAGGCGTTTTGCTTTTTGGAATAATCCAAAATGTGAAGTTGTAAGGGGATTCGCTAGGTTAAATTATGTCTTCTAGCATTTTATCAATTTGTCTTTTCACTTCTTGTCGATATATGTGAGGGTAAAGATATGTTTTCGTAAAAATTGGTGTGCCCGTTTTTGTTCTAATGTGATTTGTAGTTATAGTCGTCGATGATAAAGGAATGTAGGCTATGTAAAATATGTCTTTACATTTTAAACAGAGATTGCCAATCTTGTACGATCTTCGTCGTTTAGGTGATCGAATCGTAAATGTGATTTTAGGTTTTGGTGAAGTGTTTATTTCCGTTTAGTTGTTGATTCCTGGTGATTATTAATATTGATTTCATCTTTTGCACGGGTATAATCTTCTAAAATTAGTGCTTGGGATATTACTAAAGTTTGAGGTTCATTTGAGATATTTATTAGGTTGGTACGACTAGGGTTGCCAACTTTAAAAAATATATTTCCGGGTTTTCGGAAATGAAAATCCGGGACAAAAGCGCCTCAGGCGGGACGCAATAATTTTTTTAATATATATTATTTTAATTTAAATTTAGAAAATTGTAATATACTTAGGGAACCTTTTCTTGTAAAATTTGGCAAAATTTACTAAATATACATTTTATTTAACAGTAAAATGTTTTATTATTTTGTTTAATTACATAATTGTTGTAGTCTATTCAAAAATTTTTAAAATTATTAGAAGTGGAAAAATAATACTAAAACAGTAAAACCTAATAAACGCCGAATCGCTTTTAAATTTTTTATTGCAGTTATATAGGTGGACTAACGTAATAATAGAACATCATCAAGAACGCAATACAATTCTCAACAAACACAAAAAACTAAGATTTATCCTTTACATGAAGTAAATTTGTTATTCTACAAATTGGCAAACACAACTACACTTTAAACTAAACCGTGTCGTTACTTTATGTTTTAAAATCCTATTTCGCTTGCGATTTTTTTTTCCTTTTACAATTGTCTAAATGAAGAAATTTTATAGAATACATACGTAAATTGGACAAAGAAAAATCTCATCATTTCGACATCTCTAAAAGAACATTTATAGGATTTTTGTAACAGTAAACAGGGTTAGGTTAGAGTTTCTAGAAGCCATGTAAATAGATATTAATTAGAATTGAAAAATATTTCTACTAAAAAGCACCTTGCATAAAAATCGTAAAAATTGTGCAAACATACTACTTTTCGGTATTAATTAAAAATCTAAAGTAATTAACATTTTATATTATTTTCACCAATTATAAATCTTTAAAGTGTTCACATAAAAAAAATTAAATTTTAATATTAAGTCTTGGTATGTGAAATTTCGAAAAATATTTAAACAATTTAAAAATACATTTTTAGCTAAAGTTGAAAAAAATTAGAGGTTTTATGGTCTTCAGATTGTTCAGTTAGCTAAAAATAACACACTCTCAAAAAACCTTATTGAAATCTTACTTAAATAGCACTTTTCGGATTTTAACAATTTCGAAAAAACTCCATTTTCTAAATAAGTAAAAATCACTCGGTATATATAATAGGGGCTACGTAGGTTTTTAGACAAGCACAAATTATTGACGTAAAACGTTTTTTCGAAAAATCAAAATTAACATTTTTTCCCATATTATGCCGACTTTTTGGCGGACATTGTATATTAAAGTTGTTAAACGATTTCCGGGACAATTAGCGTCCCGCAAGGAGTTCTTGCGGGACGGGTATAAAATACCCTTGAATCCGGGACGTCCCGGAAAATTCGGGACAGTTGGTAACCCTAGGTACGACACCAATTGTTTTTTAATGCTATAATAGCTGAAGGCATATATATACTTTCCGCAATATTTAATTTTGGTGCTAGTTTATAGCCATCTTTTCCTATAGCAGGTAATACAACACATTTTTCTGTTCGAGGGTGTATTACAACAACTTTTAACGTTTCTTCCGCAGGTTTAATTTGTGAAAAGTTACACTGGTTTCGTTTCTGCTATTCCCGTTTTAATTTAGACTGATTGTAATAAAATGGTGTTGTAGTTTTATCAGTTCGGATGTGCATCCATCGATAATCTATGTTTGCTGGTAGGCCAGCTAATAAATCCGTACCTATTAACCTTATATGTATATTATGTGTGAAAATTTGGTTAAATAACATAAATGTGTTCCATTTCCGAGAATACATTTTGAAAAAGGACATTTACAACTTGATTGAGGTAGGTACTTCCGTGGGGTGTAGTAATTTTAAAGGGGTGTTCGCTTCTGGGAAATGTTCATTTACAAGTAGCGGCAAAAAAGTATGGTACGTGAACTTCCTGTGTCGATTAATTGTTTGCCATTAGTTTGTGGCATAATTATATATGATAGGTTAGATTTGGGATTAATTGAACAGCATTCAACAGATGCTCTTAAATTTACGGATTCGTCGGGGTCTTCTTCGTCTGTGTCCACTTCTGGTAGTTGGAAAAAATCCTTGATTGGATCCAAATTTTCTTGCCATGATTCGTAGTAATTATTGTCTATTTCGTCGTTAATTGGACTGTTGTATATAACTAGTTACTTACTCTGGAGTGAACGCATCGGAGGTTGGTTTGAGTAACCGAATAGGGGTGAAATTGTGTTTAACTTGAGGCTGTCTAGAATTGCCAAAATAATTTTGTTGATTATAGTTTGCTTTATGATAGGTTTGTAAATGAGGAGGTTTGTGATAGTTTTGCAAAGAAGGCATTTCTTGAATGGAAAATTTTGATTGCGCAAAATGATTTGGAGAGTTATTTTTGTTCAGATCTTGAAAATAGCGTATATCTAATTCTTCTTTTACATAGGCATAAGCCTCTTCTAATGATTTGGTTGAGCGGCCTCTAGTAAAATTACCAAGGGGTTCTAACAAACCTCGTGAAAACTTTTAGTGCCAAATTTCTGGATGCTAATAATTTGTAATCTTTGACTGTTTGAGTTTCAATTCCTAAAGATATTTTTGAATTTAGTATTGCCAAAGTGATGGAACTCTGTTAAAAAATTCGATAGGTGAGATATTATGTTTTAGTCTGGTCATGTCAATTTGAATGTTTAGCTCGGAGCGCTCATCTCCGAAATTGTTTATTAGAACTGATTTTAAGTCAGTCCAGGAATTATAGGTAAAATCCGTGATTACTTCTAAAGCTGCACCTTTAAGGCGATTACAAGTAACGGACAATAGTAATTTATTATACAAGACGATAAAGTTAAATTTTATCCACGAGTGAATCGTTTAACGTCGAGACGAAGTCGAGACGTTAATGATTGAAGAGTGGATAGAAATAACTTTATCGTCGTGTATAATACGATTTTGTTTTCTATAGCAAGAACTTGAACAATTTCAAAAGAAAATAAGGGCAGTCAATCACATTTCAAACTGTCAGTAGCTAGATTGGGTTGCTACGATAATACGAAACTGTCATATTTAATTTAAACAAAAGTTAGAAAATTAAAATTACTTTATCTATCCTTTATGTTAAAGTGCTACTTTATCTACCCCTGCTGTTAAAGTAAAACTTGACCTTTTGTTTTAAGTTGATAAAAGCACACTTTAACATGTGCTATAGAAAAAAGTTAATTTATTTATATAAGCATTAGCAATTTGCGTTTGCCAAAATTGAGTAAAATATCTTCAATTGCGCGAATGTATGCGTTTAATTCCACAGAATTGCCATAGAATGTAGGAATTTCGTTCAAAATGTTCATATGGAACCCTGAAGGGTATACATTCAGGGGTTGAGGTTGAGGAGGTGCTAAGGTCACCTGATTTTTTTTGTCATTTTGCACTGTTGGGCGAGGGGATCTTAAAGTAATTTGACTTTTAATTATTGGTTGTTCAAAAATGTCTAATTGTTCTTGTTCACTATCGGATGACGTATCCGTATTGATTAACTTCGATTTTAAATGTTATTATTTACTAAGGAAATGGAAAACCCTGAGCATAAAACGTGTGTAAGTTCAGCAGAAATTAAGTGTACCTAAATTGCACACTGAATTAACTCACTTACCGCGTTTTACCTGAGCTAAAAATAACTTACATAATATAGTTTTATGTTAGTATAAAATTATTTTGATATTTAAATCACCTATAAGACTTGCTTAAATTACTTCACATAAAATTAACCTACAATTTCATTTCTTAGTGATCCCGATGATCCGGTGTTCCCGATGAACTGATGTTCGCTGTGAACTGCTATTCGGCTGGAACCAGCGGTGCTTTGACTTGGAACGGTCTTTGTTCCACTTGCTCGGCGTTGCTACTTCTCAGCTGTGGGTATTCGGGGTTTAATTATTGAAACATGTTGATTCCACTGGGTAGTAGGCTTCGACTTGGCAATAAAGAGTTGGACCCAAAGAGCAACATTTTAATTTTGATTTTTGAAAATCTTAATTAAGCCCTTTTGCCAAATATCTGCACAACTACGACAGTCATGTTTATTTTATATCGACGCTTGTTTTTAAAAAGAACTTTATTAGTGAAATCAAAAACTTTACATCGATGGAGTTAGCTATGCAAATACAAGTTAGTCGAACGACATCTGACTACGAACTAACTATTAAAGCTTAACTATAAAATTATGAGATACGTTTTGGATTTCCGCGTGAGCAAAATAGTTAGCCATGTCAGGATGTTTCCTTGAAGACACTAGTAATTTGCTTAAATAATTGAGTCACATGTCATAGACTACGCGAGTAATTTTAAATTTACTGTCAATTGATATTTTTAATAATAAGAAATAATATTATTTTCGCAGTATTAATATCCTCAGTCGTCTGAAAAATAATATGTATAGTTCAAGGTTGTGCAAGAATACATTTTCAGCTCTTAACATACCATATACTATTTTAAAGCACAATTTCAAAAATATCTGAACATAGCAACATTGGATTTATGATTATCAAATTTTATTCGAATGACGTTACATCC
The DNA here is from genome assembly GCA_940337035.1 of Agriotes lineatus. NCBI lineage: Eukaryota > Metazoa > Arthropoda > Insecta > Coleoptera > Elateridae > Agriotes > Agriotes lineatus. The sequence goes on along the minus strand of OW679196.1, from coordinate 133,017,684 downwards.
ACAGTGGTAACTACATGCAGAACATTCACTGCTATTTTATGTACTTGCTTTCTAGTAATGCTCTTGGTCAAGTAATAAGCAACTGGAATTGTATATTGTGTACAAAGTCCATGGATTACAAAGCACAACTTTTTATTGGCCAAGTGTATATTTGTGCCTTTGTAACTGTATTTTCCAAGGTTTTCGAGTTTCCTCCCCCTCCCCACTTTTTAATAATATTAATATGAAGCAAAATGTTTATCAAAGCTTAGACTACTTACTTACACAAAACTTATTTGATTTTCTACTCAGGAACAAACAAAATCGCTATCTACTTCCTGAGACTGAAACATAAATTATTGTACATTATATGCCGAAAAATTTACATCACATCTTATCAAACCGCGTCAGTCAAAACAGGTTTTTGGAGGGAAAGAAATATCATTTCTGGCAACAATAGTACACCTTTCAAGATTTTTACATGAAACATTTAATGAAGATAAGGGATCTAAGGTATATACTTTTCTGGTAAATTTTATTTCTAATTCTTCATCTTATTAACAGAGACAACCTGGCCAATATAATATATTTTAATGGTTTTCCTGCTAGGGATACCAATACCTAATCATCCTCCACTATATCTGATTAAGACGTACTGACTTCCGCCATGCATCTCTTTTTCTATGTCATTGTCAGCAAATATTTTCTCTATATCTTCTCCTCCTTCTTTCTAAATATTTTGATTCACTTCTTCACGAAAGGCTTTGTCAGGTTTTTGTTTATTTCTTGACACAGTTGACTTAACTTCATCGTCCTTATCTCTTATGCGACGCATGACGTAATCGGCTGTTATAAAACTTCTGTTCCGCAAGCAATTTTTCTCCCCTTTATTTTTTAGAATGCATTGGTGTGTTTCACCGTAGACAATAGCAATTCTTAGAAAGAGCAATTTCTTTCTGCCGCCTCTTGACAAACACTTGCAGGACCTGATTGTACATTATCTGTTGGAAAATGGGACTCACTATTGCTTCGTTGATGTTCTTCCCATCTATTGTATGATAATGGATCATACTGCTCTTTGCAATTCTAAGGAAAAATGCCCGCTTTTTTGAAACCGTTGGCAATTACTTCAGGATTAGTTCCTAATCATATTTTACTTACTAACGAGCTAAACATTTTCTTTAGAATTTTCCTTCCTTCATTGTGCCATTGCCATTCAAGCAATGTTTGCTCCCATTTCACTTTAAAGACTTGAAAACGCTCAACACAAGTAGCTGCAAAATATTGGATGAGTAGGGGGGGGGGGGGATTTAAGAAGTATTACCCCATTTTCCCTTGCGCACTCATAATTAACGTGAAATTCGGGGCCGCCATATACCAGCAACATTGGATGCTCAGCCCCAAATACTTCTAAGCAAACTGCTTTGAAAATATCGTAGAAAAATATTCGATTCCATCCATCAATTACTTGTTGTGGCATATGTGGTTCCAGGACACGTTTTTTCTGGTCGGACAACGCACTCATCCCACATGTTCTTGGTTTTAAAAACTATCAATGGCGGAGGCTTAAACCCATCAGCACTAACTGCCATTAAAACAGTTGTATTTTCTCTTCCGCTTTCTGCAGCCGTTCGCGACAATGGAGCTCCTCGTTTACCTACTATTTTGGTTTAAGATATGATCCAGATTAAAAATTGGTTTCGTCCAGATTTCATATTTGACGGGGTTTATTGTGTAAAATGAGATCATCTAACTGTTTTTGTAAAATCTCAAAATAGTTGTTAATTACGAATGGATCTAAACACTTCTTCCTGGCGTACTCCACTGATTGGGGTTTTTTAATATATAAATTGTTAGGTTCAGAAGAACCAAAATTCTGGTCTTCGCCTGGCCGTTTTTTGTTAAATAGCGTTGTAAGATTATTTCTAGTAACATACTGCTCGACGATATTGAAAACGTCGCCGTGTAAATTCCCAACCCCATTTTTCCATTATAATCAAACATTAGGCAAGAGTACCTTCTTCGCGAGAAATGTCTGTGCTTCTTTCCATCGTTGAGCCTTTCTTGGCCCTACATCCTTTTCGGTGATAACTAAGAGTCATTTGTGGAAGTTGGTATTTCTTGTGAGCACCATATTGAGTTATCACCCCCTTCGTATTTCATCTGAAGCCCTGTTCAGTGTTCCCGCAGTATGTACTTTCCCTTCCACTTCTTGTGAAAATAAAGCAAAACGTTCATATTTTCAAATCTACGTACTGCAGGCAAGTGTGTAGTCTACTACACTCTTGCCTACGATATTTACTATGCACTTGTATATGATTTTCAACGAAGCAAGTGTTTAGTAAACAAAATTCCCAGGATTGATGTTACAAGAGGTGAGATGGTCTAAAAATTTTTGAATTTCATTTTAAGGTTCTGGGATTCCCCTGCTTGGTTTGAAAAAAAATTTAAGAATATTTTCAGTTTTTGAAAAACAAGTAGGCCTTGACAGTAAAGCGAAAACTATTTTATTTTCAAGTAAACTACCCTTTCTGTTCATGATACGGCAAAATTTTATTAAGAAAAATTGTTCAGAATGAGAAATTATGGCCCTATGCAAAATATCAGAAAGATTTGTCGACTTATAAAAAACCGTTATTTTTTAGATAATTGTATGTTATTTTCAGGTAAACTACCCTTTTTGTTCACGATACGGTAAAGTTATATGAATAAAAGTTGTTTAGAATGAGAAATTATGACCCTATACAAAATTTCAGAAAGATCTGTCGACTTAGATTAAAACGTTATTTCTTAGATTAAACAAATTGCATTTATTAAAAATTACGGTTAAATCTAAGTCTTCCTGTTTTCTGTTTTTTAAGCTTCTTCCTCCAGTGCAGTTTTTACAGGTGTGTCAGTTAAAATTTCGGATTTCCGACGATTAACTGTCTTCTTTCGAGGAGGCGCTTTCGGGAAAGGTTTCAGCTGTTGTGGTGTAACTCGAGTTGCGCTAGTTGGAGGCTGAGGTGATGGTGTTGAATGCCGAATTGCTAATGGATGCTCACGTTGGTCAGTGTTAACCGTATTTGGGAGGTTATTATCTGTATCTTCTCTGTTTGTAACTTTGGCCGGCACAAAATCGTCATCTGAAAAAAATTCCCTATTATAAGGCCAAATTCCTGCAACTAAAAATCCTTTTTGGATATTGCTCGGTGTGGCAGCAAGTGGCAGATCTTCCTTCATTACTATTGGAATGTCATAAATAGACATAGGCACGCCTGGGTGTGATTTGAACCATCCGTCGGCATGAAGGTTGAAATATCTTTTTAATGGTCCGTAAACTGTCCTGTCCAAAGGTTGAAGCCGGTGAGAGGTGTGGGGGGGAAAGCTCAACAGTACTATTCCATGATCTTTACAATAATTTAGCACTGGAATTGATAGGTTCGATACGTGGTTGTCTAATATAAGTAGGACGGGACTGTCCTTTGTGCACCGAGTAAATTGGGCAAAGTGTTGAATAAATAGCAACAATTTTTCAGCCGTCATCCACCCAGAAGGATGGGCTGCTCCGATACAACCAGGAGTTGCATTTGCAGTCATAAATGGCTTAAATTTTTTGCGTAGAAAAATTAGCATAGGTGGCATACTATTACCAGTCGCGTTTACTGCAAGAGCCATAGTTACTAAAATCCCTCTTTCTCCTGACGTCATTGCTCCAACTTGCTTTGCTCCTCTTCTCGCGATAATTTTGTATGGTTTTTGCACTGTGGTCAGCCCAGTTTCATCTACGTTATACACATCATTCGGTTGAAATTTATATTTGTCGTAAAGGGTTCCCAGGTTGTCAAAGAACAAATTAACGTTAGCACGGTTAAATGATGTAGCCCTTGAAAGACTCGTTGACTCTGGAATACGTACAGATAAATTCTGATGCCGTTTCAGAAAGCCCATTAACCAATCTTTGGATGCCATTTCATTATTTTTCCACGAGTCATGGATTTTATTGTTATTCGCAACCGCTAAATCATAAGCAAGTCTTCGTAAGTCCTTTGTAGTTAGCCCATAATATATTTTTGAACACTCCTCGACATATTTGGATAATTTCTGCTCTTGCTGTGCAGTAAAAATTTTCGAAGGTTTAGCGTAGCCGACAGATAATTTAGCCCCATCCGATGAAGGGTCATAAAGTTAATTCCGTAACGAGCAGCAGCATCTCTTAAAGATATTTTCTCCTGGGATATTGCATTAAAAGCTTGCTCAAAAACTGCAATTGGCGTGTGTCCCCTAGTGGTTTGCCTTTTAAAGGTTCTCACCATATTTAAAATCTGTAATAATACGACAAACAATTAAATTTCTACGGGCAGTATGACTACATTAAAGCATGGGGCAGGTTGTTAGTTGTAACAACGTGCCCCGCAATAACTGTAAGAACCTGCCCCCACGTGCAAGGTATAGCTTAGGTTTTATTTTTATAAACATAGTCACAGCTAGATCAAAAATAATCAGCTACAATGCAAGTTAGAAGTATGCCTTTAAAAACCAATATCCTTTATCTAATAGACGTGTCTGTATGGGACGCTGTTTTGTCCGGGACGCTGTTTCAGCAGCCAAACCGTAAGAGATAGAGAAAAAAGTTATGGAAGTTATATGTTTGGAATGGTCATGTCAGGTCAGGAACCGAATTTCAGTCACGTGACACTTCCGGTTTTCGAGAAATCACAAAAAGACCGTTTTTCAAATAGAACGCGTATTAAATAAAAACTGGTTCGGCCGCCAAACCTAGCTGCGACCCTCTGCGCCTTAAATCCTCGATCGGTTAGGCAACCACTTTGACACCTTCCAGGTCTGGGTGGTTGCCTAACCGATCGAGGTTTGAAGGCGCGTTAAATGAGACATTTGTCTCACTGGACTGCTAGTTACGATTTAATTAAATTACTTACCGTTTTGCCGATGTTTTCAAATTAATTCAGTACTCAAGAAATTACTTTGCACGTCACAGATCACACTTCTCTCAATAATTTGGTTTATGCGCTTGCTAGCAATATCAACGTTCATTGATAGATGGCGCATGCTTGTCCATTTCTCGTGGTAAAATAGCAAATCTCGAATGAAATACATAGAAATGTTATAATGCAATGTAACAACGTGCCCCCTGTAACAACGTGCCCCACTCTCCCCTACATGTACCCCAATCTTATCTAGTAATTCGCTACAATCAATTTGAAAAGGTAATATTTTACAACCAAATATTATATCAGTGCGTTTTCTTCTACATTCGAGTGATTCCATGCCTAGCATGTCTAATCTGTCAGTGTAAGATGATAATTTATTTTCAGTTTAAATAACAAGTAGTTAACGAATTTCCGCTGGACCCTTTCAAGTCGATCGATATTGCATTGGTAATATGGGGACCACACTACACTACAATATTCCAGGTTATTGCTAACTAAGAAGTTGAATAGTACAATTAAACTATAAACGTCAGGTATATCGGAAGTTTGTCGCTTGATAAAGCCGCTCATCATGAATGCGTTCTTAATTATATTGTTAAATGACTAGTAAAAGACAAGTCCTTATTCAAAATGACTCCCAGGTCTGTGAGCTCTGAGACTCGATGGAGAGGTTGACGATGTAAAATGTAGTTATAAGTTATGTTCGCCTTTTTTTAGTGAATGTTATTATTTTACATTTGTCGATGTTAAGCTGCATTAAATTATTGGTGCACCATACGTCTAGACAAGTTAAATCATGCTGAATTTTCAAACAATCACTTTGATCTCGAATTTGCATGAACAATTTCAAATCTTCAGCAAAAAATAAGGATCTAGTATAAGAAAAACATTTTGATATGTCATCAATAAACAAACGGAACAAAACTGGTCCCAAATGGGATCCCTGCGGTACTCCTGATAATACTGGGAAAGGATCAGAGAAGAAAGAATTGACTTTAACAATTTGCGTTCTTTGACTTAAATAGCTACGCAACCATGACCATAGCGTACCGCCAATACCATATAGTTTCAGTTTTTCAAGAAGTATTCGGTGATCGACTCTATCGAACGCCTTGCTAAAATCTGTGTCTATAGAATCCACTTGATGACCCTCACCGAAGGAAGAAATTATGAAGCTAATATAATCAACAAGATTTGTACATGTAGATCTCCCACGGAGAAAACCATGTTGATGAGGATTTATTACGTTTTTCATAGATACACTCAACACATCTGATACAAGTGACTCGAATATTTTTGCGATACTAGATAACCCAGATATAGGACGATAATTACAAACATTGTTTCGATCGCCAGATTTAAAAACTGGAGTTATATAAGTTTTTTTCCAGCAATCAGGAAATGTTCCTGATGATAAGCACATATTATAAATGATAGATAAGGGTAATGCTAACGTGGGACTGCAATATTTCAGAAATAAGGGCTGAATTTTGTCGGGTCCCGGACCATTTTCTGCATCAAGAGATGATAATTTATGGAAAACAATGTCTGTAGAAAAAAGAAGATCATTTAGATTTACATTATAGTTTGAATATAGATCATTGTTTACTATAGAGCGTCTCAGGGTGACAAGACAGCGTGAAGAGGATAGGGAATGCTTTCCTTATGGGAATTTCGCTCCGAAGTTGCCAGTTCTATACAACGGGCGATGTACGTAATTGTTTTGTTCATAAACTTGTTTGAATGCTACTGACAAAACGTACCAGGTAATAAGGGATTATAGTTAAACTGTCTCTATTACAATAGTCGAATTTGTTTTGTCTGTGATCGGTGCGTTTTTTCTACAGAACACTTTTGTGGAGACATATGGCATCGCTGTTTGCCATAAGGCCCTGTACTGTCTAGTCACCCTGAGACGCAGTATAGGAAGCTTTCGTTACTATTATCTACATAAACAGATTTAAAGTAACATGCAAAGAAGTTTGCGATTTCCACACCATCAGAAGACGTTTTATCATTGTAATGCGTCATATTAGGAATTCCAGGTGATTGCTTCTTGCTATTAACGTAAGACCAGAATGATTTAATGTTTCCGCTATTTAGACCAGATTGTATACGTGAAATGAATTTAGCATAATCATTATTAATGGAGAATTTCGAACTGGATCGAAGCTGCTTGTAGGTATCTCGATTTGTAGAATTTTCACAACGTTTAAAATTATTATAGGCCTTATTTTTGCTTTTTAATAATTTTTTCGTTTTCGAAGAAAACCAGGCAGCATATTTGCCATTTGTACATAGATATTTAGGAACATATAGTTCAATACCATTGTTTATTATAGCGTAAAAGGAGTCATTACACATTCTTCTATAATTACTACAAAACACCTGGAAGTCTGGAAGGTACTAGAACTACAACAAGAGGAAAATCAGAAAAATAGAATCATTTTTTAAAGAGATTTAACTGAAGTTATTCGTGCATCAAACAAAAAAAATTCTTTACTTTAGACACTCTGCCGGAAACAGCAAAGAATTTATTAGAGTTTACGTTTACCACCCTACCACTGTCAATTCAATCCAATTGAAATGGCATGGCACGTAACAAAGGACTATTATAACAAGCATATAAACCCCTCAATCTTCTTCCCAAAAGCATACTAATAGTTTATGGGTTACGTCTTTGTCGCAATGTACTAACCAAATGTGGAAAAAATTTTGTAGTCACTGCGAAAATCTCATAAAGGAAGAATGGGTGCGTGAAAATTCCCCATCTCTTTTGAAAATATGCCGCCTTTTATTATTTCGTTAGAAGATGATTCAGATTCTGATGACGAAGAGGAGTTACATTCTGATGATTGTGAAATAATGGAGGAGGTTCAAATTTAGATGGCTGATGACTCCTTTTCCTTCTTTTTCTGCTGTTCGAGACTGAAGACACTTCCACTGGATGTATTTTATGCTTTAACTATTTCAAATAAAAGCACTCTTGTTCTATAAATTTCTTGTTTAATGTATGTATGTATGTATAATCTGTAACCCCATTTACCTTGCGGTGTAGAGGCTGGTGCTTTATGCGCTGGCATCTGGCGGTACAATGCTCAACTTGCCCCGGATTCGGGATACAGAGTTGGAGCGCGCCTTTGGTGCTTGCGCAGCAACCATTGCGTGAGTTGTATGTCTTACTGTTACCATTTCACAATAATGTAGCACATTATGGCAACATCGGGCATTCTGGGCCTTCAAAATTCCTAACCTAACTTTTACGCAGTTTTTCCACTTCATATACAGAGTGATATCTGTCAGATTGTCATGGCCAAGCATCTTTTTTTTTAAGATGGAATAGATAATACACAAACTTTGATATGTACTTTGGTTGTTTGTCAAAATAATTAAAGCACCTCTATAATATGAGCATGCTTGTCAGCCATTTTGAATCACATCACAAAAGCGGCAAATTCAAAAAACTAGTTACTTTTCAGAAAATGAAAATAGGTTAATGTGTATACAGGGTGTCCAAAAAATGGCGCTCTACAGTGCGTTACTTGGGGATGCCTAATGAACCATGGAAAAGTATGAAAAAAATTCCCTGGGCCGTATTTTTCGAAATATTTCTGGTCAAAGGTGGGTAATGAAATTTATTTAAATAACTAGTGTATAATTATAGTGTCAAATTTATCTGGGACTTATTAAAATATCTGTTTTTTTTAATATTCTTGGGATTTAACTAAATTGTTTTCAATATTTAAGTATTTTAAAAAACTGATTTCCTGTTGAGTTTGTCAATTACTAAATATGGCAAGCAGGCTTTGTACAATAATAATATACGAAATCAAGCTTGGCATTGAAATATTTGTTGTATGAATAATATGTTGGTGGCACTGTAAGTTCATGTCAAATTCGATGTTAGCAGGTTAGGTTTTGCGACAGTTTGTGTCAAAACTGACGCAAAACCTAACCTACTAACCTCGAATTTGACATAGACTTACATTGTCACCAACATATTAACAACTTACTATGGATACATTTTTGATTGAGAAATTGTTGCAGTATCAATGTTGCCAGATTTATTTTTATTAATTTCGAAATATTTCGAAAAATACGGCCCAGGGATTTTTTTTCATATTTTTCCAGGGTTCAAAAGGCATCCCTCAGTAACGCACCGTAGAGTTAATCCGCCATTTTTTGGACACCCTGTGCATTTGATGCAAAGCATAAAAGGCAAAAAAACACAGGAAAACGAAGACAGCTGGCAACTCAAACACGAGGTTAGAAGCTAGAACAGCGACAATAGATAATATAATAACCCACAGCGACTGAAATGTTTGAAATTGTAGGGTTATGTTTTGGTTGCATCATGTCCACCAACATGTAAACGCGAAAGTACTGTGATGCAGAATTTTATGCAACTTGTGCGACATGCGTCTGCTTGTATTATAAAGGGCTCTAAAAATAATGCATACGTCATCGAAGCAACTCTATAGCGTGCAACTTCATCTAAATTAAATCTAATTACACGATATAATATGCAAAACTACTCATTATTTGACATATGTCATCTCTTTCGGTAGAGAATTTAAATAATTCTCGAGTTACAAGTTGTATTAATTGTTCTAAGTCTTTCAAGAATGTTAAAGGTTTGTCAATTCATATTGCGAAAGTCCAAAACGCCGCTCTGGCCTTCAGAAGTTCGCAGTCTACATCTTCTGGTGTCAAGAGAGTTGAACCATCTTTAGGAAAATATTTTCGTCCAAATTATAAGTTCGAATCGGACTCTAGTAGTTATACTGATAATTTCGAGGCTGGTTCAAAGAAATTAATTGAAAATTTGAAGACGGATGTTGCTAATTTTACCAATCCTTCAGTTCAATGTCACTTCTGTCCTGATAAATCTTTTAAAAGCATAAATGGTTAAAAATTCACAATTCTCGGTGTCACAAGGAAGATGCTTGTTTTACAATTATGAATGTGAACCAGATTGAAAATTTTGCAGAAAAACTGTGTTTGCTAAAGTCAAATGTTTGCATTCTTAGAAGAATTCCACGTGGTACAAGGATATCGGTTGCAAGCAAACTTACTAAAGTGACCAATAGTTGTGTTTCGCTTCATTCTAAATCGGATTGGCAAGATTTACTTCTCTTTGTATACCGTGTACTTCATGTTTCATTCACAAGTGACGAGAAAGAAAAATCCCTGACATCCAAAGCCAAAGATAACTGTGAATCTACCAGTGACCCTCTTCCTTCCCTTGGGAAAAAATGTAACCTATCTCGTTTCAAAATTGCTGAACACAAAGTTGGAGATGGTCATATTAAGAGTGTTGTTCGATTATTATCGTCCGAGGATGCCTTTGCAGGTGATAATATTAATGCATTTGAAATAGTGAAATTGAAACATCCTGTTCCTTCAAGATCAATAAATTTTCCCTCATTAGATGAAAACCAATACTTTCTCAATGTCTCCGATGACCAGGTTTTTAAAGCAATATTATCATTTTCAAACGGCTCGGCTGCTGGTCTTGACGATCTCTTAAAGATTTGATTAACAAGTGTACTGGCGAAGCTGGGCAACATATTTTACATGCGATATCTCACCTTTGCAACTTAGTATTATCAGGGAAAGTTAATCGTGATATCTCACCTTTCCTCTATGGTGCCTCCCTTTGAGCGCTCTCAAAAAAATATGATGGTATACGACCAATTGCAATCGGTACAACGTTTAGACGTATTATATCGAAATTAGGAAGTTATCACATTAAACAAAAGTTATCTTTTTTCTTTCATCCTATACAGTTGGGTTTTGAAATTAAGGATTGTTGTGAAGCAGCAGTTCACTCCATCAGATCATTTATTAAAAATTATTCTAATGCTGAAGTCATTTTGAAATTAGACGTTAAAAACTCTCTTCTTTCTTCAGTTAAAGAAATTATTCCAGATCTGCATCCATACCTCTGGCAGTGTTATGCTTTCAAGTCTAACTTAAGCCATTGATTCTCCCATTGGTTGTCAACAAGGTGACCCCTCAGGTCCAGCCATCTTTAGCCTTTCCATTCACAACAGTATAAAAATTGTAATTTATGATCTTAATGTATGGTATTTAGATGGTGACACATGAAGAGGTAAGGCAGTTGATGTCTTACAGGATTTAGAAGAGATAATTGTTGAATTTAAAAAAATAGGTTTGGTTCTTAATTTCAGTAAATGTGAATTATATTTTCTAAGTTCTGTCCCGAAAGATGTTCAATCCAGTATTTTAGAAAAAATTTAATCTTTAACTGGAGGTATTCTTGTTCGTTCAGATGAAGATTTCGTCTTATTAGGCTCTTCTTTATTAGAATCAGCTTTACCCCAAATATTGGAAGAATTTTCTGTGTTATCTACAAATTCATGTCAAGTTAATTCCCATATTGGGTTATTTTTGCTTCGTAATTGTTTTTGGATGCCTCGTTTCAATTTTCCTCTCAGATGCTGTCCATTATGGAAATGTGAAAGTATTTGCCAAAATTTTGACAATAAAATTTATTCAACATTAGAATCTATTTTAAATATTAAATTTACTTAAAGGTCATGGAACCAAGCTAAATTACCTGTTCGGTTTGGTGGTTTGGGTATTCGCTCTCTTATAGATGTTTCTACATCCGTGTATGTATCTTCGCTTTACGCTAATTCTAATCTCATTAAATCAATTATTTTTCCAAATTTACAGAATTTTGAAACAATCTCTTTCGTTGAAGTTTTTTAAAATTGGTGTGTTAAATCTAATAATACGACAATTCCTCAATCTCCATCTACACAAAAAAACTGGGATTTACCAGTAACTTTGACCCAATATGCAAAATTAATCTCAGATTCTACTGAACGTCAAAAAGCAATCCTACTTGCCGTTTCAGAACCCGAAACGGGTTGATTACACGACCTACTCAATTTGAAGAGGCACTTCCTCTTTTTAAATTGAGGTGGTCATCAAGTATGATATAAGCAATATCAGTTTTGACAAACAATTTATTCACGTTAACATATTTTTATTTACATTAGTTATTGTTTTTAACTCAAAATTTAAAACATATTTAAAAACATTGAAGCAAGGCGAATTCATTAGGACCACGGTTCTGAATCACTTCTTTTCTCATTTCTTCAACCAAAAATCGGGGGTGCTGCTCATCTAATTGCAAATAAGGCTTAATCGAATGAGCGCTACTGTGACCCGCGATTTTTATAAGCAGCTGGTCCCTCACACCTGCCTTCGCTAATTGGGAAACAGCAGTTGATCTCGTAGAATGGTTCAAAATTTTCATTTTATTTTATTTTATCTTGTACTCAGCCAACAGCCATTAGGCCAATTCTAGGCGTCGATGTACATTTTATTGGGACTTCCAACCCCACTAACGACTGTCATGATGTTATTACGACATCCGGAACCAACTATTTCCGTGGCAGCCGTACCACGAGGCGCCGCTGGAAGCAGCCGTGAAACTGCCATCCAAGTTCTGACCAGAAAGAGCGTTTCTTAATTCTACTGATCGTACGTGGACGATTATTCAAGCTACACCACCCGGGACCCTAAGCCACAATTTTGTCATGCCTGTATAAGCCATTTTGCAAGTTTATTTTCTCCAGCAGGAAAATTTTTGTACCATGCTGCAGTACTTCCATCAGTCCAGGAATGATTAACAGACAGAAAAGATCTAGTAGTTTTAATATTTGGCATTTGTTTGGCTATTAACTTTCTGTACAATCTAAAGCAATGAACTTTATAATGAAACATCCGGATTCTTACTATTCGCAATTAACTATTTACTCTCCGCTAATTTACTGCAGCCACTTTGCGTAGTCTTGGAGAATACTGGGTTATATTATATCCTATTTGTAACGCCGCTTCCATTATCAGTTTCTTCTTTGAAATAAAAGATGTGTTAACGTACAGCTTCGCCTCCAAATCTCTTTGATGAACTCATATTCTTAATAAGAACACAACAAATTTTGCACACACGTGTTTACTAACGTTTTCTTATTTGTTTATAAACAATTTTACATAGCGACGCTATGCCAACGATATACTTTACAACTCGATTTAAATTAAATACCTATAATTCACGAGCTCCTCGATCGCGCTGTTAAATTAACTAAACCTAGTCGAGGAGAACGTGATATAATTTATTAATTACTAAGAAATGTCTATTTTGTTCGTTGAATAGTCTTTCAAATACCGCTTGTAATCGACGAGTTGCATAAATTTTTGTCAAAGTGTTTATTGCTTCATTTTGGTCTCGTGCTTAAGCAATAAACACTCATATATAGTATGATTAAAAATTATTTTTATCTAGTATGGCCATGGAATACTACTAATTTATGAGTGCAACTATAACTCATATAAAAATCAAATGTCAAGTTTGACATTTAAGTATAAATTTAGTTCCATTCATAAATTAGGAAGTATTCCATGGCTATACTAGATGAAAATAATTTTTGATCATACTTTACTTTGACAAAAATTTTCGGCAATTCGTCGACCGTTCACGGTATTGTATATGATTATTCAACACTATAATGAACGAACCAATGAAAATTGTTTAATTTGTCAGAAACAGCCAGTTAAAATTGACTGTCATTGAAAACACCTAATGTCACAGTGTATTCACGCAAGCCCGATTGGTTTCAATGATTTCAATTTAGTAAGTAATCGTGTTGGAAGCTCCACTATTGAATTAATAGTGGAAAACGTTAAAAATGTGTGCTGTCGAACACTATAAAAGTCATCTACCCATACTGTTGAATAATCTTTCCAAATACCACTCAAGGCAAAATTTTTTAAGAGATTTTTTTTTCGTCAACGTGCAAATTATTGCAAATTTCTCTCAACAAAAACTGCTCAAATTTGCGCTTGGGCTTGCACACCAAAGCGCAATGGACGTTTGTGATACCACCGCAAAAATAGTCGACATAACTTTGACTACTCATGGTATTACAAGTGATAATTTGTTAATTGCAAGGGAAATTTCATTCTTGGTCTATTCTGAAAATATCGTTTATTTTGAGGGTTTACTTTTTGTGGAAATTTGTTGCGAGAATATCTTATAAAAATAATAGGTTCCACTTCCAGCATCTGGATTATGTTAGCTACTATTACCTTCCCAATATCCAATTCGAAAGGTAGAATTTTATAGTATTGTAGAACCAGTTGTTTCTTGACAGGAGATGGAACTTGTTGGTTGCTATAAGATGTAACGGGGGTTGGCCAGGCCTAACCAACCCTTTACAGACAATCTTAGCCTTCGTGTATCGTTACAAATGAATACACTCTCATTGTTTAAAGTATATTGATTTAAATTAATAATACAGAAGTTTATATACAATTAAATGTGTGTCGTGTTTTTTAACCTACTATTACCATAACAAAAAAAAACGACCGTATGCACTTAGTATAGTGTAATCGTATACATTGTTCGCAATTCGACCTAGTATACTTCGAATAATGCAAACCATGTCGAAATGCTCGCTGTAGTAGTTTGTAATTTGACCTAGTGCGTCGATAAAACTGCCTAGTCTTTGTTTACAAACACTTATGTGGCACGCTTTAACTAGTTCTTGTAACCTAATTCCATGCACTTTTGCGTTTACACAATTTCAGTTAGTTTTACACTTTTTTGTTAAATCCATGGTCAAACAAAAGTTTGAACAACTACAATTAAATTAATATTTGCCGAATCCTATTATAAAAATCAAATGTGCTTTCAGTTTCCTGTTCCAAATTTGCAAGTTCAATATTTAACGTGTACATATCACGTTTATCAGCGTTAAGTATTCAATAATGCAGTTTGTAAAGCTAACCAATTTCTATTTATGCAAGACGAGATATTAATTGCAGCTTCTCCTTTCATTTTAGCTAAGATGATAGACATAAAATATTCATTCCGCAGCGGATGTCGTAACATGTGATTCAAAATTAGATTCACCAAAGCAGGCCAGAAAAGAATCACGTATGTCGCTGCTTGAATTTGTGACATTTGAACTACATACTATTGCGACTAATCCTTGCAAATATTGATAAACAACAACTAACTAACCATTCAAAGCCAGTTTCATGTAAACTTTGTTTTTAATTTAAATTATGTAAATAACTAAAAACAACTGCTAGTAATTGGTAATAACTAGAGTCTCTGTTTATAATGTAATAACTATTTCGTTTCGCTTTAATGCTGCAAAAACAGTTCTAAAAAAATTTTCATCAAAGAAGATTCTGTATGTGGCCACCGGCCTTTTCATGGCATTGAAAACATTGTGTAGCAGGAGTATTATTTATTTCTTCAATATGATTCACTATCCTCTGTCGAAGATCATCCAAATCAGCGATATGGGTTTTTAAAAATTGAATTTTAAAGATTTTTCCACAACAAGAAATCGCAAGGGGTTAAATTGCATGATCTACGAGGATATATAAGGGGCGTATTTAAACTTATTATTCGGTTGTCAAAAAATTCCATAATAAAATCCAATAAAATCCGTGTAGTATGAATTCAAGCCCTATCATTCTGCTAATTCGTCATCCAATAATTGATTCGTAAATGGAGTCAAAATTTCTATGCGATATCTTTCAGCATTCAGTATTCCTACAAATACAAAATAATGTTTTTTTACTGATCTTGGTAACAAATCTGTATGGTTGAAAAACAGATATTAAATTGTTTATTCTTACCTTCAAAGAATGTAGGTTCTATTATGTGTATTTTGCCGATGGCTGCCCTAACTTCAATTTTGTGTGAATGTAAAGGAGTCTCAATAAAATAGTGGGGGTTGTCTGAACTCCACATCCTCCTATTCTGTGAATTGGTGTACCCAGAAAGGTGGACCCAACATTCATCAGTACAAAATAAACACCGCATCATGATTATCGATGTTGTTAAGAAGCGACTGACAGAATGGCTGTCTCTGGGGAAAATCATTTGGGACAATTTCATGAAAAGCTCGTAAACGATAGGGATAAAGTTGTAAATCTGTTTAAGGATACGCTAACAAGTACTGTAAGAAAGATCAACCTGTTGATGCAATTGTCGAATTGATGTTTGCGGTTGATCTTCGATCACTGGTCCCACAGCTTCAATGTTTGCTTCGTTCCGTACTCTTGTGCTGCCGGTACCTGCTTTACAAGCTACGCTTGTGACAAAGAGCCCTACTAAACCTGTCATAGTGAACCGCCAATTTGGAAATTCTTCAATAAAATCATCAAATGCGTCTCGCATGAAATAGACCCATTCACCATAGATTTTTTGGCCATTTCTAGCATGGACCGTTTTTGCCGTCTGTACAAACCATAACCTAAAATATACAAACTAAAAGTTTCGTCGATTTGATAACGTATTCACTGGATTTGTATCGAGTTTTGCAAATTTCACTGCTACAAATAACTACTACTTACTGTGTGCACGGTGGTATTGTGTTCACTGTAATAAAACTGTCTTCAATCCGAGTTTTCGGAACTGTTTTTTTAAGTTCGGTAGAAATTTTTTGAGTTTGTTTCAACAAATCTGCACAGACCTGTCGTGGACAATGTAATGCTAGCACAATTGGTAAAGATTCAGTATACGGTCCGGTCAATTGCGCATGCGCAAAAATGCGAAAATGTTAGCCGCCCCGGAACGAAGGCGTTCAAGGCAAGTTTTTATATAAATGGGCGAAAAGCAAACCAAATAAAGGAGTACTTACATTAATCCCGTTCACCCTGCGGATA
The DNA here is from genome assembly GCA_940337035.1 of Agriotes lineatus. Classification (NCBI taxonomy): domain Eukaryota; kingdom Metazoa; phylum Arthropoda; class Insecta; order Coleoptera; family Elateridae; genus Agriotes; species Agriotes lineatus. Next base: position 133,001,053 of record OW679196.1, on the reverse strand, counting down.
TACTGTTTTATCAATGGCTGCCGCCAACGTTGCGCTTGACCGCCGCCCACTTGCCCTGAATGCTGTTGATTTGGGCACCGGTCTCAAGTTCGGCCCTTGCAGGCGGTGATTGCCGGGGAAAATGTGAGTTTAGGCCGCGGCTCGCCGCTAACGTGCAGCGGGAAATGGCCCGGAAATTAAAACGTACGAAATTATTAATGTAGCCTCGGCGGGATGTCTTGCTTTCGCTACGGCTGCACATAGGCTGGATTTTCTGAGGTGAACATTAAGCCGCTCTCGTGCTACGTCGTATAGGTCGTTACTAGTAGCTTTAGAGCCGGCTAATTAGGTGTTTTGATTTGTGCGGTTTAGCAGCACGGATCTAAGGCGTCGGCTGAGTGAATGGGGCCTGGGGGAATTATTTATAGGTGTCTCGTTGATGAGCCTGCGGGTCTCCCGAGCAAGACGGTCTAGGTATATCTGGTCGGATCTCTAGCTGATGAGCCTGCGGCCTTTCCGAGCTAGAGGTTCTAAATACGGATTAACAAGTCGGATCTCTAGCTGATAAGCCTAGAGGACCCCGAGCAAGAGAGTCCAGGTACGGGTTATCTGGTGGGAACTCTAACTGATGAGCCTGCGGGCCCTCCGAGCGAGACGGTCTAGGTGGCAGGAATTCTACTCGAAGAGCCTACAGGTCCTCCTTAGCAGAACTGGATTGGGAACAAGGTACAGAAACAGTGCCTCCTCTATGCGGACGACATCGTACTAATAGCAAATAAACAGGAAAAAATGCAATCACTGACAAGGATATGGCAACAAGAAATCACGAAACTAAAAATGAGCATTAATACGAAGAAAACAAAACACATGATCATAAACAAGAACGAAGAGTGAGAAAATTTAAGTATACAGATAAACGGAGAAAATGTGGAAGAAGTTAACTGTTTCGAATACCTGGGCAATGTAATAACTATTAGCGGGAATGCAGATATGGATATAAACAACAAACTAAAAAAAAGCGACAAGAATATACTACAGTATTAACAGAACGATACTAGGAAAGAAAGAAATAGACAAGGATACAAAATTGAGAGTATATAACACCAGTACGCTACCAACTATTACATACGGCTGTGAATCTTGGACTTTGCAAAAGAAACATGAATCCCCCCTAAACGCTGGTGAAATGAAGTGCCTCAGAAAAATATCGGATGTCGCTAAATTCAACAGAATCAGAAGTGAGGACATCAGAAACACCCTGGAACAGGAACCAATAATGAAGAAAACAGAAAACAAACAGCTGAGCTGGTACGGCCACATCTTAAGAATGAACCAGAACAGACTAACCAAAAAAGTGATATTAGCAAAATCAAACTATAAGAAAAAGAGAGGTAGACCCAAGAAAACATGGATAGGAAGGATAAACGAAATAGGAACAAAGAGAGGAAAACCAGAAGAAGAGATGAGAAGACTGGCCAAATCCAGACAGGAATGGAAAAAATGGATGAGGATCTAAACCTGACGCCTGGAAGGGCATAAGGGCATAGTGAAAGAAGAAGAAGATTTGTGCGGTTTAGCAGCACGGATCTAAGGCGTCGGCCGAGTGAATGGGACCTGGGGGAATTATTTACAGGTGTCTCGCTGATGAGCCTGCGGGTCTCCCGAGCAAGACGGTCTAGGTATCGGTTATCTGGTCGGACCTCTAGCTGATGAGCCTGCGGGCCCCCCGAGCTAGAGGGTCTAGATACGGGTTAACAAATCGGATCTCTAGCTGATGAGCCTAGAGGACCCCGAGAAAGAGAGTCCAGGTACGGGTTTTCTGGTAGGATCCCTAGCTGATGAGCCTGCGGGCCCCCCGAGCTAGACCGTCTAGGTGGCAGGAATTCTACTCGAAGAGCTACAGGTCCTCCTAGCAGAATTGGATTGGGAACAAGGTACAGGAAAATTCTCTGAAAATTCTCGAAGAGCCTGGAAGGCCCTCTGAGCGGATACCGGTGAGGAAGAGGTTCGGGAAAATTCTGTCTTACAATGGCTTCAGTTTCTCTTTATATAGTCCGGGCCAGCGTACTCGGCGGAGGGGATTCTTGCTTCGGCTGCGCGGAGAACACCTGCGTCTGCCCGTGATGACGTCGCTTATCGTCTTCCGCGCCCCTATACCTAACGTGAAATATGCCATGGGGGAACGCGCAAATTAATTTTCAATTAATTAATCGCGTTCGCGCTGGGCGAAACGTTACAACCTGATCCGCCGAAAACGCAAACATTACGAGACGATACCCACAACATTTTTTACGTACGCTGATCGAACTATAAATCACTCCGCTCCCAGCGTATGCGCAATAGACCGGACCGTGTACTAAATTTGACCGGATATTACTTTATTACTTTCATCCTGATTCGACACGGACGATAAATAGGTACTTTGTTTGATCTATTGATTCAATTAATTATTCTTGCTAATAAAAAAACTAGCAATAATTCAAATGTGTCGAAGACGAATTTATTACGAAATCCAAAATCCGCATTTTTCTGTCACATTATACCGTCTGATCGAAAACTTTTATCCTCTCGAGGTCTGAAGCAGGGGTGCCCAAACTTTTCACGTCGCACCCCAAATTTTTGTTCAAAATATAAACTTGGGCCCCTTATTATGGCTGGCAAGGTTTTTATCAGGATATGGGTTTTAAACTCTGATAATTTTGAGAAATATTAGTATGTTAGAAAAAGTGGTATTATGTTCTTACAACTGAATAAAATAATTTCAGAAAAAATATAAAGATATAATCAAATATCGGTAAAAGTTTAGTATTAACGGTCCGGTAAATTGCGCATGCGCAAAAATGTAACAGTGAACAAAAATGTAACGTTGAAACATACTCTCTTCTCGTATTTTTTCTCTAAAAAAAATTCATATAACCTAAACCGCTAACCTGAACCGCCAAGAGCGCAACAAAATTGCTTTAAACATTACGAGACGATAGCGTCACCCACAACATTTTTACGTACGCTGATCGAACTATAAAATATACTCCACTCCCAGCAAATGCGCAATAGACCGGACCGTGTACTAAACTTGACCCGCACAGCTTAGTACTTATGAACTTGAATTTTTGTTGAAATCGCTGTGAAAAAATGATTTGATACGTTTTCAAATCGAGATGACAGTCATAAAGTGCCAGTTTCTAACTGAATTAATGCTAGGCATGCAGTGTATAGCTATCTTTTTCTAGGCCCTCTTTGATTAATCTAATTTTTAATCACACGTTCTTATAAAATATGGCAGCTAATTTTTGATATATTTCAATAAGAGTAGGCAGTAGTTCCGTTTTCCATGAAATTCTGGAATGATTCACAAATATTCCTGTTTTTAATGCAGATGTTTCTGTATTTTTTTTTAAGTATCTAAAGTCTTTGATTTTAAATAAGTACTCTTAAAAATTGCTGGTAATGAAACTTTGGAAGCGAGTCTGAATGAGAATCTGTATCTTCGTCGGAACTATCAGAATTAAATTGTTTGCCCTTTATATGACATAGGTACTTACAGCAAGATCAATATCCTGTTCATGCGTCCTCCTTGAATACAGAGCCTCCTTCGATGTGTCTAAGTCTGCTCGTTAAGCTACTCTTCCTTTCACTTAACTGGATGCGGAAAGGTGGAATTTCAGAACTCATAAAATCGCGCGTTCGGATTTTATATTTTTGGTCAATAAACCCCTTGAAACGAGTCAATACTATGTTCATTAACACCGTTTGACCATCCTACGGAATGCGCCACTTAAATTGGAATTGCGGTAAGGTCCTTTTTAAAAAAACAACTTTATTGGACAAAGTGTACGAATTATATAAAACACATGTAACTATTACGAGTCCTAACTGCAATTTTTTTCCGGGCCAACAAAAATAATATTACTACATAAATCGCGCATGGACTTTATTGCAAGCAGGGAGCATACACAGTCAAGACACAAGAATAAATATAATAACCAGAAGCATATCTTCTACACAACCGCTTTGATGTCGATGCCGACAACGGGTGACCTCGAACCATTGTATTCTATTCCAGCCTCTACCTACACTGACTGCACTGGCCGTTTCAGTTTAGAATTTCCGTTTAGAAACGTCCCAAGGCTATGAGGCGCCGGCGGTCAGGTAATACGAGATATCCTTCTGGTTATTATATTTATTCTTGTGGTCAAGATACCTACCTAGCTAAAACAAATGTATTTATAATCTCTAAGTGCCGATATCGCGCGAGACGTGCCTTATCTTACGGTGCTCAGCAGGTTGGTAACAGGAACTTCTCCGTTATTTAGCAAGAACTCTGCGGAGGAGGCCAACTGGGCAAAATGGCCAGTTTGTCCGTAAATCCTAGGGGTCAACTGGGCAACAAGCAAACAATTTTTGTACAAAGATACGAATTTAGGTTATTTGCAGATTAAGATTTGTTTGTACTTAGTACAAACATTTCTGTGTAATGTAAAGATACGAATTTAGGTTATTTGCAGATTTAAGATTTGTGTGTACTTAGTACAAACATTCCTGTGTAATGTAAAAAATGTGTGTAGGCCCTAGCGCGAGTTTCTTGCCCAGTTGATCCCTATACTTACAGGTAAAAATTAAGTAGCGGGATTATAGAGTTGACCGTTTGCCCAGCTGGCCTGCCCCCGAACTATGGTCTAAACCAGAGTTCGACAAAACGTGGATTTTTGGGACCTCCTGAAGTTGCTTCGTTGACACGATGTTGTTGCGCTTTGCGACCTTTCAAACTTATTTACACAAAACTATTTGTACAGCATATATACGGCCATCAATACTATTAAAACATACAATGTAATAGTATAGTGAATCGATATATCGTACTTAATTGACTTTTCTGCTCATCCAATGAGTTATATATATTTTCTTAATTCCATCTAAATCGATAGTTTTTAATTGTAAAGGTTTAAAATTGAAAGTATGCAATGCTATATTAGTTTCAGCCGGACGTAAATTTGGCAATTAAATATTATAAACTTCTAAGTAACTAACGACTTCCGGGATTGGACCGTGTCATTGTTGAGGTCGAATAACTGAACGTTTCGCCCACTTCGTAGGGAGCTTCATCAAGAGGAAAAGCAAAAGAGCACGTGGCGTGGTGTACTCGTTGGGTTACCGTGATCTTTTGCTTTTCCGCCTGATGAAGCCCCATACAAAAGTTGGCGAAATGTTGAGTTCTTCGACCTCAATAATGACACGGGCCCAATCCTGGAAGTCATTTGTTACTTAATGACAGTGGCCGTGGAAGCCTCCAAATCGCCTTATACAATTCTAACTTATAGCTCTGATAGGTTTTCAGAAGCGTGTCCTCTATTTGAACATCTCTTCTTCTTCTTCTTTTTCAAACTTTTCCTGGTCAATATTGAACATAGTTCTCCCCTTTTGACTTCCATGTTTGTCCTTGTTTGAGCCTTTCGCATCCATCTTTTCCCAGCTACTTCCTTGATATCATCGGCCCACCTTTTTGTGGGGCGTCCTACTTTTCTAGTGTTGCCTCTGGGTCCTCCAAGTTAAGAGTTTGTTGGTCCATCTATCGTCAGTTGATCTGGCAGCATGCCCAGCCCAGCTCCATCTGAGTTTCGCAGCTCTCTCAATCACATCTGCTACACCAGTCTTCTCTCGTATCCAGGTGTTTCTTTTCTTGTCCTTTAAGGAAACTCCCAGCATCTTACGTTCCATCGATCTTTGTGAAACAGCGAATTTGCGCAGAATTTTTTGTGTAAATACAATCGTTCTATTCCATACGTGGAAAACAGGAAGAATGCAAGCATCAAATACCTTAGCTTTTAATTTCAGTGGAAAATCTTTTGCTCTTAGAATAAAACTTAGTTTATCGAATGCGGTCCAGCTCATTTTTATCCTTCGATCTATCTCTGCTTCTTGATTTTCTTTTCCTATCTTAATTGTGTGTCCTAGATAGACGTAGCTGTTTACGTTTTCTATTTTTTCGTTATTTACATACATGTCCAGGTCGTTTTCATTTTTTGTTAGAATCTTCGTTTTGTCGATATTCATACGAAGACCGGATTTTCTTGATACTTCGTTAAGCTGTTCCAACATAACGCCGATTTCTTGTCCACTTGTGCTTATCAAGACTACATCATCTGCATATCTTAAATGATTTAACTTCTGTCCATCTATATTTACTCCCATATCTTCCCAATTTAATGTTTTGAAAATGTTTTCTAGGGCTAATGTAAATAGTTTAGGAGATAATGTATCCCCTTGTCGAACTCCTCTGGTTATTGGAAACTTTTGTGAAATGCCATCTATCTTTACTGCTGATGTAGCTTTCTGATATATGGATTTTATTAAATTTGAGTAACGACTATCTATGCGACAATCGTCTAATCCTCGATAGATTGCATTTATTTCGATGGTGTCGAAGGCCTTCTCGTAGTCGACGAAGGCCAGTGTCAGAGGAATATTGTACTCATTACATTTTTCAATCAGCAACTTTATAGTGTGTAGATGGTCATTTGTTCCAAATCCCTTGCGGAATCCTGCCTGTTCAATAGGTTGGTATGTGTCGAGTTTGGCGGTTAGTCGATTGGTTATTATTTTTGATAAGACTTTATACAGATGAGACAGTAGGCTAATCGGCCTGTAGGTTCTTAATGTTAGTTTTACTTCCTTTCTTATGTAGTAATATTATTATAGCATTATTCCAGTCATCGGGTACACTTCCAGTTTCTAGACATTTATTGAATAATGCTTTAAGTATTTCTAGTATACTTTCGCCTCCATGTTTAAGTTGTTCACTTATTATGCCGTCTTCTCCTGGTGCTTTCCGGTCTTTCATTTGACGAAGTGCCATCTTTATTTCACTAATAGTAATATCCGGAATATTTTCTGAACCAACATTCAGTATTGTCCTTTTATTGTATTTTACTGACTCCTGCGCTTGAGATGTATATAAGATACGGTAAAATTCTTCCGCTTCTTTTAGCACGCCTTCTTTTGTTGTTACTTCGCAACCGTCAGATTTTACTAATTTCGTTATTTGTCTGTTACCTAAAGATAACTTGTTCTTCATGATCTTCATATTACAATTCTCCTCTATGATTTGTTGAGATAATTTTTGGTTATGCTCGTATTTGTCTTTACGGACGGTTTTTCTTATTTCTTTATTAAGTTCTCTATATTCTAATGTTCCTTCTTTTCCTTGGTTTCTCATTTTTCTTCTACCTTTCATTAGTTGTTTGGTTTTCAATAGAAAGTTTATCCTGTTTTTTGGGTTTCGTCATGGCAATTTTGTTTGTTGACTCATTTATTATTTTAATGAGATTTCTGTTAATATTGTTTACATTGTTATTTTTAATCCCAAGTTTTATCAGTTTGCTTGCCCTCCATCACATGCCCTATTTAGTTCTAACACATAACTGCCTTTTAGCACCACATTGATTTTAGATTTTTTACAAATTTGCTTAGCCACTATACTTCTGGCGTGATAATGCTCCACTTGGATTTTTCTAATGGTTGAATTTTCACTCCGGATATGTTGACTGGTACCTGAAGACATTTTGGTTGTGTTTTCAACATATTTGAATAACTGGATCTCGCACGGAGCTTCCGTTTTAATTTCCGTTGTACGAAGTTCGTGTCCTACCTCTTGCCATTCGTTGTTGAAATATACATCTTTGCTCGTTATATAGAAGGAATTTAGAAATAGATATTATAGTTTTCAATATTTTGGCAGATGGGACTGGCAAGCAATATAGATGATAATAATTATAGCTTTCAGCTTTAACAATTGTAATTTCTAGAATAAAGACGATTTGATTTCTTTTACAGTAACTTTTAATTTCTATAATTTTTTTCAGATAACAAAATATTCTTCAGAACTGGTTTCAAAGGAAGCTTATGTGTTTCAATCTTATTGATAATGTTTGACAGCTCCGAAAGTAAATCTTCAGGTTCAGCTAAAAAGTTGTGGACTGCATTCAACTTAGAAAAACTAATTGCAAATTGCGAGAATAAAGAATAATTTACTTCGTGTATCGCCAACACATACCTCAAACTTAGACTCGTCAATCGAGATAATTGAGGCCGATTGATGTTGAACCCAGTTTTGGTGCTCCTTTGCCCATAAATATCGGTCTCGTTTTTGTTTTTCTATGAGAAGTGGTTTTTCCTTCGCCTATTTGTTTTTTAAGTAAGGGCAATATATTATTGATGATTTTTTTTTTCAAATACACTGGTTTGCCTATTTTGAAATAATGAGTTTGGATGTTTTTTATATTAATTTGTAAAAACTTACCTTGTAGAACCCATATACGTATAATTTTTTCATTCTTCTCAAACAAGTATTTTTTGAAATTGGCCAATCGCATCTGATCATTTTACAGCTAATTCTCGCAAGGAAATTCGACGATCTTGTTTAATAAGTGCCCAGAGAGCACGTTCATCTCTTTTGGTAATCTTTGAAGCACGCCCAGTTTAACTTTTCTTCGTATATTTCCGGTTTTTTTAAATTGCGAAATTATGTTTCCTACGAGGAATACTCAATTTTTTTGCAATTTTATGCCCAGAAAGTTCATTTTTGTGGGCAGCAACAATAGAATTTGGCATATCGTTAGATAACGACTTTGTGCAAACCATTTTTACAACTAAATAACTTACAACGCTCGAATAATGCTATCATTTGTTTTTTCAAAGCATACTTGATAATATATTTCCCAGAAGAAATATTATCCGAGTTTGCTAGATCAATAAATATTTATTGGGTTTATGGTTCAATTAATATGCAATTTTTCCTTGTTGTTCATTTTATAATTATTGTAGTTGATATAAGTATTAGATGTTGTTGATTAATCGTTAAAACGACATGGCATCAAATAAGCTTAATTGTCTTTGTTGAAATTATGAAAATTAAATAAATTCTAATTCAGAAAAATAAAATTGTGGGCTCGTATTTAAATTACGCGAAATACCACTTTTTCTAGAATCTAGCAGCAAGATTTTCATATTTTTGTAATAGAAAATTTAAGCAGCCAGCAAGCTTTTAAAAATATTGGTTTTTAATTCAGTATAACAATATGATTGAACTTTGACAAAATAATGATTAAAAAATTTTTACGTTTCGTTACTTGTGGTAGCTTCATCAGAAAGTAGCTTCATCAGAAACTACATTTATTAAGTTTTAAACATTAGATCCTATCCAAAAAAACATTCATTTAAAGAAAACTATGAAAATATAACTGTCTTTCCTTCAAACCCGCACTTACAATCACTGGCTAACGACAACGAATATGCCAGTTAATTCAAGAACCTTATGTTCAAAAACTTCAAGCTGCAATACTAGTCCCCAGGATGACAACTCTCAGCAACGAGTTTTACAACATCTCTTTTTCTATCCAAAAAACATAATATCACCAGTCGTCTAAATAAACAATTTCTAAAAATCTGTATTCAATCTTTTGTCACAGTTATCATCTCTAGGTGTTATTTAGTACATCCTTACTACTGATCTAAGGGCCGCGAGTTCGATCAGTGATACAAATCCGTGGGTCCCATGCTGCTACGATGTTTATAATTCATTCACAATGTTTCCTCCTCCTAATCGGCTGTTATATATTTTTATGGTATTTGGAATCGTAAACACCCTTTTACAAAACATTGTTTCTATAGATAAAAGATCTCCTTACGGGCAAGATTAGTAAAAATATATGACCAGCTTCTCTAAAATTTTAAGCTGAATTAAAAAATGTAATAATATACCGGGTGTTTTATTTAAAATAGGAGTTAATAAAAAAATAGAAAAAGAAAACAAAAAACCCATTTTAGAGGCATTCAACTGGAAAATCACCTATCTCACATCAATACACATTAAAAATGTAATAAAAAGGTAAAGTTTGAAAACATCGTTAGAGCCGCTTTTGAAAGAAGCGAAAAAAACTGAAAAATCACAAGGGTCAACACCATACTTTCGGTTCTGCAAATTTCTTCAAAAGCTTGCTGTTTCATCTACATAGTACAGAAAAGTTATATATGAAGCTTCAACGTCATACCTCTTCGCTTTTGAGATACTCTGTTCACACACACACACACACAGACAAGCAAACAGACAGACATGTTGAGTTCATGGAACTCTTAAGACGTGAAGATCTATTGAAAACTCAATTTGGATTGTTGGGGTAAATCCAATACTTCCTTTGTCGTTGAATAAATTTTACTGTCTCACGAAAGGATCATATTTGCTACTTCCATTTTACCTTTTATCGAGCCTTCTATGTATTGTTCTGCCATTTTTGAGGACTTCCAACCACCAGTTTTCTTTACAGGTAGAAGACATTTCATAAACACAGTTCAACGCACTGCTGGTTTTGGCCTAATCAGTCAAAGGACGTTAAAGTCACTATATCATGATTTATTTTCTGTGTATTTGTTTAGTGAGTTTGTTTAGTAAATACAAGAAGCAACAGTGGCATTACTTACTTTGAAAATCTTTCAGTGTCAATGGACCTGTGTTATCATGAATTGCAACCTCATCCCCATGCATATTTACATACTCTATCACATACTCTAGAAGTGGTAGCTGTGACATGCATGACGCAGCATGTATATGCGTGTCCACTTGATGCACGCTGTAAAAATCACGTTTGGGGACTTGTTTTAGGGACTTGGGACTCGGAAGCTGCTTTACGGTCAACGTATTTTTCGTATTCGGAAGATAAATGGCTGAGCCGGCTATTACAAATTGCTTTTCTACAAAATTAAGTACGGAAAATTATTATTGCCTCAACTGATTACTGATATACTTACAAGTGTTCATCTTTATAAATGTTACACATAAATTGCATATCTTCAATGAACGTTGATAAGGTAGGGTATGCATATTTGTATTCCGTATTCTGGTTATATACATGATATATTCCTTCCACTAGGTCAAACACATGGTCCTCATCTCTTGGAATTTGTATCTCCCAATGCATTGGACGGCGTGACGGTGGGTGGATTCCGTGTTCTGCAGTCACAATTTTAATAAAATTAGCGTAAAAAATAAATCTAGCAACCATAGATGCCTCAAGGTATTGTGATACATTTTGAAGCACTAATGAATTAGAACTTTACGAATTTAAAGAGAGAAAAATTTAGTTACAAATGAATACTTCATATACTGTGACGGGTTATTATGATATGACATAATATCAATGAAGTTTAAAAATCATTATGTTAAACACAGATGGTGGTCTTAAACACCTCACGACTACAAAAGTTAGCGCTGCTTTAAAAAGATTTAAGTACAATGTTATCAGTTATTTGTATTTCACATTTTTTTCATTGATATTTACTCTATTTGTTGAACTTAAGCATGCACATTTTTTAATTTGTAATTAAACAATCCTTTAAATTGAAGCAAGTATTTACCTTGTGCCAACAGTACCTCATTACCTGTTGCAAATGGCAAGCGGGTTATAAAAAAAATATGAAATTTTATGTTCAACTACAGTTAATCTTTTTAGTGTATATGAGCCAAAATATCTTCATCTTAAATAGTAAATCGCTAGTAAAACTTAAAAAGTGTTTAGATTTAACTTGGTATAACTTCATTTTCTATAACCAAAATTAAGTTATTAGATTTATAAAACGTAAAAGAAATAAACAAAGTCAAAATATGTATTAACATGTATAATTAAGGCGATCTATACTGTTCCAGGCCATGATACTTCTAATGGTACCTTTAAACAGCCTTTACCGTGGACCCCAAAACTGTAATACGGTCTTTTGCCTAGCCCTAAACCCTACTCACTTATTACGTTACAATGTCCACTCGGTGAGCTATGAGGCTCTATTCACATCGTCAGTGCAGCTAAGGAGAAGCTAATATTGTTTGAGGTCAGCTCGTTGTCACCTGAAATATTGAACTCACACTGGCGAACACGGCCAGCAATGAAAGCCCAACAGTATAAATTTTCGGCACTCCTCATCCGACTAAACGTTCGAGTTTTTCGGGACGTAATTGAAATTTTTACTTCGTAATTGCCACAACTTTTCCAAATCTCTGAAACACGTGCTGTTAAATTAGTAGATTATGCAATGAGGGAGAGAAATGCGTTATTTTGGCGAGGTGCAATTTCTGCCTCGAGGGCGAAGCCCGAGAGTCAGAAATTTCACTGAAGCAAAATAGCAGTCCCTCCGAGTTGCATATACTATTTTTTTCACGTTGCAGGAAGATTTAAAACGAAAAACCTGTTTTTTAACGTCATTTATTGACATTTTAGTTACAATTATTTAAAAATTAGTAGCCTATGGTAAATTTTAAAGTTGTTGGCACTGTAAGGCATTATGATAAGAGCTCACAATTATGTCAAATTCGAGGTTATCAGGTTAGGTTTTGCGTCAGTTTGTGTCAAAACTGACGCAAAACCTAACCTGATAACCTCGAATTTGACATAATTGTTGTGTCAGTCATAATGAAAACTCCCTAGGGAAATTTTTGTATTATTTTGTCTCTAGGGAGTAAATGTTTTACTTCTGTCACAATTTTGATGCTATAGAAACCGACTTCTACTCCCGGTCGTGGAAAATAGCTATTTTTCCAACTACAATTAACGTCTTAGCAACCGTACAATGATTCTAATTTTAAATGTCATGACATTTTGAAATTTCATACTATTTTACGAATATGCTAGTAGATAAAATATTGTATGCACCACGGGAGATATTCATGTTCTTTACCTTCAGTTGACTTATAGATCGAGGGCCTCTGGCCCGAGGTCTGTAACACAT
>OW679196.1:132751485-132988206 GCA_940337035.1 Agriotes lineatus | reverse complement strand
GTGATTTTTCTAAAGGCGATTGTTAGCGACTTTCATAACGACAAACTCAACGAATTCGTCAGAGAAGTTATTCCAGATGCGCTGTTATTCGGTCGCTCAAAGAGCAACGGTGTGTTAGACGTTTTTGGGAAAGTTAGTATATTGTTCCCTACTTGATGCTAACTTCAGTTATCATTTTAGCTCAAGCTCACACGTTCAGTTTGGTCAGAAACGAGTTTGATTTCAGTTGCTTTATGCGTAAAGTTGCCAGAAACCACATGGAAGATGATAAGAATAAGCGCGGCGCGAAAACCACGAGGCAACAGTATATGCTGTATTTAGGGGAGTTGTGAGGGAATGGGCACTTTCGAACGAATAAATTTTCGTCCGAAAACCCAAATATGGGACGCTTTCGATTTGGTGTTTGTATGTGCAGGAGTAGCCGGGAGCCATAGCTCAGTGGTAAGCATTCTAACTACTGATCTAAAGGTCGAGAGTTCGATCCCCGATCCCGGTGAGGTTTTAAAAATTAAAAAATGCTGATGAAAACCTCTACAGAATGCCATCATTCGGAAAGGATGTAAAGCCGTGGGTCTCATGTTACTACGATGTGTAGCATGTAAACGATCCTTTGCTAGGGTTGGAACTCCTTAGTCTCGGCAAAATTCTAAGTAGGACTAAGGTACCTGGTACTCTGCATGCCTAGACCTTGTTCAAGGGGTGGCAAAATGGGCTTATAAATGCATATTTGCTAGACATAAGTCTCCCCAAAAATATTACTACTACCACTACATGTGCAGGAGTAACTCGCTCTAGTGCAGCTCAACGCAACTTAAAGTAGTTGTAAATAATACACGTATAATCACTTCATCACATGACCACAGAATAGTTTCGATATTCTGTGACGTGACTTAACCTATTTTATGCTGTCATTTGTTGTAATTTACAACGTGTTTACAACCGTCTCTAAAATGAATAATGAAAACGTAACACTGTATGACCCTAAACTTAATGAAGTATATAACATTATAGTCAGCCAGGAGGATGCTGAAAAGGCAAAGAAAGGTGTATATTAAGATTTGTAAATACATATTGTTAGCGTCCAGACGAATTCTAGCCTCCAGGTGAATTCTCAGCCCTTCGTCGGTGTCGATTTCATCACCCATGTGTCACCGGCGACATTAATTAGTCATAAACTGTCTGCAGCCGACTGCCCTTATGAAAGCAATATTGTATTATAAATTCATGCGTTGTGTGAGCGGGCAGATTCGACTCTTGGGCCGGTGCAGAGAGAATTGTATGACTTAAATACAGTGTAATTCACTTATTAATAAAGCTGGTACGATACTTTGTTTTAATTGACGCTTATATTAATCGCTTTCGTTAATATCAGAAGTGGGATAGGCTCGCGTTTCACATGAAAGTGAATTGTAATCGTGATGGAATCAAGGGATGCTTTAACCGATGGTTTTCTTTGTTTGCGTGATGTGCCGGGCTCGGGCCGAATTTCGACCCCGAAGATGCGGACGCTAGTTGGTGCTGTGTTGAATTTCAACAGCTGGCCGAAAAATTTCGCAGGTCTTCCCGGGAACAGGTGGCTGTAGCCGGGAAAAGGTTTGATGGTTGGAGCCTAGAAGAAAGATTGGGATGCGTTTAAGCTAAGTACTTAAGTTAAGAAATACTTCGATTGCTAATATTGCAAGGTTAAAAGAGGAATTTGGTTAATCTGATCGGGACGCTCTGGTGAGAGTGACATGTTTTATAAGTTCTTTTAAATGTTGGTATGAGGAACGGAATCCTTCCGATCGTAACTGGGAAAATTTAAAAATTGATCTACAGATTGCGTTTCCTCGAAAACGTAATGCTGGTCTTAGGTTATCTGAGTTTAGTAATTTTAACAGTGATTTGTGTCCTTATATGAGGACTATATTACGGACGAACATGAAGGATCGTGTTGAAAAGTATTTAAATAAACTTAATTGTTAAGAATTGCCCCATAACCGATGCTGCTAGCATATCTGTATACAATTCGGTTTTTGATTAGGATCAAAATCCGGAGAACAGGTCGGGTCGTTAACATATTTGTTAAGATTTTAATTCCTGGTCGTTCTGCCGTGTGGAATTATTTTTTTGTTAAAGCTGTCGAGGGGGCGGGGCTGTTAATGTAGCAATTCTTTAAATAATGGCGAAAATAGCTAATCAAGCCGATTAATTGCCGAACTTGTTTTACATTTTTCGGAACTGGATAATTAAGTAAAGCTTTGTTTTTTATCAAATTTAACCGAAGTAGAGTAGAACAAAAATGATAGAACCCGTCACCTTAGTAATGCACTAAAAGAGTTGGAACCTTAGCTTCAAGCAGTAGCTATTAAAGAACAAGTTGTTATATTCTATAGAAAAAGTGTTTTTTGCGTTAAATGCGGACACGGCGTTACGTCCCGTTGGGCCAAAGAAAGGGTTACAAGGGTACTAGGCCCAATGTAAATGTGTGTTCGAGGAATTGTACGACTCCTTTTACGCTTGTGTTAATTGAGATCATACTTGTGTATTGCTTAGTAGATTCCGGCGCGGATTGTTCCCTGATACCGAAAAAATAGCTAAACAGGTTGGAGCTCATTGGATTCCGTGTCATGTCGCATTGCAGGAATTAGGGCCGAGTAGTACTTTTACCTTGACGCGCACAATTTTGATTGTTTCTTGTGAAGGTGTCACGCTGGAACTCGATTTTTATATCGTACAGAATTACGCTATATCTCATGATTGTGTGGTTTCTAATTCACCTGAGTCTGACATAGGATGTACTCTTCAGGGTGGCGAGCGACAGTGCCTATTAGATCTACTTGACGCACATTTGAAAATGTTCACAAATAGCAATAAAGTTCGTAGTGTAACCTGCGGCGAAATGGCTATAAAGTTAACTTCTGACCGATTTGTTTCTTACCACCCATATCGCCCGTAGTAGAACGACAGCAAGTGCAAGAAATTATCAGTGAGCTACTACAAAATAACATTATTCAAAAAAGCTCCTCTCCATTCGCTAGCCCCGTGCTGCTTGTTAAGAAAAAAAAAATGGTACAAATCGCCTATGTGTTGATCTTTGTGCTCTGAATAAGATAACTGTAAAAAATAGGTATCCTTTACCTTTGATCGACGATCAGTTAGACCGTTTGGGCAAGGGACGATATTTTATCACTCTTGATATGGCATCTGGGTTTTACTAGATACCCATTTCTCCCGAGTCAGTTCATAAAACGAGATTTGAATGCCATTAAGCTTTCCGAACTTATTTGTTAGGCATTCACTTTACTGTCATTACTGACTGCAATTCCATCAAAGCCAACGCGAATAAAAGACATCTTGTGCCTCGTATTGCCCGCTGGTGGGTTTACTTACAAGATTTTTTATTTTACTTTGGAATATTGAAAAGGCAAAAGGCTGCCACATTCTGATTATCTGAGTAGGAATTCTATAAAGGTTCATGTGGTTGATAGTCCGAATTTGATCGAGGACGTTCAAGCCAAATATCGTGAATCTCAAAAACTCATAAAAGAGGTGGATGATGGCACTACCGCGGCACACGATTATTCTGTGAAACATGGTATTCTTTATAGAAATATTGGAGAGAATCGTGTTTTTACACTTAACGGAGGTCGACTTAATATTTTTAAATTATGCCATGATGATAACTGTCACGTCGGTTATGACAAAACCTTTGCTGCCGTCGCAGCTCAATTTTGGTTTTCACGGCTATCTGCTTTTGTGCGAAAATACCTTAAACATTGTCTTGTTTGGGCAAGTAGCAAGCCCTTGTCCGGGAAAAAGGATGGTTACTTCCACCCAATTCATAAAACCCCAGTGCTCTTTCATACCATACATTGCGATATTGCCGAACCATTTCCTCCTGGTTCAGATGCTTTCCGCTGCGTGTATCTACATATTGAACACCACATGGTCGCTAGTGGTGCGCCGCGCGCGAATGGTCAAATTGAGCGGTACGTGCGTGCAAGTAAGAAGTCAGAATGGACGAGCGCATTGCAAAAGGGGCAATTAACATTAAACACCACTGTCCAAAAAACCACTGGATTTTCCCCTCTTTTTACGTACTCCACCCACCCCCTCTTCTGAAACGGAGTATTTTTTTCTATTTTCGATAAGTACTACCTAGTCACGAATGGTCCGTGTAAGGGAGTTACTTAGTTGTTTGAAAGTTTGATTGATAGTGTTTTTTGCTTGATAAGTACTGCAAAAAAAACATTGCATGTGTTTGGTAGTAGGGTAACAAGCCATAGTACCCTCTGAGCATTGCGAAATGACAAGTCGAGTGAGAGACCGCTGAGCATTTCGGAGTGACAAGGTTCATTGCCTCTGAGTACCAAGTACAATGTTAAGAGAGGCATGTGCTTTTGTTTGATAGTAGGGTAACAAGCCTAGAGTACCCTCTGAGCACTGCCGAATGACAAGTCTAGTTAGAGACCTCTGAGCATTGCGGAGTGACAAGGTTGATGGCCTCTGAGTACCAAGTAGCAGGGTAACAGCCCAGAGTACCCTCTGACCACTGCCGAATAACAAGTCTAGGTAGAGACCTCTGAACATTGCGGAGTGACAAGGTTGATGGCCTCTGAGTACCAAGTATGATGTTGGAGACCTGTATGTTTTGAACGTATGTTGACAGGGTAAATGTTTGAGAGTTGAAAAACTGATGATTGTGATAACTGTGTCCTCTGAGCACTATGGTGACAAGACAAGTCAGTTCGACACATGTGAAGTTCTTAAGTACCTGACATGAGTTACTAAGGTGTGTGTACGGCGAAGCACGAGCCGTACTATGTTATTTGTTTAGCAGATCTGGGTTTTTCGAGAGCGAAAAACAGTTCAGGATTGGCCGTGTTAGCGTCCAGACGAATTCTAGCCTCCCGGCGGATTCTCAGCCCTTCGTCGGTGTCGATTTCATCACCCATGGGTCACCGGCGACATTAATTAGTCATAAACTGTCTGCAGCCGACTGCCTTTATGAAAGCAATATTGTATTATAAATTCGAATGCGTTGTGTGAGCGGGCAGATTCGACTCGTGGGCCGGCCCAAGTGCTGGTGCGATACTGTGTTTTAATTGACGCTTATATTAATCGTTTTCGTTAATATATATCTTAATAAATCTTAATAAAAGAAGCCGCGTGGCGCAGTTGGGTAAGCGCCAGGCTTGCATTAAACAAGTCCTCGGTAGCCTTCGCGATTGGAATCAGGCTCGGTGAGACCATTCACAGTTGGGTACCAAATTAACTGCGCTCTACTCAAAACCCAGACCAAAGAGATAGAGTACGTAACAAGGTCAACACATCACCAAGACACACACCTCACACAATGGTTGCTGCACAAACACCAAAGGCGCGCTCCAACTCTGTATCGCGAATCCAGGGCAAGTTGAGCATTGTACCGCCAGATGCCAGCGCATAAAGCATCAGCCTCTACACCGCAAGGTAAATGAGGTTACAGATAATACATACATACATATCTTAATTTCCGTTACCGCGCCTGTAAGACTGATTGAGTTTCAATATAATTAATTTGCAGATATGGCATTTGCTGCCGGTTTATTACGGCAGGTTCAAATAATTAGTGCTGCAAAAATCCAAACAACAGAAACTGGAGATAGAGATGCTACTGGCGAAGATAGTACGATGAATTTGGGTACTTCATTGGCAATGCAAGAATCAAGTTCCGGCACAGTTAATGCGGTTCAGTCGTCTAAATGCTCTTGGGAGTACAATGCTACATTATTTTTAATATCTGTAAATAAGCAAAAGCTTTAGTTACACCGCTGATCAGTGCCAACAAAAATGGAAACGACTGTTAAGAAGTTATAAAACAGCGTGAGACAATAAACTTAAAACTGGTAAAGGTCCAAGTAGATGTTACTTTTTCAACGAAATGGATGCGTTATTAGGTGATAAACCAATTGCCAGTTGCAGTCACACCTTAGCTCAGGGGTGGCGAACCTTTATTGATCTACGTGCCATTTTTTCTAAAGAAATGGTTAATGAGGCCATGACGTGCCATCAAATAATGCCAGGTAGAAATAGGCTAAAAATACATACTCCTAGGTACATAACCGAGCTAAAAGGCGGGAGCTGAAGAAGACTAATCTGGAGGTGGCGGACAGCCTGGAGTGCCGTGCAAACAACGAAAGTGGGCCCCAAAATTCCGCAAGAACGTAGTGAACGTAAGGATTGCAACCATAAACAATTATCCTAACGTTCAGTGGGCTTTCGTTGCTTCCAAATTCTCCCTCACAAATGAACCAAGCTATAATTAAGCTGGTGAAGCACGAAGACGAGGGGCAACCAACTTATTCAACCGAAGGCTGGGATAGAAAAGGTCGAGAAATACTACCACACGCAATTCAACTCAGGTTATCAAAATCTCCCAAAAATTGGAAAAGGACCACCAGAAAAACTATTGGAATGCAGAGTGGTCTAAATTGATAGCAACATAGCTGTAATTTGCTGAAAAATGTTATCACAAGATGAAAATAGGGTTGCCTAGCTACGCAGGGGAAAATTTATTCAATATTTAAAAATAAATGTAAATAGGGCTGCCTAACGATCCAGGGGAGAACTTACAAAATAAAAGCTTAAAGTAAAATCCAACTACATAGTTATTTCAAATACTGCATGCGAACTACAAACTAAGCGTAACAGCGCCCCTCTCGCCGTCCCTCCGCGTCGCTAATGCTATCTCACTCCGTAGCTCACTCCCATCCGTTCGGTCAGAAATTCGCGCGAAATCTACCTATCTCTGTCGCGCAGCCTGTTGCCGTTTCGGCACCGGTAGCCTGGTTCACAATGAACTTTGTTACTATGACCTCAAATGTAGACGAAAAAGTAAATTGTTTCGATGCGGTACCTAAATTCCTTAATTAAGGCCGTGCCCAAATTATTTTGCCGCGTGCCATCAATGGCACGCGTGCCATTGGTTCGCCACCCCTGCCTTAGCTAGTATATTACAAAAGACCTAGCTAAATTAAGTCAAAATGTTGACACAAACGTTCAGAATGTTGAATAGCAGGACAGTGCTGAAAAAACCAAAACAGACTCTCAGAAGGAAAATAAAAACTCAGGTACCAGAAGACGTAAGAGCCAGTGTTCCATTCAATAAAATTGGCTTATGTTTAAAAAAACTGAAAGCATTACAAAGATGGAACCCTATGCAGCAATCTTGGATTTAAACGCAAAAGATTAGAATTGGAAGAAAGTTAACCTTGTTGCAGAAAATTAGTGAGAAACTATGAATCCTAACTTTTACAATGTTCTACTGAAATTCACATGTGTTTGTGATTAGAATAAGTATTTGATTGAATTGATTTTTGTTCCTACAGTTGTTTTTATTTCTAGATTGAAAGTAAAACATGTATTTGTGACTAGAATACGTATTTGATTGAATTATTTTTTGCTCCTACAGTTGTTTTTGATTCTAGATTGAAAGTAAAATATGTATTATCTGTATTTATATCTGTGTTTTACAATAAAATACAACCTTATAACGGTACTCGGGGGTTGGGACACCTACCGAGCGCGTCTCCTTGTGGCGGACAAGAGAACGGCCGAGGTCCTCCGGACCAAGGTTAGTGGTTAGCTAGTAGGGATATCCCGGGCCTAAACTCCTGTGTGATGGAACGAAAGCTGCCACCGCGGACCATCCCCCTCTTCATTGAGTTGTGGCCGCTCAATGAATTTCACAGGGTTTTAGGTTACCCTCGTGTTTGTGCCGTGCGACCCGTGTCGGTTGGATGAAGGGATCCTGGGGATTGAGCTGCCTCTGGGACGGTTTGGTTTCCTGGAGCGCAGTAACACATCTCTTTGGCCCTGATTTCACTTAGACGGGAGGTAGAGACTAACCCACCTCGATCAATCGGCTGTTCCGTCGGGTCAGACCGCCGGAAGGGTGAGCTTTTTGGCGGTGAAGGTGCATGCAGTGGGTTCCTAAGGTCCCTAGGGGTTCTGGTTTCTGATACCCTGAGGCTCGCCTAAAGGTCCCTGGTCGTGTGCAACTCATCTCTGGGAGCTATATCTCCTTAGTATCCTTGGCGTCGAAGTTCGGCGTCCCCTTGTTGGGTTCCGTGGTGTGTGGGGAGCTAGGGAGTTGAATTCTTTTCTTTCAGCATGGATGACAAGAAGATTGAAGAAACCGTACAGGGCACGTCTTCGGATACCCCTCAACCAGAACCGCAACAACAGCAGCAGCAAAAGATAGAGGAGGAGCAACAGACCCTTCCAAAGAGGATTTCTGTGTCCGAACAGAAACGCAGGAGGAAGGCTCGCCTAGCTGCAGAGAACTCCGGCGCTACTGCCTCTACCTCCACCCAAGGGCTGTCTTCTGAAGCTAATCCTAAGGCGACAGGTTTCGGCAAAATGAAAGATAGAAGTGGGAAGGTGGTTGGTTCCGATAGGCCTACACCTTCCACAAGTAAAAGGATTAGATCGGATGGAAGCACGCCCTTCACCTCTAATCCGAAAAAGAAGGTCAAGCCAGACCAAAAGGTAACCGAAAAAACAGGTGGTTACAAAGAGGCCCTTACGAGGCACCTCCGCGTGGCCATCGTGGATCTAAGGACCCCCCTCGGTAAGATCACCCAGGTCCAAGCGGACCTAATAAAATCCCAATTGCTGATGGCTCTGGACAATCACATGTTCGCCCTAGCTGAAAGCCAAATTGCACCCACTTTCAAGGGCTGGCAGTTCTCCGGAGAGATTCTTAGAATCACCTGCGAGGATAGCCAGTCTCTGAAGTGGCTAACAGAAGCAGTGTCAAACCAGCCCACTTTATGGGAGGGCGCCCGTCTCAATGTCGTCCAGGTGGATCGGCTGGCGAAGGCAGCTCTGTGGATTCCAGGGAAACCTGAAACTACGGAGACTGTTACTCGCCGACCGGCAGTGCAGAACCCCGGGATAGGTGTTGGGACTGGCCCCTCTTCCACACAGCCGAAAAAGAAGAGCCCGTTGGCAGACTCCTAGTTTTTGGGCTAAACCAAGACGCTGAAACAGCAGTCAAAAGTAGAGGTAGTAAATTGCACTATCAGTTTACAGCTCTAAACTTTGGGGGTCTGGAGATGCACCTCCAGACTCCAACCCCCCAGGGAAGGGTGCGTCTACGGATACCCCTAAACCTGTTATGTGATCTCGACCTCATTTGTTCTACCTAAATTTTCTTGAGCCGGCCCTGTGCTCCTAGTTAGATTTAAATTCGTTTTAACAAACTTTACAGTGCTCGCGCCTCGCATCTTGTTGTCTTCCGTAAGCGCTTCTTGGGAGCGCGCAGTTCATTATAAATATTATCGCGTAGATTATGTTCGCCGAATTGCAACTATGAATTCATTCTTTGTTTCTTTTTGTAGACAGTGCAGTTTGGCGTCTTGCTCAATTCTCGCTTTTCGATAAACTTAAACCTTTTGGAAATAAATTTTGAGTAAGCTCTTTGTCTTAAGTAATAATGAAACTAGGCCTTAACGCTCAATGTTTCTTTTTAATAACTTAGCGCCTAAAGTTCTTCAGAATTGTCCTTGCAATCTGATATTTGAGCCTCTTGGAAACTGCGTCGGTTAGCTTCGTCATCTTTTCGATACGCTTTGTTCAATTGGAATTTCCCCGGGTTGTTTGGCAAGATTTGGTTTTGTTGTGCAATAAGTGAGACAGAAAATTCCATCTGTCACTGCTAAAGAGAGATGCTTTCTCGGGAACGGGTAACAAATTTTGTGATCTTCGCGCGGGAATCCCATTTTAGAATTGAATTACTACTGAGTGCTAGTTGAAGACAGACGTTTGTGATTTCCCGGTCGTGGTTTGCTGCCACGATAGGGGGACTTTTCGTTAAAACATTGTGATTTCGTTTTCGTAAAACGCTCTTGGAGTTTTGTGTGAGTTCTGCCCCAGCTCTGACAGTAGCAAACTCGTAAAAAGTTTAAACAGCCCGAGCAGCGGGTGGTGGGTGCGTAAAGCGTTGGACCGGCGGAAATTTGTTTGGCGGCGCGTCTTCTTTAATAGTTTTGGTTGCTCCTGTGGAGGAGGTCAGTTTGCACTAGCTTCACATTCGTTTGAAGACGCAGTTAAACCGCCCTAGTATCTTCTCGTGTTACGTGAGGAAGTTTTGCATTGTGCAAATCCTATTTGACGCCGGGTCCAACTTGAAGTATTCCACTCACTGCCAGCCGCTGTCTTCACCTCGGGAGGGCCTTCGCCTCTCCTTCGACTACCCCTTTGATTCAAGACGAGCTTCTGCACAACCCTTACGCTGGAGGGATTTCTGCGGTTCTGCCATCACGATCGCTGGGAGCCGTGCACTAAGCAAACACCAGGTTTGGCTCTAGCACCTGCCATCCCCGAAACAGCACGTGTTCTGGCTCAGGTAGGATTCCTGTTTTTGGTATTGAATGCATCGCGAAGTGCCGCGAGAATATAAAATAGTGTGCGCCGCATTTTTGGGTGTGGAACTTTACGCTGGCGACTCATGGCGTCGCTTTAGTTATAAATTGTGAGGAGCAATCCCTGTTATACGTGTTTTGCTTGTATGTATAATTTTTGCATGACGAATTAGCCAATTAAGATAACTTTGCTGGGATCCCCTTTATCATCAGTTAGGGTGTATCAGTCGTACAATGAACTTGGAAATTTCTTGTGTTTTTAAACCATTAAAGGCTAATTTTTTCTTTAAGCCAGCCTGTTTATTTATAGCATTGTAGAAATCCTTTTTGGGTCTTCAACCCCCCCCCCCGCATTGGTAAAGGCATGTGTATTTTATTGTTAAGCCAAAACATGTCTCGTTTGCCGTACAAGCCTTAAGCATATTAGCTTGCATTAAGATCCTAATGTTCTAGGAGGGTGGTCCCCTAAGGTAAGTCATTTAATTTACGGCCACCCTGCGTTATACCTACAGACCTGATGGAGCTTGGTGAGCGACGGCGAAGAGGCAGCTTGCAGCGAACCCAGTGCTTTCTGGCATAGCGAACGTGAACTTTCTTGCTTTGATCACGGAAGCAATTCCCTTTAAAAGCAAGTGGCGTTTGGGTAATACGATTTTGAGTAGAGTATAGGGTAAGTGCCGTCGGTTTTTAACTGA
The DNA here is from genome assembly GCA_940337035.1 of Agriotes lineatus. Taxonomy (NCBI): domain Eukaryota; kingdom Metazoa; phylum Arthropoda; class Insecta; order Coleoptera; family Elateridae; genus Agriotes; species Agriotes lineatus. The sequence continues at coordinate 132,977,120 of OW679196.1, read as the reverse complement.
GCTTTCGAACTACCCCTTCACGACTGAGCTAAGCCGAGGGTAACAGGAACGCCTCCATCTGTTCCGACACATTTTAAGATCTGCGTTATCGTAAAAAAACCGGCGAACCCTTTACTCTTTTTCCTCGATTTAATAGCTAGTGCAGTCAATGTCGATTAAAGTAAATTATCATGTAACAAACCCCTTTCTGTTGCAGACCAGGGTGCGTCCTCGGATACCCTCCACCGCCAGTAGAAGAGCCGCTGCTACCGCAGCAGCCATCGAAGGAGAAACCTCACAACCCCCCACCCGATGGATATTCTTGAGGAGGAGAGGGAGCTGATGAGTATGATTTTAGGGTCGGGTCGGACACCGAGGTCGAATAATTTATTGTCGACCTCATGTCCACCCAACCTGACTATACATCATACAAATTACCTGCAACACTGTCGAGAGGCTGCTGTTACTCGCAGACAGCTCGACAGCCAGTAGGACACTGTTGTATTAATACAAGAGCCTTGGATTGTAAAATCAGAGATCTGTGGATTAATTAACCGTAATGGCACTGTTTTTACAGATAGCACCCATGAGAAACCAAGGACGTGCATATACTGTCCCAGGTATTTACAAGCTGTTGCTTTGCCACACCTCTGTACGCGTGATATTACGGCATACAGATGAGCTGTAGTATAAACGAAGGAAAGGAAGATGTCATTTTCGCATCGGTATATCTCCCCAGTGACTCAATTGACCCTCCACCTAGCGCGGAGTTGATCGAATAGGTGAACTACTGTGAGAGGAACAACAAAAACCTAATTATTGGCTGTGATGCAAATGCTCACCACGTTTCGTGGGGTAGCAGTGGCATTAACACCCGAGGTAGATTTTACTTGAGTACCTAATAAGTACAAACTTAGAAATACTGAACAGTGGATGTGAACCAACTTTTGTCACAACGCGTAGCCAGACCGTGATTGATGTCACTCTGGCCTCTTCAGATATTTCCAATAATATTGTGGGCTGGCAGGTATCACCTGTTGTGTCCATGTCAGACCACAGATGGCTTTGTTTCAAATTATCTGGAACTATAGCTCAACCAAAACAATATCGAAACCCTAGGCGGACTGACAGGCTATCTTACAAGACAGATCTGGAAGCTCACCTGGTGGATTCGGTTTTCCCAAAAAAGATTGATCAGGTAGAGGACTTGCAAATAAGTGTGGATATCCTGCAAAACTCGATCCTACAATCTTACGAATCGTCATGCCCTTTGAAGACATCCAAAGCGAGTCGCACAACCTCCTGGTGGTGTCCGAAACTCGATAGGATGAAATCAATATTGGGCAAACTCTTTAACAAAGCAAAAAGAACTAGAATTGCTAGTGACTGGGAGGTCTATAAAGACCAAAAACGATTACCTGAACCAACATGCCTATATCTCAGGTAGATCTACTGAATCGGCGCTACATGCTATAGTGAACCGTATTGAGAGATCGCTGGACAATAAAATGTCCACTCTGGGAGTTTTCATTGATATTGAAGAAGCCTTCGACAAGGCTTCCTTTGAGAGCATTAACCTTGAAAGCATGGTGTGGCACCCACTCTCTGTGAATGGATAAAACACATGCTTACGATGAGAGCAGTACAATTTAATATAGGAGACCACTCCATTAGAGGTGTTGTGACGAAGGGCTATCCGCAAGGGGGGGGGGCTCTGTCTCCACTACTGTGGAATACAGTGGTGGACAGCCTTCTAAGCACACTCAATGATGCTGGATTCTATACTAATGGATATGCGGATCACATCGTCATCCTCATTACTGGCAAGTTCGAGGGCACGCTCTGTACCTTGATGGAAACAGCTCTTCGAATAACGGAAACATGGTGTAATGAATAGTCCCTCTCTGTCAATCCTTCAAAGACAGAAATGGTACTTTTCACAAAAAAAAGGAAGGTGGAACCTTTACGTAGACCTATCCTATTCAATACTTCTCTCAGCTTTTCAGACAATGTCAAATACTTGGGAGTTATTTTTGACAGACAGCTGAATTGGGAGAAGCATTTAAAAGTTAAAACTGAAAAAGCATGCATGACATTCTGGCAGTGTCGCCGCGCTTTAGGTAAATCCTGTGGACTCTCCCCCCGAATTACATCATGAGGACTCTCCCCCGGAATTACCTTGTGGCTGTATACTGTCGTGATTAGGCCCATGCTATGGTATGGAGCACTTGTCTGGTGGCTCAGGGTCAGACAGGCTAGGCAGCAAGTAAACTAGGACACGTGCAACGTCTTGCCTGTCTTAGATCTACAGGTGCTATACGCTCAACCTCTACGGCCGCTTTAGAGGTGATCTTACGCCTTCCACCACTTGATCTTTTTGTGGAGGAAGTAGCCGTGAGGACCGCCTTGAGGCTGCTCTACAAAGGGCTGTGGCACACGGCAGGCAAGGGAGGCAGGCATACCCGCATTCTGAATGAGGCCATCGACAAGATCCCTCTTCTGGACGCTATGGTAGACTACCTCCCTCTACAATATGCCTTCAACAGACAACTTAACGTCTATGAAAATGCCGGGTTTACCCAGCATATAGATATATCCATCTTTACTGATGGATCTAAAACAAAGCACGAAACGGGTGCCGGAGTTTTCTCTGACGATCTGAACCTCCGCCAAAGCATACCACTAGGCAAAATGGGCACTGTCTTCCAAGCGGAAGTAATTGGAATAATGCATGGTGCGAAAGCAATTCTTGAAAGGAAAATGGAGAATCAATGTATTGGTATCTTCAGTGACAGTAGAGCCGCTTTACTAGCCCTGGGCAGTTGCAAAATTACCTCAGGTGTGGTACTGCAGTGTCGTGAAGCTCTCAAGGATATCTCAAAAAATAATATCGTTTCCCTTGAAACGTGAAAGGACATGACGGTAACTACGGCAATGAGGAGGCTGATGAGACTGCGAGACTGGCTTCCGGACAACTTCTCTGGGGGCCAGAACCCGTAATCCCTATATCCCTGACAATATTAAGCTCTATGCTATATCAAGAAACCTTAAACAGCTTCATACGAAGATGGGTTAACATGCAAAGCTGTCGTCAAGCAAGGGCTGCTATTACAGCGCCCTCGCCAAAGACAGCCAAATATTGCTTGCAACTGTCCCGAAGGAACCTTCGACTAGTCGTGGGTATCCTATCTGGACACTGCACTCTAAACCAACATATGCACAGGATGGGACTGGTGGACAGCCCCAACTGTCGCGGATGCAACGAGGATGACGAGACAGCATAACACGTTCTGTGCCACTGTTCAGGTTTCGCAAGAGTCAGAGGATTCATGTTGGGGGACCTCTGGCCCGATATGGTCAGAATTAGCAACACTCCAGTTGCGGTCGTCCTTAAGTACATTCAAAGGATTGGATGGCTTGAGTGATACCCAACTTGGAGAGCTGCTGGGAGGTAGCACAATGGGCCCACTTAATGCGCCCTAAGTGCGTGTGAGGTAACTTACCCTCCATTTTTAATCCAGAATCCTAATCCATAACGGTACAAGTATTGTTATTTGTGTTGAATTTGTTTTATTTACAAAAAAGTAGTAATAATACACATTGCTTTATTTATGGTATATTATATTTATGGACATACTTCAGTTAATAACTGTTCCCTACGAGTTTCATAGACATCTAAATCATTATTATCTGTTGGAAAATCTACATCTCGATAAAGTGTTATAATTGTATCATCTTTACTAGTTAAACAACTATTATGCAAAGCGCAACCCGCCATAATAATTTTTACACAAAGATCAATCTTTATGTTGTTTATATGATGTAATCGTCTAAATCTACCCTTCAATAGTCCATAGGCGTGTTCAATTCTTGTTGAAGAGTGTTTAAAATTAAATTGTTTTTGACGCCTATTTAAATGTCCATTATCTCTAAATGGTGCAATAAGCCAATTCAAATTAGGGTAAGCCGAGTCACCTACCAAGTAATTATTGCCAAAATCGTTGGGATTGTTAGTAGTGTCAATGTCAAATGGTAATTTTTTTAATATTCGAGCATCGTGAATTGAACCTGGTTCTCCACAATATACATTTGAAAACAATTTGTTTGATAAAGCAACAACTTGTAAAAGGAGACTATGGTAACCTTTCCTATTAACATAGTATTCCTCATTAATTAAAGGACGATTTATTTTAATATGACAACCGTCAATAGCTCCAATACATCCTCTAAAGCCCTGCTTTTTTTGAAAGTTTGTTGTAATTTCTTGTATTTCACCATTTTCTGTTGGCCATTTAATAAAGGAGTCCTTCATTCCCACTATAACATCCAATACATTGCTAATTGTTGTATGTGCAGTGCTGAATGGCACATCAAACCGATCACTTATTTGTCTAAATGTTTCAGTATTGCTCATATACCAAACTGTCATCAATACTGCCTTTTCAGGGTTCACTTGGAGTTTTCCAGCTTTATAAAGGGACTGGCAGTTGCTTCCGTTTATGCTACCTAGAAGATACTAATTCCATTTAATTGTTTTACTACGTATTTATATCTACTACATAATTACCAATTACTTTCTGTATTGTCCTTCTGGTCATGCGAAAATGGGACTTATATGTGGCTTCGCTACATAGTGAAACAATCTCAATGTAGTTTTGTATTCGCCAAATCTTATGAGCTTTATTAATTTACAAACGTTGTTACATTTTTATTTTCCTGTTTTGAATACAATATAATTTACTACAAGCAAACTGCTCGCTACGCGCACGTGAAATAGGATACGCGAAAGGTCAAGCTCCGAGCCGAGCGCTAAGATAAGAAAAACAAAACCTAAACAAATATAAACATCTGTGAAGCCGGAACGTGAGATTTTATTGTGCCACAGACACACAGACACACATTAAGAAAAATTATATTATAGATGTATCTAGCTAGAATTTATTATACGTTTATAAAAGTTTATCGATTGCAGGATATTAAGCCCTTGTTTACATATACAAAAATAGGCTGGTAACTAAATCATAACTGATCTGTACGGTAATAGTCCATTACCGTACATGGCAACCATAACCATACAGCAACCGATAAACTATTGAACAAATCACGGATGTTATGAATCATAACAGCCTCAGATGTTTTAAAATCCTCGCTCTGCGAGCTCGGATTTCAATACAACATCTGCGGCAGTTATGATACTCATAACATTCCTAGATATGTTAATAGCTATATTTCGGATTCTTTCCTGGATAATCAGTTTGAGTTTATTATTGAAACTTTGGCATTCTGAGCTTCCTGTGAAGCCAGTTTCAGTACTCTTATAAATATATCCCACTCAATGAGTTTGTTTTTGACAATAAATTTTGCACTAGTGGCTCCACCTGGATATTGGACCAAGAAAATGCACCAAAGCGCCAAATTCAAATCCCTTACATTTTTATTTTATTTACTGTTAATTAACAAAATGTAGACGAGATCCCATTTTTAAAATTTATTAACGAAAATATTAAATAAAATGTCAACGAACTACTGAACTTTACCATTATTATACCTAACTATAGTGTAAAACTTATAGCTAAAATTAATACAGAAATACAAATCATACAAACAGTAATGGTATATATTCTAGTCTTGTAACTTAATTAGAAATTAAATTAGAGCAATATATTACGATTGTCTATTACAGTTCAGCGAAGATCCTTGTTATAAAATATAATTTTATTTACGTTTGTGGGTACAGTGTTTTATATAAAATTCCCTTGCCAATTTTTTGATGGGATCGCTATTTAATTGATTTAAAACAAGCGGGCGGTTTTCTATTCATTTTAATATATTATTAACTGACTTTAACCAAGAATGCATAATTGTTTTCAACGTTAAATTAATCAACAGTAATATCCCAAGTGCATTAAAATAGCCGATTAAATTTTGACGTTTTCTGTCAGAATGTTTTGCTAAGAAATTTGTCAATTGAATTTGCCGCTCAACAAGAATCCCGAGTGCGCAGCACGAGGGATTTTGAAGCGGAAAATTTACGAGATATATTTCTTCAGAGCAAAACATTCTGACAGAAGATCGTCAAAATTTATTCAGGCTAGTTTACATGCACGTGGGATGTTCGGCGTGATTATTTCCTGAATAAATAGATAAAATTCAGTTGGTGAAGCACCTTTAATAATCATGCTAAAATTATGCACAAGCGATTAAATTTTGACATAAATTTAACCGCGGATAAATTTTGAAGTTTGAATTTTAGTCATTATTAAACTGAGAGAAACCATGGTGATTACGCATTATTATGGATATGAAGGAAATAATCACTTATAATACCATGAGTAGTCAAAGTTATGTCGACTATTTTTGTAGTGGTGTCACGAATGTCCATTGCGCTTTGGTATGATTAGGACGAGTGCGATAGCACGAGTCCTAATCCCAAGCGCAATGGACATGAGTAGTGATACCACTGCAAAAATAATCTACTTAACTTTGACTAAGAATGGTATTCGAGGGACTATTTAATGAACCAAACTACCTTTTCAAATTAGTTTTCAGTAAATCTAGCAACAAACTACGCAATTTCTATAGTAACAGAACACTAATATTGACATTTTCTAATAAAAATCACATTTGTTTAAAATAGTCACTTGAATACCTTCTAGGAAGATATATCCACTGATATTTTTTTGATTGGTCAAGAAACGTCAGAATTCTGGATTTTCATTGGTCACTTTTTCACACATGACAGTGAATTGAATAGCCATAAGTATTTTGATAATTTTTGCATGTACGAAACAATTAACGAATGAAAAGCGTGCTTTATTTTCAATTTTGGTTTTCAATAATGAATACGATGATGGAAAATGTGAGATGTACGGAAGAGATTTACTAATTAAATATTTATTAGGATATCGTAAACTGCGGTACTGATTGGTATATTCTTTGGCCTTTATTAAATCAAAACTTGCGTCATTAGTCTTAAAAGAGAGTAAGGCCGCTTTACAATTTTTGCAGTTTTTGGTAACTTTTAAAATCCTTTTTGCAATAAAACCTGTTATGTATTGGTATGATATCTTTGAAATATAGTTACTGTTAATATCCTGTCTATTTTCATATATTTTATTGATTTGTTGAGCGAAACTTTCGGGGGTGTAATTTGCTATTTGATTATTGGGTAATTCCTGGAGTAAAAGATTTTTTAAGGAATCTAAACCCATGGATTCATCTTCCTGACAGTTGGCATTTAAAGAATGACGCCGAAGAAAATTGGATAGAATAGCCGTTTTTAAACTATAAGGAAATTCATAAGCTGTTGGATTAACATTTCTAAAATTCATACATCTAACATAAGAAAGACAGGATCTTGACAAAAATTGCGTGGCAAAAAGAATTTAAAACCTAATTTTTGACAATAATTCCAAATTTGAGTAATTGAACAAAATATTTTGGACAGAAGGAGGTTTTGACTTCTTTCCTGTCATTACATCGACGAAATACATAGATCTCAATATCGCTTTAGCTTCAACCCAAAATTGAGAGTGTTTCGATTTATTAGATATTGCCGTGCGCAGAATTTTTGCTTTAAATTTATCTTTTAGTACATTTGAATTCATAGAATCAAGTAATTTCTCCATGAATAAAATTAACTCCGATGTATCTGCTGCTGATGGTTCAAAGGATTCTTGATGGCACAGAAGCCTTAACACAGCACCTACTCTTTGACCTAAAATTTGAGCTGCTAATTAAACTCTCATCTTTTCCTGTCCTTCTGGTTTTATATGTTTTTCTGTAATGTGAGGTAGCGTACGTACATCTGCTTGTCCAACATCCAGCCCATATAACTTAACAATATCACGCCAAGAAGCCTTTTTTTTCGTACCGTTTATTTCAAAACACACATCTTTAACCATAAAATGATTTCTAAATCCTTTGAATAAGTGAGGAGTGTCATATAAAGGAAATATTGGTTTCCTGTCAACAATTTCGAATGCCTGGTATTTAAATTCCCGACCCTGCTTTATATATTTTTCTTGAGTTTCTCTCATTAGTTTGTTTATTGCCGCCTGATTACTGGAAGGTTGATCGCAAACTGTCGAAATTATTTGTAAGCCTGTCCCATCAACGGTTTTAACTATTTCTTTCATTAAATTAACAATCTCTAGCGAGGTAGCTGTTGATGTTAGGACGTAAGCGATGGGTTGCTTCCATTTCCGGTAAACACCTCGCAACATAAAAACCAATGCATGGGTTGCGATTTTTTTTTGTACATTGCCATTTCCTAAATTAACAAAACCTACAATTTGACGATTTTTTTCATCAAAATTTAATGCCGTTTTCAATTTTATTTCATCAAAAATGAATGTTCAGTATTTTTCTTTTTCACTCATGAATTGACTTCTTTGATGAAGGTTTTCAAAAATGTTTTGATTTATACCTGGTTCAAAACGAATTTTGGATAATAGTCTTAACAGAGTATTTTTGGACGGTAAAAAAAGGTAATGGCTTAGAAACCTATAAGCTTTACCACTTTGTTTAAATAAAGCAAGTGCAAACATTTTTTCGTCAAAAGAATAACGGCGGGATTTTGGTTTCTTTTTGCTTAACCTTAATTGACTAAGAAGAAAATTGATAGCTGGAGGTTTTAAATTTGCGATTTCTTTTTGGAACAACCGCAAGGCTCTGTCCATTAGACATTTACTGTTTGTAATACGCATTTTTTTACGCAGTCTACTTGTTTTTCTTACAAATTTATCTAATTCTTGCTTTAAATTTTTTTCCCGCGGCGTCAGTTGAATTATTCTTTTTACACCTAATAAAGGTAAAACAGATTTTCGTCTGAGATTTTTTTCTTTTGATGAATTATTAGTCTCTTCTGTTTGATTTATATCTAGAAAATACAATAATTCAAGCAAAATGGAAATGCAATAAAAATTGTGTTGGGACCTGAACGCAAATCTTGTTCTGTCTGCGTATGAGTTACTAAAGGACAAGGTAAGGGAAGATCATTCTGTAGTTGGTTAAAGTTAGAAGCAGGTGGTGGTTCTTGTGAAATCTGACCATGGTAATTTTTAATTAAGTGATCAGGGATAGGACTGTGAAAGGTCTCTGCATCACCATCAAAATCAGCAACTAAAATAAATTAACATTTAAAAAAATGTAGAAGTTAATTAGAATATAATTGCTAATTTTCATTACTTAGCCGTACATTTATGGTTTAAAACAACAACACAGGTAGATTAGTTTAACAGATCTTTACAATTTAAAATAATATTGTAATTCTTACCATACTCAACCGGTAAATTTAAAGTATACACAGCTCTTCTGTGCAAACGTTTAGTGCCTTCCAAAATGTATTGAACATATTCTGTACGATTGATAAACTTGGGAAGGTAAAAGATCTTTTACAATGAAATTTCCGGCATTAAAAACCCACATCGAATACCTTAATGTATCAAGAGGAAACCTGTGGCATGTTCCTTTTACATTTTTACAACCAGGGACATATTTTTCAATTAATTAACGAATTAACATAAAACTTTTTAATTTGACATGTGTTCATCTGTTTATACGTCACTGGCGTTTTTGTTTTAAATTTTGAATAACTAGTGGGCAGTGGACGATCTGTGGCTCCAGCTGGGGTTTGGTCCAGAACTAAAACATTGTAAATAGTTTGCCTACTTGACTGAGATATCTTTATAAGAGTATTATATTATTTTGTCTTTGTGGCTGCGTTCGGTAATGTACCTCTACCAACTCCTTTTGCTAGCAGAAAGAAATCGATAATAACCATCGGCGCAGGTGGAAGTGAGCTGAATGAACGATTTTGAGGAAACAGAGCTATCAGAGGTACCTTTCCGAACGCAAGAGAAGCTTAAATGTGGCTCTGAACCAAGGTCACAAATATTGCGTTGTACAACTGGAGCTTAGCGCCGTCATCCGGTTCAAGAGCAGTTTAATTCTGAGCTGCCATCATTGGCGGTTTAAGACTGAGTTGAAAGAAACATAACCTCATTTCGATTATTGTGTTGTGTTACGTGCACTAGTACACCCCGATACCTATACACTTTGACATGGATTTTGAAGATTTGCTGGAGGAATTGACTGATGATGAGGACATGTTGGACCTGATTCGTATAAATGCAAATTTAAGAGAACCAAATAAGTATCTTCCTCCAGATAATCAATTCGAAAAGTGGACTGATTTGAAATGCATGCAACTTTCATTTATCAAAAATGGGGTGCGTTTTGTACTACAACATATTGCTGATGAAATATCACATCCAACAGAAAGGTAAGTAATATATCCTACGTTCCACAAAATTGGTATCTATTTCATTAATAAAATTGCATTTTTAGGAACCACGCTGTATCTGCAGAAACAATGTTATTTGTAACATTGCGATATTATGCTACTGGCTCTTTTTTGCAAGTAATTGGTGACTGTACTGGTATAGACAAGGCGACAGCCAGCAGAACTGTCCATAGAGTGTCAAGAGGTATAGCTGGATTGCACAGAACCTTCATTCAAATGCCTGAAAGTGAAGAAGAAATGAAGACAAATAGCCAGCAATTTTATGAAAATGTATATTATGTGCATTGGATGGCAGTCATATAAAAATTCCCTCGCCTGGAGGAGAACAAGCAGAAATCTTTAGAAACCGAAAGCAGTTCTTTTCATACAATATACAAATTGTATGTGATGCAAAAACAAAAATACAAAACATTGTCTGTAGATGGTCAGGTTCATCACATGATAATACAAGTTTTAATTATTCGAACCTACGAGCGAAGTGTGAAAATGGCGAGCTCCGTAATTATGTACTAGTTGGAAACAGCGGACATGGTATTCGACCGTTTTGATTACACCTTTCGCAAACCCAGCAACCCCAGCTGAGCAGCTTTTTAATAAATCCCAAATAAGAACGAGAAACCCAGTAGAAAGATGTATCAGTATCTGGAAAAGGCGGTTTCCCATTTTGTCATTTGCAGTTCGATGCAAGTTTGAACGAGTCGAGGCAATTGTTGTTGCTACAGCTGTATTACATAACATTGCTAAACTTTTAAAAGAAGGAATGCCCCAACTAGAAAATGAAGAAGTAGCAGCAATTGAAGCCATTAATATGGAAGTCGATGGCGTGCTTGAGGACAACGCAAGAGGAGTTAATAATTCCGCAAGATATCAATTAATCCATGAATATTTTAATAATTTGTTACATTTTGTAACAATAACATTTAATAAAATAATAATCAAATAAGAATTACATTTAAACTTCGTACATTAGATGGACCGTACTGAAGATATGACATTACCATTTTTTATAAATCACCCCCTTGAAGTTTACCCCTTTCAAACATAATTAGCCCAGTCAACAAAGGACATATAAAAAAAATAAATCGGAAAGTTTTAAAATTTGGTGAGGATGTTTATATGGGCGTACTATTGAATATATAAAAAGTTCCGAAAAATGCAAAACTGATCTTAGAAAAATTAAAGAGCATTAAATTTCCCACAAAAACGCACAACATATTTTTTTGTCAGTGGAATGTCAATTTCCTCGAAAATGGCCAGCGAATGTTGCATGGATCGATAAATTGCTCGGGCAGTGGGATGACGTTATCTAAATTTCTGCTCCAAAATGTTTCGTATTTTCGATGGCGATAATTTTTATAGCTCTGTAAGAAAAAAGATTATTGAAAATTTTATTTTTAAAATATTATATAATAATAAATTAGATAAGGTGATGTTACAAAACTTAACAATCGAAGTAAATCAAGTTAGACAAGAGCAAGCGGAAAATCACAAACAATTTTGCAATCTCAAGGAAGACAACGAGGAACTAAAAAAAGAAAACATAGGCATAAAAAAAAGAACTATTTGTAATGAATGAGAGATTAGAGCTCCTTGAAAGAGAAAATAATATAATTATAACGGGTCTAACAACAAGTACGAGTGAACCGGAAAACTTAAAAAAGGAGATGAGTACATTCGTAAAGCTGAACCTAGAAAAAGAAGTAATAATTAAAAAAGCCTACAAACTAGGACCAAAGACATGTCTACTGGAAATGTAAAACAATGATAAGAAAAGAAAAATAATGGAAAATAGGATGAAACTAAAGAATGTAGGAAGCGGAAATATTTTCATCAACGATATAACGAAGCGGGAACGAGACATTGATAACCTAATACGGAAAAGGGCTTGCGATGAGAGAAAACAGGGGAAAAGAACTATAGTAGGCTACCAAAAATTATATATCAATGGGTTAGAGTGGAAGTGGAACAAAATTAACGACAGGCTGGAAGAAACGGTGAGGAAAGAACCGCCGATAGATGAGGATGCAAAAAACTAGTGGAATTAGGATGAGGTAGCACAAAGACAAACTTGGCAATGGAAACGGATAAGAATAGGGATAAAAAAAATGGTACAACAAAAAATTTGTAGCGAAACGAGAAGAATCGGAGCGTGGAATGTACAGGGGTTGAACGGAAAACAAAATGAACTGGTACAAGAATTTGAGGAGAGCAACCTAATAATTTTAGGCCTCACTGAAACGAATCAAAAGGGACAAGGAAGCATATTTGTAAGAAATGATCACCTATTACTATATAGTGGAGTACCGGAACAGCAAAGAGCTGGTGCGGGAGTAGGAATCCTCATTAACAAAAAATATGTAAAAGATATAAAAAGTTGGATATTTGTCAACAAGAGATTAATAAGAGTGGACATAAAGGATGGAAAGAAAGAGACATTGGCAATAATAGTAGCTTACGGATCATCTGAAAATGAGATTAAAGCGCTGAAGGATATGTTCTGGGAAGTATTGCAAGAAGAAAGACTTGATAGATAATCTATACATATATAAAGGAAAGTCACAACCCTGCCTAATCAACGCAGAGCCGAAACCACTGGTACTAGAAACGTGAAATTTGGGTGGTAGGTTCCATTTGTTACGCAAGGTAGTGCTAAGAAGGGATTTTTTGAAATTCAAACCCTAAGGGGGTGAAAAGGGGTAAACTGTGTTTTCACGAATTCCTCAATATCTCTTACACCCGATAAGATATTTATTTGGTGTTTGCTTGCAAAGATTACCAATGCAAATACCTAGAAACGTATTTTAGGAGTTTGTCCTAATCAACCCCTAAAGGTGCAAATCTGGATTGGGGGTAAATCAAAGAACCCTTCGTATCTCCTATGTTTATTGAGTTAGAACATTCGTTTTCCAGCATATAGATGTATTTTTAAAATATTTAGAAAGGGGTTTAAGCGAATTTGAAAATTTTAACCCTAAAGGGGTAAACGAAGGAAAAACTGAAAAGGGTAGTGGAGTTAAAATTATTAATTTTTTCGCTATAATTTCAATTTCACAATAAAATGGGTTAAAAGGGATTTTTTGAAATTCTACCCCTACGGGGGGTGAAAAGGGGTAAAATGTGATTTAAGAATTTCTCAATATCTCTTAGACTCGATTAGATAGCGACTTGGTGTTTACTTGCAAAGATTATCAATGCAAATACCTAGATAAGTATTTTAAGATATTGCCCTAATCAACCCCTAAAGGTGCAAATGTGGATTAAAGGTGAATTAAAAAACCCTTTGTATCCCCTATGTTTATTGAGTTAGAACATTCTTTTTTTTGCATATAGATGAATTTTTAAAATATTTAAAAAGGGGTGTAAGGGAATTTGAAAATGTGAACCCTAAAGGGGTAAATGGAGGAAAAACTGAAGAGGGGAAGGGGGGTTAAAATTATAAATTTTTACGTTGTGAGTTCCATTTCATAATAAAATGGGCTAAAAGGGATTTTTTGAAATTTTACCCCTACGGGGGTGAAAAGGGGTAAAATGGGTTTTCACGGGTTTCTCAATATCTCTTAGACCCGATGAGATACCGACTCGGTGTTTACTTCCAAAGATTGTCAATGTAAATACCTCGAAACGTATTTCAGGATTTTGCGCTAATCAACCCTTAAAGGTGCAAATCTGGATTCGGGGTAATTAAAGAGCTCTTCGTATCTCCTATGTTAATTGAGTTAGAACATTCTTTTTTGGCATATAGATGTATTTTTAATATCTTTTTAAAGGTGTCTAAGGATTTTTGTAAATATTACCCCTAGAGGGGTAAAAAAGAGACTAAACTGAAAGAGGGTAGCGGGTTAAAATTATTGATTTTTTTCTTATGGGTGCATTTTAGATTAAAATGAGTTAGAAATGGTTTTTAGAGATTTCACCCACAAGGGGATGAAACGGGTATTCCGCTATAATCTATATGTATAAAAGATAAACCACCAACTCAACAACACGAATTCGTAGTAATCTTTAGTAACCAGGAACTTGTAATTTGGCAAGAAGAGTCCTTTACTTACGTAGCGAAAAGCTAGGAAAGGAGTTTTCGAAATTTCAGCCCTAAAGGGAAGGAAAGAGGTAAAATGTCTTTTCACGAATTTCTCAATATCTCTTAAGGACGTATAATACCTATATCGATTGTTTTTTACTTAGAAAGGTTACCTATACAAGTTCCTAAAAACGTAATTCGGGATTGTGCACAGATCAACTCCTAAAGGTGCGAATTTGGATTCAGGGGTGAATTATAGAACCTTTCGTATTTTCTGTGGTTCCTGATGACCATTGTTTTTTAGGAAATGTGTGTTTTTCAAATCTTTAAAACTTTACTTTAAAGTTTTTATTCTAAATTTTATTGTGAAAGAAGTAAAAATGAGGTAGAAGTAAAAAGAGGTTGAAAAAGAGGTTAAAGCTATTGATTTTTTCCGTGTGTCCAGTTTAGAATAAAATAGAAGGATTTCTGAAATTCCACTTCCAAGTGGTGGAAACTGCTAGAATTTATGAATACAACATTTAATAAGTACATTTATTATTTTTATTCTCATTGTTATACTAAACCTATAGTTTTATCAATCTACACAAGGAGAACGACAATTACATACACATTTCGAAGGGATATGTGAAGCACAAAAGGGTTATGAAGAACTTTTTTCGGAAGAATATTGTTTCCTTTTTACCTACAATATTGTTTTACGGCGTTTGTTAGTTTAGCGTATAGAGTGAGGGAGGAGGGAAGCATTCTAGAATTCGTTTAAGATTTAGAAGAAAAACATTGCAGTCCGTACGAAGAACAGGCATCTTGCTAGTCTTATATATATTTCTAAAAGTCCTGACTGACTCATCAACGCCCAGCCCAAACCCTTGGACCTAGAAAGCTGAAATTTTGCACAGAGGTTCCCTTTATGATTTATACAAGGAATAAGGAAGGATATTCCGAAATTCAACCCCTAAAGGGGTAAAATGGGGGTTCCAATTTTGTATGGAAAAATAATATTAAATAGCCATTTCGACTTGAAACTTCGTAGGAGTACTCCTAAAAACAAATCAACAAACACGTATTTCGTGATTTTCCGAAAATTAACCCCTTAGGGAGTGAAATGGGGTAAATAAGCCTAAAATACGATATGGGTGTCGTTATTGAGGTTTTTTGGGACGTTGATTGCGAAAATGGCATTTATTTTTAAGTCCAAGAAGGTGGACATGACATAAGGGAAGGGACGGGACGGGACTGGACTGGACGGGACGGATTGGACGGAACTGAACTGGACGGGAAAGAAAGGGACGGAACGGGACGGGACGGGGCGAGGCGGGACGGGGCGGGGCGGGACGGAAAGGGATGGGATGGAAGGGGACTGGACGGGACGGGACGGGAAGGGAAAGAAAGGGACGGAACGGGACGGGACGGGGCGAGGCGGGACGGGGCGGGACGGGACGGAAAGGGATGGGATGGAAGGGGACTGGACGGGACGGGACGGGAAGGGACGGGACTGGACGGGAGGAGAAGGGACGGGACGGGGCGGGACAGAACGGGACGAGACGGAAAGGGAAGGGAAGGGAAGGGATGGGATCGAAGGGGTGGGGCCGGGACGGGAAGGGACGGGACGGGATTGGACTGGACGGGAAAGGAAGGGACGGGACGGGAAGGGACGAGACGGCATGAAGCGGGACGAGACGTAAAGGAAAGGGAAGGGGTGGGATGGAAGGGGAGGGGGTTAAATTTTGTATGGAGAAATAATATTGAATAGCCATTTCGACTTGAAACTTCGTAGGAGTACTCCTAAAAACAAATAAGCAAACACGTATTTTGTGATTTTCCGAAAATCAACCCCTTAGGGGGTGAAATGGGGTAAATAAGCCTAAAATACGATATGGGTGTCGTTATTGAGGTTTTTTGGAATGTTGATTGCAAAAATGGCATTTATTTTTAAGTCCAAGAAGGTGGACATGACATAAGGGAAGGGACGGGACGGGACGGGACGGGACGGGACGGGACTGGACTGGACGGGACGGACGGGGCGGGGCCGGACGGGACGGAAAGGGAAGGGATGGGACTGGACGGGAGGAGAAGGGACGGGACGGGACGGGGCGGGACGGAATGGGACGAGACGGAAAGGGAAGGGAAGGGAAGCGATGGGATCGAAGGGGTGGGGCCGGACGGGAAAAGACGGGACGGAACTGGACTGGACGGGAAAGGAAGGGCTGTGACGGGAAGGGACGAGACGGGACGGGGCGGGACGGGACGGGACGGGACGGGACGGGACGGGACGGGACGGGACGGAAAGGAAAGGGGTGGGATGGAAGGGGAGGGGACGGGTCGGGACGGGATGGGACGGTACGGAGACGTTGACGGAGAAAGGGACGGGGAAGGGGACGGGAATAGGATGGGATGGGATGGGATGGGATGACAGAAAACAATTAGTCATTATTCAATGCACAAATAACGAACCTCGCGCGAACGAAGTCGCGGGTAACAGCTAGTAGTATATATATATATATATATATATATATATATATATAATAGGAGATTTCAACGGAAGGGTAGGCAGCAGTAACCAAAAAGGATACCCAGTGGGACAGTATGGTGAAGATAGCTCTCATAGCAATAACAACGGTTGGAGGATCATAGAGTTCTGTCTTCATAGAGGAGGTGAGGGAAGCATATACGTAATCTGCAGACGCATAAGGTATAACCCATCACATCGTTTTTTCCGAAGTCGTACGGCCAATCAGAACAGAAGTAAACTGCAGACGTGTTGAATTATAATGCGTCTGCACTTTACGCAAGCACCTTGGCCACTATTATTTCTTATTTATTGTATCTTGAGTTGATAAATACAGACCACTATTATTAGTACTGTGTTTTCTCTTGAAATGTTCGGTTTATTCCAATTAAACGAGAGATATTTGGTCAGGTGTAATTAGATTCTATTAATTAATTTTGATATAAGAATTTTCTCACGTTACTGCACGTTTGTAATATGACTGCTTTTCGGCCAAATTTCGAGTTACCAGCGATCATTATGCAAAAAAATAATGTGTACAACACGTATAAAAACAACTTTTTTTTACTTATTTGCTTGTTAAACTCGGGCTTCGCCCTCGTTAATAAAGCTGCAAATTCGTGAAAGAAGTATGAGTTTAATAATTCGTTGTACTATATACTATTGTACAACTGTCATTAAAAATCAGCAAGATCATTTTTACTGACTAAATGTAACTTTTATTAATTTGATTATAATATAGAAAGCTGCTGTAGACATTTTTCAAAATAATCATCTTAGTTTTGACATTTGATGAGAATACAGAAAGCCTTACTAATTTTTTTCAAAATATCGAGCTGTCGAACAACTGAAAGTTATTGATTTTCCTTAGTTACCTGACAAATATTGGTTTACTAAGTATTTTTAACGTGTTAAAAGTGTGTACTTTTAAGGTGCTCTCTCATAATATTAATTTTGAGATATATAAGTGTAGTTACCTGGAATAAAAATGTAATTTTTAATGACAGTTGTACAAAAAGTGACTGTTTTTACGAGAGTAATGGTTTTATGAGGGTAAAAATTACTACGCTATAAAATAGAGCTTTATTAGATAGTTTAGCGCTTATAAAGTAGCTCTTTATTTCACTCTACAGATGAAAATGCACGTTGCTATGGAAATTAATAAATAACCAATTGTTTGCTCGCAAGAATGGTGGCTATTTTGTTTATTACGGCTACATTAAGTAAGCCAAAAACGGCCAGATTCTGAATTCATTAATTTGTAGTTTTTGCAATACATAATGTGAATTTATTTTTTTATATTCGTAGAAAAAATTCATTGCAGCTCTACTTCTATTTGAGCACTCCTCGTTGCGCACGTCATGCCCCAAACCCACTCGTGCTACAATAGGCCCTCTTATTAAACTAGTATAATAATATGCTACGACAGTGCAGAAAGTACTCACTTTTTGCACTCTCATGTAAGAATCTTACTAGGATTGGCTAAAACGGACAACTTTTTAGCAAATGTCAAATTAAAAGATTAAATTTGTTGTAGAATGCGAAACCGTCGCAGGAAAAATAGTATGTAACAGACGTGAGGGATGGCCATCGAAAAATGTATGTGAATACATGTAATCATTCAAAAACAACTACAAATGAGTAAAAAAAGTTGTTTTCATATGTGTTGCTCACGTTATTTTTTGCATAGTGATCCATTGTAACTCAAAATTTGGTCGAAAAAGACTTCATGCTAAAAATGGACGTAATGGAGACCGAAAATGAAGAAATTTTACTACCGTTAAATATTAGGGAACAGGCTAGAGCAGCGACGTTGAATTTATTACCCTGTAAGTCAAGACAGCTGTATGAGAAATAGTATAACCAATTTGACTGTTGGAGAAAAGAAAAATTTGTTTGTGGTGTAAACGAAGAGATACTTTTGGCTTCTTTTCATGGCAAAAATTACAAATCATCAACATTGTGGACGAAATATTCGATGTTGAAAAGCACCCTAGATGTATATGAAAATGTCAATATTTCAAGGTAGGGTTGATGTATTGGTGACTAATTTAGTAATGTTATTCTTTATTAATAAATTGCAGGTTTTTAAAACTTAAGGCATATTTGAAACAGCAGACGCGGTCATATAAACCTAAAAAGGCAAGGATTCTTGAAAAAGAGCATATCGACAAATTTCTGAGTGAAGCTCCGGACACAGAGTATTTAATGATGAAGGTATTGCTGCCATATTAAACTCATTAAGTATTTAGATTTTATTAAAATTTATTCAAAACTTTTAGGCTGCGTTAGTTTTGGGTGTAATAGGAGCCTGTCCTTGTGACGAGTTACTGCATTTAACAATCAACAATATCCAGGATAAAGGTTCTTACTTGCATGTTACAATTCCCGATACCAAGACGAACAAATCCCGGAGTTTCACCATCTTACCAGAAGGATTTACAGTTAATGTTTGCGACATCATCAAGAAATATTTATCATTGGGGCCCAAAAATGTTGGACATCGTCGATTCTTCTTGAACTACAGAGATCAGAAATGTACAATCCAACCAGTGGGGATTAATACACTGTCGAAAATACCACGCTTAGTTGCCAGCTACCTGAAAGGGTCTTATACTGGACACTGTTACCGTCGATCTTCTGCTACTCCTTTGGCGAATGCGGGAGGAGACATTATAAATTTAAAAAGGCGTGGGGGCTGGAAATCCTCAGATATCGCCGAAGGATATATTGAAGACTCCATCCAAAATAAGATGAAAATAACAAAAACTATTTCAGGCACCGATACTTCTGCAGGAGACAATCAAAATTCACAAAACTTCGTGCTGTCACAAGCAATTGAAAATGTTGAAGAAAATATGTCAAGTGACGAGATTTCTATTGTAAAACGTGCTGGAGTTCATTTCCACGCTGCTGTAAACAATCTTGCATTAAATATTTATAATGTAGATAAGACGCAAATTTGAAAATTAGGTATAATATATTATTTTCATTCATTAATAGAAGAACTTGTGTATTGTAAAACTCAAATGTATGTATGTATTTGTTTCTAATAATTTCATTAAATTGTCCGATTTATAACTTTTTTCTAGCATAACATTTTTATTTTTATTAATTTTATTGGATATTATGGCCACATCTTTTTTAATTAAAAATCGTAATATGCATATATTTTTAAAAATACATTGTTATTATTGTTTAATTTAAAACGATCCAAAATTTAGAAACTGTGGAGCTCAAGAAATTTAAAAATGTTAAAAGAAGACCTCAAAATCAAACATAATTTCAATACTACCACAAGAATGGCTGGAGAGGATTGGCTAGCTGGTTTTCGCAAACTAAACCCGCAAATTTCACTAAGAAAGCCCTCTGCAACCAGCATAAGTAGCGTGATTGGATTCAGTAAAGAAGAGGTTGACCTTTTCTTCAGTAATTTAGATTATTTAATGGATAAACATGCCTTTGGACCAACGCGCATTTTCAACGTAGACGAGACAGGAATTTCTAGTGTCCAAAAGCCAGTCTAGATCCTAGCACCTAAGGGTCCCTTAAAAGCTATGAATTTTGTCGAGAAAACCACATTCATATGCTCTCAATACCACCACATTCCTCTCACAAGATCCAACCACTTGACGTCTCCTTTTTTGGGCCACTCAAAAGGTCCTTTAATAAGGAGTGCGACAAGTTTACGAGACCAAGCGCATATAAGAAAATTACTCCTTATGATGTAGCATCAATTTTTTATGGCGTCTATATGTCTGTGGCAACAATCGAGAAGAGAGTATCAGGGTTTCGCAGTACTGGAATCTTTCCAGTTAACCCAAACACTTTCAAGGAAGAAGATTTTTTTTCTGCTCAAGACCTGCCAATAGCCATTGACGATCCAGATGAATCGGATTCTGAAAATCGAGAACAAGCAGGGGAGATGTCCATAACTGAAGCTAAAGACAACATTCAAGTTAATGCTGCCGAAGAATTTGTAATTAATCCCGAAGATGGACTAATGGGCGTACCTTGCTCCTCAAAAGGAAACGTTCAAAAGTTGACTTTTGAAAAAATGTTTCTTCAATCGATAGAAAAGTTTTCCTCCATTCCAAAATTGGCTGCAGTAAAGGTGGAACAAAGTTCCAAGAGAAAAAGCCACTCTTCAATTTTAACAGGCACTCCAATGAAGGCAGTTTTGGAAGACACAGTGGCTAAAAGAGAGGAAAAGGCATTAAAAAAGAAACAAGCTGCGAGAAAGTCAGCAGCAAAGGTTTTGGGAATGTCCGCCAAAAATGAACCTAAGGCAACCGAACGCACTAAAAGACAAAACAGTGAGGTTGTTGCTAAAAAGAATAAATCTGCGAAGAAACAATGCAAACGACTAAGCTTTTAGAATTCTTCAAAGGACGAGGATGAAATTGATGTACAAAAATTGTGTGATGACAACGATGATATCAGGTCAGAAAATGTTGAAATGTGTGCTATCTGTAATGAATATGGAACCAATGAACTGTGGTATAGATGTACGGCATGTGGAAACTGGGTGCATTCCGAATGCAGCGGGGCGGACCACCCGAAAATTACATTTGTGATTTTTGCACTCTGTAACAACTTAGGCCTAAGTCAGTTTGCATTTCAGTCATACAAAATAAAAATGTAATTTCTTATATCATCTTTTTGTCAATTTGTTATGTCAAAATAGAACAAGTACCACCTAGAGTCCCTGTATATTTTAATATTATACAGGGACTCTAGTACCACCAAGCCTACAAAAACTCCGGAAAATATGTAAACTAAATCTAAAATTCCCGTAAGGGGAACTAAAGAACCAATAAACAAACGTCACTTTGCTATTGCTGTTATTACGTCAGATAGAATTGTCTAATTTTCAGATTTTTTAGTGCTGTTGCTCATTAGTTTTGTTGTTCTTTGTACATTTTTGTTAGTATTGCTTTTCTTCGTTAGTTCTGTTTGCTATTGTTTACCTATTCGCCGTTTAAATTTGGGCGGCTTGGTTATTTACCATAAAATCGTAAGTATTAAATGCTTCCTAAAATGCTACCGTAAGTTGCAGTTATATATTTACGTAATACTAAATTCCTTTTACATAGGATTACAATGAATTATAAAGCAAGAAAGCTTTTGTGCATTCAGAAATAAGAAGTATAGTAGACTTCTGGAACGTTGATATTTCCGGTAGAGCAATCTACAGAACGAGCAGCCGCAGCAACTGGAAAATCAACGTCTCTCATAAAGAAAGTTCATAAGGAGTATCCTACAGCAGGTAATACATAAAAGATAATAATATTATTTCTCAGCATTGTCATTAAAAAACTTAACCCATTAGCGCCCACAGATACCATATGGTATCAGTAAACCAGCCATTCATTAATCCCGGGTAGTAATAAACACATTATTCTAAGAAGGGTTTAGCAGGTACCGTTGGAACACCCTTGAAATGCAGAGCACAAAGATGTCATATTTAGTCATCTCCGAGTTTTTGGTGCGGTAGTAGCGTGGGCTGTAAAAGTGACAATTTTCAAATCGTGAAAATATGGATATTAGCTGGGCGTAAGTATGAATGTTTTGTTTATTTGTTAAAATTTTTCTGATTTTCCACATTCAATATGTTGAAAATAATGTGTAGAATTATACAGTGTAACAATATTTTAAATATTTTGCTTATCACGTAGATAGTAGAGCCGTAAAGTGCACTGATAGCATATGGTATCCGTGGGCGCTTGCACGACCTCATTTTTGAAAAAACGTTAATGTATTTCCTTTATTGTACCACATGATGAATACTTATAATCTTATGTGAATTTCAGTCCTGTATTTTCGTTATCTCAAGCTTTGGATATGCTAGAAGAAGATGACGATATTGCAGCACAACTAGATGAAATATTTATTGAACCTCCAAATATAAGTGTTGAGACCGACGAGGATTCAGCCAGTGAAGATGAGGGAGGAATGGTCTGTAATTTAACTGGTCGTCAGTTACGTGCCCCAGCTGAAATAAGATTGGTAGATAACCAACGCCTTGGGGGTAACGCCACTTTCTCGGACGATGAAAGCGAGCTGCCACCATCTACAGAAGCAGATATGTCTCCAGTAGACGACGCAATGCCTTCAACGTCTACACAAACTGTGGATGAACAAAATGAATGGATTCGGGACAATCTAAGAAAAAGGGCAGATTTCGAGTGGATTCAAGGCGACCTAGAACCTTCTACACGTCCATCTCCTTCAGCAAACTACGCGCGGTACGAAAGTATGACGATGAGACAGTTGAATATCTCATGCAATAAACTCAGCGATATGCGCACTTTTTGAACCAAAACGATCCAAAAATTACAGCATTAGAAATTCGCTGTTTTCTTGGGATTCTTCTAAGTGGCTACAATGATCTACCTTCAAAAAGATTATATTGGGATATGCAGGAAGATGTTAAAAATACACTTGTAAGTAACGCAATGCGACGAAATCGATTTCTCCAGATTCAAAGATTTCTACGGATAACACAATGCCGTCTGATTCAAACAAAGCATGGAAAATACGTCCACTACTGGATCTAATAAAGAAAAAATGCCTTGATAACTTTGTGCCTTCACAATCATTAGCTTTTGACGAATCTACGATACGATATTATGGCCGCCACGGATGTAAACAATTCATCCGTGGCAAACCGATCAGATTTGGTACAAAATGTGGTGCCTAAATACAAATTATGGTTATCTAGTCAATTTTTATTTATATCAAGGTAAGAATCCCCACGGTGTAGATCACTACGACACACTATTTGGAAAAGCGGCTTCACCATTAGTGCTGATGTTAGATCAGTTGCAAAACAAAGATCTGCCATATAACATTTACATGGACAATTTATTTAGTGGAATGACTTTGTTTTTCTACCTCCGCACATTAGGTTATGGAGCAGTTGGTACAATCAGGGAAAATCGGGTGCCAAGAAGTTGTCCAATAACTGACAAAAAAAGTTTTTTAAAAAAGAATAGGGGCGAAATGCAAAACTACTTAGAAAGGAACAGTGGAATTGTCTTAGTACGGTGGATGGACAATTCTGCTGTTACTATTTTTTCGACAAGTGGTGGGGTTATGCCTATTGGAAATGTAAAACCATACTCCCAGAAAGAAAGAAAAAATATTATGGCCGCTCGTCCAAATTGCATTGCCAAATATAACAACATGGGTGGAACAGATCTAATAGACCAGGGTGTATCGCAGTATCGTGTGGGTATACGTGCAAAAAAGTGGTACTGGCCCATAATTACGTGGTTATTGGATGTGGCCATTATGAACTCGTGGTTTTTGTATCGACAAAATCACAAAGACACGCCTCTTCTAAAATTTCGTGGAGATATTGCACAAATATATTTAAAACGATACGCTAAGCTACCAAAGGGTCCTGGTAGAATAAATCTTTCCCGTAATGTTCTTCCGAACTTGAGATTTGACGGAATGAACCATTTAGTTATGTCTTGCAACAGGCGAAGATGTGCCGGAGATGGATGTAAATCTTTTGGACGAACCATGTGTCAGAAGTGTAATGTTGGGTTGTGTATGCCATGCTTTGTAAAATATCATACTAGATAAATAAATCAGTAGCTTGTACATAACTTTTTTTGCAGTCTATAACATGTTCTATGGCCGCAAGAATTAAATAAATGAAATTACACGATTTGAATTTTTTGACCCCTAAAGTGCCCACGGATACCATATGGTATCAGCCCTTATCTCATTAATAAAAAGGGTGAATTTATAATTTATAAAGTAAAGTCTGAAAAATTAAGAAAAAATTAATTCGGGTGCTAATGGGTTATTACTTCTTTAACATCTCAGCAGAAGAAGAAACTCAAGGAATACTCAAAGAAAAACGTTCTCGACGATTTTGATTCAGGAGTTTTGCAAAGAACGATTCATGAAATGTTTACTGCGGAACATAAAGTGGTACAAAGGCTAAACGTATTAGTAAACAGATTGAATGAAAAAGTTAACTATACTGATCGTCGAGAAACTTTGAGAAGAAATCTAAATGAAATACGCTTTCATTATAAAAAATGCTGTGACAAAAGAAAATTGCTCATGGAAAGGAGTGACATTGTAGAGTGGCATTCTAGGTATCTAAGGAACATCGAAGAAAACGGAGAACTAGGTGTGAACAAAAAACCTGTAACATTCCTAGAAGAAACATATATTCATTCTAATTAAGGAGTAGGAAAATGCTGGCAGTCAGATGATGGACCTGGTCTTTACAAAAGATACTATTAAATGACTCGGGATTTTGGTAATCGATACATTGCAAAACAAGAATCGATTATAAGCAAGTCTCTTATAAGAAGAATATACTGTATTTGGGTCAGCATTTTTTCTCTTTTCAGCTTTTTTTGCTCTGGCAATCTTAATGTCTATTTCCATTGTTTAAAAACTTTTTGTATTAGTCTTTAGGATAATTGATAATTAGGCAATCTAATGTATTTATTTTATATAATCTCTCAGTAATCATAAAAATATGTATTGCATTCTTAGTTGTTCTATGTACTATTATTTTTGTTACAATGAATTTATTTAATAAGTAGTGGTTTAGTAACTTAAACACTGTTATATGTAAAAGAACTCCAATGATTTTTAAAATAAAATGTTTAAATTTCCCGCATTTACGAGTGTTTATAATTTTTCTACGAAGTGTAAATTTTCAAACGGAGCTAGCGCCAGCCTCCCCTACCCGGGGTTTTTGTGTGCTTGGTGGCACTGTATGTGTTGATTTTTTTATATTTTATTTTTCCTTCTTGGTCTATACGTATTTGAATTGCTGGCGTCATTACCCCGAGTCCATGGCGGCATGTTCAGAAATTATTTTTTATGACAATTTTCTTTACAGTTGCAGTAACAAAAATTTATATAAATATTCTTAGAAGTGTGTATAATAGTATAAATTATTTACCTAGTTAATAAACATGTTTTTGATACTGAAAAAAATTAAAGTTCTTTAAGGTCTACCCTAGTAGAAATTTTTATATTTTTGTTTTCTTCTCCAAGATGCATCGGACACCACAGCATAGGTAAATGAAGGTCCATTAGAAAACATTGTGAGAGTTCCTGAAACGTTGAATTCCCTCAAACCACTAGAAGAGTATGCTGTTGCATATGTTGCGGGATTCATCGCCAAAATCAAACTGAAATTAGATAATTGTTTGATGTGGAAATATAATGTTCTTATTCGAAGAGGAGAAGACTTTGATCCTCTGCACCAATTTATAGCAGCCAAAGAATATGGGAGGAAGAAACTCCACAGACTGAAATATTGTAATGTTCATTTCATTAAGAATCTTGTAAGAATGTACAACATTGTATTGTACGTTTTAAAGTTGGATTCCCACAAACCAGATATTTTATCATGTGTATATTTTACAATTAAACGGAACATAGATTTTAAGTTCAGCCCATGCGAGCATTCAAAGAACCTTACCGACCAAATAATCAATTTTTTTTGTAGATTATTAATTTTTTATTATTTGAAAGGGGTTGATCATGTTTTATGCGGGAAAGATGGTCGAGATGTTCCTGAAAACTGCAACAACTTGTTGACAGGCAAAACATATGTGCAGTAAATATAAAAGTAAATGAAACATGTCCCTCCCTATTATGAAATATATTTATCACTTATAGAATCTATCCAGAAGAAATTCTTAACATATTTATCTTTTAAGTTAGATGGTTTCCATCATGAAAGAGGTACCCCATATAAAGACCTTTTAACAACGCAGTAACCATATGTGTCCTGTTCTATTTATTGTAAACTTTGATTATAGCTGTTGAATGATAAGTCATCTTTAACGGCCGTCGGCTGTTTAAAATCACGTGATGGGAAGTAAATTTATTACCAAAAAGCAGTAGGCTAGCGCGTTTGCGATCTAAGTAATTACACATATGCAATCACAGTAACAATATCAGCGCAAGTGTTACCTAGGAGAGAATAAAAAAAATAGTTACAGAAGTGTCATTTTCGTTTTTTATGATTATTGCAAGCAGTAATTATGAATGAAAAAGAGAATTTTGAAATTCCTGCTGAAATAATAGAAGAAGCATCTATAGCAAGCATTAATTTGCTACGCAAGAAAACTAAAGAGCGTTATGAGAAAGAATATGAAGAATTTGTTATATTGCGAAAAAGTAAAAATGTTAATTGTGTTAATGAAGCTGTATTACTAGCGTATGTTAAAGGAAAATCAGAGGTCTATTCTCCCAACTCCATGTGGACTAAGATTTCAATGCTGAAGCTGGGTTTAAGTTTTCGAAAACATTGATATTTCGAGATTTGGCAATCTTTTCTTGTTTCTGAGGCAAACGAGTAATGATTATAAATCGAAAAAGGCGAAGATTTTAAGTGTAGAACAAATGACTAAGGTCTTGTTGGATGCAGATGATCAAAAGTGGTTGCTTGAAAAGGAAATATTAATCCTTGGAATCTATGGTGCTTGTAGGCGTAATGAACTTACGTCACTAACCCTGGACGATTTCGAAGATGTTCTTATTACACTAAGGTGCACCAAAAACAAGAAAAGTAGATCATTTGTCATTCCAAAGAAAGACATTCCTTTCAATCCATATGGATTGCACAAAAAATACGCTGATCTGCGTCCCGTGAACCTGGAAACTCGTCGATTTTTTATTGGATACAGAAACGGTAAATGTGTTAAGCAAGTTGTGGGCTATCATACCATTGAAAATGTGCCAAAGAAAATTGCAATGTACTTAAAATTGGAGAATCCTAAGCTCTATTCAGGGCATTCATTCCGGAGGTCTTCAGCTACCATGCTAGTTGAAAATGGTGGTGACCTGCTGTCCGTGAAGGAGCTTGATGGTTGGGACTCCTCCTCAGTGGCAGAGACGTACCTACATTGAAAAGTCGGTCTCAAAGCGAATGAACATTACAAAACAACTGTCATCTTCAAGTACAACAGCGAGTACCACGGCAAGTAGCAATAGCGAGTCTCCTCTAGACGGATTGCAGATTTCGAGTAACAGCGGCTGCGAATTTAATTTCCATATACATTACCATGAAAAATAAATAATGAATACCTATATTGTCTTCTAATTATAAAATTCAATAAATTATTTTTCTAAAATTTGTAACAGTATTGTATCATGAAATAGTAATTTACGATGCAAGTAACGTTATCAAGCTTTTTACATTACGAGAGTTTCAATGAACGAGCGACATTAGGAGCGAGTCCTTTAAAATTCTCGAGTAATGTAGAAAGCAGATAACGTTACGTATATCGTAACGCGGTTTATTTTATCCTAAAATACTAATTTTTAAAAAAATACGAAAAATGGTTATTAATGACACAACAGCCAGCGGTGGTAGCACTAGTAAGATAAAAATTCAATACTGTATCGTTGGTAGCACTGTCAGGTTATGTTAAATTTGAGAATTTCAGGTTTAAGTTTTGCGTCAGTGTGTGTCAAATAACAAACAAAACCTAACCTACTAACATCGAATTTGACATTGACTGACAAAAAACTTCAGTGCTGTCAACATGTGATTAAATGCTAATAAAGTATCGTTATGTTTTTTTTTCTTAACAGGTGAGTTTATGAGTTAATTATTTTTATTTGTGGTTTATTCATTCTAGGAATTAGCGATTATTTATTGAACTGACTGAAGCAGTAAGTAAATTTAAGTTCTACTTTATTTTTTGAATTGGAGGTTAGGATCTATATTTTAGCTTAAGATGTACGGTGTTGATATGAACAACGTAAAAAAACTTCGAGAATTCCAGCTGTCGTTGATGCAAAGAAAGTTTGGCAAAGAGTTTGACAAAATGGCGTTCGTGGCATATGTCCAAGTAAAGAGCGAAATCATGAAAGACCCCGAAGTAACACAAATTATGGTGGCAAATAGCAGCATTCACGTAGATTACACCGTAATACCGAAATGCGTTATTTTTAAAATAGAAAGAAATAACAACGAAGTAATCGTACGATGCAAAAGACCCTTGACAGTGCTGTTAAATGCATCTTAACGCAACTCGTTGCTAAGGAGTTATTCTCATAATAACATAATAGGATAAAATAAACTGACGCCTCGGCTTACAAACTTCAACCACAGCTGTTATTTGCTCTGTATCGGCCTTGTACAGTTAATAACTATTATTTATGAAAAACCATATCTGGCTTGAAAGACAATGTTTAATATTAGGTGACTGTATTTACTTTATGTTGGTTGAATTAACTTCTGCTGTTTAATTGACACTTAAAGATCCTTTTTATTTTGACTCGTAATAAAATACATTTTTCCTGAAATCGTCAAGAAAGCGGGCCATGTCAAGCCTCAGTTTGATCTTGAAAGTGTGACTTTGCAAGACTAGTCACTTTTGAGATTTTTGCAAGACTGGGCATTTTTACTTTGCGTTACCTAGGTGACCGGTCACCTTCACCATGCACCTTGATGCAATAGGATTTTATTTTTAAATATGTCAGAGAAAAACTAAAATTCTCCAGCTTTCTCCGGGACTCTTTATTTGCATAAGGTTCGGTGTAAGGCCTAGGCACATACAATATTAAATATCTTTGACAGTGTTGATTTTTATTAGGACGCTAACACCGTAAGTATCCCTAGAGAAATAATAAACCATTGGTATAGAATGAAATGTCCCTAAGACAGAAAGAGAACTGAATGTCAGCGCCTCTAGTGGCCGGGAAGTTCATTTTGGCGGGAAATTGAAAATACATTTCTGGTAATATTTTACTATACTGTATATTGAAATTTGATATTTGATAACCTAGCATGAGACAATCAGTGATAATCACTTATAATACCATGAGTAGTCAAAGTTATGTCGACTATTTTTGCGGTGGTGTCACGAATGTCCATTGCGCTTTGGTACGATTAGGACGAGTGCGATAGCACGAGTCCTAATCCAAAGCGCAATGGACGACATGAGTAGTGATACCACCGCAAAAATAATCTACTTAACTTTTACTAAGAATGGTATTCGAGGGACTATTTAATGAACCAAACTACTTATTCAAATTAGTTTTCAGTAAATCTAGCAACAAACTACGCAATTTCTATAGTAACAGAACACTAATATTGACTTTTTCTAATAAAAATAGCATTTGTTAAAAATAGTCACTTGAATACCTTCTAGGAAGATATATCCACTGATATTTTTTTGATTAGTCAAGAAACGTCAGAATTCTGGATTTTCATTGGTTACTTTTTGACTGGTGACAGGTGAATTGAATAGTCATAGAAATCCATAAATCATCGTATTGGTCCATGCTGGTTTATCAAGATCGTTTTCACATGGCAGCTTTGGTTTTCACTTCCTTGGGTACTGATATTTACAATTTGTGACCAAGATATAATTACTCGACGTTATTCTTGGGCTAACAGTCAACAAAAGAAAAAAAACGACATAATATAATAGTTGATTTATTGTCCAACAAAAAAATCTCCATTTATAGGACACTTAACATTGGCTTAGAATTGTTGAACCACTCGCTCTATTCTCCAGATCTAGCTCCTTAGGACTACAACCTCTTCCCACAGCTAAAGAAACATCTGAAGAGTACCAAGTTTAGCTCCAATAAGGAAGTCATCGCAGCTACGGAGGCCATTTTGGAGGGACAACCGTCCCACTTCTATTTGGAGGGGTAGCGAGAAGCGTTGTGCTAAATGTGTTAGCTTGAGGGGGGAGTACGTTGAATAAAATGTTTCATATTTCGCTAGCACGATTCTTTCTATTTAAAGCCTGGAACTTTTCAGCACATCCTCGTACTAGATAAGCTGCCTTAAAGCAGCATATTTTGGCGTAGGTAAACTAAGGTCAAGAGTTTCCCAACATTTTGAGGCAAGCTGTATTTTGTCTCGAACTGTTGCAAATTTACCTATTTGTAATATTGATTGGTGTTTGAGGACGAGGTGTTATACTCTCTGCCTCAGTGTTCATTACTGCACCTGGTGTAATACAAGCAAACTCCATAGTTTCCCCAGGATGCTCTAATCGAAGTACTGCCGTAGGCCTCGCCCCTAGCTGGGGCTCAAGAATTTCACCCTGCGGGATGCTATGTGAATATTCTCGTTCGATCTGGGGCATAACTGCTAGGAAAAAATAGCATGCCACATTCAGCTACTAAAAAAATAACCTTGTAACTCACCTGGCATACTGGTTGAAAAATCTGCAGTAATATGTTGTGCCACGTCTATCACGGATGAACTTTGATGCTCGAGGCTTTAAGCAAGCGCCGTTGTAACATGACTTGCGAGCGATGCGCTTGGCGCCCTCTCTTGACGACGGCTGGAACCTTGGAGCGGTGTAGATCCGTGCTATCGAAACCTGCGCGCGCCAAGTGTTACAAACAGGGATTTCAGAAAAAATGTAATACATTACACAGCATGAAAGTGTCTATGCTTGACTCGGAGGCTTTGAAGAAGTACTCGGACGCTTCGCGTCCTCGTATTCTCCAACAAGCCTCCTCATCTGCAAAGTATCACTTTCATGCCTTGTAATGTAATATACTATTGCGAACAGATACTGAAAAACTGTTACTATCAACAAATATAAGTTTCTATATGTTTTTATGAATGTTTAAATACGAATGCCTAAATTTATATATTTATACCTATTGTGTGCCAAATTATGTAGGAATTATTTTTGTAGTTGTTAAACGTCCTATAAATGGAGATTTTTCTTGTTGGACAATAAATCAATTATTATATTATGTCGTGTTTTTTCTTTTGTTGGCTGTTAGCCCAAGAATAGCGCCGAGTAATTATACCTTGGTCACAAAGTGTAAATATCAGTACCCAAGGTAGTGCAAACCAAAGCTGCCATGTGAAAACGATCTTTATAAACCAGCATGGACCAATACGATGATTTATGGATTTCTATGATTATCAATGATTGTCACATGCTAGGTTTATCAAATATCAAATTTTATGATACAATATAGTAAAATATTTCCAGAAACGATTTTATATTGTTTATATGTATTTATACTGTTTATATTCTAATTTTTGTTTAAAATCGTGCTTTTTTTTGTTTTTTAGGATCTACAAGATATCTGAGTGCAACAATTCAAAATGAAATGATTGAGTGCTTGGGGACCACACTTGAAAATCATCTACTAGAACAAATTAGAGCGTCACCGTTTTTCGCCATCATAATGGATACGACACAGGACATATCGAAGGTAGACCAGCTAAGCTTTGTTGTGAGGTATGCAGTAATAACTAGATCGGAAAATGGACAGCCAGTTGATATAGAAGTAAAAGAATCGTTTATAGGCTTTTATGCAGCCATCAAACATGGCGCAGCAGATTTAGTCAACCAGCTGACTTCATTATTTATCGAGAAAAATATTGATTTAAAAAAATGTGTGGGTCAGGGTTATGAAGGAGCCAGTGTGATGAGCGGTGTGTATAAGAATATTAAGAATATCCAGCCTAACGCGGAGTATGTACATTACGCCACTCATAATTTAAATTTGGTGGTAAATGATGCCGTTAGCACTTGTGTGGAATTACAGGTATTTTTCGCAACGTTGCAAGAATTGTATACATTTTTCGGCAATAGCATCAAACGTTGGGATCTGCTGTCAAAATTCACTGGCGAATCGGACACCACTCTAAAAAAACTAAATCCGACTAGATGGTCCAGTAGGGTCAATACGATATCTGCAATAAAACTTCGTTTTTTCGATATAATCAAAGCATTAACAGAAATAGTTCTCATGAAATCCAGTAAAGATGAGCGTAGTGAAGCAGAAAAATTTAAAACAAAAATGCTAAATTTCGAGTTCGTGTTGCTTTGCGAATTCATGCACAGTGTATTGAGTGACATCAATTATGCATCTAAAACTGCGATATCGATTTGGACGAGGCAAGTAGAGCTTTAGCAGAGACAAATGCAAAGATGCAAATTTATAGAAATGACTTCGAATCATTCAAGTGCAAAGCCAGCGAAACTGCAAGAAAATATGGCATTGATCCCCATTTTCAAGAAAAAAGGCAAAGGAAAGTTAAAAAACATTTTGATGAATTAGCTTCTGATCACCGATTTCGAAACAGGGAAGAAATATTTAAAATTACTATTTTCAATAATGTACTAGACACAATAGTAACTCAATTAAATGTACGTTTTACTGGTATGAGTGCAGTCAGTCACATATTCAATTTTCTAACACCAACATTTTTACTGGATGTAGATGAAAGAACTTTATTACAAAAGTGTGACCAATTTCAAAGTAAATATTCTGATATAATAGGCCCCAACTTTTCTCTTCAATTTCTTAACATTTACCACCTAATTCTATCAAAATTAACCAAGGCATGGACTATTCACCAATTCTGTAAAGAAATAATGAGATTATATGGAGTGCTAGAATGCGACCTAACAGAAGTATTTACAGCAATGTTACTGTTCCATACAATTCCTGTCACTTCTGCAGAAGCTGAAAGATCATTTAGCAAACTAAAAATAATAAAACATTATTTAAGGAATACTATGGGCCAAGCTCGACTCCGACGTTTATCGCTAATAGCAATCAAAAACAAAGCCGCATCAAGCCTAGATTTAACCGAAATCGTTGATACTTTTGCGAAAACTAAGGCTAGGAAAAGATTATAAACTAAACTGTTATTTTGTTGTTAGTAGGTAGGTCCGACTTTCGTATAATAACTGGAAGAGATCCCTTAAACGGATAAATTCGCCTTTGTACATGACTTAACTGTAGGTATACATATAAATTGTTTTTAATGTTTTATGTACAATAAAGTGTTTTTTCTACTCCTTTATTAGTAAATTGCTCATTAAGCACTGCTTACTTGATTAGTAAATTCGTTGTTACAAACAGTGTTACGTAATGATAATGACTAACACGTAATTTTTTTTATTACGTTACAGTTAGCTTCTGTTGTTTGTACGAAGCGGTGTAGGGATGTGACTGCAGCCTCCTAATTTTTAAGATGGTGTGACAGATGATTTGACAGTTAATAAAATATTTCTTTTTCGTTTAAAGAAATGAGTGTGATCGTAGAAAAAGTATAGTACGCAACTCGAGCTATAGAGCAATTACACGCTCGTGGAATTACACACGCGCCGCTACGCGGCTTGTGCGTAACTTTTCCAACTCGCGTGTAATATGCTTCCTACAGCTCTCGTTGTGTAATATACTATTACATACATACATATAAGTTATATTACAGACAGTTCCACGTAATAGCAGTGTTAGTGAACCTGGCGGCTTATGTGACTTTGTTGTGTCAGCGGAATCCACGCGCTCGCCTGAGTTATGACATCTTGCACTTTTTATGTTATCAGCGGCAGTCTGTAGTTAGAACTCGTAACAGTAACATGTGTTAGCGTAATATTTGTAATCTTTGTCAAAATAAAGTTGTTTTTAAAAAGGACCTTACGGCAATACGTAATTTAAGTGGCGCAGTCGGTAGGATGGTCAAACGGTGTTAATGAACATAATATCGATTCGTATCAACGATTTATTGACCATAAATTTAAAAATCCGGAACTTGTGATTTTTTTCGGAGTTTCCAACTTCCTCATCCAGTTAAGTGAAAGGGAGAGTAGCTTAACGAGAAGACTTCGAAGGCACATCGAAGGAGGCTCTGTGTTCAACCAGGACGCATGGACAGGATAGTAATTTTGCTGTAAGTACCTATGTCATATAGAGGGCCTTGTAAACAATTTAATTCAGATAGTTCTGACGAAGATACAAATTCTGATTCAGACTCGCATTCTAAAATTTTACCACCAACAATTTTTAACAGTACTCATTCAAACGCAAGTAATTTAAATACGTCAAAAATGACGGAACCACCTGTACTAAAACAGGAATACTTGGGAATGATCCCCGAATTTCATGGAGAAACGGAACTACTCCCTAGGTTTATTGAAATATGCCAAAAATTAGTTACCAAATTTTATAATAAGGATAACGCTGAGGACTTTCAGAATGAATATCTGATGTCTAGCATCTTAGCTAAAATCAAAGGAGACGCTGCAATTAATATCTCGTCTTGTGTAATTATAAATTGGTTAGATTTAAAAACTGCATTGTTGAATACTTATGCTGATAAACGTGATATTTACACTTTAAATATTGAACTCACAAATTTAAAACAGGAAAACGAAAGCGCATTTGAGTTTTATAATAGGGTTCAACAAGTATTAAATTTAACTGTTGCTAACATAACAACTCAGATGGTAAAAGCAGAAGCCATTATATTAACACAATATTCTCGCAACTTAGCTCTAAGAGTGTTACTACTAGGTTTAAAAGATCCAATTGGTTCTTTAATGCGTACAAAAAATCCTGCAGATTTAAATGCTGCATTGCGTATGTTAACCAACGATTTTCAATTAACGACTAGCCAGCAAAAACCAGCTCAGTCGTCCAGGTTTAAATTTTCACAAAAATTAAATCCTCAGAATAAACCACCTTTTCAAAATAGACCAAGAATGACATTTCCCTTGCAATTAACAAATTACCCTCATAATTCGCAACCTGCGTTTAAACAAAATTATTTTTATAGCAATGCACAGGAACATTCTTCGAATAATAGTGCACGTCCACAAAGTAGTAGAAATCAAGTTGATGTTTTTAGGCCCAATCAAACTAAAAACTTTCCAAAACCAACTCCCATGAGTATTTCTACAAGGAATACCTGGAAACCTCAGAATTCACAATTTTCAGGCCAAAATTATCGCCAAAACCAGTTCAAACCCAACAATCAAAATTATATAGTTGAAGAACTGCACAATATCGACGATTCTCAACCCTCAGTTGAAATGCCCGATGAACATGACGATAATGAAGCCGAAAATCAGTTTTTTCGGGAAGAAGCCTCGGAACATCTAGAATCCCAAGATTTCAATTAAATTCATACAATGACAGTGCATTACCCTATATTTTATTTCCAGAAAATAAATTAAAAATTTTAATAGATACTGGAAGCACTAAATCTTTTGTTAATCCTAAAATCGCTCAAAAATGTTTTAAAAATTCAATTATAAATGACCCTTTTCAAATATCAACAGCACACGGTACATCAGTAGAAAATTTTAGTACTCGTGTCCCCTGTTCAAAAATATTTAAAGCCAACATAGCTCCATTAAAATTTTATTTATTCAATTTTCATAAGCATTTTGATTGTTTGCTTGGAATGGATAATTTAAAATTACTTAAAGCAACAGTAGATTTAGATAAAGACTTGTTAATAACACCCAATGCACAAATAAAAATAAATTATTATAACTCGCCAATTGTAGTACAACCTAATTCTGAACAAATAATTAAAATTGATGTTCAAAATATTAAAGAAGGTGACGTAATCGTACCTTATACAAAAATAGCAGATTTAGAAATACCACAGTGCCTTACTAAAGTGCACAATTATCAAGCAATTTGTTCCATTCTGAATCAATCCGATTCTATTAAAAATGTAGGTTCCCTAAAACCATTAAAAGTAGAAAAATTCGACGAATACGAATCTCTTGGTAAAAGGAGTCCTAATTTTAATAATTTGAATTTCGAAAAATACAAATTCGACATTTCAATGGTTCGAACTGAACATATGAATTCAGAAGAACGTCAAACTATTTTAAAGCTAATTAAAGAATATTCCGATATATTTCATGTTGAAGGTAACCAGTTAACTTTTACAAGTGAAGTTAAACATTCAATAAAAACTGTAGATGAAATACCAGTCTACACTAAATCGTACAGATATCCTGAAATTCATAGGAAAGAAGTACAAAGGCAAATTGCAAGTATGTTAGAGCAAAATATAATTAGGCCTTCGCATTCCCCTTGGTCATCCCCAATATGGATAGTCCCCAAGAAACTTGATGCGTCTGGCAAACAAAAATGGCGAATTGTGATAGATTATAGGAAATTAAATGAAAAAACTATAGGTGATAGGTATCCCTTGCCAAATATCAACGATTTGCTAGATAAATTAGGCCGTTGTCATTATTTTACCACCATTGACCTCGCATCAGGGTTTCACCAAATTGAAATGGCTGAAGAGGACATTCAAAAAACTGCTTTTAGCACAGAAAATGGAAAATTCGAATTTTTACGCTTACCCTTCGGGCTTAAGAATTCGCCGTCCTGCTTCCAAAGGGTTATGGACAATATATTAAGGGGTATACAAAATGAAAAATGCCTCATGTATCTCGACGACATTATAGTTTTTAGTACTAGCTTACAAGAACATGTCGATCGCTTAAAAGAAGTATTTGATAGGCTAAGGCAATCAAATTTTAAAATTCAACTAGATAAGTCAGAATTTCTAAGAAAAGAAGTTGCTTATTTAGGTCATATTGTAACAGAAAATGGTGTAAAACCTAACCCGGAAAAAATTAAAGCAATTCAATGCTTTCCACTGCCAAAAACTTCCAAACAAATAAAAGGCTTCCTTGGTCTTTTGGGTTATTATAGAAAGTTCATAAAAGATTTTGCAAAAATCACAAAACCTTTAACTAAGTGCTTAAAGAAGGATTCTGTAATAAATCCTAAAGATTCCGAATATATTAAATGTTTTGAGTTATGTAAAAATTTACTAATTAACGAACCAATCCTTCAGTATCCAAATTTTTCTGAACCATTTATTTTAACGACCGACGCAAGTAACTTTGCGCTGGGCGCCGTTCTTTCTCAAGGTAAAATCGGTTCCGATCTACCAATAGCTTATGCAAGCAGAACTCTTAATTCTTCAGAAATAAATTACTCCACAATCGAAAAAGAGCTCTTAGCTATCGTATGGGCTGTAAAATATTTTAGGCCGTATCTCTTTGGCAGAAGATTTAAAATTGTAACCGACCACAAACCCCTTCAGTGGCTGTTTTCACTTAAGGAGCCAAATTCAAAGCTAGTGAGATGGCGTCTCAAACTAGAGGAATTTGACTACGAAATTATTTATAAAAAAGGTTGTTTAAATAAAAATGCAGATGCTTTGTCTCGTGTAGAACTTAATATGAACGAAGCCACAAAAGAACCTCTAATATTTGAATATATGGAAACATTTAACGAACAACTTAAACCAAATCCAAATCAAACTGATAATGAGTCAATTATTGTCGAAACGGGTGATGTAGATAACTTAGCTAACGCCGTCGAAGACAGTAACGAAACGGTTCATTCAAATATCGAAGACCCTATAGCAGGGATTCCTATTGTTGACTGTCCCGTAAATTTTGGGAAAAATCAAATAATTATATCAGAAGTAAACTTTGCACCAGCAGAAATTTCTAAAATTAAATTATATGAAACCAAGCAAAGAATATCGGTACAATTTTCAAAAAATAATTATGAACAAGAAATAATTAGATTTATTAAAGAACATGTAGTACCAAAAGTTAAATATTATGTTTATTTTGAAGACCCAATATACGAAAAATTTAGCTCTGTTCTTCAAAAATATTTCAAAAATTCTCAAATTAATATGATTAAATGTACTAAAAAATTAATCGACGTCATTAACGATGACGAAATTAAGCAAACTATTCAAGCTCATCATGAAGGCAAAAGTAATCATAGAGGGATCGAAGAAACAGTAAAGCGAATAACCAATACGTACTATTGGCCCAATCAACAAAAATCTATTCAAACTTTTATAAACGATTGTGAAATTTGCCAATTAACAAAATATGACAGGAGACCACTTCGATTAGAATTCAATATTACACCTACTGCTGTTAAACCATTTCAAATTGTACATGTCGACAGTATATCTTTAGAAAACTGTAAGTTTTTGACAATCGTAGATTCTTTTTCTAAATATGGTCAAGCATATAAGCTTAATTCATCACAAGGAATCGAAGTAGTTAATAATCTCGTAAAGTATTTTACCCATCATTGTATACCAGAACAGATCATTTCCGATAACGGATTAGAATTTAAAAATTCAGTTGTAAGAGAACTACTAGAAACCCATAGAATAAAAATTCACTTTATTAGTTCGCAACACCCCGAATCAAATGGTATTATTGAGCGTTTTCACTCAACCTTAATAGAGCATATTAGGCTACTTAATAATCAAACCGAATATAAAAAAGAACCCATCGAAATTAAAGTTAATTATGCACTTCTAGCTTACAATAACACTATTCATTCGGTAACAAATCTTAAACCATACGAAATAATAACAGGACATTTAGGTACAGAATCCCCTTTTAATCTAGAAATAGACAAACAATTAGTAAACAATTATATTTCTAATCACAAAGAAAAACTTAAACTGTTGTATCAAAAATTAAACGCAGATATACAACAACAAAAGGAAAAAGTTATAAGTAAAGCAAACGAAGTCCGCGAAAACTTGAGCAAAATTCCAATTCCAACAAGAGTGTTTGTCAAAAATAAACAAAAACAAAGCAAAACGCGTAATAAATTCAAACCTGAAGTAGTTAAAAGCATTAATCCCAATCTAAAAACAGCTGAAATTAATCCAACTCATCATAATACTGTTAATAAAATACACATTTCGAATATTAAAAGACCGAAGTGTAAAACTTATAAATTTAAAAACGTTTCAGGTTCCTTGCCATCGGACAAGGGATAGAAATAAAGAACATCACCGAAAATTTAGGCGTTCTACCCATAAACCTGGGATCCGCCAAACTTCAAAGAACGGATCACACGTTCGTCCATTATTATAATTTAGAACCGCTATATATAGAGTATAATAATCTTAATATTCAATACGAAAATCTTAGGTTAAGTATAGCTAATAATGAAGCTTATACACGGGAATTAGATAATTACAATAAGGTAGCTCAATTTAGTAGTAAAACAATATTGGCAAAGATCGAAAATATAAAAATTCATAGCTTAAATAACCGAACCAAAAGAGGTTTAATCAATGGATTAGGATCACTAATTAAAGGCTTAACTGGAAATTTGGACGCTAATGACGGAGAAAAAATCTACAAAATTATTAATCATTTAGAAAATAACCAAGATTCACTAAAAACTCAACTAGAAATGCAATATTCCGTTAGCAACCAACTTGTTCGAAATTTTAATGATACAATACGAGATATTCAGCATAATGAAATAATGTTAAAATCTAAAATAATACAGCTCAGTGATCGTGTTAAGATCGAAGCTACACGTCAAGATATTCTTTTCGCTGGAAGTTTGTTTAATCAATTACTAATTCTTTATGGCTCACTACTTAATACCTTGCAGGAGAAAATTCAATAACTTTCTGCAGAGTAGGAACCTTGCATCCTACAATAATTAAATCCAAGGAATTGTTCCTTGAACTCCAGAAAATTTCGGATCATTATAGGAATCAGTTTCCCTTCGAATTAAAGTACGAAAACATCTTAGATTTCGAATCCATTCTAAAAGTAAATTGTAAAATCGATTCAAATAAAATTACATATTTTTTGTCAATACCTATTGATTTTGAAAAGGAATATGATCTCTACTATTTAGTTCCAATTCCTTCAAACAAAACATGAGTCAGAATTTGTGACAATTATTTCGAGTGTAAAATATTTGCTAAAGTCAAAATTTGGTAATATGATAACACCTCTAAATGACAAATGTACCCAAGGCAAACCCTACCACTGTTCATATCAACTACAATCAAATTATAAAGCATCCTGTGAAGAGGACATCCTATTGAATGGAAATTCAAGCAAGTGTCTCTTTACAAAAATTGAAATCTTAGAAAATCACATCGAAATCATCCCCGAAATTAACCAATATCTGTCAGTCTTTCCGAAAGAAGAAAAGCTCCAAATTCAATGCCAGAAGGACATCGAAACAAAATTGCTGTCAGGAATCTATTTAATAAAAGAAAATCCGCATTGCAACTTGTTTTTCCGAGGCCGAGAACTACGTTTTCAAGAAGCCACTTACGGAAGACCGTTGGTAATAGACACGCCACATTTTAAATTGGAAAATAGCATTCTACCAGAATTTAAAATTAAATTGAATAATTTACATCTCCAGGAATTACCAATAAATCCAATAATTCCGATTAGGGAAACTTATCGGGAAACATATCATATCCCCAGTGGCTGGACGATTATTCTGTACGTAATATTAATTATCGTCGTAATCCACATTTTAATCAAGAAATGGAAAAACATCCGAAGAAAAGGAATCTCATCAAAAAATCAAGAATTGGAAGCCCAACCTTCAAAAACAACAGTGAAACTTCCGGAGGAAGCTTCGTTCTAGGGATGGAGGAGTTATATTACAGGCAGTTCCACGTAATAGCAGTGTTAGTGAACCTGGCGGCTTATGTGACTTTGTTGTGTCAGCGGAATCCACGCGCTCGCCTGAGTTATGACATCTTGCACTTTTTATGTTATCAGCGGCAGTCTGTAGTTAGAACTCATAACAGTAACATGTGTTTTGCGTAAATTTGTAATCTTGTCAAAAATAAAGTTGTTTTTAAAAAGGACCTTACGGCAATACGTAATTTAAGTTACATATATACAGTGTGTCCCAGGATTGATGTTATAAGAGGTGAGATGGACTAAACGTTTTTGAATTATATTTTAAGGTTTTGGTATTCAGTGCTGCGTGGTTAGAAAATGATTTTAAGAATATTTTCAGTTTTTGATAAACAAGTAGGCCTTGACAGAGAAGCGAAAACTATTTTATTTTCAGGTAAACTACCCTTTTTGTTCATGATACGGCAAAATTTTATTACCAAAAGTTGTTCAGAACCTTAAAATAAAATTCAAAAATTGTTAGTCCATCTCACCTCTTGTAACATCAATCCTGGGACACACCGTTTATATAAAACAAGAACACGTTAATCTCTCTTCTCTCTTAGTTCGTTTTCCTCTTGACAGACAAGTCGTGATCATGTTCCACTTTAATTTCGGTTTTGTAGCTGTTCATATTATTCCACGCCATCGTTTTCTGTTTTGTCGTTTGACGTTGCTAAGTAAACTGAGCCGTTGGTTGCCTCTTTAATATGATGATTACATCATCTTGGCGATCTTCCACGCGTGCGGGTTTCTTCCATTTTGTTCTTGCATGATTATTCTCTCAAAATTGTCTTCTTATCTTTTAACTACATGGACACATTTTTTTAATATACGAGATTGTGCAACATGAGATAATCGTATTGGTTCGTTTATTGCTTCCAGAACCGATACATTCGTTCTTCTGGCTGTCCACGGAATGTGAAGAATCCGACTCAGCACGAAAGTTAGAATGAATCCAGCCTTATTTTATCTTGAGCTTTCAATGTCCATGCTTCTGCGCCATCAAGTACCACATGAAATACAAGAGTTTTTATTATAAGTTTTATTGTCTCTAGCGTAATATCACTATCCACTTTTCTGTAAACTATTTGCTGTTCGTCTGGCTATCTCGCATCTTTTTCTTATCTTGTGTGAGTTGCCTCTTTCGTTTGAAACCAGATGATATAAGTACATATATTGTTTTACAACTAGATTCTGTTCTATCTGCCCTACATTGGTTATTTTGTGCTCAATCAACTATCATTATCTTTGTTTTTCATAGTTAATCTCCAAACCATACTTCCTGCTTTCTGATTGGGGGATTGTTTATACCCCGGGAAAATGTATCCTTGAGTGAATCCATGATCCTCTTGGGAAATACGTTTTAGTTGAGATAGGTTCCCCTTGATTTATAAAAACTACCCTATTTACCTTAAACATTTTATTGCTTTTAAACACCTTAGTTGTTAAACAACGCTCTTCCTAAATTTGGCTCTGTACCATACATTATAAATGTTTCTATATTGTATCATACGTTAACCATAAAACAATTAGCCTAATTAGCTACTACCATTTACCATAACTAGAATAAGATAAATGTTTCCAATATTTCCCAGTATTAATCAATTTCGATGTAAAAGTGCATCTCGAGGAAGGTTTGTTGAACTACATAATGTCTAGCAAAAATGGGTCTACATTAAAGAAAAAAAGAACTTCACAACGACGGTTTTCTATTATTAAAAATTTTAAAAGTTTCTAAGGCTGAACGATTTCTATGCTGAAATATATTTTTAGTTTTATATAGTAGAACGAACCAATTAGGTAACTATTTGTCCAGAGTATTCTTTAGAATTCAGACAGACGTATAGAGTTCTATATTTTAACTAAAGGATCCAAGCGCCCATTGAAAAGTTTCCGCATTTTCGTTTCCAATAGCTTTTAGAGTCAATTTTCAATACTACCTGATTAGATATTACCTAATTACGATGAATAGTCGCAAATATGGGAAGCAAAATATAATATTCAAGTAAATAGTAACTAAAAGTATGGAGGCAAGTAAAGTGTTACTGGATAGTTATCCAGATGCAAATAATAATTGCGTAGATATATTTCTTTACTTAGCAATGTTCTTACTTTCGCCTATATTTTTATCCATAATTTTGATGCTATAATGTATACACCTGGCCTAATTTCGTAGAAGTTTATAAAAACAAGATTTGAAAGAAGAATAAGTTGATAAAAAAAGAAATAAAGGTCACCACTTTAATGTAACAGAAGAACAAAACGTATCTTAAAACGTATAATATAACATTAACTCGGAACAACAACTATTAGAACATTCTATGAGTTTAAAAGTGGAAAAACCTCAAACATTGTATATAACTATAATAGGAAACATTAAACATTCTCTTTTGAATTAATATGATATTCTATACAAAATCAAAACAAAAACACATCCAATAATGAAAGCATATTCTATTTCGATAGATAATAAATAATCCTTGAAATACAATATTATTTTAGACGATGAAATGAAGAAAGAGAGCTACGAGTAATGGAGTTTTACTGCAAATAATATTGACATAAGAAAAGCTCTACTGACATATGCAGAAGATTAATATAGCGCTGTGTTTGATTTTCATATTCTTGTAGGTATTTATAATATTTAGATAGTCACTCAGTGTAAAAAATGTAATTATCAGTGTGGCTTGATTAATGTATTACATTCAGGTGACTTTTACTATCTTTGAAATGTAATATATTTTTACATAAAGAACAAATTGGACGACCAAAGTTTCAT
This sequence comes from Agriotes lineatus, assembly GCA_940337035.1. Taxonomy (NCBI): domain Eukaryota; kingdom Metazoa; phylum Arthropoda; class Insecta; order Coleoptera; family Elateridae; genus Agriotes; species Agriotes lineatus. The sequence continues at coordinate 132,933,260 of OW679196.1, read as the reverse complement.
AAAATAAAGTAAATAACAGAAAACTATTTCCTAAGAACCTATTTAACATTTCAGTCAATATCCTATGAAAAACAGAAGATTCATCCAGCCACTAACTACACAAAATATTAGAACTTCGAATTGCTTTTATTATCTTTGCATAAAAATCTATACTAGGAATAACTTTCTTTACTTTCTGTCTAATTTAAATTGAAAATGAAGCCTTAAAGAATACTAGCAACCTCGAAGTAATGCAACCCTTTTATATAATAGAAGCATTATATATTCCAGTGTTACACTTTAATGGAGCCTTTTTATCGAATCCTTTAACGCTTCAACGTGTGGGTGTTTCTGAAACAGCCACCAAAAAATAGTCTCATTATGTTGCAGCCCGTTTGACAACCTCTATTAATCATCAGGCGCAGAAAATGTGACAGACCGAGGAAGAAAATTTTGTACGGAAATTGACGGGGATGAGCAAAAAGAAAGCTCTCCACTGTCACAAGAAGATTAAAAACCAAGCAGCATTTAATATTGCGCCTGAGATTACATTCAGTGAAATATCGAGTAGTGCTAATATGTCCTAGAAGGGCAAACAACAAAAGAGATGTGTCTCATTTACTTGTTCAGTTGTCCACAGCTGACCTAATAGTATTTGTAACATTGAAATAGTTAAATAAAAGTGTGAAGCTTATTTATTGGCTTCTATTGAATTATATACAGGGTGATTTTTTTATCGTTTAACATACTTGTAGGCAACACTTCTTACAGGTGCATGCAATGCATAGTGAACTTTACTTTTTTTAATAATAAATTATTTTTAATATTAAGCAAGCTTTGGGAACCCAAAGGTCAAGTGACGTTTTGTTACTTAAATAAAATCACCTTGTCAAAACTGTAATAGCATCCGCAATGTATTCAAATGAAGAAAAAACGGATATGATGTTGATTTTGGGAGAATGCCGAGGAGCGGCAGATCTAGCTGTACGACGATATGAGCAAAGGTATCCAGACAGATATCATCCATCGCATAACGCCTTCAGGCGTTTGAATAGGAAGTTGCGCGAATGCGGGCAATTTAAAAAACCAAAGGTGAGAGAACAACATGTCACTGCCGTACAAAACGAAGCCGAAGTTGTAGAAGAAATTACTGCAAATCCCTATACAAGTCAACGGGCGATTGCAACAACAGTAGGCATTAGCCAAACATCAGTTTACAAAATTTTAGCAGCAAATCAATTTCACCCATACCATGTCACATTAAAGCAACACTTTAATGAAGAAGATTACCCACGTCGCGTCGGTCAAATTTCTGCCATTTCTTAAGAAACAGAGTTATTGCTATTATTAAATAATTATCTATATTCAACACCTCCTACTTATAAGGATGTTACTAGATTTTAGATCTCTACAGTGGCCCATAACTCACTAATGAGTTAAATCATAACCCACTAGTGTGATAAAAGCCAGATCACCTGGTACTCTGCATGCCTAGACCTTGTCCATTAACAAACAAACAAACAAACAAACTCACTACTGCATTGTTGGTATCAGGTTAAGTTCTGCGTCAGTTTGTGTCAAATTACAACAACGCCTAACCTATTAACCTCGAATTTGACATAGACTGACAATACACTTCAGTGCTACCAAAGGTATAACACGCATCACAGGCGACTCTAACTATAAATGTATTTGATCTCCCGGTACTTTCCAATTTGTCACTCAGACTTTTCACGGCTGTCAATACAAACTTTATGGTTTTTACATATTTTAGAAATGATCTCAGCTTGGCGGCCTCGAGGGCTCAACTTTTCTCTCGTGGATTATTTGTAACATAACACACTTTTATCATAAATAACTATTAATAATAGTGAAAGCAGCACGTTCATAAAACCTTATGCAGAATAAAAAATCTAGCACCAAGCGTGGAAATGCGTAAATAGGTTTCGATAAAGCATGAAGAAGAAGAATTTTGATGTATAGTCTAGATCAGTGATTCCCAAAGTGGGCGATATCGCCCCTTGGGGGGCGCTGGAACGATCCAGGGGGGCGATAGTAGCCTCGGGTGCATTTGGGGGGCGGTGAGAAGATAAGAAGACTTAGAAAAACCATTCGCACATATTTCATCTGTTGTGTAACATAGTGTAACATTATTTTCCAAATAAATACACAAAATGCAAGTTACAGATTTATTTATCCCAAGAAGAGTATTTACCATTATTAAATGTCCTTATTTTCCTTCATACCAATTGTTACTTTATTTATTTAGTCTGTTTCTTCTCCGATTCTTTAATTTTACTTTATCACGCCCTTTAATACACCATCCAGAAAGTAAATACCATTATAATAAAGGGTTTTTATTTTTCAAATTTGTTTTTACTCAAAATTCAGGTTACAAATTCAGAAAAGATTTGTTTATTTTAAAAATCTAATTTTATCTAGCAATAATAATTTATACAAAATTTCTATAGTATGGTACATTTTATTATAACATTTTATAACTGACTTTTTCAGATAATCATTTGAGTTTGGCTTTCACTTTAGTTATTCCGATTGTCAGTTAATACCTACGTACAAATAAAAATCTAAGCTCTGATGTTACGAAACAATTATCCTAACTAAATTCACTTACCTATATGCTCAAAACTTTTTAATAAACGATTCACAATTTAACAGTAACTGTATCTAATGTATCATTCATTAAACAATTCTCAAATATTTATGTTGTACTTTTAATGTATAAATCCCCCCTTGTACTCTTTAATTGAGAATTAATTTATTCTTTCAAAATAATTTCCTACCTAGAAATACTCTTATAGATTATTATCAGTCTCAAGAAGCTACCACTACAATATCTTGCTGTTTGTTCGCTTATAGAATGTACAGTGAGCGCCAAAAAGCATTGGTCAGTTTCAATACCTAATAAAAACCCATACACTTCACCTATGGAATCAATGATAATTTCTTCATAAATCGGAAACTTGGGAGTTTTGTTTCAATGTTTGACATCCTCCGAAAGTGACACTTTGGTGTGCTGTTTCACCGTCAAAGATTGTCGGGGCTCATTTTTTCGAGGAAATTGGTGAAACGGCAACGGTTACATCTCAAAGACATTACATGCTTTAAAGATCTTTTTATTGCAAATAGAGGAGGAGATAGTAAATGAATATTGGTTTCAACAGAAGGTGCTACAAATTACACCGCAAGAATTAATACGAATCTCCTACGACAATCGTTTCCAAATAAACTGATTTCTTGCTATGGTGACCTTCATTAGCCCTCGAGATCGCAGGACATAACCACTCCTGATTTTTTCTTTGGGATTACTTGAAGAGCAGAGTATTTACAAGAAAGATAAGAAATCTGGAAAAGCTTAAAATGTTTATTCGGGAAAATATTGAAGCTATACTGCAGCATATGCGGCAACGTGTGATGAGAGATTTCGGCCACCGTTTAAAAGAGTGCATTCAACAAGAGGGGAGTCATTTAACCGACAGCATTTTTCATAAGTGAATCTCCCATTCTTAGTCTTTAAGAAATAGTTCTGATTAACTCTGTAATTTAAGCAAATAAATTGTTATTACAAATTGAAACTGACCAATGCTTTTTGGCGCTCACTGTAGATTTCCAGGGGGCGCTGAGTAATTTTTTTTTTCTGAAAAGGGGGCGGTAGGCCAAATAAGTTTGGGAACCACTGGTCTAGATCTATATCTATATCATCAAAATTTTGTTATTTTGATACATTAGGGATATTAAAGGTTGTTTCTGCTTCCATTAACAAAAATAGTTTTTCTTGACGGCATATAATTATCATTGTTTACATTTCTGAGAGTTTGTTTTGATAATTTTTGGTAAATAATATTAATGCAGGCCAAGCTCCTTCATGGGGTGTTAGTGCCTCACCATTATTATTATTAATGTAGGTCCCAGGTGGTGTCGCTTCAACAAGCGTTCACGTTCGATCAGTAGAGTTAAGCAACGCTCTTTCTAGTCAGAACTTGGATGGGAGTTCAATGGCTGCTTCTCTCGGCGCATCGTGATATAGCTGTCACGGAAATAGTTGGTCCGGATTTCATAATAACATCATGACAGTCGTTAGTGGGGTTGAAAGTCCCCATAAAATGTACAGCGACGCCTATAATTGGCCTAACGGCTGTTGGCTGAGTACAAAAATAAAATAATCAGTTATATTAATAAGTTGAGAAGAATAAACCCGTCCCAACAAAATTCTATGGAACATCTGATAATTCAACGAAAGGGGAATTATTTAGGAATTACAATAATTAAAATAAACACAGCACTAACAAAAATTGTAGAACTACTAGAATTCAATTGTTTAAAAAACTCAATGGGCTTAATTGACATAAGGCGGTAAATAAAAACTCTCTTAATTATAAAATATGCTTCATATTATTTAAAAAAAAATAATTTGTTAAATTTTGAGACAATCATCACCTCTTAAATTTAAGACATTGGCTAATAGGACCTTCTACCATACTGACAATATAGCGAATCGCAATTTTCGATTTGGTACGAGCTAACTTGGTTTTCTTTCAAGTGTCAAATGAACTAATTTAGAAATGTCAGCTGATTTTCCGAGGTTAGGTTTGCGTGTTTTAAGCATAAAAAGCTGGAAAAAGTGTATTTCGGACAAACATTGATCATTAGCATTGATACTCACGTAATAAAATAGTATTACGCTCCCTCTTCTATATATTTTAAATCATTATATTCTCTTCCCAAATATAATTCGTAGTATGCCGAATAATATATATATATTTTTAAATATTATTTTTTTGTAATCCCAAGGCATGAAAATACAACTCGCCCTACGGTCCCATTGTATTTTCAGCTTTGGGATTATAACTCATAATATTAATCAAAACATCATCGACGATAGGCATACTACTTATTATATTAGTCCTGAGAATAACTTTGCAGTAGCTATGGGAGTTGACATCCAGAGACACAATTGCAAATATTTATATTTAAACGAAAATTAATTATGACATGGTAGTGTATACATTACATCTCAGAAATTCTAATAAAATTGTGTTAGTACTCCAAAATGCTCTTATTTAAATAACTGTTGTGTGTTTTTAGGAGAAAAGCGAAATTATTAGCTTTCAGGTTTCGATATCCAACGTATATACGTACATACTGCCAAAGTTAGCGATAAAATTTAATAATGGTTGAATTTACTAAATTTACAGATTCACGTTGTACCGATGGCGTATAAATTACTATACTGAATAAATTATTCTTAATACATAGAATTCCCTATTTCGTTAGGATGCTTATATTTATTTCTATTTGTACAAAGTCTCAATTCAAGCCACAGAGCTGAAATATGTTTAAAACTCAATAAAAAGTTAGGTTTTATAGAGTGCAATAAGAAATTTAGTTAATTCGGGGCGATGTACGGAGAGCGCTAAAAATTTCTCTTGATCTGGAATGCAGATGGTTTTGGAAAAGCATGCCAGATGAAAGCTTTTGTGCTTTCCGCTCTCGAGTTCTAATCAGATACGTCTCATAATTTTAGCTTGAATAATTTTTCCTAAAAGAATTCTTGGGTGTAAAGAGATTATTTTTAGTGATAATTAATAATTGCACGAGTTATATAAGAGGCGATTACTTCATTCACATGTTTATTAAACAAATGTTACCAATAAAAGTTCCACAGAGAGATTTTCTTTACTGCGAACACGGCAGACGATATGTCGAATTTACAAATGCCGAGAATTTGACGTTGACAGTTCGCGTATTTTGTCAGTAGCTGCTGTCATATCTTAAAATCGATAACTACAAAGCAACGGAACAGTGCAAATTGTAAAATTATATTATCAGGGTCTAACGGCCGGGAAATTCAAAATTCTTTCACAACATTTAGAACTAGGCTTCTTCATGGTTAATGTGTTTCTCCCCAAAAGCACAAAAGGCCTAATGTTTCCAACAAAGATGGAAATTTAAAAGAGGTTTGTATTAACGCTAATGACTATCCAGATTATTCATTTAAATAAATTGCAGAACTAGTAGATTTAGCTACGATATTGTATGTATGGAATTTTGTGAAACTGTGACAGAAATGCCGAAAACTGCTTCTGGAAAGTCGTTTTCACTATAGCTAACGATTGAAGAACTGCGTTTAAAATGAAAGAGGTAGTTCAGAGTACTAGCCCTAATACGTTGGATAATGTGCGAAGAAGTTTCTATGATCGGCTAGGATATTGTTTAGCGCAAGAAGGCAGGTTCAAAGGATCACGAGCTAATTTAAACTTCTTGAATTTTGTTGTTTGAAATAAAAATAGTTTGTTTTGTTTACATTTTTTTTACTATGAGTTAGTTTGATTGGAAGAAATTATTTCTTTCTTCAGAATCCGTTTTACTTTCTGAACTACCTTCTTTTACTTTACTGTTAATCTCTAAAATCTTGTTTTTCAACTGTGAATTTATCACTTGAATTAATCACAGAATAACACAGTACTTCATACATTCTATCTGTGATAAAATAATTAATTAACAACAATTACACTAGGCGTGGATGCCTCGTCTGCGTTGAACAATTACTTAAACAATAAAAAAAAAACGACCAGTGATTAATATCAGAGTACCTTAGATCGACTGTCCATCGGTTTTGGCGTCTTTTTAGGCCATCGTAAATTCGCCTTGATTCACTCGTGTTCGCAGTTCATGAATTTTCACTGTATATCATTGTCACGTGTAAACAATGATATTGTTAAGATAAATTAAACTTTTCGTTAATTTATCTTATTAACTAATCCGTAAATATAATCTAGTAATTAAAGGAGTGAAATTTGAAGATAACCCAAAAAAACAAGCAGCAAAAAAATTTCTAAGTGACAAGCTGGGGGTGGAAGTAGAAGTGAAGACGGTAATTACAGTGCAGGGAAAAAATGGCATAACTACCAATATCGTAGGAATGAAGGACTGGAACAGTAAACAGGCGGTAATGAAAAATAAATACAAACTAAAGGAACTCAAATCTACATAGATAACGACATGACGATAAAAGAAAGAGGCGTGCAAGCTGAAATTAGAAAAATCGCGAAAGAGCAAATAAGTAAAGGGCGGAAAGTAAAAACCGGGTATAGAAAGATCTATATTGAAGGAAATACGTATGGACGACAAAGAAAAAGGTGTAGTCGGAAAAGCAAAAAACTAGCAACACAGAAAGATGGACCAACATGAAGACGACAATAGCAAAGGACAAGGTAATAGATAAAGGTCTTACGACACAAGCCTCGGAGTCTGAAAAAATAAAAACGGCAATTGCTATGGAAAAAGACAAGAACAAAATTAACGACCTGAGGAAAAGAAAATATTTGGTGATAGGAACATGGAATATGCAAGGATTAAATGAAGAAGGAGCAATCATAAATTTGGTAGAGGAAGTAAAGAAATATAACATGGAGATAATAGCATTACAGGAAACACATCTAAAAGGGAAAAATATAATGAAAATCAGTGACTATGTCTTGTATCATAGTGGAGGGGAAACTAGAACATTTGGTACAGGATTCTTAATTAAAAAGGGTATTCACTCAAAAGTAAAAAAAAATCAACCAATATCTGATAAACTCTGCTATTTAACAATAGAACTAACAACTACAAGTTTAACCATAGTAAACATAAATGCACCTACTGAGGAGAAGGATGACGAACAAAACGAAATATTCTATGAAAAAATAGAGGAAGTACTAAATCAACTTCCGAGACGTAATGTGCAAATGATAGTAGGAGATGCTAATGCAAAAGTAGGAAGAGAGGACATTTTTAGAAACATAACGGGAGGGGAAAGCAAACATCAAGATAGCAACGAGAACGGCCTAAGACTAATTAATTTTGCAATAGAAAAGAAAATGAAAATAATGAGCACACATGTTAGGAGGAAAGAAATACACAAAAGGACATGGATCATTCCAGGAACTAATCAGACGAACCAAATCGACCACATTTTAATGCCAGCAAAAAAAGATACAGAAATTAGAACAAAAGTATAATATGGAACAATTAAAAGATGAAACAACGGCGGAGAAGTATAAACAAGAAATCAGCAATAACGCACATTCTAGAATAGATAAGAATAGTATCGAAGGTAAATGGGAAGTCGCAGAAACAATAATAACACGAGCAATCGGAAATATCCTGGAAAAACTCAAAAAGAAGAAGGAAAAAGAATGGCTAGATTCAGAGTGTAGAGAACAAATAAAGAAGAGGAAAAGACTAAGGAAAATATTTCTACAGACAGGAAAGGAAGAAGACAAACTAAAATATCAAAACCAAAGAAAGAAGACAAAGAAATTATGTAGAGAACGAAAACGAAAACACGAAGAAGCCAGAATTTTTGCAATAGGAGATAGATACAACAGGAAAGACATTAAGAACTTCTACAAAAAAACTAAAGATATAGAGAAAGGATTTCAAACGAAACCTGTACACTACAAGGATAAGAAGGAAATCTCATTGGAGAGGAGGAGGAGATAGTAGCCAGATGGAAACAGTATTTCGAGGAGATGTTAAATGTAGAAATAGAGGGAACAGATGAGATACAGTACCAGATAACAGCAGAGAAGAAAGAAGACGAAATCACAGGGCCAACAAAAGAGGAAATAGATTCAATAATAAACTGTTTGAAAAACAATAAGAGCCCAGGGCAAAACAGAAAAACAGCTGAAAATATCAAATATGGGGGCGAAGTACTAAGGCAAAATATATATGAATTGGTGAATAACATTTGGAAACAGGAATCGATGTTCAGAGCCTGAAAGAAGGCAATCATTCTCCCAATATACAAAAAAGGATATGCAACTGAATGTTCAAATTACAGAGGAATTGCTTTATTAGATGTAACTGATAAGGTGCTGGCAACTTGGATTAAACAAAAACTAGAAGAGAAGGCCGAATGTAAACTGGGAGAATACCAATGCGGGTTTAGAAAGAACAGATCAACAACGGACCAAATATTTCTGCATAAACAGCTACTAACATCAAGCTATGATATGAACTGCCGACTCATATGTTATTTGTTGATTTTGAGAGGGCATATGATTCAGTGTCAAGACAACAATTAGTGAATGACCTTTACGATCTTCAAATCCCTGGAAAATTAATCAGACTTATTGGACTGACATTCAGCCAAACAGTAAATGCGGTGAAGGTCACTGGGAAAATATCAACCGAATTTGAAGTACGAAAAGGTCTACGCCAAGGTGACCCGCTATCAACACTATTATTTAATATAAGTCTGGAGGCAATAATAAGAGAAAGCTGTATCAACAGAAACGGTATACTACTTAATAAGAGTCATCGATGTCTAGCGTACGCTGACGATCTGGTGCTATTAGCAAGGAAAAAAGGAGAATTGCAAGACATAACAAAACAGTTAATAGAGTCAGCGAGTAAAAGAGCTCTAAAGATCAACCAAAGCAAGAGTAACTACATGCAGCTAAGAATGAACTCCAAGAACAAAATTGAAAGTGGACTGAGAATAATAGCATTCAGGGAAGAAATCATGGAATTCAAGGAAGTAGAAGAGTATGTGTACCTAGGAGTTCTGATAGACGACAAATGCGAAGAGGAAAAAGAAGTTAAATTTAGAATGGCAAAAAGTAACAGGTGTGCTGGCGGACTACACAAAACACTAAGCTCAAAAAAGGTAAGCAGAGGAGCAAAAATCAGACTATGTAAGACGGTGATAAGACCCACACTACTGTATGGCAGCGAAACATGGGTAATGAACAAAAAAGTCCAAAATATGGCGGAAATATGGGAGAGGAACATTTTCTGGAGAATCTTCGGTGGAAAAAAGACAGATATAGGATGGGAAAGACGAACAAATAAAGAGTTATATGATTTATTTGGCGAGGCTGCGATAACAGAGGTTATAAAAGCGAAGAGACTAGAATGGGCAGGACATCTAGAAAGAATGAGTGATGAGAGGACAGTCAAGTCAATAGGATGGAAAGACCCAGCAGGGACGAGAAAAAGAGGAAGACCCAAGAGGAAATGGCGAGAGGCAATTATGCAGGATTTGGAAGAGAAGCAGATAACGAGGTGGAGGATGAAAGCAAAGGACAGGAAGCAGTGGAAAACCATAACCAAGCTATGGGCCTAAACGGCCTGAATAAGCTTATATATATATTAACTAATCCGTCGCGTCCATTTTGTTGATGAGCTACAAATAAACGTCTTACTCTTTGAGTAGCAATAATTCTTTAAAATTTTAGGGTTTTTTGAGATGGAGAAAATACTGAAAACTAGCCGTTTTAGCAATACTACAGAAAACGATATTAAGGCATCTGTTGATAAAAGTGTTTTACCTTGATATGGAAGCAATTGGACGAATTTTGTAAGGTAAAAATTAGGTACTGTTATTCACTATTCTAGTTGGAAAAAATGGCCTTTACATGGGAAGACTAAGCTTGCAATATTGTTACGATGCAGAGTGCATCTTTATAAATTTGCAGGTCTTTGAGCATGGTCTAGTTAATTCCGAAGACTACGGCTCATAATTTGAACGCCGAAGCGTCCCATTTCGCCTTCTTTTCGTTATGTACAATGGTTGTAAGCAGTTAAACTTCCTTTGGATCGCCCAGAGTTCTGAGAGAATGTGGAGTAGTTTTGATGGGTTCACCCTCGCTGAAATTTAGTGTAAGTCTATTAAAGCTTTTATCATACCACGTTTGGAAACGTTCTTTATTCTATTTTGGGATTCTTTATAGCCACAAGTTCGGAGCCCCAATTAATCCTTTCGCTGTTCACGTGAGGTTTCGCAGTTCCACGTACCGTCAACAACCTTGACCCAGTTGCTGCCGTGATTGCAACATTCCTGGCTCGAGCCTTCTGTATGCTATTTGGCAGAGTCTGAGATGTCCCGTGCTGGCTATAAGTGAACCCTTCGAGTGGGCCTGCGAGATCAACGAAAGGAAATTGATGTAATGTGTATTGTTTCCACTTTTTAACACTATTGAAATGTTCTGTACAGTAACCTTGTGCATCCTTAGCACCTTCGTAACTTGCTTAGCTGCCTTATGTTGCGAGCAGGTCCGCTAGAGTTTCCTCAGAACCCCGTGGGTTTTACTTTTACATTCGAATTCTTGCCGTATATTTAGTTTGCTTAACGAACTTCATGGGTACACCTACCCAATTGCTCATATTAGTTATAACGAATGATTTTCATCCTCGGAGTCTAATTTAGTCTCCGCTTCACTTCAAGTGGCTTATCCAGAAAACCACAAGTCCAAAGTTTTGCTCAGTACGCCTGTTTAGAATCAATCACAGTCAAAAATATCATATTATGAACGAAAACATAGTTCACAAAGGTTGCCTTTGGAATGTTTAAAGCATGTGTATTATAAAATCAGAAAAGATAAAGCTGCCATTTGACATTTGTTACAATGTGAGGCTACGATCTTCTTCTCCTTCATCTGCAGGCTTTGGAAATATTCCCATTGTGTTTATTACGGGAAGTCTTGATCGCGGTTATAATCACATTGCGAAATTAGCCACCTTCTATAAAATGTCAGTGACAAGAATTAGGTATAATTGTCCGGTGTTACAATACACATGACTTCAAAATTGCAAAGGATCTTTGATGAACTTTTATTTTGTTCATACTATAATTGATCGTGAGTAGTGGTAGTTTCTCGTGAAAAAGGAGCTGGATGAGTTACCTGTTGATAGGAATGAACTTTCGAATTGAACCAAAGAAGCTGCCAAGAAAATAGGTTTGAATACTAGAATAAAATAGTAAAAGTAACAAATCACTCGAATAAATCAACTGCTTGGCGGTTAACCATCTGCCTAAAGCTGGGATTGAAGACCAGCAACTTATTGATATTACTGGAAACACTAGTACTAACCCAAATCTGCATATTGAAAGAATAATTGAATAATTATTAAGAAACAGCGAGGAGCATAAGAGGTGTAAGGAATCTCTTATGACAAAACTAAGGCAATTTCAGCTTCTGAGAACATCAACTTCGAAAATATTAATTCGAAAAATTCGAATGCCAAACTTGTTTTTTATCACAATTGTAACATATACATTAATTGCTCTGTCAAGCAATAAATATGTATTTTAATAAATAACCTCTTTATTAGAGAAATATTCTAGTCGTATATAGGTAACTTCGGCATGAGTTTTCTATCGAGATAAATTTCATATACTTTTTATTATTTTCCCACTTATGTCAGTACCAACTGTCAAAATGTGTATTTCATCTTTATTTTTAGTTCGCGAATAGGTACGTCGTGAGTTGCTATGGTAACAAATAGTAAAAACAATCAATGGAAGCCATTTTTGTTAATTTTAATAGGTATTTATGTTAGAAGTATGCAAATAGGAACTTGTTTGGACGAGCCGCAGTTTATTGCCAAGCGAGCGCAGCGAGCGAGGCACATAAATAAGACGAGTCTAAAAGTCCTCTTTCATACGAGCTACATACTTAACTTTCATTCTACTGCTTTGGGAGCGTCTTTTTCTCATTAAAGTCTGACAGTTTAATAGAGGAGATCCGAAAAAGTCAAGGGAGTCATGGTTATACTAAAACTATGGCAATGTGTATTTTGGTTTAGACCAATGGAAGTGGTCGTTAGTTTTTGTAACTATGGTTATACTTTCAAAAAATAAAAGGTACTAGTACGAAAAGGTGGGTGTGTTCGGCCGCTAAACAATGCCGAAAGTGAGTAGAACAAAATAGTTATTTATGTAGCAAGGGCATTATAAAGATGTTTATGGACGAGGGCATAAATATCAAGTTCGGTCTATGGTGTATACAAAACTGTATGTCTTACTAATGTTTTTTTTTAAATAATGGATCAGAAAGTGGATGATCAACCATTGCTGTGTACGCATCGGAGCATCGAGATATGCTTTTCAGGAAGAATATAATACAACTTAAGTTTCTCGAAAATCACTCAAAGAAGGTCGCGGAAATTAACTGACAACCAATGGCTTGTACCTAATGAATAGGATAAAAATAGGGTTAGGTTATTTCGTTCAGTAACAAGTAGGTAGGCAACACATATTACAACTGCTTGTATTCTATAGGTACCTTAATAAATTTACATAGTTTAAATAAAAATCAAAGTTGCTTGTAGTAGAAAGCTTGTTTAGTTTGCCTGTCCAGGGAGCTCTTAATATAAAAAAATATATTTTTTGCTTTTAAACGGTGAAATTAACTAGGCACTGCATTCACATCTGGTAAGTGTTGCGTATCTACTTGTTACATGCTAAAATAATTATGCTTTATATGCCCCGTTAGAATTTTCAATAAACTGATGTCGAAAAGATGTCCAAACATCACATCTGTTCTTACACATACTATTCAGCGGAAGAATTCTAGCTCAGTTGGTTGGCATGAGAACTGAATAACACAGAACAGCAGCTAATAAAAAAGTAACCGGTTATGATAACACGAATTCTTTTAAATCTTAGCTTAAATGGTTATAGAGCATTACATGAGGATCCTAAATAATATTACGGGTATTATAAATAGGGATAAACCGGGCATGTGAGCTTTTGTTTCTATTGAACAAGTAGTTGGTTAAGTGGAGAATAAACAGAAGACTCGTAGTCGTATATAAGTACTCGTACTAACTGTAATTTTTATATTAATTGCTTTAATTTTCAGAGAATTTACGTTTAATGAGTTTTTTAGATTACCAACTTTTAATTTAGATGGAAAAATTATTAGTGCAAAAGCTTATTGCTTGAATTACAGTTTGTGCTTTTTAAATAGGAAATAATCTTGTCGTATAGCCATCGAACTGAACAGTTGTTAAATTTTGGAGTGCTGCATTATTTACAATATTTTGTTTATTTAGCAAAAGCTTTCGTACATAATTACATAATAGTTTCAGATAAAAACGACCCAACTTTGATATGAAGATTTTATCAAAATATTATTACTAATTATACTACTGTAGTAAGGGTGGTATACAGCTCATCTCAGTACAAAAGATTATAAAAGACTAGCTGTTTAGTCCACCAAATAAGTGGGTTTATTCTAATCCAAATAATGTTTGCATTTTTCAAATTTTAAATGAAAACGTCACAGAAGAAATTTCTTAATTTATTTAATCAAGAAAGCACACTAACTATAAAATAACCGTTGCTAGGTCAAATAACGGTTGTCCAGTGTTTGTTCATATACACAAAATAGGTAAACGTACCTTACTGCTTCTAATAGGACTGAAACAGTGAAACGAAGCAGTTAATATTGTGAATTGCATTAATTTGCAAAGAGGAAAAATATGACATTCTATGATATCCGAACCTACGCTCTCAGATGGAATTTGATTTCTAATCAGATGCCTTAATCGCTCATCTAGAAATGCTACGTAACACATGGGATTATCGCTGTATTACGAAGAGCAAGGCGACAATATAGGGAAGTAATCTCAGCCCGAACGGTGACGACAAAAACAGTACAGAGGCAGGCAGACAGGCAACCAAGCACAATAGCACGTTTATGTAAAAGGATTTATAACTAGTATACGTATAAAAATGTAGTTATACTAGTTTCTCTTTTATTAAGTTAGATTTTAAAAATGATAAATTGGCACGTACTGTCTTATTTAGATTTATATTCAAAGCAACTATTTTAAATTAATTAAAATCTGAACAGAGCTGATTGGTTTTCCTATAAAATCGGTATTAGGTACTAATACAAAATATTTTATCGTAAGTAGTTCTGTACAAAAATGGAAAATTGCTTGCTTCTAAGCAAACCTGTACTACATCTACAACCAACTGCTGTTAATTTTAATAACTTTAATGATATACAAATGTAGACGTGATGACACTTTATTACCTCAGAGTTCAAAATAGTTGCTTATTGCAAACATTTTAGTTACATTCTCTAATTCGATCTGGAGTCTTTCTGAACTATTTATCCCGAGTGAGTGTAATCTTAATGGATTAATTAATGGAGTTAATTTATTTTACATTGTAGAAAGATAACGATACGTTTATAATAAAGTACATTTTATTCAAATATTAGATTCATTGCTGGACGTTATACGTAGAACTTATTTTTGAAATATAATTATACAGGGTCAGTCAGGAAGAACGGACCAAACTTCAGGAGTGTATTATACACGTGAAACTTATGTAAAAAAACTCAAATGTTGTTATCCAATTTTTATTTGTTTTCAAGATACAGCGTAATAAAAAATCCCCATACGCATTGTTTTTATTTTAGCCTTTGTAATAAATGGTGCATTTCTCGATTGTTGGCAAATGATTACGTCTTAAATTTAAAAAAAATTCGATTTTTTTACAAAAACTCAGTTAAGTTGTCCATAAAAAGTTGTTTTTTATAATGCTACATCTTGAAAACAAATGAAAAACGGATAACAACATTTGAGTTTTCTTACATTATTTTCACGTGTATAATACACTCCTGGAGTTTGGTCCGTTCCTCCCGACTCACCGTGTATAGTCTAACATTTTGCAAGATAATAAGGTCCATTCCGCTATGTTTTTTCTGAAAATCGTACGACACTCATTAATGATCAATAGAAAAATTAGTTCACGAGCCCTAACCAAGACAATAACAAAATTTCTTGGAAATTTTTTGCAGGTAGACATTACTTCTTTTTAGGGTTTGTGTCGTTATGATTTTCTTACAGAATCTGCATTCGAGCATTAATTCATATCCCGAAATTATTTTTCGTGCATTTCAACAACGTCTTAATTTCCCCTCGCATCCCACTCGGGCAAATTAATACGACGTTGTTGGAACGCACTCAAAAAAAATTTCCAGGAAGAATTAATGCTCTTATGAGATTATATGTGAAAATCTTTATGGAAATGCATTTTTAATAAGCAAATGTGTAACTTGTTTTACACTTTTTGTTCTCCTTTAACCATTGCGTTGACCTGTTAGGTCACTACGTATTTTCGTAACTGGTTCATTTTCATTTTATAACTATTGTGATCAAATTTATTTGAAAACTTTGCTTCCATTTAGTTCTATATATTTTAATATCTTCATTTAGGTTAAGCATCTGAAAGTTCTCAAATATTTGAGCTACCTAGCTTTCTAGAGTAATGTAGTATATACAGCTTTTTCTGCAAATCCACGTAAAAAATCGAAAATTTATTCCCATCAAACTGAATGTTGGTTTTAATCTAAATATTTTAAATTAAATGGTGATGTTTAAAGTAGGTAACTATAATTCTGTCGTGGTTAAAATAACCAAAGATAGAAAAATGCGTTTATGTAAATTCCACTACCTAAAATAGGAGGATGGTATTGACAGGGTAGTTCAACATAAGTTCATATAATCACAGGCTTAATGATAATATAATATGTCTGAGTCATATATATCTACCTGCCTTTGTATATTTCTCTAACCGATATGTTCAATATTTATTTAAGCTATAAATAATATTAACACCAGAACGGTGTATTGCATTCTACTTAAAGAAATGTAGCGCAGTTGGTAGAGCGTTAGGCTTGCATTGAGCAAGCCCTCTGTTCGAATCCCACGGTGAGCGGAGTTTTTCTGCAGCCTTGGTGATCGGTGTCGAGTTCGGTGCGGTCATTCACGGTTTGGCACTAAATTAACTGTGCTCTACCCGGAACCAGAGACCTTAGACATAGAGTAATAAGGTCAATATATCACAAGCACACACACTTAATACAATGGTTGCTACGCAAGCTCAAAAAGCGCGATCCAACTTTGTAATCCGAAACCGGGGCAAGTTCAGCACTGCACCGCAGAAGCTACAGTTCAACGCACCAGCCTCTACACCGGTAGGTAAAAGAGGTTACAGATAATAGATACATACATACCTGCATACTTTGTTTATATGTCTTCATCAAATACTTTTTGATAACATTTCTATTATAGTGTTTAGTATTCTATGCAAAAAATTGTAATAGAATATCAATTCAAAAATAGTTTATATATAGAGAACGTTCAGTTATCTTTAATACAATATCTTAAAAGTAAGAGTGTTCTCCTAGTTAGTGATACCTATATTACAACTTCCCACCTTTTTACCCCTTAGTCAGTCTAACATTGCATTCATATGTTAAAACTCGTAGAGTAATAAAGCCAATTCTATTTCAAATTTACATTTTCCAGTGATGGTTCTGTTTTAACACGCCATATGATGTGACCGTAATTTGCAACTCCAACTGGCACACAGTCCCAGAGAGAACAATTGGGAAAGGTTCAGAGAGCAGTTAATGAAGATGTCTTGTTATATTGCCATATAACCTTTCAGGTAAAGTTAAAAATGCATGGTAAACACACTAAACATTTTAGATCCCTTTAAAAGATAATTATGTGTGGTATACCAACCCTGAGTAATTTAGCTTTTAACTTAAATTTTATTTTCGGAAAGGATAATTTACGCATCCCTGTCACGCGATTTGCGCACAATAAAAGGGCAATTTTATTTTACGGACGCTGCAGATTTTGTGGAGCGCTTGAGGTTTATTTCGATGCTGAAGTCTGCTTTTTGAAACAATAACGTTCAAACTATCTACTTGAGGATTATCTTACCCGGAAATTTCATAACTCGTGATAGAAATAACCCTCCATAAAGTTTTCGAGCTTAGTGCAGTTGCAGTGGTTTTCAAATTTACAAGAAGTGGACTTAGGAATGCAAAGGTCAGATGCAAATAAGCAGTTTGCATAATGCTATTGTATTCGAGATCCTTCTCGTTGATAATATTGCACTTGTACTAGTTTGTACTTAGCTATTATTACGCTCTAGGAAGTTGGTAAGAAACTAGCGTAAGTACGTTTTCTAATATTAGCGAACAAAAATTAAGTTTTATTCAGATTAAATGAATTGGCCAGGTCAGTACTCTTGCATAAAATTAATCAGTAATCACATTCGCAATTGAAGATTTGACATTGTTCTGGTAATTATCAATACAGATACAATTTGGAGGTCTATATGAAAAGCAGTAAAGTGTAATTGTAATCCTTTAATTTACTAATTTCCTGTTTTGATATTTTTAAACGATATTTGTCTTGTAATTTAAATTTCGAAATAAGGTTATGAGTTTTGATTACGCGAAATGACATGCTTTTAATGATTTAACGTAATCTTCAGATGAAACAGTATCCTAAAACGTTTTGCACTGTTTAATTTTTCAACTGAGTTTTCAATATCATGGCTGTACTATTTGTGTATGGCTGTCCTTGTTTTATATTCCAAAACTCACAGCAGCAGTAGGTGAAAGAAATGCCCCGAGATGAAAAGGGAAAAGCACAGATGATTGCTAACTTGTAACGTACAATTTAGGGTGGAGCGAAAAATTTCAACGTCAAAATGATGCATATATTCGCAATAGTTACAATATGGGATTTCATACACTAGTGCTAATATGAAAATGATGCGTATTGATATGGTCTTAAAACGGAAAAGCATTTTAAATAAAATGTAATTAACATGCAGCTTAATTATAGAAAGCAAATAGAAAGGATATTATGTTTACTAACTCCGTTTTATCATTCAAAAATTCTATTTTCGACAATGGTATTTGCAGTTTTTTAGAAATTTGATTTTCCATTCGCTAAAACAAATGTAAGTTAGATAGCATCATAGTTATTAATTTAATTTTAAATTATAACCGATACCAGTTATTTGAATATTTGAGGAGTAGGTTTTCAAATTGAGTTTTGTCCATTTCTCATAATTTTCAGGAAAGGAGAAAGTTTGCTGTGAAAAAAATAGTGCATATTGCAACAAATGGACATTGGACATGCGCCAATTAATAGGTCACAAAACATTGATAATAATAGCAAACGGCCAAACATTAAGTGGGTTCTTTTTCTGTAATAACAGCAAAATTGGGGGAGCCAAAATGCTTTTTGATTTTCCATAGGTGACAAAATGCATTTTGTTTGGAAATTACGGAAAAGCGAACTTTTGTAGAAAACTGATAGTATCAGATTTTCCCTTTCCTCCAATTAACACTAGCTAAATATAATGTATTGAACATTGAAAAAGCACTAGAGTACCAAATTAAATGGCACTAACAGGTTATTCAATGATGACATCATGTGCTGCTACATCAAAATGTATTATGTCCATAATATTTGGACAAAACGTATTTTGAATGTCCTTATGTCTTTTTGCAGCACATTTTAAGTATGACAGAATGGGTTTTGAATGTCCAGGATAATAGTAAAAAATACTCCTTTAAATATAGAATGCAACGCCACCTCTAACTACAAATTTTTATTTTTGGACAAAACGCATTTTGGAAGTGTCCTCCTTTGTGGTTGAAATTATAGTTAAAATTGGTTGCAGATACTAAATTTTGAATTGAGTTGTTCTGTTACTCAGATTTTATCTGTAAAATAAATATTATTATAAAAAAAAATAATAAAATTTTCTTCTTTATTTTACAATATTTTATTAGAATAGATAAAACATTATTTCTTACAAATTTGTTGTATACAAGGGGTAATGATGT
Source organism: Agriotes lineatus (assembly GCA_940337035.1). NCBI lineage: Eukaryota > Metazoa > Arthropoda > Insecta > Coleoptera > Elateridae > Agriotes > Agriotes lineatus. The sequence goes on along the minus strand of OW679196.1, from coordinate 132,913,809 downwards.
ATAGTTGGAGGCAGACACATTTAAGAACTGTTAACCTAAAATGTGACTTGTAAAATTAAAAACGTCATAAAGGTTGAAATGTAGGAATTTGTAATTTTGATATTTCAAAATGGAGTGATATCCAAGATTTTGGCAGGAATTATAAGCTCGAAGAAGGAAAACATTATCATCTATGTGAATACCAATTTTAATTAAATAATACCAGATCTGAAAATAAAAGTAGTAAGTGAAAGAATTAAACTGCTATGTGAGAATATATAATTGATTATAATCAAGGAATAGGAAAATAACGACAAATAAATTTAATTAAAAATTGAAGTGTTCACGAAATGAAAGTTTAATATACAAAATAAGACTAAACGGTATCTATCACTTAATTATAAATAACCTATATGTAAACAGACAGTATAACTAACATAAAATTGAGTTTAACACAAAATTTTAATTTGCAATAATATTTAAAGAACTTGATTTAATATATTGAAAATACAAATTTATTATTAATAAAGGACAATTGCCTCATATTAACTGTTAGGGGTTTTATATTGTGTATGTTCTAATTAATTCTGCAGTAACGCAAAAAGATAGAGTCGAACAATTCATTTTGTTACAATTTCATGCTCGAGCTGTGGACAGAAAAGCCAAGAGGTAGAATAAAAGGTGATAAAACCCTGAGAATAATAATAAATTTCAATAAAAATTAACTAAAAGGACCATAGCAATATATTCGCACTAGTTGCAATATGAGATTTCATATTGACACTAGTGCGAATATGAAAATTTAAAACAACTTTGTAGATTTAAGTAAATATATTTAGTTATGTACTATAAAATTTAATGTGAATCAAAATTACAGGAAATCTTGTATGCAACACGTTGCAAAATAAATTAGTGTTTTACACACCACGTGTTGCCCAACTCGCTAGGGCTCGTAGGGAAAACTTCACATCAAGTATGAAATAACACTTTCATTTTCCAACTTGATACATACACAGCTATTTTGCTCAAATCAATTATATGGTTGCGCGAAAGTTGATGGGTGATATAAGTAATGTTTCCTGAAAAAAGTTTTGAATTTTAATATTATGTTGAGATGCCGCAACGAAGATTAATGTATGTATTTCTTAAAAACTGCATTTGTTTGGAAAACTTCAGTGCATTAAAATTTTAAAATCTCATTTAGCCTGGGTCTTAAAATAAAATATGATCAAAAATTATTTTTATATAGTTTCTAATTTATGAGTGCAACTACGTTTATATTTAAATATCAAATTTGACATTTGATTTTTAAGTTAGTTATAGTTGCATTCATAAATTAGGAAATATTCCACAGCCACCCCAGACAAAAATAATTTGTAATCATACTATAGTTGCTTATTACAACAGAATCGATGTATAAAGATATATGGTCCTTTGAGTGGCATTTTGAGGTGCAACAATGAAGCTGAAGCTCGGTAACTTGGAGCACGTGTTACAAGGGGTAGATTTTACAACAACCCAATATCATAGTGACTATATAACCCATGTTTTTCCGTAAAAATGACGATGAAAATGCAGCGTTACGTGTTTATAATTTGTCTTAGTTTACATGGTGCTTTAAGCACACTCTACAGAAATAATCGATGTGCAAAGTAAAATGACAACTTCTAAGTTATTACTGAAAACAAGTGCTAAATGTGATTTTAATCCGGTGTTCAAGCTGCAGCTGGCTTTAGACAAAATGTTCTGCCGACCTATGAAGGTGTGTTAAAGAAAGCATTGCCGAGTATCATGACAAGTATCATAAACTTCTTAAACCTTACAAAGATCTGGATGTGACAAATATAAGAGTCAAATAAAAATATTCCAAGAAGCTAAAAGAAAGCTGTTTGGTTAGGCTTGCAAATTAGTTTCCAGACTTGTGAAGCACAAAGGAAGAACCAAATAATGAACGAGAATTTCTTCCTGACCAGCGTACAAATAGAAAAATTATGATTGGCAACACTGACAGGAAGTCTACAAAGCAAATTCAACAACGAGAGAAACGAAAACAAAGGGTTTTTAACACGAAGTTAAATCCCAGTTCCAGTAACCAATGTAGCACACCTAACTGTAGACTACAAGATACAAAGGAACAAAACTCTATTCACCATTTACTATAAATTAGTAACATTGTTTTAGCTTTAGAAGAGGAACCCTCATCAGTATCAGTCTCACTTTTGACGTCTTTAGGAGGTAAAATGAGAAAAACTCTCCCAACCTTGGCACGGGAATGCGATGGTTGCGGGTTCTCAAATAGAGGTACTGCTGCTATATCATCGGCATTACTTCAAGATATAGGGATTCTAACCAAAGATGACACTTCATCGGTTATAGGTCGCCGTCAACTTTGAAGAGAGAGGCAGAAGCTTCGGTAAAGCGGTATCCTATTATGGTTAGTGAAGAAATATAGTTTTGGTCAAGAAACCGAATTCTATCACTCTATCATCAGGGCGCTCTATTGTCATTGCAACTAACATTATACGCTTCTTGTTCACAAAAGTGTATATTACGGATGAATGAATTGCAGTAGGATGAGATGGAAACAATGTAAATACAGGATGGGAGACTGGTATCACCGTCAGTTAGAAGTACACTACAAGAGGCCCCTTCATTGGTTTGTGTGTCTTCTCCAGATGAATGAACTACCTCTTAGGCATCTGTTAACTAACCTTGATAGAGTAACATATGCCTAATCGGTAAGGCTCTTAAATATTATTGACTTTCCGTTAAAAAAATGCTATAAAATTGAGGGCAATCCCTTACCCAAAGTTGATCTAACTAAGTTGAGCAACGATCAGAAGTATTTTTATATAATTACCATTGCTGTTACCTCGAGTGAATGCAGCCAGGCGTTGGCAGATCTCCAGTATAGGCCCATGGCACATTCGAGGTGGTTGACAATATGTAGTCGAGTTGTTGGTTTACATATTGCTTCAAGTAGTGATCGATCTCACCCTCTTCTGACTTTGGTTACGTATATAGTTAAAATATATGTAACTATCTGGTTTAAGGTCAAGACAAAGTCAGGATGCTAGGAAGATTCGGGACATTTGTAGAAAGCTATCCAGTACCATATATACCTTCCTCCCCAGGTATCAAAAAACGTATCGATTCTGTTATACAAAGAAACCCTTTTTTACACACCCTGAAAATGTGTTGTTGGGTATGATTACTAATCAGAATGCTGATGTGAGGCAACTTGGTCTTCGTCTTATACTAAAATGCAAAGAACAACAAAAACCAAAACTAGTAGTTCTATATTTTAGGATGCCCAAATAAAATTTTGAAGCTAAGCAATATTTTAACGTGATAAGCTACGAAAGTTTTCAAAACGTTGAACTATATCCCTTAGTCGGGATAAAATTCAAACGAAAGGCAAAGGGACAACTCTCCCAAAATTGTTTGCCATTTCCAACCATTAAACGGTGTGTCAGATTAGTAACCGAATCATTTGCGGCTATTGGTGAAGATCGAAGGAATGATTGCATTTGATCCAAGCTAAAATCGACATCAATAATGCATAAATTTGACAAGGAAGCTGAGAGTATAATCTTTAATAGTTTAATTTGTAGGTTGTTGTTCGAGTTTTTTTTTAATTTGTGCGTAGTACTTCAAGAAAATTATTTTCATTTATCTTAGTACCCATGTAAATGTGTGTTAAAATATATAAATACGCCAAAACATGAATAAAATGAAATATTTTAGCACAGAAATATTTTCAAATAACAATAAAAAAGTCAGTCGTTGTGGCACCTAAAGATGTTGTTCGAAATTATTAATTTTTTGACAGCTTATCATTGGTGTAGAGTTTTAACTTTTCCGCAGCCAAACTAAACTTTTTTCACTTCGAACGTACATGGCGCCAGACGAATCTTAATTCGAGCAGGTGGGTGCAACAATTCACCAAAGCATAGTAACACATTTGCATCTGTTTACTCACGCTGTTCAGGATTAATTCGTTTAGTAAACGTCACCAAAGAGAGCATCGGCAGTAAAGTTACGACTTAAAAATTTCCAAGAATGACAACTGGCAATAGCTTTACTTTAAAGTTGTACACGCAAAGTTTTCAATGAATGCCATGGGCAAATCTAAAAATTACAAAAACACTATGGGCAATCCACATACCACTTAGTTTTGGTCATTTGCCAAACTAAGGCAGAAGCGTAGGCAACCAAACATATTGCAACAATGGCTTAAACCACGGTAACAAACAAGACAAGAAGTTTGGGAACAAACCAGCACACACCCCCTAAAAGCGACCAACTTAAATTTAAGTGAAAGAAAAATCAACTAGAGAGAAGAGCACAACGATTGCGCCTTAAGCTCAGGCATCAAGACCAGATCGCCGCTGAATCGATTAGCATGGGGTGAACCCCTAACAAAAACAAATTTTCCACAATCATCGACTACAATTTCAAACTACAATCACAAGGCAAAAAAACAGAACCCCACTGTGCAGAAGATGAGCTCTACAAACCAAAAATTATCGTATATTATAAATTCCACCCTGAAGGATGAGAACACAGAAAATTAAATAATGAAAAGACAAGCGCACGGTATCACAGCATTACCATACAAAACTACCAACTGAGCACCTCTCTGATGACATAGCTAATAATTGTACAGAGTGAATCCTATTAGGGGTCCTACAAATACCAATTAATAAAACTTTTGTTAGGAACCTCTCAAGTTATTACATATAGCTTCAGTCAACTAGTATTAGATCAGCAAGTGAATATCCTGTGAAAAATAGGACACGTTGTGCCCTAATAAGGATATTGTATGTAAATAACGATATTTTAACCTAACCATGTATGGCAATTTGTTTGCCGACCTGGCTAATTTAAATTTAAAAAAATACATATAGCTATAGCCACAGTTTCGATAGAACTTAGAAAAACCTTATATATTCAGTTTTATTATTAAAAGTGTTGGCAGTTTCGATAAAGTAGATCATACCACTATTGAAGACTTAGAATGGGCCAGAAAAAGTGTTCGTTCAGGTAGGTTATAAAAATTGAAAGCAATGATTTATTGCGAGATGATAAATAGATATTCTCATTAACATGTTCTTGTTTGAAATAGCATCACGTCAAAAAAAATAATAGGGAATAAATAGTAGGACTAGAAATAGGCATCGAAGATAATGTAAAGTTAGGCAACAGTGTCATTGAAGAGGTCGAAAGTTACATATATTTAGGACAAAAAAATCAGCTTAAAGAAAAATAGTCAAGAAGAAGAGATAAATAAGGGGATTAAATTAGGGTGGGCAGCGTACAGCAGTTGGAAAGACGTATTTAAGAGTAAAATGGACCAAAAATTGAAACCAAACTGTTTAACCAAAACATTCTGCCAGTCCTCTTTAACCAAAAAGAATAAACTAAAATTATTGATAGCACAGAGAGCGATGGAGTGGTCAATGGTGGGAGTATCTCTAAAAGATCGTAAAACGAACGTGTGGCTGAGAGAAATTACTAAGGTGGATTATGTGGTGGAAAGGGTACTAAAGCAAAAATAGAAATGGGATGGTCACGTGGCCAGGTTGGAAGATGACAGGTACACAAGATTCATGTAATGGAGTGGAGACCTAGACAAGGAAGAAGATTTAAAGGAAGACCCCCCATGAGATGGACAGATGACATAAAGAGAGTGGCGAACTATGACTGGATGCAAAAAGACAGAGACAGAAAACGATGGAAATTACTTGGAGAGGCCTACATCCAACATGGATCGACATATGCTGATAGATAGATAGATAGATAGTACAACTAGAAGAAAAGACAAGAAAGTAACCATTGCTCTTCAAAGAAGTAAGACATGTTCAGAACCTGTAATCAGCATCTAAAGATAATTGCAGTAGTATTTCTATTAAATGATTGTCTCGAATAATGAAAGCAAAAAGAAAGAACATGACAGATACGTACATGTAATAGTAATTTACGTTAAGAGCCCGGAAAGTAGTGTAGACTTTCCGGTCATGTATCGTACAATATTGTTTACGACAACCAAGTCCATACTTTCAGACTTGCAAATTCACCAAACGGTCATTACTGTCGTCTGAACTGACTCGGTAAATGAGTCTTTACAGGCCAGGTGCCTGTAAAGTGTTACTGTCGTCTGAACTGACCTGTAAAAGAGTCTTTACAGGCCAAGTGTCTGTAAAATGCTGCCATCGCGACTTTACAAGCACCTTGTTTTCTAACAATCACATCCTTCATTAATCACTAATATTAATTTTTAGGATGTTCCCCAAGAGGAAATGACACATTGTACGCGGATCGCTTGCAATTAGCCTTTATTGGGGCTCATCGGATTACAGGGCTCGCTCCTACGTCGCTCTCCCTGCAAATTAACCGGCTCGCGCATAAAGGCTAATTTACTAAGCTTGCCACGTAAATAACTATAACCGGTTGCTGATGCCCGTTTTATGATCTTGACCGGCAAAACGTTACTTTCTGGCGAAATAATTTACCAGAAAGTGCATATTTTCTGGTCAAGTAAAATAAACAATTTTCACCGTGGTAACTAATAAATTGCTAAGTTACCAAATATGACTATTTTAATTTTGACGTTTTAAAGAGTTGTATTGTCAGGTTGACAGTTAAAATAATTTTGAAATTTGTTGGGAATTTAGGTATTAAGCTGTGTGGTAGTGCAAAAATAGTATATACACCACGGTAGCGAATCGTCTTATAACCTTCGCGCTTTAGATAATTCGCGCTGCGCGCTCAGTATCTAATATGCGCTCAGGTTATAATACTGCGCTTCGCTACCTTGATGTATAATATACTATTCTGACAATCCGGTGCCGCAAATACAGATTTATAAGAAAATACAACTTTCTGTAGTACAGCGAAAATCTCTTGAGAAATGTTAAATTATCATACGATCAAAATAATTTACATGAAATTTACTTCAACAATTTCAAGAAAATCCACAAAATAAAAACCAAGTAACTAAATAAACGAGGAAGTTATTTTTTTACATATCTAAAACAAAAATGTATTCTAATTTTCAGATATGATCGTGTATGAATATATCCTGTGTAATAATTTTTAAAAGTTCTGGCGAAGCTAATATTTTTAGAGAAAATGTTAATAAAAGTAATGTCATCAGCGTTTAATTTTTTTGTAAACTGAGAGTGCGTAGTAGAAGTATCGTCCATTTTAAGCTGAAACATTCCTTTTGTTTTTCAGTGTACGCCCCAAGAAACTGACACTGTTAAGAATTTTGAATTAAAGAAGCAGCTACGGAATATCTACTGTTTGAAACGTATCTTACAAGCATTTAAAACCACCAGAGCATTAATATTCGTCTACTTCATTCATCAACGTAGCTCACCTGAAATGACAATTTGAATTCATCTCAGTTGCGACTGATATTCTAAAGGTAATTTCTGAAACTCGGCCATAACAATGAGTTATTTATAAGCGAATATTTCAACCGTATTCGTATTTACGAAAGTTAGATAGAGGCTTCTTGCTGAGCAAGAATACTGAATTATTAAGCCCACTCCCGGTACAACCCTTCTCTAAAAAATTCCCTATAAATAATTGTTGTTTATGAGGCAGCCAAGAATAGCGTGGAGTGCTTCGACGATCCATAAATACATTAAAATGCCAAATTGTGAATTTTCTCTGTACTCTGCTGTCTTGCATAAAGTCTGTTAGCGTGACAAATAGGCCGGATAGCCGTGAATGTAACACTGTTAATTTAATAGAGTGAACTCTGTAACTGTCCAAGTTGCAGGTACTTAACGAACTAGTAGTTAGCTTTTCAAACTTGTGAAACAATTTAGCGAGTTAGAGTTACTTAGCTCCAGCTGAGATTTGTCCAATTTGTCTAGTTATATAGTGCCATAACCATGAAGAGGTCTAAAGTTGAGATGTAACAGCAACATTCAACTATTTATTTAATGGTTTGCAGTATACATCAAGTTTGGTTTATGCAACTATGAACTAAGTAAAGGTCAACATGCTTAAAATTAGAGAATGTGACAGCTTGCAAATCGTTCTACTTTAACAGGCAATGCCTGGTAATTATAAACCATTTAGGTGAAATAATGTAAATAATTAAACTTTAGGGCGCCTCATTAACGGTTTACTTGCAACCGTACCTAGTCTATCAAAAACAGCAAAAACCGTTTTGTACTCCTCCCCTTTCCTGTCGCTTTTATATGTAAAAAGCATACTAAGTGTGGCATGAAATAATGTCAGTGCAACAGAAGGGTGCTTAGGATAACATCGTCGTTTTTTGAACATTATTGAAACACTAATGTTCGTATAATATAAAATACAGCAACAAAACTATCACAAAAGACAATCGGATCAATTAAAAAAACTAACAGTGCTGTCTCATAATACGGACTGGAGTAGAATAAAGTATGAGGAATTGAACAACTTTAATTCTGTAAAATATCTCATTTATATTTCATGCACATAAATTATTCAGGATGCCCTTCTTGCTTAAAAAACTTTTGTCCAACCATTCCGATAGTTTATCGTCTTATCACAGAAAATATAACATATTCGTCACTTGAGTATTGTAATAAAATGTATATATTGTGTTTAGAAATATGTTTCTCATACAACATTGCACGCATTTGTCAAAACGATTAAACGGCAGATTTCCGATCATTGTGGACATTTTCAGTGACAATCCCTGTGACGCACTTTTGCAAATTCAAATTAGATAATAGTCGAAAAGGTTTGGAAACAAAACCACTTAAATCACACAGGTCTCACCGAAGCGTCATAGTCTCGTGTCCTCAGCTAAAAATACTAGTTATGGCCGTCGCGTCGACGTGAAGTATGCGTACAGAGCTTAGCTACATGTTGATTACGATTATCAATTATAATTGATCTTCGTTTAATAGACAAGTTACTTAGTGCTTTCGTTAATGTTTGCTGGTGTACGTGTGAGTGATCTACCAGCAGAATAGCAAAAAGAAGCACGTAAATAACCGTTACAGGTGGTTCTGAAACAAATGCATTGGCTCCGCATGGCGATTTGCTAGCATTTCAAAACAATTGCCTATGAATAAACTTGGTGAATAAATATTCAATTCCTGGGTGTCGAGAAAACTACACTAACGTGTTGAAAGATGAATACTTATGCTTTGTGTTTGCAAATTACATTTTCTTAAAGGAAGTGTTATATGGACTATAACGTAGCTAGTTTTGAAATTTCTTACAGAGGAGTTGTTGCGACCCGGTAATTTGGTTTAAAGCAAAACTAAATCATTATTTAAACCAAAAATTATCCAGACGCAACATGAGGGTTACTTCGTTTATTTTCCTGTGTGTCATTATCATAACGAGGAAAGAATAGCAAATATTAACTTTACAATCAATACTTTGATTAAAAATTGCTGTGGTAAAATAAGTAATAATCGATTGAGCAAAGGAGGCAAAGGTACAAAACTAAATGCCTAAACAAATAAATGAACCAAATTCCTTCTTATTTTGACGTCACGCAGAAAGAGCCAAGGCCTTTATTTTTTAGGTGGTATTGGTGGGTCGAGGTACATTCGGGGCAGAACGACAGTTGAAGGGTACAGCCGATTGTAAGGGGAGGTATGACCTGATTGTAGCGATGAATCCGTCAGAAACATATTTCTGGTTGCAAGACGTCCCGTGATGTGTGAACTAAGCCTGAGTTCGTATACAAGTATAAATTATGCTTGAGAACACACTGTGAGGTTTTTAGATGCCGCTGATGAACTGTAATACATGGACGTCGAGATAAATGACGATTTGTTCGTAATCATGCCGTTTCACAGTTTCCTGGGCAGTTTCAAAATGTGTTATCGAATAGCGAGAGAATTTGCACAACATTGAAAACTTTGATATAAAAATTATAAGGAAATGATGTGCATAATCAAATCTAGAGAGTTACAGGGTCGTAATATAACAGAACTCCGGAAAGGGTATATTGAAGACCTTTACGATGATGAAGACACTATGATAAACTTTCAAATGAACGAAAAGTATGTAGAAGATAGAAAGACCATAGCTTTGCAGGTCTGTGCGCGCAGTCAATGTTTTCCGGCGTCTGTAACGCATGATTTGAATTTCGCGCGTTGCCCGCCCGCTTGCATTTTGGTTTCTATCGGTGCGATAGTGGCTTGAGTTCCTTCTGCGTTTTCTTTCCTTTTGTGTCATGGTAGGAAGTAGTTAGCGTCCGCTAGAATTGTCTAAGTTTCTGCGGCATGTCGTCTTGATGAAATTCACCTAGCTGATGACGGTTTCCTTACAGTATTTTTAACAAGCGTGTAACTGTTATGGAAGGTCTCTTGGAATATACTGAGAAGGAAACCCGGTGATTGTTTTAGCCCCCTTGCGTCCTTGATGAATAGAAAAAAATAATAAAAAAAGTATAATCACAAGTCTGGTGCTTTGCTATGTTAAAGGTAAACATATCTTATTTAAGTAAAAAAATTGACAGACGCTTTCGCTGGTGGTAGATTTACCCCAGATTCGCATAAAGTTACATAATAAACTTAACCATTTACAGTACAATGTGGAGAGATCCAAAAAACAACTGATCCTCAGCGGACTGCGAAGATTCAAACGTATGAATAATATGTTGGTGGCACTGTAAGTCAATGTCAAATTCGAGGTTATCAGGTTAAATTTTGAGTCAGTTTTGACACACACTGACGCAAAACCTAACCTTCTAACCTCGAATTTGACATTGACTTACAGTGCCACCCTTCAAGGACGTAATGGGGTTAAAACCACCACCGCAGCCTTGCCAGACTTCAGGTTCCCGTCTCAGTATGTTTAAGTTACACGCTTGTTAAAAGTACTGTAGGAAATCCGTTGCTGGCTCTTGGACTATGAAGTAAGTCGTTTGAAGCTTTCTCGTGCTGTGTTTAAGACACTCTTGATTCTATTTTGAGCATTTCCTTAGCCGCAGGTTTGGGAGCCGCATTTTAATCCCATGTGTCGTTCGGAAGGGTTTTGCTGATCTACATTAGGCCCATGACCTTGACCTGGTACAGCCATGTAATGCACATTTCTAATCCAGCCTTCTATATGCGGTGTGGGACACAACCTTCAATGCTCTATGTAAGCAGTCGAGAAGACCTGGAGGCTCAACTAAAGGAATTGAAGTTACGTATTATCTATTGGTTTACCTTTTGTTTTTGGCACTATCATCATGTTATGTATGTTGATATCTACGTTACTGCAGATTCCTCTTGGAATTTCTTCAGAACCTCTTAGGCTTTATTTTGGGTTTTCGCCGTCATGTCCAGTTCTCTTCACGAACTAAGTACATTAGTGCACTTATTGGTTTTCATCTTCAAAGCATACTTTAGACTACGTTACAGTTTTAAGTTGTTGTGACTGCATTTACTGTAGTTTATATTTGTATATATTTTAGTAGATGTTACATGTTGTATTTAGTAACGAGTTTGTTGTGTTTTGAAGTGCACCTTAATTTTAGCAGTTATTGATCACCGTACACATTGCCTCTATTTTGATAATCACCTGTACTTTGTACTTGTGGTATTTATTATGTGATTATATACTGTAAAACTAAAATTTGGATTTGATTTTTTACTGCTATCTCAAGTCGTGTGCTTTATTTTAGATTATTGTATTACTTTGAGTTTCCGAATTTTCTATGATACGTAGATACACATGTCGTTAATTAAAAGATTTGTTGGCGCTCATTTTAGTTTTTAAATTTAACCTTAATTACTTAAAGAACTGCACGCCATCTCCCTAAAATATTCCGACCGGCAATCGGATCCACGTAGTCATTGATATTACATCTTTGAGAGACTTAGCCGACGAGTCAATTGATGCTAACTAGAAATTTGAAAGAGCAATTAAATATTTGACAAATGATAAAGCCCCAGTCGCAAACAACGTATCAAGTGATATTATAAAAGCAAGAAAAATGTACAACCTACATAAAGGGCAAGTGGGAATTACAAAATATAATAGTAAAAAGAATTCAACTATAGAAAGGAGTTCATAGGGATACGACCTGTGTCCGGTCTTGTTTAACACATAGATACAAAAAGCAATAGACGAACTCGGACATGTAAGAGCAAACGGAATAAAAATACATGGTCGACGAATTTGAAAAAGATGAGTAAGAAGATATCATTTATACTCAGACATTAAGTGGACGATTCAGACTCTCCGACCAACTAAACAAAATTGATATTGGTATGGAGAATGGAAATGTTCCATATATTGTAATTTCAGAGGGCCTGTTACGAGACGTGAAGAACGATTGATTGATGAGGTAACCCCGTAGAGGATAAAATTAATCCAGACCTGAGGGTTCATTCTGAAATCATCAAGCAGATCGAGGAAACGATACTGTTAAATTCATCATAACGGATATTGAAATATCCTTTTAGCACCGATGCAGATAAGGATCAATGGGAAGAGATGGTATTGTCAGATATTAAAATCTCTCATAGAAAATTATATTTGGGATGTTGATAATCTTAACTCCTTAAAACGGAATCCTATCTAAATTCGTTAATTGTATTTGGCCGCGTCTGTTTTTCGGTGCGCTTTGCCGAACTTTTTAAAGTTTGACTTTAGATGCGAGTAGAAGGTGAAAAAGCGGAATATAAATACATGAAGAACTAACCACCTATCTTGTACGGCACATAAACAAAATGGCCGACAAATTAAATAAATTGCAATTAGAAACAACATTTTATTGGTCTATGAGTTCGTCTGACAATACTAGGCTTAGAAGGAATAGCATACACATCTACACATATGTACTAAATCTTGTCTCTGAGCTATTGTTAATATTCGAAACATACAGTAGAAGTACCAGAAATAATGAAAGCTCGAAATAAACATCCAATAAGTTACACTGTACAGAAGTATCACATATTATATTCCAAGTGCAAAATGTTCATGGGAAAATGTTTTACTAAGCAACGAGTTCGTTCATAAAAGATGTATAAATTTAGTTATTATCAAATAAAAGCCTGAGATGAAGTCCTGCATTAAAAAATACATTTAAACGCTTTAGGTGGGCCAAAGAAGAACAATTATAAATGACATGCAGCTTCTCAAGTTAAGATATGCAGATGATATTTCATTAAATGTGAAATAAAAAATATGAATATCGCAAAAGGTCTAAGAATCAAGAAAAAAGAGAGGAAGTTGGAAAACGAACTTATGTAGGTAAGATAATGTAATACTTTGAAAATAAAAATTCTGCACAACCAAACTTTCCGTTATATAAAAGTATCCTGGTTAGGAAAACCCAATAGCCTAAGGGCCAGTGACAAAAATAGTTAGTCTTTCATCAACAAAATATTCCATGTTATTATATATTCTTAACATCGCTGATAATTAATTCGAAGTCTGCCTGGTTTCCGATGGTGGAGAGGGTTGCTGCAGGGGCGCAAAGAGGTAGAGGTATTTGATAAAAACTGTCAACAGAAGAACCATCATACACTTGTATTGTACCTTTTGATATCGTCATTGTTATTAGATACTTCTGTTTAGTGTTTCAATTTCTGATTAATCAAATCTAATTACGGTTCGGTCCAAACATAGAAAAATCTCGCAGCATATAAACATTTTAATATATTCTTAATTTTTTAAGCTTGTTTCTGGATATACAAAGAAAAATCTGTGTGAAGATTATTACCCTCTTCCAAAAGAACAAATAAATATAATACCTGCCAGAGTCACACAATCAACCTGGTACTGTAGGTACCATCGTTTACAATGACAAGGGTTTTGGATGCTGTTTATATATTCTGATATATGCTTTATATACCTACTATTCATTGTGAATGATCCTTATATAATTTATAGCATATGGAAGGAGAAATTCCAATTGTATTACTAACTGTTTCCAAAAGATCGACTTTATAAATACGAGGCAGTTATATTAGATACTAAAAGAATTATCAAGATACCGTTTAAGTTAGGTAGTTACAGATTACTAAAATTAATAAATATTTTAAAATGAAGTGCTTAAGGGGATATCTCTTCTTGAGAATATACATTTAAATTTTCTATTTTATTACTTAATATTTCAATTCTTCTACAGAGATTACGTTTTTACAAACCGCTTTTATTCTTGTTTTTTATTTCGTTATAAAGGTGCATTCCAGGAAAATGCAACTGAACTGTTCTCGCTCTAGGTTATATAAAATAACTCTGATAGCTTGTTTCCAATAACTCTTATGCGTATTTCTCAAGCTGAATTAGTTTTCCTGTTGGTCAAAATTCAAAAGTGACAAACAAAATTCTAGTTCGGAGTAAAACCTGGATACGTAGAAGCGTGTTACTTAAGCTGTGAGGGTTTTAGCACGTGAAGAAAATCGATCCCTCTTTTTATTCCAGTAAATCTGAGGCCACGCAAGGAACTTCTCTATTGTAAATCCCTAGACAACATTTCGTTTGTCGTAATAACACTAACCTGAATGTATACACAAATTTATAGCTTTAGATCTTTTACACAATTGTATCTTGCGTTTTTAAAACGCTTAAACATTTTCTAAATAATATTTTGTTTTTATCGCACTTTTAGTAAAAAAACATTATTATCATAAAAACTTCAAATTGTAAAATGTGGAACTCTTACAGCATCGATTTATTTTTCACTATTTGCTCTTGTTGAAAATATTATTTGTCAATATAAAATATGAAGGAAATTCATTTATTTTATCTTTAAACATGTAAACAGGTTATGTTGGATTGATGAAGAGTTACTTGTAGGTTTAAAAAAGTGTAACCGATGTAGACAATAATAACATTTCATTTATTAGTTTGAGAACGCACGATACAGTATACAGAAATACGTGTGAAAATGGGCAATTCTATGCGATATTTACGAAAAGAATTTTTATTGCATAAAACGCTTAAGTCGTACTGCGCGCTTTGAAGTTTACGCGATTTCCAAAGTATGTGACATTAAAGTACGATTAATAACGTGTCATCTGACCAATTCTCTATAGTTCATCAAAGTGATCGAACTAGCAGGGCAATCTAAATCTGTGAGCTAACCAGATCCTCCAGAAAACTCAAAATGAGCAGACTGAAATCGTACTACGTAATCTCCTGGCTTCAGGTCGACTCTCATTATATAGCTGGCTGTTATGCGAGAAGAAGGGATTTTATGATCCTTAGCTGCCTTGAATCATTTTGGGTTTACAATGGCCCATTGCTAATCAAGTTGGTGATCCAGGCCCGGGAGATCAGGTTTATGCTTCTGCGTGCGTCACAGCCCTTGCATTGAGCCAGGGAAAGGCCGGAACTCGGACTCGCCTTTGTCGACGAAGAAAGGTCGAATGGACTTTCGCTGTGCCGACTCGATATCTCCACACTTTCTCCTGGGCCGTTCGCTGCATAGATGAACCCTTTTAACTTTGCAGGAGGTGTGATTCTTCTTTTGTACTCTTAGTAGTTAGAGCATTTTTTAGATAATGCAGTTCCTTGGAAAGTATATATAAAATTTGTCTAAAACGGCGGAAGCAATATATCATCCCGTGCTTCAAGCGCAACGTATGTAAATTGGTTTTCGACATTAAAAAGTTTTGCTTTATCCTGCATCGCAATTGCTTTCAAAACACCTACTGAGTTTAACTCGTACAGCTGCACAACGAATTTCACTCTTTGTTAGTGTCGTTTGTACTCAATCGGCTGCACTTTTACCATATTTCACGGGAAAAAAATGAATGTTTTATAAAGTTTGCTCTAGCATTGTTACACCTAAAACTCGTAAACTACCGATTAAAATTAGCAATAATACATTTCTAGGCAAACGGAAATTACTGCAGTACACTACATGTCAACGTTACGGACACACTAAATTCTTTTGTCAACGAACCTTTTGTTGTGTCAAGTGTGGCAATGGACATACCTCTGCACACTGCAGGAACAACAAGAAAAATGTCCCTCGTAAAGCCTAAGCAACAAATATATAATTCACAGGTTATCAAGGGCAACCCAACCTATCGACAGCATGTGGCAACTACACATGAAGGACCCATTCTGCCAGCAGCACTAAGTAATATCAAAGCTATAGCTTGCCAAAAAAATGTCCTTAATCTACACGTATTACCAAGCAGCCCAACAAATTGCGACTAGACTCGAAAACATAGATGTTTGTTAGACTACTAGATAGAAACATCTAATCGTTTGCATAAACTTGAAGTTTGCCATTCTTAAAATTGCTTGTTGGAATGCTAATAGCTTGGCTCAACGTAGTCAAGCGAAAAAATAGTTATTTAGAATGCAAGTAGTGTTATGTGGATATTACCCACTAGAGAAAAAGTTTGGCCCCAGAGGCTGTAAGCTAATTTTATCGTGTGGGTAATACCTCGTACGGGTACAGTACAACATTTTATCCATAATGTTAAAAAAACTTAGAAGCAGCTTCAAAACCAAAATTTTTGTTTTAAAGAAAAAAGAATTAACCCAATACCAGGGTTAACCCTGCTATTGATCCGAATCAGGTAGCGGTGACACGTTCTAAACGAACTATTAAAAGTCAACAGACATTCCGAGTCGATACCTAACATTTAAAAAAGTTATAACCAGTTTTGAACAATGCAAAATGCCTATTCAATAAAAGTGAGTACCTAATAAATGTAATCATTATAATTTTGTTTAAACATAACTATTAAGCTCTCTTCAAAAAGATCTGATATTTGAGTTTGAATATGACATTAGATACAGACAACAAAACAAACACGACCACCGGCTAACCATAGCAGTTTAACTGAATAACTAAAAAAAAATCAAATTAACAATAATATGGTCAGGGTCTGCTCTAATTCTGTTTTTTTAATCACGCGGTACTCGATAACAGTATGGAAGTGAGAAGATTCAATAGATTAAAACCACTCGATTTTACGGATAGATTCTAGAAACTAATCGAAAATATGTTGTTAGATACATATTTAAACAACTGTGCACCATGCTATGTAATTTTATATACATCATTTACTTGTTTTCTGTATAGGACAGACTGTAAATTAGCCACAGATGTTAAATTCAAAAATCTGTAAATGGCTTCACTCAGAAATTCCCTCGCAAATGGAAGTTGTGACACTAAATAGTTTGATAAATCAAATGCAACTAGGAGTAGAAATATCTTAACGTTTCTAATAATTCTGAAACAATTAAGAGAAACACTTGGTCATGCAAATTAAATCAATTTTTAAATAAAATAAATCAAACAAGCCGCGGAGCTGTGCCTAATATCGCCGCTCAGCAACTGCATTACATTCAACAGCTTATTGTTGCCTATCTTTGTTTCTTTGTACAACAATTAAGTACCCTGTATCTGTTGGGTCTTATTGTTGTCAAGGGTAAAGCCTGAGCTATGTGCAAATCAATACTTTTATCAATTCATCAGTTAAAGCAAAACTACAATTTTTTTAAAGGTACTCACTCTGTATATATTTGACCGAAGTGTTCTAGGTTTCATGCAGGTAGATATATAATGCGCATGCAAAGTATCGTCTTTCCCCAACAAATAGTTTTTGAGCTATACCGCCGACAGACAGATAGTCAGACAAACAGACATACCAACAGACAGACAGACAAATAGTCAGACGGACGGAGGAAATTCAGAAAACTTGTTTTTCGTCATCCAAGGACCCTGAAACATGAAGATCTGAAGAAACCTCGAAAGGCGATTTTTTTCACGATTACACTTCTTCCTTCGTCTTTTAGATGAGAGAAGTAAAAAATCGATTTAAAGGCAAGTCTTAGTTCATGTTTGACGAATTACTTGGACGTTTAGGTTCTTGTGTTTTCTAACTTTGTACTTTAAACAAAAATATACTTGATATTTTCAGCCATGGAACATAAATAACATTGTAGAGAACACACTTACGTGAAGAGGAAGGTATATAATGTAAAATTCCGAATTAATCTGAATGTACTTTTCAAAGTATTTAGTGTCTTGATACATTTTTATCTAAATGAAGCAATGAAATATCGGTATTTAAATGCTCCTATAATAAATTATGAATGAAGGTTTAATTTAAGAAATATTAAAAAACGAGCATCGCTAACTGTATGGAAATTTTAAAAAGCTTAGTATGAGGACGAACTAGATATTTTTATATCCAATTTTGAGCGAATTAACTTTTTCCAACAGGATAAATTGCCTTTTTCAGACGCAGAACTTATTTCCTGCCGAGCTTTTCGTCAATAAATGGATCAGCGTGTTTCATCCGACGTTAATCTCTCTAATTTTCTTTTGGGTTTCATTTTTAGCAAGAAATAGGGTGCTTCTGACATAAAAATATTAAGAGTCCACGGGAGATCGCTATTTCCCTTGATCGTTACCCTCCAATGCATATATTGCCAAATTTATTTTTTGCTTTATCGTTTCGCTACTTATTCGACTCACGAACTTAAATCGTTTAGAAACTTTAAATAATTCCAGTAAACAAGCAAAACATAAAGTCGTGTGCTATAAAACGTTCGGCTGCTCCTTGGATACCCCATAATTCAGCCGCCTCGAAAGTTCTTGAAAGGTTTATTGCCACCATTTGATACAACAACAGGGATCGAAAAGCACTTCTGTTTTTGCAATGTGAAACATAAAAGTGTATTTTATTAATTTCCAACATCAACCGCAGATGATTTTCCGTGCCCGGTTCAAACCCCCCTTCGCATATTAAATGTTAAATACTGAATACGTGGTTACCCATTTTCCGTAATGTTACAGAGAACCAAAGCACGTATTTTCGCAGTTCTGTTTTTGGTTGAAATTTCCGTTGGGCATAATCATTTGGTTAAATGAAAAGGGCGACGCTTCATCTCAACGTTCGGAATTAATTATCGACTTTTTCGGGGCATTTTGCAGGCTCGAATGCAATTTATTGGGATTACCTTGTCTCTCCGTTTAAATAAAAATAAATTCTTTATCCCCAGTTAAAACTTGTTGAATGAGTTTCTAGCTACCCGACCTGTACTTTTGTTCGTCAAACTTCAAGAGAATTTCAATTTAATGTTTATTTATTTATTTCAGGGGAATAAATTTGAAGCCTAATTAGTTTTTGAATTTATATTTGGTAGTTATTCTACTTCTACACAAACAACTAATTTAAAGCATCTAACCGTAAATATGTTTTTGCACTCATGATTTCAAAATTCATATTTCCCGGTCATTCCCGATGCGCCGAAAATGACTTTTCCCGCACCGGGGTGTTTTTTACTTTCCCACAAAAACTATGGCAATTGTGTGTTCCAGGGACGCTGTAAACGTCAACAAAAGCTAACAGGTGCTAGGATACGTATAAAAATTTAGTAATTTGTGCTGCCAACTCAGTAAAGTTGTAAAACACTAAATAATATTTTTTTAACTTTTTTAAATATTTTGAGTTATTCGTTACAAAAAACATTGTACCTACCTCTTTCGGGAAGAATTTTCCCGAATTCGCACTACATGCAGCACTCCCTTCGGTCGTGCTGCAATCAAAGTGCTCATTCGGGAAAATTAACTTCCCGAACTTGTTAGGTAAATAACTATTACAATACAAGTGGGTAATTGAACATATTAGTGGAAGTTCAAAGTTTTTCTTGGTTTGTATTTTAGATAATTTGTTTTCGTATTGGTTGCACGGTTGTGCTAACATAGAGGCGGACATGACATATTTATTATTTGATTTATCAATAAATAATACAAGGCGAATTTAGAGAAAAGCCATCAGTACATAATAAAAATTTAAAATGTTAAATACCTGTAATATATTATTTTTAAATAACAAGCATATTGTTGTATGTAATAGGCTATAAAACTGCAGTGGAATGATTAGGAACCCAAACTTTAAGAAAAATTAATGAAAAAAGAACATATAGGAAAATAACCGCCCTCTAGGAATGTCTTGCTAGAAAAACTTAGAAGTAAATAAATAGATAATCAATATTTCGAGTTTAGAAGCACACAGACTGACGCAAAGCTTAATTAACCTGCTAACCTCGAATTTGACATAATTATTGTTTCAGTCATAATGAAAACTCCCTAAGGAAATTTTTGTCTTATTTTGTTTCTAGGGAGTAAATGCTTTACTTCTGTGACAATTTTGATGCTATAGAAACCAACTTCTACTCCCAGTCGTGCAAAAATTATTTTTTTCCACGACCGGGTAGACGGCGGGTAGACTAGCGATGTACACCAGAATGAACCAGTTAAAATGCCAGATGAACAACTACTCAAAATTTAGATAATTTTTTTAAAACAATTTTCGAGTTAACAATCTCAAAATCAACCTCCTGTCTCCTCCTACGACATAGGAGGGTGGTTCTTCAGATGTTCCTATTCTATTCTCGCATAATAGCAAGTGGAACGTTCTTTCTACTTTTAAATAATCTCAATTATATTTCTTATTGAAGAAAGCAACTAATTGCAATCTGTTTATTTAAGTAAATCTTATCTTTTTGTATTTATTTATTTGCATGTGATAAAGGAATGTTAATTTTAAGTAAGTACATGTGTTTGTTCGCCACACCAGCATTGCAGACGTTTTCTTGCTTATGACGAGGTTACATTCCACTGTACCACTGGGCTATGTAAATGAAAACCAAATGAATCACTGAAGTCTCAGAAATACCTGCCGTCTTTATTTAACTGCTATCACCATGCAACGAACTCTTTGCAAGTTCAGTTCCTCTGCCAGCGGACCATATCTTCGCAGACGAACTCCACCAATGGTCTTCGTTTATTGCGTAGTAACTTACATCTTTAGTTTAACATACACTCAATGCTAAATTCTATTTAATTTTGTAAACTGTTAACAATTTGACACCTATACCCGGTTGCATCAACCTTGGTTAGTAGTGATTTAAGTAACTTATATGAACTAAACTGTAGTTAGCGCGTTTTCAGTTGCACCAACCATTATTCGCCCTAATCAGTTAGCAAACTTGTATTATCTAACTACTGAAATTTCTGCTGTTAAAATTTAATTTCAGGTTAATGAGTGATACTTTAACAGTTAATATTTCTATTTTAGCTGTACAGTTATCAGCAAATATAAATTCAGGCCATTTATTATTAATTTTATTATGAAATACGTGTATGTATTTATCATATTCTATAGTAGTTATTGTTAATTAGACAAATTAATTTATGTATATAATTCTGCAATCTTCTATCTGATTAATCGAAATGTTTTCCGATTGTGAATCAACAGATAGCAGTGATTCTGGTGGTACTGTAGAAGAACTCCTGGAATTAGTTAATTTGATAACAAGGCCCAAAATATATCGGAAGAGGAATAATCCCATGGATATGTATGACGATGTGGATTTTAAAATGAGATATCGGTTTAGTAAAACTGTTGTGCAAGACATTTTGAATATGTTTGAAATTAATAATTTAGAAGACAACAGTAATCGAAACATACCTGTGACATCGTTAAATTAGCTTTGAATAACATTACGATTTTATGCCACTGGCAGCTTTCAGCAAGTTTGGCTACAATATAGTCACTGTAGTTTTGGCTGATCATATAAATGTGAACAAATCTACTGTATGCAGAATAATTGCACGAATAACCGAATTAATTGCATCTGAGGTCAAGAATTTATATGTGTGCCAGATTCTGTAGAAGCTAGCACATCTGCTTAGCAACATTTTTTGAAATTCACAGATTTCCTAGAGTAATTGGTGTAATTGATTGTATCCATATACAAATTTTATCGCCAAGTGGAGAAAATGCTGAACTATACCGAAATAGAAAAGGATGGTTTTCGATAAATACTCAGATAACATGCGATGCAAATTTAAAAATTATGGATATTGTAGCTCGCTGGCCTGGTTCAGTACATGACAGTACAATTTTTAATTCGTGTTCCCTTCGAGCGAAATTTGGAACTACAGAGTATATCAATTGTTGGTTTTTCTGTAACAGCGGTTATGGCTGCAGAAGTTATTTATTAACGCCACTTCTGAATCCAACTTATGCAGCGGAACAGCGATATAATTTAGCTCATATACATATATACAAGAAATGTAATGGAAAGGGCATTTGTTGTGTGGGAAAGAATAGTCTTTAAACATTGTTAGAAGA
The DNA here is from genome assembly GCA_940337035.1 of Agriotes lineatus. Classification (NCBI taxonomy): domain Eukaryota; kingdom Metazoa; phylum Arthropoda; class Insecta; order Coleoptera; family Elateridae; genus Agriotes; species Agriotes lineatus. Next base: position 132,891,748 of record OW679196.1, on the reverse strand, counting down.
AGTGTTAAACAATTCGGCCACATTTTTCCATGCCTCTGCCTTCTTTTTCACTGTTCTACCATCGGTTTTTTTATTTTCCAGCACATGAAAATACTTCCGTACAATTTCCAATAGCAGTTCTGTCTCGCCTTCAGTGAAATTAGACGATCTCACGTTTTTCCATATTTATAATAAATAAATACCCCCAGAATTCAAATGTGAAGACAATGAGAACTGTCAATGTCAAATTCAACAATTAACCAATCAGAAGCGGCTAACGTTTAGATAATGCAATGTTGTCACATCAAATCTCAAGTTAGTGAACTTGAGGTTAAAACATGTTGGTGCAACACTTCTCAATTTAATCCATATTAAAATTTTAATGAGAGTTAGCTAGCTTGAGTTAAGTAATTTAACCTGCGATGTTGGTGCAACCGGGCACTAATCATATTTTAATGGTTTTTTTCAGTTCACGCTCTTAATGTTGCTTGCAGGTACCTTCTGTCTTATTTCTTATTTAGAATTACAAGTATTTTTATGTGATTCATGTGCACTTCCTTAAATTGTGATCTCATTCATCTAACTATCGACTTGCTTTATGTGACCAACCTTCGTTTTCTTAACAACCTATACATCAGTATTAATTTTAGCAATATTTGAATATTTATCTTCATTAAATGTGAAACCGTCTTGTATTGCTCTGAGATCAATCTGTTAACATTCCTCTTGAATTAGTAGTCCCTCAAATGCTACCATCTCCAAAGTTAAGTCAAATCACGTTCACCTAAAACCCATTTAACTCTTATCTTGATATATCATTCATCATTTTGTTAAAATGCTTTTTCGTTTTATCCATTATTAACATTTTTAACGATTAAACCATAAATATGTGTGTTATTAATTGTATTTAAATATTTTTAAAACATAACTGATGGATTTAATAGAATCGCTTGCTATGTTTGTAAGGTAAATTACTATACATAATTCGTTAAATTCAAAATAATAATAATAATAGGTACTATTAATATTGTCATTGTTCGTATATACACAACAATAGAATGACCTTATTACGTACATGGTTGTAAATAATAGTATATTACATACCGAGGCGGAAAGGATTCCATTCCTGTCGAAAGAACTATAGTTCTCAAGGTGCCGAGGTTTGTATACTATTTTATTCGCAATCATCTAAATTTAAAAATAACTACAATTGAATTCTGAATAATAAATATCCTGATGTAGCAAATATTTTTGTTACCATGAAAACAAAAAAAATATAATAACTGTCAACCTACTCTTCAAGTATGTAATATTTTTCGGGGTATGTAATAATTTACCGGTTAGTCTCAGTAATCATCTAGTTCCCAGCTGTTGTCATGTCATGAACTTGATACATTAGAATATGATTGCTAATAAAAATTATTACCTCCGGCTGGTAGGAACTAGAAATTACCTCCCGCTGATTGGAAATTGATAGATTTGTTTTCTAAAATTAGTCCGCAAAAGGCGACGCTATATCATATTTATTATCGAAAATAAAGTCGATATAGTAAAACAATACCCTTGATGAACCCAATTGCACACTTAACTAATTCTTGGGGAAGATATTTATTTGAAAAATATCTGTTTCGTAAAAGTGCTCAAATATTTCCAAACTTTTATAAATTGCGATAATATTACATAACGAACAACTTCTATTAATTATATTTTTTCTGAAAGCATTAAGAAAGCGGGTCATGTCAAGACTCACTTTGATCTTAAAAATGTCACTTTGCAGGACTAGTCATTTTTACTTTACTTTACCTAGGTGACCGGTCACCTTCACCGTGCGCCGTGATGCGATGGAATTTTAATTTAAATTTTTAAAGAGCGATTTCAGTAAAATGTAATACATTACACAGGATGAAAGTGTATGCTTGGCTCGGAGGTTTTGAAGAAGTATTCGGACGCCTTGCGTCCTCGTATTTTTCAACAAGCCTCCTAATCTGCAAAGTCTCACTTTCATGCCGGTAATGTAATATATTATTGCCGTATTTGGAATGGAAAACATACTTTACCTAAATACAATAGCTATTTGTATTATTAAAGAAGAACGTGCACCATTCTCTCCCACGAATATAGTTTCTTGCTCAATCATCCAAAGGAGGAAATGACACTTCATTCCAGAGTTGCCACTTTTACATTTTATAATAAGACTTGTATTTAGCTGCATTCAAAAATATTTAAATACAAAAATCAAAATGCTAGCTGGTGTGTTATTAACTACTTGGCCTTCCGTCTCTAATGGCAATGGGAGTCCGTTTATTACATTCTCTCCGGCTTCTATTTCTGGAAACCAATGAAAAAGCCAAACGTATATTTTCGCTAATAGAAAATCCCCTAACAAGTAGCAGAAAATATCACTTTCAAATTCAGGTGTCATTTTTTTATCTACCGGTAAGGCCTTCTTCATTTTTATAAATCTAAAATATACTTTAAATTAAATGCAAGCCAAGCACGGAAGAAAAATTTAATATCAAATATATTTCTTGAATTATATCTCTTGTTGCGTCAATCCATTGGCTTTTTTACATTGACGACTTAAGTTAAAGTATGTTCTTCGACACATTCAATAATCATATTATATTATCTTATTTTTCCTGTACCGTGTCCGTTCAATGAGTATCAATTATCATGCTGATTACCACGTTCAATATAATGGTTTAGTTGACAACTGCTCGAAATAATTGGGCTGTAGATTTTCCAAACCACTGATTTACATTCTTGAGCTATGAAGTTCTTTTTCTACCAGGGATAGGCTTAACGATGAGTTTTCCTTCTAAGATTAAGTCTGTGATCTCATATTTGTCAGGGTGACTCATAATATGACCGAAGTATTCCAGCTTATGTGGCTTTATAGTTTTAATTATTTCCAGGTCTTTGCTCGTGAATAAGGACGTTATTGTTACTAACCCTGTCTACGCAACTAATTGTCAGTACTAACCGTCTACAGTCTACAGCACACATCTCAAACCCTTCTAGACGTTTAAGCATCGCTCCAGTAGGTGTACATGCTTTCCTGCCGTATAAGAAAATTGAATAGGTATAGCAGCGCACCATCCCCATTCAGATCATAACTGCATTACACTTTTTAAATTTTTATAAAAGCCGCTTGTGCTCTTTCGATTCGGATTTTGATTTCAAAGGTTGAGTCTCATTTATCACTGATGTTATTGCTAAGATATACAAGTTTATACGCCCTCACAATTGTATACTGGCAACTACGATGCCATTGTCTCGCATGTTGTTTGCTAATAATAATGTATTTGAGCTTGCTGGTGTTTAGTTTTAGCCAAATTGTTCACATTATGTGAGTTTTTAATTTATTAGGTTTTTTAAGTAATCACTGGAATTGGCTATTGATTAATGTATTATCTGCATACCAAGTATGCTTTGTAGTTATACCACTATTGAACATCTCTACCGAATACAGGTTGGAGATCAGGGAAAATAGGATACAGCATTGACGTAGGGGAGCGGGGGGAGCTTTCAGCCAGGGGGAAGTTTCACCCACCTACGAGAGGAGTGATCAATGTGTTCGTGGCCTAACATAGAAGGCTTAGATATATTAAAAAACAATTGTGGTCTTTTGACACAACAGTCTTTTTAGTAACGCCCGTCAAAACGTAATGGTTACCGTCTATTGATTGCTGTGTTATTAATTCTTTAGTAAAGCCATACGTGTTAAGTTTCGTAAAATGGGAGGTGAATTTCGTGCAGTAATTGGATATTTGTGCAAAATTAATGACGCCACTTGAAATCTACCAATGTCTGCATAGGGTGAGCCTGCCTTTTCTTACAGTACGGTCAAAAAATGATCAACAGAGTTTAATCAGCGAAGAGAATCTTCTAAAGATGCACCACACTGTGGCTGTTCAATATTGGTGTCAAATGAAAAAAAATTCTTGCTTGGAAAATTATATCGCTGTTTAGGGTAATTATGTTGAAAAATAATTTTTTTTAAGCGCTATTTTGTTTCCTTATATGTTAGACTGCGAATATATTGATCATCCCTCGTAAATTTTATTCCAGTAATATTTGAAAAACCCGCATATACTTGTCGTTGCTGTTTTGCCAGCATCTCGATTGCATGTTTAATATTCAGTTGCTCATTATGTTTTGGCTCTGGCGATTTCTAAGTTGAACAGAGTAAAAACGTTTGTTTAAGGTAAGTTTTTATCGTTTATTGATTCTGTGATTTTGTGTTTTTGTTGTGCACATATGAAAACAAACTGTTAGGAATTATTACGTCAAAATTTTTAATTCGCGTTGTTGAAATTCACTTTAACCTAAAAGTAACCGTTATCAATGTGAGATTCTTTATATTGAATCGTCTTCTCTGGGGCAGGTTCGGCCAGTGGGCGAATGTTCGCTTTATAATTTTTTAATATTGTTTTTTCTCTAGATGCCACGCAAGCGCAATAAAAAACACGCCTTTATGTACGAAAGTGTGATTAAATAAGCCCTAATTTGTGTTTTTAATGGAACATACAGCCAAAGATCAGCCACAGTTTATGACGTGAGAAAGTCGACTCGTCAGAGTAGAATAAATGTTGTTTTCCGTCGAGCTACCTATAAAATGTGATTTTACGGACGCATTTACGTACTAAAACTGCCACTATTTTGGACACCATTAATTTTTCGTCCGCAAACACTTTACGGTCGCACTTTACAGCCGCAAACGCTTTTCGTCCGTAAACACTTGTCGTCCGCAAACACTTCTCGTCCTCAAACGCTTTTTGTCCGCAAACGTTTTTCGTCCTCAGCAACTCTTATAATTCGGACTCCACTCCAACGCCTTGCCTGATTGCTTGCCTCGGCTATCGCCTCGGCCAGCAATTTCAGGCATCGTCCATAAAAAGCCAGTTTTTCGGCCTAGATACATAAATAACTATTTTAATACTACAACAAAAGAAAAATATTTAAGAAGAAACCTTGGAGATCGTGATGACTCCGGAAATTAATGTTTAAGACAAGATGACTCTACTGAATTTTCCAATAAATATACAGTAAGGCAAGTTTTTGGCAATGCGGAGGAGCTTGAGTTAGAAAATGATATAAGGTAAGGTGGGGTAAGTGCGTTTCTGGGGCAAGTGCAGCAATAGCTTATAAAAATTGTATTTTTAATACGTATGTGCTGCCATCTAGCACAGATGTTGTATAACAACCTAAGCGTCAAATCTACCTCTTCGTTGGAATCTGTAGTTGGCTAGGTTTTGTGAAATCGGCGTGTGTTCTTGACAGTTGTGTGTGCACGTGCAGTAAAAGTTGACCACAGGTATTGAAACTATTAATATTTTGGTGATCTTCAAACAAAGTGTGGACTATTTGTTGTAAGTATGACAATACATATTGAATCAAACTAATGCTAATAATATTTTCCTCTATGTCGATCTCTAACCTCTTAAATTATATTAAGCTGCTCTTGCCCCTTGTTAAAAACAGAAAGGGGCAAATGCGTCTTAATCCAGTGGGGTTAGTGCATCTTAAGGTGCACTTGCCCCGCGTTTAAAACGCACTTGCCCCAATAGACTTTGACTACTTACTTATATGAATTTGATTTATGTATTTCAGAGTATTTTTTAAAAATGGTCAGAAACTATGTACGGAAAAGTACTCGTGGCTCCAGTTATACAGCTGAAGCACTGAAAAGTGCCGTCAATAGGGTAAAGGCAGGGCAGTTAACAGTGTACAGAGCCTCTAAGATATATAACATTCCCAAAAATACTCTTAGTGATCACGTTAAAGGCAGACGAGGAAAGAAGAGTTTTACTTATGGCAGGGCTACATGCATTCCTCTAGATGATGAAGTAACTCTAGCCAATGGCATTCGCATTATGGAGAAATGGGGTTTCGGTTTAACCCGTAGGGAAATCTTCACCATTGTTGGTGACTATGTTAGGTTGAATAAACTAAAAACTCCATTCAACAAAGGAATTCCCGGAGAAGACTGGTTTCTCAAATTTAAAAAGAAACACAATCTATCTATAAAAACCCCACAAAGTGTAGAGTTTGCTAGAAAGAAAAATATTGACCCGTTTCTCATATACAGTTACTTTGATTTGCTAGAAGCCACAATAAAAGAACTAGGCTTAGAAGACAAGCCATCCCAAGTGTGGAACCTAGATGAAAGTAGCTTTTGTATTGACCCTTCGAAAACCAAAATTGTGGGACAAAAAAGGATTACCTGCTACAAGAACCACAAGTGGTCCCGGAAGAGAGAATACTTCGGTATTAATGGCATGTAGTGCCAGTGGTGAAAAAGCACCCCCGCTGATAATATTCAAAGGAAAGCATGTATGGGACCAGTGGGTGGCACCACCAGGAACAGAGTTTCCCAACACAACGTATGCAGCGACCCCAAAAGGCTGGATAGAAAGCACGGTTTTTAAAAATTATTTTGAGAAATCGTTCATGCCGCATATTGGAAACCAGCGTCCACTACTGGTAATATATGATGGACACTCGACTCATTTGAGCGTAGATCTAGTTAATGTGGCTGTAGAGAACGACATAACCATCCTTCAGCTTCCAGCCCATACAAGCCACCTGCTCCATCCATTAGATTTATCTTCCGCTCTCTGAAATCTCGCTGGGACGCAAAAATTATTGAATGGCAAAGAAAAAACTCAGGAGTGAAAGTTCCAAAGAATGTTTTCTCTAAGCTGCTAGGAGAAATATGGACTGACACAAACCCCGAAATATTAATCAGTGGCTTCGCCAAGGCTGGAATTTTTCCATTAAATCGAAACATCATACCCGAAGAAGCATTTGATCCAATGGCAATAAGACGCTGGAAACATGATAAGTCAAATAATGAATCATCGAGAGATAATCTAATGGTTTCTACATCGTCTGATCATGTGGAAAATTCCTCAAGCGACATAAACGTGACTCAATCGAAAACCAATGCTACGTTTGAAGAATTGTTACTCCAAACAGTAAAACGGGATTATAAACAGATGCATAAGCCAAAAAAACGAGTTTGTCTTGGAGCCGAAGTTATCACACGTCAAAATGTTCAAGAAATACTGGAGACATCCACCCAAAAACACGCTAAGAGCAAAATTAAAAGTGCAAAGACAAAAGTGCAAGCAAGCAGGTTGAAGAAAACAACGAATGACAGCAGTTCAGAAAGCGATGAGGAATCATGGAAAAGCGATCCTAGCGAAAACAGAATTTCCGAATTCGATGATTTATCAGATTTTGAAATTACTTTTGAAAAACATGGAGAAAGGAGTAATCAGGAGAACGAAGTCGTTGAGCCAGAAGAAGAAAATTTGATCCATAAGATCCAAGAAGGCGATTTTGTATTGGCGAAATTTCCAGGGAAGAAAAACATTTACAAGTACGTTTGCCTCATTACAAAAGTTGTCGACGATGAAGTGGAGCTAACAGGTTTAAGAAAATTAAAGAACAATAACGAATTTAGAATTGATGAAAATGACAAGTGTGTAATCAACATCTCAGACATTGAAGAAATATTGAAGCAGCCACAAGTTGACACTTGTGAAAACTGCACAAAATATGTATTTGACCGTTCCGTTGATGTAAAAGAGCTTAAATGAATATGCACGGTTATTATTTTGGAAGATACTTTATTTTTGTCTTTTATGTTTTTAAAGTTTTCCTTGAAGAACTATTTTTAAAAGTTTGTAACTTTTTATAGCACAATAAAATATTTCCGTTCTCAAAAGCATTTAATAATAGACATATTAAAATATATTGCACAAGCCCCGGAAGTTCATTATAGGCTTCTTTAGCTAAATGGTACGCCTAGAATGCACTTGCCCCGTTCAGCGGGGCAAGTGCGGACTATTCAACTTTTTTTTTTAATGATAATATTACCCATGTTGGCAACTTAACTAAAATATAAAATCAGTGTTAATTAGACATGATTTGAACTCTTTAAGAAAAAAAACTTGAACCCTAGGCTGCACTTACCCCACCTTACCTTACTAAGTTTTCGGATATTAATTATGACCTAACTTATAGTGATATACAAAAACTTGGTTATCAATATGCGATCGCTCTGTCGCATTGTAAAATTCCTTATGAGTGGCACAATGGGAGAAAAGCCAAAGAGTGTTAAAACACATTGTTCTAGAATCAAAATGCAATCCAGAGAACTCCATATTGCTGCTCATTCACAATCACGAGTCACATGTTAGCTTGAATGCTGTTAAAATCTGTAGGGAAAATGGTATCGTGTTGCTCACTTTTCCACCTCATACAACCCATAAACTTCAACTACTCGATGCTGGGGTGTACGGTCCTTTTAAAGATTACTGTGTCTTTTAATGCTTAGCTGACAACAAATCCAGATAAAAAAATATCTGTAAAAATTATTCCCCAACTCAACAACGAGCCTTACTTAAGAGCATTCAGTTGTATTAACATTATCATTAGTTCCAAGAAACCAGGTCAATAAACAGGCTGGCATTTTCTGATTCTGATTTTACTAGCAACTTTGTAACCGATCAATCTTTACCTAAAAATGCCAATGGTCACTCAATTCAATGACCCATTAACAAATCAAGGCAAATAAAGAGAGCAGAGGTAATGACGCTACTTTAAATGAAAACAAGCAGTTGACTAGCAATAAAAGTGTAGAAGACGAAAATGAAGATAAGTAACGTCCACAAGTTTTGGAAAACATACCAACAAGCCGTCGTGCAGTGGAATAAAAATTATTAGTTAAAGTACACTAACGGCAGAAGCAATACGTCCGTTCCCAAAAGCAAATAAGAACTTGGTAAAGCGAAAAGGACAACCTCGGCTTTCTAGAATTTATACGAATTTACCTGAGGAAGATAGATTGAAAAAAATGAACATAAAAGAGCAACAAGAAAGAAGAAAATTGCAACACGTACATTATTTAACGGTTGTGAAAACAGTCTTCCTAAAATTAAAATTGGTACACAAAAAAAGCTTAAACTTTTGGAGAGAGATCAAGATAGCAGTTCGTCTAGTTAGAGTGAGATGTCAGTTTATAATGATTCAGATGAGGATTGCTGTGAAGAGGTCCAAGGGGTCAAAGAGTCTAGCAGAGAAGAAATGAAAGTGAAAGATTTCATACTAGCTAAATTCACTGTAAAAATGCAGTCTATTTTCCAACGATCGACGATGTATCGGAGGTCAATAAAGAAGATGTTATCGCACAACTAATCACGCCCTGGAAAGCGGTTTTATTGAAACTAATCTTTTAGCTGGTACTATCTGCTCTTGTTTGACTTCTATGTGTAATGTCAAAATCATAAAATGCTGTGTTTTATACTGTATTGGTAGTTTTAGTATTAAAAATGTTATAAAATTACTGTGTCGGTATTAATTCTTTCGTTGCACACCAATATTTAGAAACGGCTGATTGTACCCTTTCCAGTGGCCTAATGTACCTCACTCTCGGGGTACATTGACCATTTGTAATAATGGAAAACTTATTTTCTTTTCTTAGAAATGATAACCGCAGTTGTATTACATCTTTAATTAGTTGCAATACCTATGCAGTGTATAACAAACACTCGTTAAGTTAATTGGAAGTGAAATAATAATGTTATTTTAATAAGACAGTTAGCGGCCAAAGGTTCCCCCTCCTCCCCTACTTTTATTTTTATATTAATTTCAGCTCACAATTAATGTTCGAATCGTGTTGTCGGTTTTTGGTGCCAGTGTAAGTTGGCAATAATGTCGATATTTTTATCATCATGTTTTTAGGATCTGTAACAGTTTGTCGTGGCGTACTTTATCGAAAACATTATTTCAAAGTTAACGAAATTATCTATATATTATAGTTGACATCACATGTTTGAGTTAATACCTCTATATATTATTTATCAAGGAATTAAGGCATCAGTGGAGCATACATTACTTTTTTTGTATAATTTGTGATAATTAAGCATTTCCCTACAAAAGAAGATGACGAAAGAATAAACAGTGTAAAAATTATAAGCGAGATATATGGATTTACAACTTTATACGCGGGCTACAGTAGTGAATTTTTTCCAAATCGTAAGTTACTTTTTTCTAGTAAAGTTAACGGTAGTAGTTATCATAAAACGATGAATGGAGAAATACTTTTGGATTCGGTTAGAAATAAGTTAATTCCGGATTTAGACAAAATTTAAGAAAAAAGCGTTGTTGTCATTGATAACGCACCATACCATTCAGTTTTTATTGGGAAAAATACAAAATCGTTAGCTAAGACAGACCTCATTAAATTTAAAATTTATATATATCATTTTTTGTAAAAATTGTGAAAAAGATGAGCTTTGAAAATCAACAGAAACATCCTTGAAGAATCAAGTAAAAAAATACGTCGTCGATAAACTGTTAAGAAACCATGGGCATGAAAGGCTATAGTTATCCCTATACCATTGTCAATATAACACACTTGAAATGGCATGGGGGTTTTGCAAACAGTCCTGTAACAAAAATATATAACCGATTCAAAAAATTTCGAAAATATGAACAAAGGCGCAAGTTACGTGCACCTGCTTATCAAGAACACGACGCCACGCTGATAAGGCACATCCCAGCTCATCGTTATCTCTTTGCCACATTGCGAATTATGTAAAATGTTAGATTCATTCTTTGCTTGTTTGTAACAGAGTTAAGACGGTTTTTGCTTTTACCTGTAATTACGAAATAAAGTTTATTTTTAAAAAGCTGTTTTTCCGATTTAATCATTTAACTGGCGCAGTCGGTAGGATAGTGCACGGTTGTGGAAAATCTCTTTCGCATCGTGTCGGAAAATTAGAGACTTTTCGCGATTTTGGAGTTTCAACCCCTTCAGCGTAGATCCTGAACCATTCCTTCGAGGACATCGGGAACAGCATCTCTGTGAGCAGCAAAGGATCGGAAAGGAACACAAAGGTCTACAAACCAAGTAGGTGCCAAATTCCTTTTTGCCTTTCCCAGACCCTCTGTTTAAGGACTTTGGGGAAGATAGGGTAGTGTGCAGTCTATTGCAGACCATTTAGTATTTAAGAGGATATTTTTGAATAAAACATTGGATTAATATTTAACAAATAAGAAGTAATTATAATTATTATCGATAAAATATTCTTTATGATTGAAATTGACGAGCTGTTGGATCAGTTAAATAACCTTACGTTTCAAGAGAATCCAACAAGTTCTGACATTGTTCAAATTGAGGCAGGTTATTCTAATAGTGAGAACAATACAACATTAAATATGACGAATACTAATCAAACTAATCAACCAAACCAACCGGCTCAAGTGAACTGGAATCTTTTTAAGTCTAAAATAGAAATTATCAAACCTTTTGATGGCGACAGTGATACTTTGAATAAATTTATCACTCGCTGCGAAAGTTTAATTGCAAGTTATAGTAAATTTAAAGACCCAGAGCTTGATCAACACATTTTCGAATGCATCCAATAAAAGTTAATTGGTAGGGCTGAAGCGATGGTAGGTAATAGAGTAGAATTGAATACCTGGTCGAGTTTAAAAGAGGCTTTAGTGCAGTGTTTTTCGGACCGTAGGGATTTGAATTGCTTAGTGCAGGAATTAACCAGAAATAGGCCGTATAAAGGTGAACATTTACGTTAATGAATTTGAGAATTTTGAAAGACTTCATGGTAGTTTAAGCGATAACAGTAAACAAAACTTCAAAATTAATTTTGGCAGTAATAGGAATGTGTACCCAACGAACATTCAAAACAATGCTTCATACTCTCAACCGAATGGGTTTCAATCGTACTTTAATGTCCCTCAAAATTTGCAAAACCAAAATTTCTCAGTAAAGCCAGTATGGACCAATCAGCCTATAAATATTCAACCCAAACAAAAACCTCCTAGACCTAGAATATACCCCACTAATCGGGAAGTTTTTGGTCCACCTCGTAATGTGTTTAGACCAAACCAAATTCCAACAAACCAATTGCCTAAACCGGAGCCCATGTCAACGACATCGAGACATCCAACAACGTTTTCGAAAAGATCCTCTACTCAACAATTTAATAAACCGCAGTTTTCTAATGAAAACTCTCAAAACAATCTTCAAAATTTTCATAGACACCCTAACCAACAAAGACCAAACTTTGTTTTCGAAGAATTACACTCAAATGAATGCGATAGCGAGAATGTAGATTCTTGCAATGTTTTTGACTCAGAAACTTTAAATTATGATGAGACACAAAATTACCCTTTAGAGGATCAGTATCCAATTTGCGAAAACGATTATAATAATGTACAATACTACGAAAGTAACATTGAATCGGATACCAATGGAACTGAAAATTTTCTCATGGACTGCCGAACACAAAAAACCAACCTAGCAGAAATAAATATCTCCTCCCATAATGCGTTACCTTGCGTAGAAATTGAAAACCCAAAATTAAAATTACTGATTGATACAGGTAGTTCTAGATCAATTATTAAACCATCTGTAGTAGAATATTTTTATCCGCAATCAATTTATCACGCTAATACCGTAATAAAAACAGCTATTGGGAGCAAAAATGTTAAATATCAGGCAATGATACCAGCATTTTCGGAATTCCATAGCGACCACGAAATTGATTTCATTTTATTTGATTTTCACGATTACTTCGATGGAGTAATAGGCTTAGAAGATCTTATTCGAATGAATCTTAATATTGATTTAGTTAACAAAAAATTAATAGGGCCGCATGTGCAAATTCCGTTTAAATTTCGACAACCCGTTGATGTTAATTTTTCGTTTTCGGTAAATCCCGAGGAGAAATTGATTAAGAATCTCCCAGTTACTGTGTATAATGGAGAAATTTTAGTTAACGAAAGCAATATTGATAAACTTTTCAATCCACCCGATTTTGATTTTAACCCTATTGACAATAATCTAGGAGATATCGATCAAGTAATTCAAGAAGCACTAAACGAAAACCAACCAATTCCATATTTGGATAATGATACTATTTCCGAAATACTGGAATCATTAGGTGAAAATCATCCAAAAGTTAACGTAATTTCTGATATCCAAATTAAACCCCCTGTAACAACACAGCAAAACGACGAAACTGATCTAGAAACAGTACATACATCTCAAGAAAACCCTATTTGTACTATACCCTTAACAGAACGGTCTTTAAACACATATAAAAATCAATTGTTTATAACAAATGGCGACATCGATTCAGTACAATGTCGAAAAAAGGTAATTTTTGAAAATTCAAGGTTCTACATAACGTTGCCGAAAATTAACGTCAAATATCACGTTATGCAACTTCTTAAAGAGTACATAGATCCTAAGCAAATATATGCCGCTTACTTTCAGCATTCGTCATTACCCAAAATTTTTGCTCTAACCGTTCAAGAAATATTTAAAAATTCGCCTTTTAGGTTTATTCACTGTACTAAATTTCTTACAGACGTAGAAACGCTAGAAGAACAAAAACAAAAACTTGAATACTATCATATTAGCAAATCCTGTCATAGAGGAATAAATGAAATGAAAATGTCTTTAACTTCAAGATATTATTGGCCGAAAATGGCACAAGATATCGAATATTATGTTAACAACTGTGAAACATGTTTAAAAAACAAATACGATCGAAATCCTCCAGTAATTAAATTTAATCTTACTCCAACAACTTCAAAACCCTTCGAACACATTCATGTAGACACATTTAAAATAGCTAACGAAAGTTATTTGACTATTATTGAAGCATTTTCACGCTACTGTCAAGCGTACCAATTGGATTCTGTCACAGGCATAGCAGTAGTGGAAAATCTTTTAAATTTCATCTCACACCACGGTTTACCTCAAAAAATAACGACTGACTGTGGTACCGAATTTAAGAATCAAGATCTAGAACATTTCTGTAAATTGCATCGTATAGAACTCCACTACACAACTCCAAAAAACAGTAATTCAAACTCCCCAGTGGAGCGATTTCATTCCACTCTAATTGAACATTTTCGTTGTTTAAAAGAAGATCACAAAAATCTCAATTCAAACCAGCTTATGAAGCGAGCTATATTAGGTTACAATAATGCAATTCACAGTGACACAAAATTCACCCCGTTCGAAGTTATAAAAGGTCACATCAATAATACCAATCCCTTTGATTTAAATGATCATGTTATTGTATCAGACTACATTCAGGACCATAAAGAAACCTCCAACAAATTATATGAAAAAATCAAAGGCGCTAATGAAAATGCCAAAGAAAATATTATTTCCAAACACAATGAAAATCGAAATGCCCCTCCAAATTTCGCAAATCAAAAAGTTGCATATTTGAAAACAAAATTTCGAGATAGAAAGTTGCCAAAATTTAAAAAGGCTAAGATACTAGAAGAAACTGACATTAAGTTAATTACGGACAAAGGAACATACCATAAAAATATTGCTAGAAAACCTAAAATTAATTCCTTGTTACAGGAACCTAAGCGAAATGAGGCTACTAACCTTATTCCTGGTCCTTCAAATATTACGAGTACGTAGTATAGACGAGGATATTAAAATCAAAATAATTGTCAACCCTATACTTCCTATACAGTTAGGAAATGCTAGATTAGTTTATAGTAAGCACACATTTTTGCATTACTTAGATTTAAACGTAATTATTAATCAGTTAAATAACTTAAAGAAACAATTTTTCGTAGTTAGAGATAGTATAAGCAAAGTAAATATTACAAACCCTATATCCTATCACGGATTAGCCGAAGGCATGTTACTCAGGTCAGAATATTTAATTCAAACAACTCAACAGAAATTCGAAAATCTGCACCCTCATATTCGAAATAGAAGAGGCGCAATTAATGGCATAGGCAAAATTAATAAGTGGCTTTTTGGCAATCTTGATGCAGACGACGAAAAACGTTATGATCACGCTATTAATGTACTAGAACAAAATCAGAAAGACTTAACGCATGAAATAAATTTACAAATTTCTTTATCCAAAAAACTGATTGCCAATTACAATAAAACAATAATAATATTAAATAAAAATCAAGAAAAACTTGAAAATGACTTAAAAACTTTCCAGGCAGCAGTTCAGAATACTATTAATGACCTCAGTACTTACATTACTTTTCAAGGCACAATCTCTCAATTGAATTTGGACTGTCAAATTTTAATAACTTTCATAGACAATATAGAAAATGCTATAGTATTCTCGAAATTGAATACCCTACATAATTCAATAATATCAAGTTATGAACTCCGAGAGATGCTCAATTACTTAGGAAAAATATACAGTAAAACAGAAATTCCGAAGTTCAAAAATCTCCTCACGTACTACCAATTTTTGGGAACGCAAGTAACTTTTGTAAACTCTAAATTAGTTTTTGCTATACACGTCCCTATAATAAGAACCGAAGTCCTGGACTTCTACCGTCTTTATCCAATTATCCAAACCCACCAAATTATTATTCCAAAACACCGATATTTGGCACTGAAAAACTCCAAGGCCCAGTTCGAGAAAGAAGAATGCCCGGTACTGGAAGAAACATTTTATTGCACCGAAAACTTCATCGTGGAAGACAACTGCACCCTTAGGCTTCTCGAAGGCAATCCAGCGAAAAACTGTCACGCCCTCGAAATATTTATAGAAGAGTCCATCATCAAGCAAGTCACCCAAGAAGAAGTGTTGATAATTCCTGCAAATCAAGAAAGGCTGTTTTCCAAATGCAAATCGGACCAATATTTAGAAATAAATCTTCCATCCCTAATAAAGATTCCCAAATTCTGCGAAATCCAAGTGGACGGCAAGAAATTTATAAATGACGTTAAATTGCAACAAGGCAAACCGCTCATTTTACCGAAGTTTGGCATAGGACACTTTGAAATTTTGAAGCAACACAAGACTTCAAATTTTACAAAACTGGACATAGAAGAAATTTACCAAATTAGTGAAATCGCAAGACAACTAACACCAATCAAGCAGATCGTTCATCCGGCAAACACCACCCCAATTATTAGCACCCTGATTGGTCTACTAATTCTCGCAATCATTGTGCTGTTTATGTTAACGTTTAGAAAACAATGCAAGAAATCATTGGAAAGTCCAAAGGCAGCCGAAAAGGAAAATCAAAATAAAGCTGCAGAAGTGGAAATGGGCCAGACTCCAAAAAACAACTCCGTTATTTTTCATCTTAAGGAAGGAAGAGTTACGTGCACCTGCTTATCAAGAACACGACGCCACGCTGATAAGGCACATCCCAGCTCATCGTTATCTCTTTGCCACATTGCGAATTATGTAAAATGTTAGATTCATTCTTTGCTTGTTTGTAACAGAGTTAAGACGGTTTTTGCTTTTACCTGTAATTACGAAATAAAGTTTATTTTTAAAAATCTGTTTTTCCGATTTAATCATTTAACTCGCAGTATTTTGACAAGAGCTATTATCTAAATTTACTTGTAAATATTGGGTAAATGTATTGATCACACAGAAACATGAATAAAAATAGGATAGTTAAAAGACGGGCACAATGAACGGTTTTAATATATCTTATTTAATTATATTATTTGAAAATGTTTCCGAGTTAGAAAACAAATCAAATGTTTTCTGATAGCGAATCATCTTCATCAGATTCAGAAAATTAAAATGATTAAAATGTATGTGGTTTTCCCGACGGCAAGTTATACATTGCAACAACACATTTCTTTGGGGGAGTAATATTAACAATTAAAATGACTGCTAATATAATACTTGTACTTAAATGCAATATTGTACATATGCTCGAAGAAACAAACTCTTGAAAAATAAAGAAACAATTATTAACCTACTTGTATATTTACGATCACTAAAATCTGAAATTGTCGTCAGTGCCATATCTACCTAGTTAAAGCCAAGTGATCACATTTCAAGTCTTTTAATAGCCAGAACTACAATTTAAAATAATTAAGATGCCCACCCGTGTACATGAAACATAACCTCACATTTCTAGTTGTGAAAATAATAACGATTGTTGCCAATAGTTTCCCCAAAATTTCATCATACGCATTCCCATATAAAAAAAATTAATGGTCTTAGCGAAGAAGAAAAATAATGACAAATAATAAGGTCACAAACAAAATAGATAACTAAAGTTTTTTAGTCTTCAGGATTTCAGGAACAATACGAAAAGTAGTTTAAAATTGTACCCAGGCTACACCGAAATTTAAATCACCTGGTATAATTAAAATGTGTAGTAAATTATAGATACATATTTATATTTATCAAAGCACAGAAACATTGTAGGCACTGAAACTTTAATATCGCAAAAAATAACCAGCCATTACATTAAAGACCCTAATTTGTTAACTAGACGGTATCAACACTGCTTGCTATTATTGCTCTCCAGTGCGCCAAGTTGGAATCCGGTAGACAATGTAAAGCCCTAATCCAATTTTAGAAGTAGATGCCATTATGTGCAAAACGATAACGTGTTTTTACTTATAGAGCGAAGATGAATTTAAGCAAACCCCGAAAATTGTTCCTGATTACACCACCCGCACGTTACTGCGATTTATTAATTTAAATTTTGCGTCAAAGCTTTGTTAGTTAAACGTCGACGTTCTGGCTGTGCAGATAAAAGCCTCAGTTAAAATTAACTACAAAACTGCAGCGTACGTTTAGCAACGATCTAAGGCGTTCTAAATCTGTTTGATAAACTTTCTTGAGAGGTAAACGTTTAATTAAGTGACAGTGTTTATTAAACATCTGGTAGTTATAAAAACCACTTGTGCAATTACTCAGCTGCGCTCTGGTTATTTGAAGTAGCGGTTGTGATTATTGCCCATCTTTTCAGATGCAAATTTATATATAGGAGATTAAATTAGGTGCATTTAACACTTTATTTACTAGGGAAGAATGGTGGTATCGTATTGATTAGCAGGTCTTAAATCTGGTTTATTAACTTATACATTATAAGGGAGTAATAAGTAATGTATTTAGGGTAATTTAAACCACCTTTTTAACTTTGCTTAATGTCTGCTTTAAATAAAGACCTACTTTACACATTTTATAAGATGAGGATCAATTCACTGTTATGCCCAAGAAAACGCATCTAAACAAACTAAACACTTCATGATTTTCATAGCCAAACTAATAAAAGTTCTACTACAAGTACCACTGAAGTTATACACAGCAGCAATCTTATGCGAAGAAACACATGTAAACCACATGTTCACAACAGTTACTGCAAATGGCTACAATTAGAAGGAAAGCCTGAATGCGACTACTATAGACCGACATAAACTCAAATCAGACCTAGAAAATATAGTAATAGCATATAGAAAAATATGAATCGCCCTTTGAATCAGCACCAAATATATCTGTAGATTATAGCAAAATACAAAAACTTTATCTAATCCACAGATAGCAACCAATCCAAGGTCTAAAACATTAGTAAATTGGTCAAAGAAAAATAGAAAACTTAAAAAGAAAATGTTAATAGGGATAGTCTTAATAAACAAATGGGAATAAACATAATATATCACGAACGAAAACGACAAAGACAAAATTATTTAATGACAATTGTGTAAGGCTTAGCCATGAAGATATATTTTATATGTGGAAACTGGGGCTGTTCCTGTATGAATATAATTTTTATATAGCGGTTATAATAGAATGAATCTATTTGATTTTGAGGTTGTGGATTATGGTCGCGCATATATTTCAATAAATTGTTAATACATAACATAAAATATAACGCTGAGAATGCTATAAATTACAGTTAGACAACAACTAACACGTCAGCTAATTGATGTGGTGACGATAACTTTACAACTGAAAGTGTATACAACGCATGTGTCCTGATAATAATGTAACGACTTTGCGCTTAGGCAGCTGCAAGCCACCGCCGCGCCGCCGGCAGACAGCCTTGGGACGAATGAGTCATTGTTCCGGAGCTTTCGTCACCGTCACCGTTACCAGAGTGGTCTCGAGGCTTCCAGGAGGGAATTAGCCGGCAATATAAATATGCGTTCGCAGGAATAGAGGGTAGTTCACTTTAGACTCGAAGCGCGCGTGATATAAACGAACCCTAGTGAAATAAATAACAGATAAATAACCATATAAATCGTTAGTGTTTAAGTCGTAAATAGCCAAATAAATAATTGATGTTTAACCAGTGTAAATAAATAAATGTACCGTTGTTAGAGATAGTGCCTATAGTTCGTTAGTTTAAGTAATCTGTGTGTTTGTAAATAATCATAATTAATTGTTGTAAATAAATGTTTAATACAGAAGCAGTGAATAATTTTTAAATAGCCCGAACGTAAAAACGTAACAATAACTTATAGCCTCGGTATCAGCCTCTACATCGAATCCGCAATGAAGAATTTCGACGAAGAACAAAAGTAGAGGCTATTATTGCACGAGTAGCACAGCTAAAGTGGAAGGAAACGACTCATGTGGCTAGAAATAATATAGCGAAAGCCCCACGAGTTAAAAAGAACGTTGGAAGACTCCAGATCAGGTGGCGAGACGACATATAGAAAATGTAGAAAAGAAAATGGGTTCAAATGACCCAGGAGAGGGAACAATGGAAAAAATGAAGGTCTTTATCCTGCAGCGTCTATGCAATCTTACATTGCAGTGAACACTTACTGAAGAGGATATTAAACATATTTTACAGAAAAAAATCTGGCATTAAGTATACTAAAACACAAAATATACAGTCTAGAAATGTGCATCCACGGACCATATGATGGTGTTATACAACAAATACTGCAGTGAAAGTTATTTTAGGATTTCTCGATTAAACCAATGCTTTCGAGTTATCATGATTAAAGAGATCTAAAAATGGTAGGAAAATAGTCTGCGATCACCATTTTAAATGTATGAAATCAGTCAAAATTAAAACATCATACATTTTGAAAAACAAAGAAAATAATTATAAAATGTGTTCAGAACGCGTTTTTAGTTACCGTTTTAATGAACAATTGATAGCCTGCAGTGATTTGCATCGTTTGGCCTTCGATAAACAAATTAAGTTTTATAATGAAGTTGTTTCCTGTTAACCCTACGAAACCGAGTCCCTACTGAGCCAAACATTCGATTTTTTAAATTTTGCTACTCTAAATCATTTTGAAAGTTTTTGAATTAAAAATCATGTTTTCCAGAGATAATGGACTTACTGTGCCTGCGTTTACATATTGTTTCTTAGCAGGGCAATATAAATCAACAATCAGAATAATGTAATACAATAGAATACATCACATGTCAGTTTTATGAGAGAAAGCTTGTTTACATTTAAACTGCTTGTAGATAAACACGAAATGGAAGCAATAAGAACAGTGTAGTGTAATTCAAGACATGTAATGAAAACCAAAGTTTGTCATACATGCATAATAGCAGTAGGTAAGATAATGGAGAAAACATTACAATAATTATTTAAACAGAAAACAAAATCACAATTTGTTTAAGATAACAGAAGAAGATAGAGTAAGGAAAAAATAAATAAATATATTGGCAGTACGAGCTAGAGAAGTTTGGAAGGTAGTGAAAAGTCTGAGATTCGATAATTCTAAACGGGTCATGATTAACTTAATAGAAACTAGAACTTGGAAGCGCTTGCCATACACTGTTATGAAAAAGGACTTTTTTAAATTTATGTTAATTAATATATTAATATACCTGGTCATATACGACCAATCAGCAATTTTGCCTTAACCTAAATTATCTAATATATGTTTAAAGCTAAGGTATCGTCCATTGGTGTCCCTCAGGTTCTTTTGATCACTTCCTTCTCCTTTGTTTTGTGCTATACACTTTACACTATTCTCTGCATTTCAAAACTTTCACTTATCACTGTTAAACTAGCTCCGAAGGTTTTGTCCTCTTCAG
The DNA here is from genome assembly GCA_940337035.1 of Agriotes lineatus. Taxonomy (NCBI): domain Eukaryota; kingdom Metazoa; phylum Arthropoda; class Insecta; order Coleoptera; family Elateridae; genus Agriotes; species Agriotes lineatus. The sequence continues at coordinate 132,870,950 of OW679196.1, read as the reverse complement.
CCTTCTTTCGATGTCATGTTGATCAAGGAGGTGGATCATCTCTATCTTCACATGGTTGTGAAGTCTAGCTTCGTGTTTTTGGGCAAATCTCTAGATTTCTTCTTTAACGGTCTCAATCTTGAGGTCTCTGTTCAAGCCTGCATATCTGACATACCATTGTGCATCCGCGATATTCCGGAATACCTTACTTTGAAATTTTTGAATGGCGTTTAAGTTAGTTGGTTTGGTACAGCCCCAGAGCTGTATGCCAGAGGTTCATAATAAGTTTCAAAGCTTGATTGTAAATAAGCAATTTATTATACATTGATAGCTGTGGCTTCCTGCCAATCAATCAATACCATTTCTTATATTTTGCATCTAGCTCTTTCTTTTCTTTTTAATGTGTTTTTTCTAACTCAGCTTCGGATCTAAGTTCATTCTTACTGTCTGTGTTACTATATGGTACATGTGTTCTATTTATTGTAATATCCACGTCATTGTGGATGTTCTTGATGGTAACGTTTATGTTTACTGATTTTAACTAATTTTTTTTATTATCCACTTACAGAAAAGTAGAAAGCACAGTATTCCTATCGAGTTGGTTAAAAATGCGGCAACGATTCTGTTTGAGATGTTGGACATATTGTTTAATAAATACCTTGGGGATTACAACCCACCTTATGAGTGGAGAATGGGCTATATAAGCTCTATATATGTATAAGAAAGGTGCCCAAGTATTGCGTAATTAGTATCACGCACTCAGTCGAAATACTGTACTGCATAATTCTTCAAAACGGATAGAAGCTTCAAGGGTGGGAGTACATCCAGGATTCAGAGCCGGAAGGTCTTATTTAGAGCACATCCTTATAGTGAAACCATTATTTAAAAAACGACAACCCCAGCTACTAGAACTAAGAGAAATTGTATTAAAGACTTTACTGTACATACTTGTTATATTTCCTTCTCCTTTCAAACTTTTTGAAGGCGACCAATTTTAAAAATACATACAAAACTAAATAATCACTCTCTCAGAATATCAAATTATTCCGTTAATTGCAGAATTTAAAACAGAAATTCAATAATTTATATAAAAAGTGACCAGGAGAAACTTTAGTCCGTAATCATATTTAATATTCAAGGTAATCTGTATTTTAAGTATTTAAGTTGTACAGTGCGTAAATTAAGTATGGAAACGGTGGTATTATTTGAATACGGCCATAGATAGAACTCTGAAATTTGGTATAGAAGTAAAACATACGGTTTTCTACTAATATTCGTGGTTCCAATTTTTTATCGATCGTTACGACTGCAGCACGAATAACTTGATTACTTTTTAAATTAAAATGGGGGTTGAAAGTACCATCATTAGAAAGCCGTTTTTGTGTAGAATCCAACGATGTAGGACTTGATATGGCAGTTTTGAAAAATAACTTCACTATACCAAATTAAACTTTGAGAATATTACTTTCAACGACTTGCTAGATATGCTAAAAATTTAGTTGGCGGTGAATGCTTTGTTTCGTTTTTCAACTTGAAACAGTACATTTATGAAGAATACCCATTTAACCATTGTATAAGAATTTACATACTTCCATATAACTACGTCTTCTATCACCATACCCTATCATCATGAGAATATCTATTTTCTCCTTTTCTGTAAGATTTTCCATGGTTCTTTCTCACTAATTCAAACAACACTTATAAGTTTTGACGTTCAATATTTGTTAAACAACAGTGGAATTGTTTTGTTTTCAGCGCTTACTATCGGTTTCAGTTAGCTAAAAAATTTTTATCTACAACCTTTAATTTGGTATAGTAAAGTTATTTTTCAAAACTGCCATATCAAGTGCTACATCGTTGGATTCTACACAAAAACAGCTTTCTAATGATGGTACTTTCGACCCCCATTTCAATTTAAAAAAATAATTAAGTTGGCCGTGCTGCAGTCGCAACGATCGATAAAAAAATTGGAACCAGGAATATTAGTAGAAAACCGTATGTTTTACTTCTATATCAAATATCAGAGTTCTATCTATGTCCGTATTCAACTAATACCACCGTTTCCATACTTAATTTACGCACTGTATAGTGCACAATACCGAACATGGCTAACTTTATGTATTATATTTTTGAACTGCTACTGTGGTTTGCTACAAATGAGATATATCATCATTGCGTTACAAATCCAAATCGTTTATTTCTTGTCCGATTCTGATAGTTGCAATTTGTATCAATTTATCGTATTCGGTACAATGAACAGACTTCAGCAAGAAGAAGATAGATTTATACAAAGAATACACATCGAACAAAGAGCAAGGTAGCACTAAAGAAATCTGCTTGCTCATTACTGCCTGCAATTCATCACCGAACAGAATTAATGGACTTATATTGTGACGCTTGACTCTACAGTCTTTTTCATATAACCCAAGCAATATTGAATTACTTAAGAAATCAGGGTGATGTATGGGATGTCTTAAATACTTCCTGTGGAGAAGACGGAGGGCTTTATCTAACGAAGATGTTTTCGACGTATTAATGTCCTTTATTCGCCAACTCAGCTCATCTTAGCTTTAAATCTCGCTTTTTGAAGTATATTCATGAATATCGATTGCTGCGGCTATTAACAGTTAACGCTTTATGCCCACGCAATTCCAAAAAGTTATTCTATCTGATATCGCATAAAAAACATTAAACCTTTTTATCGCGAGGTTCCATCAATATTAAGGCCATGAAGTCAGACACATTTGCTATTGTATAACATGGGTCGACTCGCTACTCCATGGTCCATATGTCACATTCCCTTTGTTCTTAAATCGTTAGCGTAGTTAGAGAAGCGACTTTTAGTGAGGGTTTGCTGTAATGAATATTTTTTCCAAAGCATTGATCATCTGCAATGCGTTTATCAGATACGTCCCGAAGAAGGTGCAATCGGTGGAAAGCTGTCGGATGGATTCGCTCTGGTGGAGTTAATTCAGCTTTTTAATCGACCGGTTTCTGAAAGTGATTGATTGAAGCCACCCGCGACAATTAATGTACCTATTGCTAAATTAAGTCCCGAGTTCACACTTTAATTTGCTAATGAACAACTGTGCTAATACGTATTGGTATTTCGTAATACCTTTGTGTTACTCGTGCTCTTTAATTCAGATACAAACACCTGCGTAATGAAAGTGGCATTGTTTTTCATCAAATTCAAAAATACCTTTGTTAGAACAGTCTTCGAAATTTGTCTTTATGACGCAAATAACTTAATAGTTATTTACTATACAAGTGAAATAAGTACATCATTAATGTACGTGTATGTAAGTTACAAATGAATATGTGGCACGAGTTATGTAAGTACACAAGTATATCAATGATGCATTAGCATACATGTATTGTACAAAAGTTTATCTACAACTGCCTAAAATTGAGAAAATTGCATTAAGAAAAATGTCAGATCTGTCATTTTCAAAAATATTTCAGTAGGCAAGTGCCATTACGTCATTCATTTGACGCTCATTTCCGTTAGGAAATGAAGCAATTACACCACTAGTGCTGCAATGGAAGATCAGTACCCCACTAGTGATGGAATAAGCTTCATTACCTAATGGAAATAGTGTCAAATGAATTACGTAATAAGATACTTATCCCACTGCAGTAGATAAAATAAATTATTTTATCTACTCCAGTGGGATAAGTAATGCATTACGTCACTCATTTGACACTATTTCAGTTAGGTAATGAAGCTCATTACAACTCTCAGTTATGTAATGGTTTCATTACGCAACTGAGTTGTGTAATGACTTCATTACGTAACTGAAATAGTGTCAAATGAATGACATAATGACATTTGCCTACTAAAATATTTTTGAAAATGACAGATCTAACATTTCTCTTAATGCACTTTTCTCAATTTTAGGCAGTCGTAGATAAAATTTTGTACAATACATGTGTGATAATGCATCATTAATATACTTGTGTGCTTACATATCTCGTGCTACCCACTTGTTTTTAACTTACACACACGTATATTAATGATGCTGTTATCTCATTTGTATAGTAAATAACTATTATTGGTCAATTCAACATTCAACTTTTCTTCAAGTAGCCATTGAGCTAGGCATTATTAAATTGGGTTCCACATTGTAGAAGAAATAGTTTAAAGGTTATCAAATATTAAAGCAATACAGGCTTGAAGCTTGCCTAAAAAACTGTTACGTACACAGTGTGTCCAAGATAAGAAAGGCCAGTATGGGAATCTCGTTAATAGTAAGAGATACAAATTTGGTTACCTGTGAGAAAAGTTGTGTAATTAAAGGACTAACAAAATGACACCTAGAAATCCTTGATTTAATTTTTGGTTTTTGAAGTATCTTTAATTAAAGCCGAAATTTCGGACTTTCAATAATTTTTTTCTGGCGTTAACATTAAAGTTAGAGCAAAGCTGATAAAATTTCTTTATAATAACTTTTAATAAAGTTAAAGATTAGTTATAATTTTTTTATTCGACGTTTTGTCTAGGAGCACCTAACTTTTTTTAAATGCGGTCCTGCTTTTCTGATGTCAAATTTTAGAAGCCGCTTTGATTCCGAATTAAACAATGTAGCACACATTTTGGTTTAATTACGTTGTAAGTCCTTTTTGACCATCATCAAGGAACTTTTGGATACGGACTTGTCTTAGAGCATTTCATGCGTTGTTTCAGGGTTTTTAAAAGGTAGTAAGCCACAGTCGATATTCTTTATTTGTAATTTTAATTATTGTATATAAGTAAGAAAAATAATCAATAAATTAATTATATACTATTGAAAATTATTTCTATTCCAAGATCATACGTACATTAAAGGTTAAAAATATTCAAAGTTACTTTAACCCAAAAAAACATTTCTTAAACAGCACCACAAGGATTAATCTGTTAAGTTATACTAGTGACAAGTACCTACTTTAAGCATAGCAAATCTTTCAGTTTTGGAAAGTAGTGTTCGTTTTTTGATATCAGAAAAAGTAGGCTTTGGAAAAAATGAGTGTGAGTGGTGCATTGTTTGTTGGACTTGATAGTTACTTTGTTTACAATGTTACAATGTTTTCTTTAAAATGTTTTGTTAGTATATAGTTTTCCATTTCCTAGAAAATATAGAAAATGGATTTTTAAATGGTATTAGATTAATATTTCATAATTTAGACATTATGAAGCGCATTTCAATATTTTAATTGCATTTAAAAATGCCCAACTTACTGTATGAACCTATTTTTGCAAAATTATGATAAATACAGGTCCGTTTCTTAAAAATGTATTGATGGTGATCAGATGTGCTCAGGACCCATTGTAGCACGAGTGGGTTTCGAGCATGACGAGCGCAGCGAGGAGTGCTCCAATAAAACGAGTGCTGCAACGCATCTTATTAAACAAGTATTATATACTATTTATTTACTTGCATAAAAATAATAAAAAATGCCCAACTTACTGTATGAACCTATTTTTACAAAATTATGGAAATACAGGTCCGTATCTTAAAAATGTATTGATGGTGATCAGAAATGCTCATGACCCATTGTAGCACGAGTGGGTTTCGAGGATGACGAACGCAGCGAGGAGTGCTCCAATAAAACGAGTGCTGCAACGCATCGTATTAAACAAGTATAATATACTATTTATCTACTTGCATAAAAATTATCAAAAACTTTGAATTTTGACATTTCATAAATGTGACAATCTGCCAGTTATTTGAAACAAAGTAGACTGCTTCAACGTTTTTCATATGAAAATAACAAAGGAAAAATAATGTTATAATGGTTCTATTGTAGCACAGTTTTTTGTATTATAATAACCTTATTGTGCCATCAATGTAGATACACGTAACTAAACCGTAACCTGTAGTACATTGTTGAATTCGGAATAGAAAGGGCTTCTAAAATTTTACGTCAGAAAATTAAAACTGTATTTAAAAACTAGAAGCTGACGATGGTTGCTCAAAGACGAAACGTCAGATAAAAAATTTAATCTTGAATTTCACTAAATGTTAGTATAAACAAGTTTGATCAGTTTTGCTATAAATTTAATATTAACGTTCGACAAAAATTAAACTGAAAATCGTACGACACTCATTAATGACCAATAGAAAAATTAGTTCACGAGCCGTAACCAAGACAACTAAAAAATTTCTTGGAAATTTTTTGTAGGTAGACATTACTTCTTTTTAGGGTTTGTGTCGTTACGATTTTCTTACCGAATCTGCATTCGAGCATTAATTCATATCCGGAAATAATTTTTCGTGCATTCCAACAACGTCCTAATTTGCCCTCGCGTCCCGCTCGGGCAAATTAATACGACGTTGTTGCAACGCACTCAAAAAATTTCCGGAAAGAATTAATGCTCTTATGAGATTATATGTGAAAATTCGAAAGTTTGTTTTTTTTAATAACGCAAAAGAAAAATTGAAAATTTCTAAGCGCCACTTTTCTAGTCCTACAATTACACAGCTTTTTTGCCATTTAACCAAATTTGTATATTTTACTATAAACGAGATACCCATTCTGATCCTCCTTATCTTGGACACACTGTATAATATAGTTTTTGATGTGTTTCTACCAACATTTTGTGCATGATTTGTATAAATTGTGTTATGTGTCTTCTTTCGTTATTTCGATTTTGCCTCATAAAATTGTAAAGACTAAAAACCTTAGTGGAAAGCAGCTAATATTATAGAATTATAATACTAACGGCATGTTGATTGACATTTCAAATACTTGAAAACTGGAAACAAATTAAAAATACGACAAATAAAAACCAAAGTATTCGAAAAACTGAAGAACAGATGCAATTCTTTCGTCAATCTGTATCTACTTGGGGATTATGGAAATGGCATTCTCTCTACTGATTAAAATATAATAATATAACTATAATCCATTTAGGAAACTCCTGTGACATTTACAGTGTCAAATGCAAAATTTTGAGTGTACTTGATAAGTACTAAGTACCTACTACTTCAACGAATTGTACTTAACGGTCAGTAGCGTCAAACTTGTAAGTATGGTTATGACAAAATTATTTGTTATTTTGCTAAACTTAAATATGAATCGTTGTTTCTGTGAAACAAAGTAAAAACAATTTATGAATAAATTTAGTAAATAATCTTAAATTATTTATGCAATCAAGACAAATCCTATCTTGTATGCAATAATTCAAATGTTAAAGTGAAAGTAAAAGACAAAAACTTGAAATTTAAATTGAAAATGGCAACAACATAAAATGCAAAAATTGCTAACACCCTACTCGCGATTTTCATATTAACCAACTGATAGTGACTTTTATGTCACGGAAGTTTCCTGAATGGATTATACAATTAACTAAAATAATATAGCAATGCAATAATTTATGGCGCTTTAAGCGAGCTTTCGAAAGCAAAACTACATTACATACATTTTGTTCTAATGTTGTAATGCTTACATACGTTAGGTTAATGGCGTTGGTAAAACAGAAACAAAAGGAAATACGCACAGACTAAAAGCAACCGACACAAATGTTCAAATTAAGTACATAGTGTTCTAAGCGACTAGTGTCTTAGTAACACTGCCAGGAATAGCTTTATTTGTTTTTCATGGACGCAATAATCTGGAAAGCTTTGTCAGTAAATAACCACATTAGCTAGAGGATTCAAAGCACATCACTAACGTGTCCATTAAATTAATAAGGCAGTACAAAGCAGTACAAATAAGCATATTAAGTATTTATATACGTGGGAACCCGTCAGTGAAAGTGCTATAAAAATATATAACAATCAAAATGAGAGGAAAAAACTATAACCGCTCTCAGAATATATGCACCGAACGATATTACTACCATCAACCAAATGCCAAACTATTATGAAATTATCATTTCTGGAGATCTAAACTCAAGAGTAGGGAAAAAAGTAACAACAAAGTAGTCGGCAGACCTGGGAAAGCTGTACATAATAATGGTCAAAAATGAATAAATTTATGCCATCAGCATAGATTAAAATAGCGAACACACACTTTAAATAGTATAAAAACATGTACAAATACACGTGACACCAACTAAAAAAAATATATCAAAAAGCCAACAGAGAAGTGAAACACGAAGTGGTGATGAAACAGAATGGAACTTGGTTTAAGAAGTGTGATTACATCAACTATCACATATATGAAACGCCTAGTTATGATGCTTGGAAAATGATAAAATCGGTTAAATCAACCAATAAAATAGGAGCAAGTCTGAATTTCGTATCCAGATTAGGTTATTTGAGAACCTCATAAAAGAACACTGCAGCAGTTTCTAGAAGCAGAATTGAAAGTACACAACACACATTAGATAACTCATCAAATCAAAGATGTTGAAGATACAATCCCATTCAGAAAATTTTCAGGAGCTGGAAGAATAAATTCAGAATCTACTGATACAGTTCACAAAAACTTCTAGAAATGCTTAAAACTCTTTATGAAATGAGACACACATATAACTCTTATAGGCCTAGAAAGAATTTACAGCAATGTTCAATATTGGACACAGTTTACAGAACTCGAGATAAACCCAACGCTAGTTCGAGCCAGACAACTATTCTATAAATCGAATATTAGCTCGACAAAAATACAATTACTAAGTTATTCCAAACATTCACGGACCAATCACTACAAAGGCTTAATAGGAAAATGTAAAATGTAGAACGCAAAGTGGGCCATGACACACTTTATAGCTTATACTCATACTTTGGGGACGACCAGGTGGTGACAGCGAACAAGATCTGAGCTATATGGTTAGAAAGCTACGTGAAAAATAAGAACAAGAACCATTTGCAATGAACTTACACAAACGTGATTACTTGGCGACGAGGAGCCAACAACTTACATTTGGAAAATGATCGAATCAGAAGAGTACAAAACTATAAGTGTCTGGAATATTATTCTATAAGGAAATTTGTTACGGTTCAATTACGCCTCCTTTTGATATCGAGATCTGTAGTATTTATTTCGTATTGTTACGCATCTTTTCAGTTCTGATGTCTTTGGTGCTCAGTTTGTATTTCGCCCGTTAGCGCCATGTCTATTATCTTGACCTTGCTGTGAAAGTTTGATATAGCTCGCAATAGTTCGGAGCGCTTTCTTTTCCACCTCAATGGGTGAAACAATATGATTTCGGTTTAACAGTATTGAAATTTCGGAGGATTCTTAGGCTGCCGTTAGTTTTTGGTTGTGTGAAGTTTGCCTATGCTGTTTGGAGCGGTTTGAAGTTCCTGAATGTCATCATGAGGAAAGTTCAATCAAACGCCATTTGGCGGAGTTCACTACCGAGTGTTTCGCACATTCCTAAAATTTTGTCCAGGGTAAGTAGAAAGTTCGCGTCGTAATGCTTTGTATTTCTTGTATGCTATCGTGAACCTTTTCCTCCCTTACAGCAACCAGTGCCGGAGGGCCAATCTAGGCATTAGTTACAGTTAGGGTCATATACTCTACGTGGGGATGCTTCAGGCGATTTTGGGCTGTACTGCCGCCAAAATGGTATCAAAAGTCATTGAGAGCCCGGGTCAGGGACGTTGCCCTGTGCAGTCACATAGGACTAACCTTTGCTGTACTGTTTTCCTGTCCGTTTATTTTAAAGTATGCAATTCGTATTATTGCGAAGTTTGTGAACTGTAAGTATTGTGATATTTGTCTGAGGTACCTCATTTTCGTATTTGTGAATTATTGATCATAGCAATTAATTTGTGGGAACTTATGATTCCGATTATGTTAAAATAGTGTGATTCTTGCTGTGATTATATTATTTGAATTATACTTTGATATTTGCATTCTGGCTTTATTTTTTACCTACTGTTACCGACTTATACTTGAGTTGAGCTTCTCGTTCAAATTTATTGTGCTACCTGAGTTTACGTATTCTCGTTTGAATACCTGGATACACTTGCCGTTATCTCATAAAAATCCATTGACGCCCTTTTTGAGCATTTAACCAATTGTACATGTCATCTCCAAACCTAACTAGTCGGCCGGCAATTGTATCCAAGGAGTCACATTGTGTATTGGTTTTGAGAGATTAGCCAAAGGAGACTTTTTATGATAACAAGGTTGATGTCAGAATACAAATATAGGAAGCAAAACTATTTATAAAACCATTGCTCAAAGTGTAGTAGTAAATATACCGCGTGGAAATGTTCGATGTAAGTAAACCAACTAAATGAAAACTATTGTACACTGAAATAAATTTTCTCCGAAGTTGCAGAAAGTCAAGAATGGAAAAGATCAGAAAAGAAGTAATTTGAGAGACGGGATAGAAAACAAACAACTCAAATGAGTTAGATATACAAGAAGAATGAACAGCAAAAGAGTGACTTAGAAGAGGATATACATTGTAATCGATGAAATTGGAAATCGTGGACGAAGAGGCGGCGTTAACCGCAGAGAATCCGTGAATATACAGTGTTATATACATGGTATTGTGGGTTGACTTTATTACAGATGAATTTTTCCTATTACTACTGCCAAGCTAATTATTTATAATTATTTACAATAGAAAGAAGCCATTTATACCCAAATTCCTAAAATAGGGCAATTGGTAGGTATGTTGCAGAATGGTGCCACATAAGTTGCTGCAGAGACGCTAGTCAAAGTGTAATATTACGCCTATACCAGTGGTTTAGAATATCAAATACTGTTGATGCAAGATTATACGTGGGGGGGGGGGTTATACATGTAATACCTTTATAAGCTGCTAAATTTATAAAATAAACCCTTTATACAAAGTTTAATATGTTTTTTTGGAATGTAAAGAGTTGTTAATAAAACATTAAATTTGCGAGATGAAAATAAAAATTAAATTTTAAAGATTTAAAGATGTGCAGATGTAAGGGGGAAGAAAATGGATGTGGTGAGAATGTCCTAAGTAATGCAGTTATAATCTACAAAAGCAATTTCTGGAATTGGATGCCGAACTGAGCTTATTGTCAGTCAATTACATTACATCATATGAATTGGATAACAGGTAATGGTTTTTACTGGAAGTGGTTTACATCGAGATTGTTAGCAGACTTGTTATTGAAGTGACATCTTGTAACTTGCATCTAATCGAGGTTCGTGATACTAGCTCATCACTGGCTTAGAATTTTGGTAGGAAGACGTGGAAGGCGTTTGCTGCTGATCGGTTTTTTGGCGGTTCTGTTGGAGAAAGGTAGTAGGTGCCTTTTCGTGTTTGGCTGGGAAGTCTTTGCGGATTCTGGTGTTTGGTTGAGTTCGTACTGGGATTTGTTTGGACGTTGGGAGATCTCTGTGAGACTACCGGATGCGTTTGGCTTAGTAAAGGAGAGTATCCAGATCCATGGACAGGTGGCAGACTACAGGTATTTATGTAAAAACTGAAAGAAAAATATAGAAAGAGTGAAGTGAAGTAATTTTAAAAAAGGGAGTACTTACTATTCGATATTTATTGAATGACAAGTAATGTAAGGAGGAAGTATTTGTAATTGATTTTGCACTTGCATAATTTGAAGTGACAGGTGACAGATGTACAGGGTCCTTCACTACGAGCTGAGTCGAAAAGTATATGGGAAATTACTAGGACTAGTTTACTGAAAATTTGTATGCGGGGGTTTCTCAAAGAGCTCGTTTCAACTAAAATATTTTCAGTTTGCTGCAATTTCCGGTAATACCAGAAATGGAGCCCAACTTCGTTATTTTAAATAGAATTCTCCAATTTTTATTAAATTTTTATAATGTAGGATGCATTTTAATCTAACTTTATATAAGACATCGTATGTCTAGAGTGCGCCATTTTTGAGTTATTTCACTTTTTTCAAAATTTTTGGCAGATGCCGCCCCTTACAAAAAAATTAATTTCTCGAAGTCGAAGCGAGTTATCCCAAATATTTTCACGATCTGCACAAATGAGACATACAGCTACCCAAATATTTAAAAACTCTTTTGAGGAAATTATACAGGGTGCTCAGAAATTGGCGCCAAATGTTGATATTTTAAAAATTCGAAAACTTATTTTTTTTAATGGCAACCCCCCCCTTCTTTACTTGACTGGCGGATTCTACGCCGAAAAGTAAGGGGACTTTGTGACTACATCCGTATATCTAGAATAACCGGTTATTCTAAAAACTTGAAAATACCGAAATTTTCGTGGTTATTGAAGAATTTCAAATTATCAGTTGGCTTGTGTTTGAAAGTACTAAGAAAACAAAAGTTAAATTGTATTATTATATTAATTAAAACTTAGGAAGACGAATAATTGTTACAAAAGTTGATTTGGACGGATGAGGAAAATTTCAGAAGAATGGAATGTTTAACCGGCATCACTCCCATTATTGGAGTGATACTAATCCCCACATATTTCGTGAAAGACAGAGTCAAGGCTACTGCAGTTTTAATGTTTTTGCTGCATTAAAAAACGACGGTGTGCTTGTGGTACATTTTTATAATGAAAATTTGAATGGTAGACTTATTGGAGATTGGAGAGAAATTTTGTATCAAATTCTTGTTTATCTCAGGCAAAAGATATATCGAAATTTTACAAAACTGATTATATTCAGTAAATATGAACTGGAATCACCTGTGGTACCAACACGACGGAGATCCACCTTATAGTGGTGCGCTTGTAAATATCTTCTTACAGAATCACTTCGAGTATCGTTGGACAGTGGACCCCATCAACGGCCTCCCCGTTCTCCCGATATTACTCCATTAGATTTCTTTGTTTGGGGTCATATAAAATATATTGTTTATGCCTCGCCGCTCACAACAAAAGATGATTGCCAGAAAAGGTTTTGTAATGCATTTCGATCTCTCTCTCCGCAAGAAATCCGAAGTGCCATTCATGTCGGGTTTTTAAGGATTCATAAATGTTTGGAAGTTGGAGGCAACTAGTTCGAACATTTACTACGGTTTGATAAATTTTTCATGTTTTTTTTATTTCTTGCATATATTGTTAAGTTATCCTTAATTTATCTCCTCCTCTTGTAATCTTTTATCAATTACGAAAATTACAAAACATGCGTGGAGGTCGAGTTTTTACAAACATTTTTAAATGCCGATCCCACCCATGGGCTGTAACGTCGAAAATAGCAAACTCGTCTGTTTTTACTTCAAGCCAATGCCAACTGATAATTTGAAATTCTCCAATAATCACGAAAATGTCGGTATTTTTAACGTTCTACAAAAACCGTTCATTTGAGATATAGGGATGTAATCACAAAGTCTTAATTTCCAACTTAAAATTCACTGGTAAAGAAAAAAAGGGAGTTGTTATTTAAAAAATTAAATTTCGAATTTTCGAAATAGCAAAATTCGGCGCCAATTTCTAAGCACCCTGTATAATTCTTTTAAAAAGTTTTTAAATATTTGGGTAGCTATGGGTCTCATTTGTGCAGACCCTGAAAATATTTGGAGTTACTTGCTTGAATTTCGAAAAATTTGTTTTTTTGTAAGGTGCTGCATTTGTCAAAAAGTTCGGAAAAACTAAGATAACTCAAAAATGGCGCACTCTAGACATATGATGTATCATATAAAATTCAATAAAAATTGGGACATTCCATTTAAAATATCGAAGTTGGGGTCCATTTCCGGTATTACCGGAAGTTGCAGAAAGCTGAAAATATTTTAGTTGAAGTGAGCTCTTCGGAAAACCCCGTACACAAATTTTCAGAAAACTAGTCCCAGTAATGTCCCATATACATATCGACTCAGCTCGTCGTGAAGGACCCTGTACAAGTTGTCATGAAATAAAAGAATGAATATTCAGGAATAAACGCAGTCTAAATTATGAGCGAAACCGACCTGTGTTTTAAGTTAAGCGAAAATGTTTTCTACCGGAGCTAGAGATTCTTAAATAATATTGACTATTCCCCTCAGAAAATATAAACCAATCCCATCAATCAATTTTCAAACTTTGAATCAATCAGAGTCGAATGCAGCAAATATTTTGCACAAGTGCAATACCCGGGTATTTGCACTAGTGCATATTCGAGTATTTGCGGGAAGAACACCAAACCAGCTCGGTATACAAGAAATTTCAGAAAGAAAACTGAAACTCTTTAAAAAGGAATAATATGGTATACAAAGGATGAAATGTCTTCGGGGAATAGTCTTGCAATATTCCCCGCGTGCATTCTGTATACAGAATGCACTAGAGATATAACTACTGATAATCCATAATTCATAAAAGAGTAAATGAGATACTTAAATTCATTTTAAAAGAGAATTGATTGAAGATAAACTAAAGTATCGAAAAATCCAAAAAAACTGATCCTCAGCGGGCTGTGGGAAATTCAAACGTAATGAACAATATGTTGGTAGCATCGTAAGTCTATGTTACATACATAAAGACCATTATTACATAGTCAATTATAACAATACATAAAATCCACTTCTATCTATTGCAACAAAGGTGACCGACTTATTTTTCACTTACCGCTCAGCTACAAAACTGAAATTTGGAACAGATTTTTTCTTGGAACCTACGGTTGATGAGAAAAATCCCAAATCCGGAAAATTCAATATGGTGGATCCAATATGGTGAGCATAATAAAAGTCATATTTTCACGCTTTGGCCTCTTCCAAAATACGTAGAAATTTGAAATTTTTATAGAAGTTAGTCCATACCATAGGAACAGCCGTAAATTCAAAAATTTACAATGTCATACATATGGGTTGAACTGTAGGAGACGAAATGAGACTATTGATAAAAAAAGGTGCCCGACCTAGTTTCGCACTTCCCGATTACCTACAAAGCTGAAATTCGGAACGGACATTCCCTATGACCTAAGGTTGATGGGAAAAATCCCAAATCCGGAAAATTAACTATTAAAATCAAACCCGGAGAAAGTCATGGGGCAAGTTTCGTTTGAAATCATATGAATTTGTTAGATAGACGACATTTTTGGCCAAGCTATCGGAAGCAATTTAAATTTACACACATACAGTAGGTACGCCTGACGAAGAGAGGCTTATATACTAGTGTATAAATAAAGCGCACCTATTAGAATTTGTAGGATATACAGAGTGTCCTGTAATAAGACCGACAAACGTCTGTGGGTTATAGAAGACGTTGAAAAATAAAACGTTTATATACATATATATAATCCATTCACAATGTTTCCTCCTGACAGTAGGCTGTTAAATGTTTTTATTGGGTTGCGTGCATATTTTGTGATGAAAGTGAAACTGTGACATAAAAAATCTATTGTTTTTTACAGCTGCTTTATTGGCAACGTAATGTCAAAATGCCGAAAATTTGACGAAAGGTGACAAAAATTTAACGAGCAACAGTGCTAGCTTTCAAAAATCATAACCACAAATTAAAAACAACGTAACTCAATTGCCTTATATCTAGTTCTGTGACATGCGTACCAACAAAAATGTCACCCTAACACATTGTGAATGAATTATGCAAACTTATATTTTTAAATATCCCCTCGCCGAGTTACAGCCTTCTAAACAGGGAGGTTAAAACTAGGTTTCTGTCATTTATCAAAACTGAAAATTGGAAAAGGCGAATAAAGTCAAAATTGGCAGATATGTTTTATGATTTTTTATTTTAATATTTACGTATGACTCTGAGCTCTAAGGGGTTGAAATCAAATTAAAACTTTTTAACGAACGTGAAGTTGGTTATAAAAAAAATATTTGATAAAAATCTTGATTTACCTAATAGCGTTTTTGGTTCTTTTAGTTTTTTGCACAGCTAATATTTTTTGTACAAAAAAATAGATTATGGTGCAAAACATTTTACTGAATAACTGTACCGTGCATCATAGAGTATTTTATTTAGTTACACAAAAAATTGGTTTGACGAGAAATCTAAAAGAACTAAAAAAATCTTTTAACTAAATCAAATACTATGTTGGTACATATTTTTGTATAATAAATTTCTTGTTCATTAAAAAGTTCTAATATAACCGTCCTCGTGGGCAGGACATAACTTGGAGAGGACGGATTTAAAAGAAAAACTTTATACGCAAAATTTTTATATTTTAACTAGTGATGGGCTTATTCGAATGAAAAATAACCGGTTATCTGGTTATTGAAATAACCTATGTAACTCGGTTTTCGTTCCAAGTATTTGAATGAAATATAACCTCATGCTGATACGTACTACTCTTTGAATATAAAACCTCTATTCAAAGGTACTACGTGCCGTATCTCAGCGACCTACGCAGTGCTAAAAATTCTGTAAATATAAATACGTCATAACTCATAAAAAAAGCAGGTTGTATTGAAAACACCATTTGGTTATCGCGTAACTACCTCCTATCATAAAAAATATCAAATTCTGGGGACCTGAAATGAACGCCTAAAAACTGCAAACGCATCAAGCTATAAAACAATTTTTTATTTGCTTACATCTCCAAAGGGCTTTTAACCCGCCCGATCGATAAAGATAAACGTTTTACCACGATTAGCAAGCAATCCCGCATATTTCTTGCTTTCTAGACTTCTTAATAAATACCTCTTAATTTTTAAACACATAATGTACTGTCGGTGCCTTAGAAATCGGGCACTACACACTATTATGATATATTTTGCATGTATTTTTTAAGTGTATAAACTGGGTTTTTACAGTTATTATGGTTTTAATTGTTACTTCAGATTGTTTATTGTTTGTCAATTATGAAATGCCATCTCACATTAATGAAGTAACCGGAGCAAGAGTACTCCAAAGACTAGAAGAACATATTACGTGTCCCGATTTCTAAGACGCCGACCGTACATATTATGTTTTGGTTCCTCTGCTATCTGCAAGTTACGATGTCGATGCAGATGACGGTGAACCGATGTCAATGCAGATGACGGTGAACCGATGTCGATGCAGATGACGGTGAACCGCCAACCGGCAAACCGGCTGACTTAATCGAAACGAATCGAGAGCCAAAATTTATTCAAATGATTATTTAAATAATCATTCGGTTATTAATATCATTCGAATGCAAATAATTCGGTTATGAACATTGTCCGGTTATTCCCATCACTAATTTTAACGTCCTCTATAACCCCCAGAAGTTTATAGGTTTTTCCACCAGCTTATGTACAAAGTAGTTTCTGAACTTCATTATTTTGTTCTTTTACTTATTTAAAAGCATCCAGCTATTCCTTTGAAATATATTTAGAATAGAAACAAACTAAATGATCAGCTTCTATTTACGAAATTTCCTGATATTAACAATTTCTTTCAATTTCAAAAACTAGTCACAAGTCGCCTATGACTATGCTGAGCAAACATGGCAGAAGTTTTGTAAGGTTTATATTTTTTACGTAAATACTGGCGAGATTTAGTACCGTAGCTAATAACCATCGTTAGATAACTGTTTAAAATATATACTTTACTCTAAATCCTATTCTGGGTCAATTCAGTTTGACTCTCGTACTACAAAGGACATATACAAAATATCAAAATAAGCAAAACACTATAAACTCATACAAAACTTTCAGCTTTGTGGTTTTCACACAGATTTAGTAGTTTGAAGAAGGCTGCTGCAGGGAACATACAGTGCTGTAAGCATATGCGGTCCATTGACTCATCTCTAAATGTAGCGGGTAACGATATTTATAAATAACAATTTGTAGCACTTTCATAAATATTTACAGCGGGGATAACCTTTATGCGATTTTAATGTGAACGTTATTGATTATTTTTTCGGGATAATCTGTTTTCAAAACTGCGTTCCCTCGTAAAACTGCTTAATTCAAATATAATATAGGACAATCCTGAATTATGTTGGTTTTGCACTACCATGTCCTTTACTGACTTCTACCGTTTTCGGTCTAGAAATATTTTTAAAAGCGACAATTGCAAAACAGATACTTGTGGGATACTTTTGTTTGTCTACTTATTAATAAGGAATGCGTTGTCTTAGATACCGACTCCTACTAGTGAACTGGCTAAAGCCTATTATATGAATTTCTATTTAAAATTTCGGTTACGAAGTCAACTGTCTTATAAAGCCTTAGTTTCTGCTTCAATTTTAATTTTTGTTCTTATTTCTTATTTTCTGTTCCCCATATCTATGGAAGGAATTACATTGCGTGGTTGTACTGTGCGTCCTTTCAACCAACAATTGCATTCTTTCTATGTCTTTTTGTATGTTACATTGCCGAAAAATGCTAGCAGTTAAATATGTTGATTTTGATATATGTCTTTGTCACTACTTTATAATATCAAGTAGTTTTTTCTCACAAGATTCTCCTTCAAGTAATGAATTAAATAAAAGGAGAAATAAGAATCTACTATCTACATGATGATACATGATACATGGTTAGTCAATTTTGGTAACATTGCTAGATGATACATGATACTTCCATCGTAAGTATCATTGATACATCATGATACATTAAAAGGTCGGATTCTTTCACTCAGTTCGGGCCATGAACATGGGCATTATTGCAATATTGTAATGTTTCACATTTCTGCAAATTGTTTGAAAATATGTTAATAGCCGTTATCAAGTTGTACAGCACTATGACAATCACAAGAACAATCGAGTCGCGACATGAAGACATCTGGGCCCCACCAGGGCAGAAGTTACATAAAGCCAGATATCCGCCGCTCAGTCGCCGCAAGATATAGCCGATTATAGCAAGTATTAAGGGGGGGGGGGGGGTCAGCAACACGCGGGGCTTCGGAAATTTCGTGTTTTCCCACACTTAGTTTCCCCTAGATAAGCAATGTGGAAAGAGATCGCGAAATAGTGTAAGAGAGCGATGCTCGGCTTGCCTTGGACACTAAAATCTAATCCTTTGTTTCCGGACTACAGTCCAGAATCTGAGTTCCAACAGGGAGGCACCAGGCCCTACCAGTCACCACCGCCAATCTAGTATGTCGGAAGACCAGCGTCCAGTACTAACAACTGGAGGCGATCGCGTTATTGCTTCATTTCCGCGAACCGAGTGCATATAAGGTAAGTTCTCATCCTAGCTTCTCCTCGAGGACTGCCTGGAAAGCCTTTAACCTTTAGTCGATAAGCTTGTGTTACGGAGTATTGCTGACCGAGAAGCGAGTAGTAATCAGATTCCTTCTCTGGGAGAGTAGCTTCGAATCAGCAATACACTTCACTCTTTGCGAGTGAATGTGATTTCGTTTGTCTCTTATTAGGAACATTAAGATATTTTCACCTGTTCTGTACACAATTTTTAACACTTTTTTCCCGATCGGGCTGGTTTACTACAGCGTCATCTAATAGCATAGCACAAACTTTACTGCTACACTGCTAAAGGAAACTACACAGTTGTAAAGGTAGGTATGCAGTTTAACACATAAACTAATCCAAATAATGAATAACAACAGACTGAAGAATCTGTCTAGGATAGATGGTGCAGAGAGGAGATTGGAAAACCACCAAGCCTAGTAGTACGACATCGTGTCGTGTGCTCTATATAGAGCAGCGACAAGTAAACCTGATCTGTACGCTTCTGTAAGTTAATATGAATCGGCAAAAAGATCAAATCAGTAAAGAAAATTTGCGTCGCCAAACAGGCAGCGACGAACAAAGAATTCAAACATCTGTTTACCGATACGCCACGATCCTACACAAATTTCAAAAACAAACCTCTGCAGAAATAAAACTATAAATTACGGCATGCCAATTCTAAAAGGACCCAAATAAAAACGAAACTCTGCAAGGAGATAAAGCAATAAAACTGCAAACAGCCTGCTGCAACAAAACAACCTAATAAAAGTCCAGCGTAACTCCGACGAAAATTACGCCAAAGTAAAATCTAATTTTAATTAACTAAGGCACTTCTAATCAATGGAGCGCCCAATAGAAACCACACGTGCATAGGAAAAATTAACCGCTACTTAATCAAATCGCAAAAAAGCATATATACCGATTGAAAACGATTTGCTTCCCCAGCCGGAGAAATCGCCGCACACGGGCGAATTTCGTCCGGGCCCCGGGCTCGAACAAAGACGCATCTGCAAACGGCCGATGGGAACAATAAAACCCAAATAGAAACGCGAGGCTAATATAGGAATAGTACAAAATTAAGACAATTTTAATTAGCGATGGGATGAATTAAACGCAGGGGTATTGGGTATCAAAAAGCGTATAAAATCAGCGCGCAAATAATAAAAACAAAGAGAACGTCTTAACACACATGATTAAGCAATTTTTACGCCGAGCTCGAGGGAAACAAAACCTTATTTTAATTTCAACGGCCAGCCATTGCGACCCTCATCAAGGCGCTAATATGTCGCGCGGCGGAAAAAACCGCGGAATTATTAAATACGGGAAAAATAAGCAGCCATCCCTTCTCCTCGAACCAATAAGTGTCCAGGAAGCGAAAAACAAAGGACGGGGCTCCTTTAAATAGAGTTACCGAGGCCAGAAGAAATCACTCATCCCAGGAGAGTCAATCAGCAGCCACTTCAGCTAGAGGACCACTCAGCAGCCTCCAGCCTTCCAGGACAGCTCCACACTCAACCCAGGAGAGTCCACCAGGAATCATCCAGCCTTCCATCACTCACTCAACCCGGCCGAGTCGGACTCAACACAGCATCCAGCTCCGAGTCCACCAGCATCCGACTCAACCCAGGAGAGTCCAACTAACTAGAAGCCTCTTCAGGATCATCCAGCCTTCCAGGACAACTCAGCCGAGACCATCCAGAAGCCATCTCCAGTAGCAGCTCTCTGCAGGACCTCCAGCCAGCTCCGAATTCGCCAACAGCCCCAGGAATTTGCCAGGATCCGCCTACAGCTCCCGCAGCTTCCAGGACGAGTCCACAGCCAGTCTGCTCCGAGCCACCTGCCCGGACAGCAGCCCACATCGCGGTCCCCGCTGGCGACGGACCAACCTTCCCCGGACTCCCATAGCGGAAACCCGACCCCGTGCTCCAACAACGCCCCGCTCGAGCCACCGTCCCCGAGAGGGTTACTCGCTCCGCCGACGCCCCAGGAGAACCTCGCAGCCCCGCTCGACGCCCCACCCAGAGCGCCGCCAGCGCCCACAACGAGCCGTGCCTCGCGCCGCCCGAATCTAGACGACTGTTTTGTACATATTTCTTTTCTTGTTTTTCTCTTGAATATATATAGTAGTAAGTTGGTTTTTGTTTGTATGTATCATCGAGTCATTAGCAATAAACGTATTAAAAGTGTACACCAATTATTTAGCAGCATCAATAAGGGTGACGCCTACATCCCTCCTTCCGCTGACGTCATTGTAGAACCTACCGCTGAGCATAGACCGAGGCGTGTTAAAATTAATGGTTAAAGCGTCCGAATGACAATCAGATTCCACAGATTCGAATCCCACTGACGGCAATTTATTGCGAATTAAAGTAATTTGCATTACTAAGTGTTTCTTTTGCTGTTTCAGTATTAATAGCAACATTAAGATATTTTGATCTATTGTGTACATAATTTTGAACACTTTTCTTACAACTTTCTAATTTACAATTAAATTTTAATAATGCAAAAACTACTTTAAGTACGGCCACGTATGTGATGCCCTCAAAAGCTAGTATTTAATAAAGGTATTGATAACTTAAATATTGATATTTCAAAAAACATTGCATGCGCTCTAAAAGAGGATGTAAGGAAGTTCATTGTAAAAACCTTTTGTTCAACGTTAACTATAAGCCTAAATTACACCCGTTTCTAAAATGGCAATTATACAAGTATTAATAAATATAAATTCTTAACATATCCTTATTAAGTCCAACAATCACGACACGGCTTTTTAAAAGTGCCAATACTTTAGGTAATATCTGTTGAAGAATTACAAAATGTGTGCTTTCATTGCATAGATCCAAAACGAAGTAAAGTGATATAGCTATATCTTTTATTACTTATTAAATACAGTTAATAAATTTTTAGTCGTAGTGAAGAGATAGATTAATTAAAAACTGAACAAAATTAATAATATACATGATGCTGAAATTGGTGCTACTCTTAACAGTGCAATTCTGATACCAAACTTTTTTTAGGGTTTATCTTCGTTTATTCTTTATTTGTATAAAGCACATAAACTGCTGACATTCTGAATATACATTCCTTATTGAAATATCACATCGCATGCTAATATTTTATTCCCGCCGCTTTTATATTTAAACTTTTCAAGCTAGTGCGCCATATCGTTTCTCAGGGATTTGAAATGTTACAATCTTACAAGTTACATGTAAATGGTATATACGGTAGCCATCGCGAATACATAATTTAAAAGGGTTAGGTTCAGCTCTGGGTGTCTCTTACGGAGTGTTATGTTACATGCTTTGGTTGATTTGTGACAAAACACGGTAGATTTATTTATTCTGCCAACATTTCTTCGTTCACATCCAATAAATCAACTGGATGGAAGTTCATAACTCAGGGAGATCTCTAACATGCTTATAAACCTCAATAAACACTAGCAGTTAATAGAACAGTAACGCCTTCATTGAATGCCCTACATGCATTAAATGCATTTGAAAGGAATAATGATAGAAAACACTGCTTTTTGTAATATTTGTTTAAAATGTACGTTTTCCTAGTTTTAGGGGTATTGCTTCCACCAAAGGTATTTTTTATCAAATAAACAGCGGCGGAGCTCCTATTTTTAGGAATATAGTTCTGACTAAATGCAACCTGCAAGTTGTCGAAACTTTTAGCGCAGAAAAAAATCAGAGATACCATATTCGTAATAGTATAATCTATACTAAAAGGTCAACTATAGGGTACGGCAGTTGACTTTTGCAAAAGATTATACGATTACAAATAATGATAAATGCCAAGGGATAAACTCTGTCTTGGAAATTGCGACCTGGAATGTTTGAACTTTAACAACAAAAGAAGTAGAAATAACAAGTGGCATGAAAAACTTACAAATAGAGATAATGCTTTTGAGAGAAACAAAACGAACTTTTAGGAAGTCAAGATATAGGACAAGAGTCTATCACATCAAGAGCGATCACCAGCTGGTGTGTCAATACTGGTTAATGATACAGTAGAAATCAACAATTTAGAACGTAAAATTTACTTGACATACTAAAAAACTAGATACTCAACACTACAAAGAAGTATGGTGCAATTTTAAAGTACTGCAGGAACCGGAGAAACGAATGGAGAATGTGGATGAAGTCACAATTTAGAAGTTAGATGAAGCACTTATAGCACTCAATAATCTTAAAGTACCAAGTGTTGACAATCTGAATCTAAAATATGAAGATGTTACTAATGTATTTTCATGAAGATAGATGACAAATATTTAAAAAAATAAGCTGATAATACACTATATGTGGCACAAGAAAAACAGTTTGTCACTAGACGTGGAACGTAGCTCAAATTTTGCAGGACGATGATAGTCCTGTCTTTATTGCACGGATATGAAACGTAGATGATAACTAGAAAACAGTTACCAAATATTCAAACAGTCGAGATGAAATTTCTCAGAGCTGTTAAAGGTTGCATTTGAACAGACCACTTAACAAATGGAACAGAAGAAGTAGACATATTTTCTCTACAAGAAAACAAAGAAATTGTTTATTGACGTATTAGTGAGGTGTCTGTCAAATTTCTTTGAGATTGCTTCTTTGTGTACATTTTTATAGAGCTTGGAAATGGCGTTTACCATAGAAACATCTTCCAAATAATATGCGCACTGTTATTCAATTTTTAGCCGCCGAAGGACCTCAACCCCTAGAAATCCTTGAGGGAATGAAAGCTGTCGATGGTGACTGTAGTTGTTCTCACATGGCAGCAGTTTAATGGTGCAGAAAATTTCAACAAGGAAGAGAATCGACTAAAGACTTAACTCGTCCAGGGCATGTTCGAGTTGCAATTTAAGATGAAAGTATGAAGCGTTTGGAAATTGCTTTACGTTCAAATAGACGCATTAAAGTCAGATAACTGTCAGAAAGGATGAGCATCAGTATAGGAAGCGTTCATTTCATTATTCATTACAAATGTCATGCCTTTGGTCGATCGAAACAGTCACTAAAGAAGCAGCGATTCACTTCGGACGCTGAAATGCAAAGGCCATTAGAGAATAGCTTCGTCAATAGCAGTAAGAATTTTACCAGCAGAGAATCTGCAGATTAGTACAACGGTGGGACTCATACCTTAATGTTAAGGGATATTTTTTTTTAAATTGAGTTAATATAAATTATGCGACAGCTTATAAACGTGTTTCTATCGAACAATCTTTGTATATGGAAAAAAATAATTTAAATCATTATTTGCCAGTCGTAGAAGATGAATCTCAATACTAGATTTTTTTCAAAAAAAGCAGTGTTGAATGAACTCTTCTTTTTCTTTTAGGATGACTCTTCAATATGGAATTTTAGTAGTTATCTGTCCAAGCTTGCTAAACCATCTGCTTCTGCAAAGACTAAAAATAAATAATAATAATAATAACAATAATTTTGTCGACTTTTTCATGTTTGCCAGTTTTCACAATAAATCAAACGACCAGCAAAGTACTATTACTATGACTACTATTACCGTAAGTACTCGAAGAATCAAATATTTTACAGCAAAGCAGATGTACATTGGAAACACCCTGTTGCCGTTTACTTTTCCAATAATCCAGACAATCAGCAGGAAGCTAAACTAAGAAGTTTTGAAATTACATATTAAAAAAATGCATATTTCTACAGCTAGTGATGTAGAAGAATAAAATGTCGTGTCAGAAGAAAATAAAGAGGAAGACGTAATTGTTGCTGATCAGGAGACGTAAGCCAAATTTGAAGCCGTTGCTGAATCCAGCAGTTACGTTCTAAGTTTTCCAAAAGTGTATCAAAAGATGGAACCAAATAGTCTAAGATACCAATAAACACACGAGCTAAATTACCAAAATATTCGAAAAACTGTAATCGGACTTACAACTTGTAGCCCAGGTAGTTGCAGCATGCAAGATGCTTTTCTTCTATTTTTCAGTCCTGACATGATGAGATGCACGACTAATGTTTTTCCCTGAGCTATTAAAAATTTTCCAAGAAACAGCTGACAATACAAGTGACGGAAGAGGACGTTGCTGCATATGCCAAACGAAGAAAGCTAGAAAAAGTAAGAATAAGTTTACGAAATGTAAACATTTTGTGTGCTTAGAACATTCTGTTCTTGAAACTACTTGCAATCAGTGTAAAAATTTAAACTGAGTACGGTTTAAAAAAAGATTTTTAGTTAATAGTTTATTCGTCTATAGGGTAGAAGTCTAGGTATTTCTATTGGTACAAATAAAAATAAGAACTGATAAATTTGTTATTCATTGTAATTAAAACTGATACGTCATGACATTTTATCATGGGGTACAATTGGACCCCGGTTCGTCTGTTTCGTAATTTTATGAGGTCCGTCCGTTGAAGGTCAACAATATAAAATGTCTCCGTGACAGCGGGCAGGCGTTATTGAGTGTAGAGGCGGCAGATAGAGAATTCAAACCTCACTCCCGCACAATGCTTTCATCTTACGCTCTTACCATAAAAACACCTTCGGTGGTCGTGACCCCTGTATAGGGTTTTTTTTCTTAAAATTCAAAGGTTTAGGCTCTCAGCCTATACTAAGACAAAGAAGAAACTTTCTAATTCCGACATTCTCAAAAACACCATAATGATAGAATGCCACAAAGGAGCTTTACAGTAGACACAATTTCTTGTTAAAATGCTAAAATTAAATATTGTTGCTTTCGTTGCTCAAACTGTATTTGTGTTGTGCAATTTCGTCTCTCCTTACCGTCTTTTTTACCTTTATTGGGGTCTTTCAGGGTTCAATATCTTTTTCAATGGAATATAACGCGTTCCCTGGTGGCAAATAGAGGAAGGTTTGGTACAAATGCTAGGTAAGAAGAAGAGAAAATATCTCGAGCGGACCAAATAGGCGCAACAGCGACCAAAGATGGAAACATCGATCTACTTAGGGGAAGAACCTTTCGAAATCAAATTACCTGGCACTTCAACTGGGGGTTGAGATGCTAAACCAGCTTTTAGGCAAGCTAAGTTCTATTATGTAAGAATATCGTTCATAGGCTATAGTAACTGTACTGCTAACTTCGCATAGACTAGAAATCGAACGTGATAAACAGGAATATCAACATTAAAAGTGCTAAGTTAATTCTAGACATCAATTCTCGAATATTCGACAAAGCAAAAGTCGCAAATGCTAGAAGAGGTCCGATTATACTAGATAGAACAGTTTGTACACTAAATTCGATTTGAACAGTAATATTGAATAACTATGGTAACCATACCGCGTAGATAGTGTTTTTCTAATTAGCCTAATATTTTATTATATTGTTGATTCGCGATTTAACATAATAAAAATTTACTAAATCTATGTAAAATATAATCGTAGAAATTATTTTGTATAGAAACAATTCGAAGCAGTACAAATTAAAACGCTTAATATGTCAGTTATAAGGTGTCAAATTGTTCCCCCGATTTGGGTAGATGGTAAGTATCACACTGATCAGAAGAAGTTATATAGGGAAAACCCAGAACAACCCTGTATATTATCTTTAATGTCGTATAGATGGGCTACAGCTATGTTTTTTACTTTAGTAGTGCCTTCATTCATAAATGATACTGTTGGTGCAAGATCCATAAACAAACAAATATCTAAAAAAATCTTCACTAGGGTAGCTATAACTGCACAGAACCGGAAAGACGATTTCCCGGACGGGACTGCATTACACCCCATCCGGTAGTGAGGTTCTGTTTCAGAATAAAATCGACTTGTCAAAGTCGCTTTTCCAGCTGTGCCATCAATCTTCGCTGAAAAGAACAAACGTTTAGTGCCGCGAATATAAAAATGCGATTTAGTGGGACATAAAGAATAAAACAGTAACTCCAGTCCTAATTCTACTTTGTTTTTTATGGCCCGACGCCTTTATCGCGGGCATAAAGCCCGATTTACTCCGCAATCAACAGTTCCGCCACCCTAACCCCCACAAACCCTTAGGTTGACACTGGCAAATTAAGTAGGCTGCCATGGGCCCTAAAATTCTAAACTGCAAGAGGCGATAGAATTTAAGCCCGCGTAATTGAGATTATCGTCGCTTCTTGACAATATATTTGCTTTAGTACAGCTCCATCTAAGAAATGGAGATGAACATTTATAACCATTGTCACGTAAAACTGTATAAAGCTGTTCAATTATTATTATACGTGAACTTGAATATTCTCATTGCTCTGATACTATTGGTTGCACCTAGTCTTTTTTACAATTTTTGCGCAAAAACCTTTACCTGTGATTTGGATACGTCTTTGCCGTGCTTGCATGATGGCAATTTTTCGTCTGAAATGCATGTATAATTCGCTCACATTTTATTTAGCCTCTTGTTGTCCATGATAATCCTAATAGATGTTGTGCCGAAAGAATGCAAAACTGCAACAAAAAATCTGCACGTGGGATTTAAAAATTCACGGAATATAAAAATATGGGAATGTGCCCTTGCAGATAACATACTAATATGCTCAAGTAGAGAGTTAAACTTTCTGAAAAATTTGAACATATGGAAGAAGAAGCCAAAATAAAAGAAAATGGAAACAAACTGTTACCATCACTCTGCCGTAACTCCGAGAGAAGCAAAGGCAGCCGACTTCTCAGTCGTGAGTTAAACAAAAGACTCAAATCTTAAGCTGGGGAAAAATAAGGGAGGCAGGTAGCAAGTAACCCTAAGCACTTTGCTAGTCAAATAAAGGCACACGTGGGAAGGAGCTACTAACAAATCCATGAAAAAAAAGAGAACGGAAAGGTCACAAATACAATTCGCAGGCATAGATAACGATTTAGTATAATTCATAACAATAAAGATGCTCGATATAACATACACGAAAATAAACAAACACGGCAAACCAGATAAAAAATATCACAATAAGTATCGCAGTAGCATATAAGAGTCGTTATAAAAGTCAGTAATCAAATTATGAATGGTTTGTATGAAAATGAGTACAAGTCGACTGCTTAACTAACAATTTGCATTACCGAGAGGTTCTCGGTAAGCGCGTATGACCGCGACAATGTTATCAAAGGCTAATTTTGGGTTTGAATTTGACCGCAAATCGTCAAATGCAAAAACATTCAGTTGTTATTAATAATTAGCAAAAGGGCCCTCAACATTTAGGTTTAATTCAGGGGGTTATATATCCCGGAATATGCGCGGTAATTATTTTAAACCGTCATCGATTTCAATACGTCGGGTAAAGTAAATTAATTAATGCAATATCTTGCAAGTATGGCAATTAATTTGAGTTTAATTCAACAATGATATTCGGTTCGGTCACCAACATGAAGTGAAAGTCCAAAACTAAATTAGACGGTTCATGCAGAATTGCTTTACAGTGCCAAAATTACAAGTAATACTAACTTGGATGATACGTGAGACACATCCGCCATAGAAATTTAATCTAACAGTTTACATTTAAACAGAATTCGTTAACTGGAAAATCTGCTATAGATTGGGTAAGTACTACGTTATGCTAATATTTATGTGATCATGAAAAGGATTTGATATTATCCTACACATTAAAATCTAAAGCAAACACAAAGAAATCCCTAGCGCAGGGAAAAATAGAGCGGATTGCAACAGACCTTCTGTAGCTGATTCACCAAGTAGTAAGTAGATGTAGCAGGAAACTCTGTCGATGAGCCTCAAGGGAGGTGTCAGGTGTTAACGCCTGGTCTGAACAGGTAGATTATCATTTCGACGACACGGCTTTAAGAGTAATCTTCAAACCACTTGCAGAAAGGGAACCCTCACGCACACGAGTCACAGGCGAGGAAGCTGCAGTAACTTAAGGATGAAATGCGTTTGCAAGGAGCTAAATCACTTCTGTGCCGGAAAAAGAGCTAAAGCCAGTTAATACAAAAGGAAGAGACATGTGCTTGCTCAGTATGAATCCAAACCATATTTGTTCTTAAGAAATTGCTAAAAATATCTCTCCTATGAACTTGATCAAGATCCTATGGAAGAGCACATAAAACAACTAGTTTCCAAGAACGAAACCGTGAAGATTCCAAAATTAAAGGCACATTTGGCTTCACAAACATAAGGTACAAGGCAGCCTTTCTGCAGCAGCACAAAATGGCAAATGGTCGAAAAAGATAAAGGCCTTGTCCAAAATTTGGAAACACCTAGAAGAATTCAGGAAAGATAACCATAGCAGCTCGATGCATGAAGTGAAGCCTCAACTAACGTAAAGTTTCAGAAATCCTAATACGTTGAAGTGTGAAAGTTGAGCGATTGCTTAATGACATTGTAGATAAAATTTAGATATATCAAGACTAAGGCGATTAATTACATAAATACTGACAAATGAATTTGGACTCATAACAAAATATAGAAAAAATAAAAGTAATGGTGGTAGCAAGGAAAGAAAAAGTAGTAAACATAGTTGGGCAATAAAAAAGTAAAGCAGGTACAAAGTTTCAGGCAACTAGAATCAATATTGGATAACAGAGGAAAACACGATAAAAACATAAATAACAGAATCAACAGCTCAGCTAAGTCGTATTACGCCTTAGAAAACACGTTTATTAACACAAATGAGATCTCCAAGAAAACGAAGCCAGTCGTATCGTATACAAGTCAGTACCAACGCTTATATATGGGAGTAAAACTTGGGTTTTAATGCAACGACAGAAAAGCAGACTTCAGACTGCAGAGATGAAATTCCTGAGGAGGGTTACTTTGAAGGACAGAATAAGATATGAAACAATCAACGACAACCTATTAGTGAAACCGCTGTCAAAAAGTATAGAGAAAATCAGCTACGATGACTCGGAAACGTCAGCAGAATAAGTAACGGTAGGCAGACAAAAAAATGGGGACGTTAAAGCACGGGGGAAATGATCAAGACGACGACCACTCACAACATAGAATTCCGAGGTAGCAAAATTCATTCATAATAGAGTACAAAGCTGGAAAAAAGCGAAAAAAAACGGCAATGGATAGGGTAAAATGGCGCAACTTTTACAAAGAAAAAATTAAAGGAGTTTAAGAGGCATAACTTCTACACCAATTGGTATAAGAGGAATCAAATAAGTAAGAAGTTATCCATGAATCCAAGTATTTTTAAAGTTTATTGCTGAACAGGGCCACATTAAGGGTAAGGTTTATTTCTGTCAAACACGTTTGCAAATATGTTAATATGTGTGACATCATTAAAATCAGAGTAAGAAAGGCGATAACAAATTAAAAAATAATCCCGGTTTTTATTTACAACAATTAACTAGATGAGGGTCCAAGGCAGACAAAAGGTAAAAATAACATGTTTTCAGTTGTCTTCTTACTGCACTAAGAAAGACAAGAAAAAGTATATTAAAATTTTGGTTATTTTGAACCGTTTGAAAACTACAAGGATCTATAGCAATTGTTTAAAGTAAATTATTGCTCTCATAAATACCTAACTATTGCTCTCATTTAACCAACTTTGCAACTCTTATCTATAGTTTTCGAGATTCCCCTATTGACAAACGAATTTGACTCGCTTACAACTACAAAAAATTGCTAATAGTATAGCGCTGTTATTCGAAGAAGAAATGACACAGCATTCGGAATCATTGTTGCAGTAAAGTTTGTCTCATTTATGTCCGATGGCATTGAAGGAAGCGAGCTCGTACAGAAACTAAGTGTTCATAATTATGTACAAAATAAGCAAAAAATATCTCAAGGTTTCTAATAAGATTGAAACAGTCAAACGAAGCACTTATTATTGTGAGTTATATTAATTCATAAAAAGACAAGAAATTTCAGTCAGAAGAGAAAATTTTTGTCAGACGCCTTCACGGCTTGTTGTATTATAAAATAAAAGGCGACGACGTAAAGAATAATTAAATCCGATCGTGGATGAACTAAGTTCGATAGACGACGATCTCGGGTGACGGACGCAGCTTCAATAGTTTTTATATTGTTACCTTTCGAATGCGTCTATATTATTTCGCAGTCCTGTGGTGCCTTTCTCGATTCCGGCCGGACTATGACTTTCGAATAGTGTCTTTTATTCTCAGCACATCTGTGTCCCTTCTGACGCCGTGACTGTGACTTTGCTTTAGCGTCTTTAAAAATTGTCTAGTGGTTTTTGCGGGCATGCAAGTTATGGTTTTTGGTTGAAGCCCCTGAAAATCGTAGGTTTGAAGCTTCTCGAATATTGCAATCCTCGCAATTGAGCACATCGGGCTTGACCCGATTTGAATTTAACACATTCAATTACGACCTTTGTATGTTTGGGCGGCATACCACCCTAGCTTACCTGAGCCATCACAGAAGCTCCCTTAACGTGCAGAAGGGGCTCAACCAGGAGAAACTAAGAACAGGTTTTCTTTTCCTTTTTGAGTGAAGTTATACAATGCTGCGAACAGTGAAGCGATGCTGAACGCTTCCCCCGATTGCTGTCAAATTCAATCACAATTTCAGACTCCGGCCTCTATGTACAGTTCACTTCACGAGCTGTGTACCTGAACGATAATTTTTCAACCACGGAGCCGATGTTAATCGCCACCGCATTTGTTTTTAAACTGTTGTAGTTTATATTTGTAACGTTGTTTAAACTGTGTAATAAGCTATTGTGTTTACTAGTGGAGTTACGTGTTATGAGGTGCACCTTAATTTTAGCAGTTATGGGTGATCATAACTTATGACCGTATTTTCGCATTTATAACTTTGTATTTGATTATCACCTGTACCCCGTGCTCTGGCTTGTGTGCCATTTTAATCGGTGATTATATACCGTGATATTAGCATTTTAGTGTTATTATTTGTTACTGTTACCTGTGCGCGATTTAAGATTTCCTTTCAAGAAATTATGTGCTACTTGAGTTTACGAATTCTCCGTTAAATGCCTGGATACACTTGTCGTTAATTAGTAAAGATTCGTTGGCGCCCTTTTGGCGTCCAATCATTTGTTACTACTTAAAGAACTGTATGTCGTCTTCTTCAACTAGTCCGCCTGTAATTGTTTCCAAGTAGTCATAAAGTTTGTTTTGTTTGAGAGACTTAGCCGACTAATCGATTTGAAGCTAACAATATATAATGTCTCTCCTGAAATGAAGAAGTTTTTTCTATTTTTAATTATAATGATATGAAATTGCCTTGTACAGACTTCGAAGTGAATTATTGTTTAAATATGCAAATTTTCCTAAACTTACCCTAGCGATGAAAGTAGGTTGAATTTGATTTCAAAATCTCTTTTAGGCTTCTCAAGAACCGCCAGGTACGTATTTTTGTTGTTTTTTCTTAATATTTAGAAGAATATGGCCAAAACAAACTGACAAAATCGATTTTTTATTTTTTAGGAAGAGAAACAAAATATTCTTTAATTTGCTTTGTTTTAACTCAAAATTTATTGTATATGATAACCGAACGAATTACCTACAACAAATTGCAACCAACCCTCAATCTCAATAGCAGTTTAATCCTTTTTAAAAATTGTTAGATCGAAATAACATGCAGGATGATCTAAACCATTAGGAATTCAGAATTCTATGTGGAAAAGAATATATAGTTTTTCAACAGTTAAATTCGTAGATTCAATAGAAAATTTTAAAGAAAATAAGTCCTGATGAGTGAATTTAGAAAGCAGACTAATGCATGACAACATTATATATGGATTAGGATTTTATTAAGTTAGATATTATATGGGAATATAAAACCAAACCTCAAAAGTGTATTCACATAACGGAACAATATTGTTAGAAAACAATCAAGATGTTTTACACAACTAGTAAGAGCATAGACACAAAGCTAGATCTATTTATTGGCTCGATGAAACAGGACAAATGTAAATTATGTACAAGAAAAGCTGTGGATAGTAAATAGCGTTGAAAGTAGGTGACGCTAAAACGTCGTAAAACAAAGGAAACTAGGTTTGAATTTGGTTTTTTGATTTAGGATAGTTGCTATCTGAAGGTAAAAACTCGGTATTAAGTCATTGAGTTTCTGGAAGCTTTGTTAATTTAAATGCTGTTGTAAGTGGATTGTATTGGGGTTGCGCAACCAACCCATAACAGGTCGAAATCCTGAGTAGCTCACCAAAACCTTAGATGAACTTACACGCAAGCAAAAAATGATATACAAAGGGATGTTAGGTAGCTGTTTACAAATATGAAACCAAAATTTCTGTAAGCAAAATGAAGGATTAAATATGGCGGCCACATGTGAAAAAATATCAAGCTTTGACAAAAATTGGTGTACAGGGGTTTCCGAAGCAGTTGATTACAAATGCGAAGTCAAAATACTGTAAATAAAATAAAGGATGCTCTATTTGTAGATGATTTGCTATCACAAGACTGGGATTATGGTTTGTTTTACTTTGTAGTTGGACTTGTGTTTAGTTTTGCTTACGTTTTTCCTTGTTCTTATATAAAGCACCTCTGTCATTTCTTGTAATTATTCGTTGCTTTCACTGAATGAGTACTTTATACAATAAACAAGAAAACAGACTGTGGACTTGCTAGAGTCCAGATGAACCAGTAAGAAATTAAATAGATTATATTATCTTTAATAATAAAAACATAGTTATAACCTAAGGCAACAAATGTCATTAAAATACCCAAGAAAGTGTAGTTTGCTGTTGAATTTTATCTAAATTCGGTCTTATCGCAACCACATGTGCGAAAGTTAGTTCATAGAACCAACTAGAACTTCACTCCACTGACCTATTAGTTTAAGCAATTAAAATATTTATTGTTTGTGGAATTTTTATTAATTTTTGACCTATAGTTTATTATGTAAAGTTGTTCGGTTTGCTGTCTTTTAACTACTTTTAAATTTAATGAGCATACTTATGAATCACCCTGTATAACTGTTAGTCGAAAAACACCTTTACAGTATTTTTCTATCTGCTGTCCATATTGATACGACAAAGCTCAAAAAGGTCTCCCTTACAATTCAATTATAAAATCCCATATAATATCGCAATAACCCAGTTTTCCGAAAGAAAAGCAAACAGCCTGGGGGTTTCTGCATTGGGCAGAATTTCTACCGCAAACGCTCGGATTCCCAACAGCG
Organism: Agriotes lineatus; assembly: GCA_940337035.1. Classification (NCBI taxonomy): domain Eukaryota; kingdom Metazoa; phylum Arthropoda; class Insecta; order Coleoptera; family Elateridae; genus Agriotes; species Agriotes lineatus. The sequence continues at coordinate 132,837,068 of OW679196.1, read as the reverse complement.
ATTCCAAATCATTGTTGCAAAATAAAAACGTTATGTGGAATCGCGGCCGGGGAAACAACGTTTTGTCGGCGACTGTATGCTAATTGCTGTGGGAGAACCGGGTCATAATCAATTTATCCAAGTTCCAGAACACCAGTTAGCTAAACTACTGTCAGCGCTACGCGTCCCATGTACGAACTAAAAGTTGCCGCATGATTTAATGAAAAACTATTTACAGAAAGCAATTCCGACTAAATGCTTTGTGGCGTCCATTAAATATGCATGCGCACGCCGGACTTAAATTATAGCTAACTAAATTAGACTAATTGCAGACACAGATCGCGATTTATTGCCACGGAGTTGGTTCACAACAGTAACAAGTTTCTACTGGTTACGTCATATGAAAAGCTGCGACTTTCAGCAATGCTGTAATTGCTACAATTCGTTTAAATTACTAAGCTTTTTAACTTTAGATTGTAGATCAAGTTTTTTAACTTCGGTTCTACGTATAATTTATTGAAATATACAATTATTCTTGCTCAATTTTTATTTACCTAAATGCTTCATTCCGTATGGATTGTTACAAAGGAAACAATAATTAATTAAGGTTTTGTTTTTCAAAAGAACGGGAAAATATTGGATCTTCCGCAAGCAAAATACCTAACAAAGTTCTTTAAATGATGATTTTTCCACTGTCTGAGGTATTTATCTCATGGCGTTTCGGGAATAGTTGATCTACTCCTGTCGTCTGAATGAAATCCTGCATAGTCCTGAGAAAGACTGATTTTTGTACATCTTTTTCACGTACACTCGTACCTACCCCGGGGTTTGAACACGGAACCACTTATCACTTGTCGTCTACCTCCTGTGGTTCTACGTTCCATCATTAAATTCACTATGTTCTGACGCATGACGTCACCAAAAAACTTTAAGATCCTTTCGTGTATTACGAAGGATAGTCTTCGACGTGGAGGGATAGATCCCCGAAAAAAAAATTCCGGGATGATTAAAACGGCCAACAAGAAAGTATTACATAATTATTGCTAGCTTTATTATCATTATTACCATTATCAATTATTATGGACACTCGAAGTCACTCACGTCGGTATGATTACTGGCCCTTTTTAGTGCATCATTATTGGAGGCGCTGTGGTACCAGCAAATTCTCATATAAAATGTACAGCGACGCCTATAATTGGCCTAACGGCTGTTGGCTGAATACCAAAATAAATAAATAAATAAATATACAATACCGCGAGCGGTCAACAAATTGCCGAAAATTTTTGTCAAAGTATATGAGTGTTTATTGCTTCGATATAAAAGACCAATTTTGAAGCAATAAACACTAATAAATACTTTGACAAAAATGTATGCAATTCGTCGGCTACCAGCGGTATTTGAAGGACTATTCAACCAACAAAATTGACATTTCTTGTAAGCTCATTTACCTTGCGGTGTAGAGGCTGGTGTTTTACGCGCTGGCATATGGCTTAGTAATTAATAAATTATATCACGTCCTCATTGTAAATAAAAATCTGTTCACTTGAAAAAAATTGTTTGTCAAATTTGACATTGCTTATATGATACTTGATGACAGGAAGTTAAATAAATTCCACAGGAAGAGAAAAAAATTGTCATAAAATTCCTCTAGCGGAATTGTTGCACAATTTTACGCTGATTGGTGCAAATAACAAAAATACTAAATTATGATTGGTTAGTAGTTAACATGAAGGGGGTGAGTTGAATAGTCAGGATAAATCGCTGTTGTTGCTGTTGTAATTTCGGACATGCTGTCTGTAGGCGACTCATCTTTCACTGCCGGCAAGTTGGATTTTGATGCTGTGGTTGAAAGCAACGTGATCTTTAAGTTTGCAGCATCTACTGTAAACTGAGGACAGCAGGGACGCCACGCCAAAGCTGCAGATATTCCCAAAACCTTTTGAATAGAATGGCACTGGCCAATCCGGCCCAGGAAGCACCTGAACCCGTTGACCACCAGGGCAGAAAATCAGAGGCATAATAAATTTCTCCTGCTGACGCAAAATGCTAGAACAAAGACAATTAACACTTTCACTGGTAAGATGTTCCAGCACAGGCAAGAAGGCCAATAAAGCTATTCTCTGGGCAGCACCCCAGCGCAATAACAAGTTGCACTTTCCCTCAAAGGGAGCTCCAGACGGCCAAGTCGAAGCAATAGGTTAACCACACTTATGCAATCGACGAGAGCCAATATGACAGACAAGGCAAGCACCTAGGCATTTCGTAGTAGGGATGGGCTAAACAGTTATTTTTGTGTAATAGGTTCCAACGTTCCAGTTCCGTCTTGGTAATAGGTTCCAATTAATGGTTATAAAAGTAACATGTTCCTTTAATGCAAGATAATACCAGTATTCAGTATTAGTACTCGCGAAATACCTCTAGAAATGTTCGTATACTGACGATGTGAAAGTAACCAATCAAATAAGTAATAACAGAATCAGAAACATAAGCTCTCCGAGATAAATCGGCGTATCCTTTCATAATAGGTTATTTTTATAAAAGAATATAAAATGCATAACAGAAAACAATATTTCTTAAAATTTAAAGATAAAGCAAACAGTAACATATAATGCAAAATTTTGACGAAACGAATGCAAACACGAGTAATACTCCACTTCGTAATAATCGACTTTCGAGATCATCTTACAAAAATGACTGGCTTAATTCTGTACCAATTACTGTAGTAATAAGTTATATGTTTGGAACGTTGTTATTGTAACTGCTATGTTAAATATCGACTATTTCTATTGCGTACCATCGTTGCCTACCGGTATTGCTTTCGGACATCGGAGATTCCGAGTCTACGATTCGTCTAGTACATTCGACATTTCAAGTCTTATCATTTTCAAATAATCTGCATGTTACCATCAACTGCATGGTAACCTAGCAACTAAAGTAGCAGAGAAACAAGTCACCAAACAATACTAGGCAGTAAGTTAATAGATGCAAGAAAAATGGGAAAACAATGAAAGGGTGAATAAGACTAGCTTTGGAGGATATACAAGAAATATGAATAAAATACTGTAAAACTATAACACAACCCATTTAAAAACGTTTGATATTTTTACAAATTATAGTTCCAACCAAGCAGCTGTAAATCTATAGGCCTTACACTAAATAAATAACCAAGAAAAAAGTTACCATGGTAATAAACTGTTTCTCAAATTGCTATCATTTATACTATCGTGTGTTCCAAAAAAACTCATTCGCAGCATGCCATGACCAAACTGAAGTTTGCCTTAACTTGAGATATACCCATTGATGCAAATAACTACCAAGTCAGAGAGAACTAAATTACACCTTGACCTTCAATTATTTTCCTAAAACTATACAAAACACTTAACAAAAACGATTTTTATTGACCGTTATGATTATTACGCTCGTTGTTGTTGTGTACATGCCATCTTATGCCAACTTAATGCAGCGTAAACTTTTACCTGTCACAGTGACGGCTGTTTCCATAAACAAAAGGCAATCTGACATTCACCTACAGACTTAAGTTAAGACATGACTAGATTTTCTATCTTTCTTTCCAAGGTCTACCCTAAATGAGTTTTTTTGGAACACACGATATACAGTGTGTCCCAGGATTGATGTTACAAGAGGTGATATGGACAAAAAAATTTTGAATTTTATTTTTAGGTTCTGGGATTCGGTTCTGCTTGGTTGGAAACGAATTTTAAGAATATTTTCAGTTTTTGAAAAGCAAGTAGGCCTTGACAGGGAAGCGAAAACTGTTTTATTTTCTGGTAAACTACCCTTTGTGTTCATGATACGGAAAAATTTTATTAAGAAAAGTTGTTTAGAATGATAAATTACGGCACTATACAAAATTTCAGAAAGATCTGTCGATTTAGACTAAACCGTTATTTTTTAGATTAAACAAATTGAATTTCAAAAATTCCAGTTTAATATAAGTCAACAGATCTTTCTGAAATTTTGTAGGGGGTCATAATTTATCATTATGAACCACTTTTCTTAATACAATTTTTCCGTATCATAAACAACAAGGGTAGTTTACCAGAAAATAAAATACCATTTTCTAAAAAATAATGGGTTTGTCTAAGTCGGTAGATCTTTCTAAAATTTGGTACAGAGCCATAATTTATCATTATGAACAACTTTTCTTAATAAAATTTTGCCGTATCATGAACAAAAAGGGTAGTTTACCTGAAAATAAAATAGTCTTCGCTACCCTGTCAAGGCCTACTTATTGTTTTTCAAAAACTGAAAATATTCTTAAAATTCTTTTCAGACCAAGCAGGACCGAATCCCAGAACCTTAAAATAAAATTCAAAAATTTTTAGTTCATCTCACCTCTTGTAACATCAATCCTGGGACACACTGTATATAAAATTGAATGTATATTTGTAGGTCCAGTTTCACCATTTCTTTAAAACGACGGCTACAACAGTTTATTTTTGCGCATATTCCGTAAATGTCAAAATATACCAGTGGGATGTATTGGAGCTTTTCCCACAACTTTTGTGGAACAATCATATACAGTCTTACGGAAGATCTTTTACAACAAACACAAATACAATTACCCAATCTATGTGCAGCTATAATGAAGGTGTCATTCTCTTAGAGGACAAACTACTTGCTGTTGCAAATAAGTGTTGTAAAGATTTTGGGTTTTGTTGCGCCCAATAGTGGTCAAATAGATTTAGATGATAGTGAATAAGAGAAACGACGTATAATAATAATGAACTTTCAGCAAAAATTAATCTTAACGAGCACAAGTTAAATTAGGAACAGATATTTTCAAAAGTGTAGAAAATAATCTCGAAAATAGTATATTATGATACTAGTGTATAAGTACGCCTTTAAAGCACGTGCGACAAGTTTAAAAGCATGACGCGAAGCGGGTTTATACCCTCGGGCTACTTTCAAACCCTCGGAAATATAAAATTGTCACCCTCGAGCGGGCATAAACATCATAATGCCCTTGGTACATAATGAACTAGTTTATACTTGTGATACGGAACATATAAACAAGTCCATAACAACCCGGGCATTATGAGGGAGCTTAACAATTCATAACGCCCACCTATCATTAGCAGCGAAGCACATACCTAATTGCTTAGATGCGTACACAGCAATGGCTGACCATCCAATAAAATCTTTCTGATCCATTATTCAAGTTCCTAAGACACATTAGGAATGCATGAAATTTTGTATGCACCACGGGCATTACTCAATGTTTATAGCTCTCGGGCGACCTACAAACAACGTAATAATGCCCTTGCTACATAAATCACTATTAAAATTAGATACAGTATCAAATATGAATACGTAAGTTCTAAACCATTTTCACTTCATATGGGCACAAAGAGCCCACGGTTTATGTCTAGTTATTTAATAAGGTCGTAAAATAATCTAAACAGTTCAATACAGTTGCGAGACTGCTGTTCCATTTAATCCTTGTCCTTGACCGGCCTGACATTACTTTCCGCTTTATTTGCGAGCATTTCAAACAAATTAACGAAATCGCAGGAGCGGTCATCGAGTCTCAGTTCGCCAGGATTAGCGGTCGGCCTCCATTTGACTTTGTCGGGAGCTTGTTATGATGTCAGCTTTATCACGATTATTGCTGACATATTAATTCCATCTCTCAATGAGGGCGTCTCCTGCAATTTGTCCGTTCAGATCTAGAGACATCTGTTTCCTAACGTTTTGATATATGGCAGCTCGAGTCGCCTCTTAATTGAAGATCGTCTGTGCGCTAACTACTATGTGGATATGATAAAGAAAGGAATCAAATTACTTTTAAGGGAAAGACTATGAACTCTATAGCGCCGTCTTAAAAACGCTAGTTACGTAATAAATTTTTCAACATAAATAGGAAAGTTATTTTCTTAAATTCTTCAAAAAAATCTAAAATGATTTTTTTATCATAAACAAATCGAGAGATTATACTTAAAACGTGAATTGTGAGCTGTATTCAACAATTGTTATATTATTGGAAACAGAAGTCGAAATAATTTCTAAGGCATAGTAAAGTGTTTCAGTATTATAAAGAAATGCAATTACTTCGACAAAACGTCATGAAGTATTTATTGCTTTCGACCTTCACCATATTTATAAATTTACAATTTTTGTTGCAACCTCTCTCAATAAAGAGTAACCAACCCAAAATTATATGAAAGATCTCATAAAACTATTAATGTTCTGAAGACACCAACCGTTTCGGTGTTGAAGGTGAAACGGGCGAATTCGTGACACCTGTGTTTCCATATTTCATACCTCTTTATTATATACACGATTAGTAATAAAGCCTGACAGTATGTGTTATTATGTCCTATTCAAGTAGCAGCTCATTATAAGTAAGAAACTCTATGTAGGCGGCGGCATACTATAAGGCACCGAGTGCGAACGGCAGTGAAAACGTGCGTGAATGTGCAGAACTAGCGTTATGCTCTCGAGAAAAAAGAACAGCCAAAATCGCCACAACGCGGGAGATTGTTTCGCCCTCCAGCTAGTAAAGAGTGCGGGTCGACCTTTTAAAAGTGTTTTTGAAGGTTTGCGTATGTAAACCGCCGAAAAAGTGTATCTTCAGCCGAAGTGCAAGCTATTCAAGTGAAATAGCATATTATAGGTGAGGCCGCGGTGTTCCAATCCGGCATCGCTGGAAGCTGCGATTTCGACATTAAGAAGGCATCTAGCGCTGTTCCCGTACCTTGGTGGACGTGTTGAAATAAGATTATTTCCTGCTTGAAACCGCGCTACGAAATAAGAAATCAGTTAGCAATTGTAATAAATAATTGCGCAACTGTTGGCAATGTGTTTGCGGTTCAGATAACGGGGAAGTACCGGCAGCTATCACGCAGGCATCACCTCATTTGCTGACTCTGCACCCAGGGGTTCTAAACATCGACGCATTCTAAAGAATCGACAACTTCTCGTTCAAGATATTCGTGTGCACGGAATTATTTTATACCTTGCGCTCGTGGACTTTAGCGTTGCATAAACTACTGAACTTTTAGAATCCAGTCAAGGATTTTACCATGTGCAGTGCACAACTGTTTTATATACTTGTTCTTATGTATTTTTTGTGTCTATGTTTACTTACAAATTATATGTATTCATGTAAACTGTTAGGTTTTTATTACCATTGGTGTTTGCATGTGTAAGTAAAACCTTTCAGGTAACAACGAGCTACCCCAAGACAATATTAGCTTCCCCTTAACCGCACTGACGATGTCAATAGAGCCTCATAATTCACGGACTAAATAAGCTAGCGGCCCAGGCCATTGTAACGTAATAATTCTGTAGTGTGTAGGGCTAGGCAAAAGGCCGTGTTACAAAGAATAGTGGAAAAATTCATAAACGTTGAGTATATGATGTTAAATGGATATAAACATTATCACTCCAGAACGAAATAACCTGATAAAATTCCTTTCTTCCCCAGTTCGTGTGAAAAAATTGTTCGAGACTGGTCGCTCTTTTCTGTATGTGTTCACGGATTAGTATGCGGGCTACCAATAATAGACGTTAAGCGATATCATAAGTACACCGCCAGGATGGTGTAGTGCTACACAGCTGGACATCCTAGCATGAGATGGCGAGTTCGAATCTCGTTGTCAACAAAACCCTTTTCTAAATTATTGAAAAATGCTGATACAACTTTTTATCTCTTGTCACCGCATGGGTTATTTATAATGATAAGTTAATTTGCATATTGAAATAAAAAGTATGGCACACAATTTAAATGCGAAGTTGTCGAGGGTATAAACAATGTTTTTCAGTTCACAGTGAGCACACATCTTCACTTTATATTTAAGTTGTGATTAAAAGAAGTCAATTTTAACTACCATGGCAACAATATGCCTACACATTTGGTTTTATATATAAAAGCATCTCTTTCGTTACCGTGTTTGCCTTAAACGCATTTTTAAATGTTCTGATTACATTATAATTAATTGCGAAATCATATTTTCGTTTACTTTAGTTTAACTACTTGATGTTAGCAGTCGCTGTTTTATGAACCAAATTTGAATGAGTGTGTTTTCAGAAACGTTTTTTCTGGTTCTGTTTCAGAATCAAAGGACGTCAAACATTATTCGCGTTCACGGCAAGAACATGTTTCTATCTTTTAACGTTTATGACATTCCCAATCATGGGGTGTTCATTCTGGACATTCAACCTTGCAAACACAACCAATCCTAAATCAAATGTAATCTGTTTGAACAAACGATTTTCAAATGTTGATTCAGTCGCGTGTTTCCAGTACAAATTGATCTAAGCTGTGGCAACCCGTGAAATTTTGATATCCCGATTCTGCAAGGGATGGTAATGAAACAAAGCAAAAATTATTTGAGGCATAGCATATTTAGCTTAAGGACCTTTATTTTCAGAATTTAAAATATTGGGAATAATGATAACCATGTGGTATAAAATGTAAGCTTAATATTATGTTTTTGTCACTGAAAAAAAATTGACACAATCATATGAACGTATTAATTTAATGAAGATATAAGTAATTATTGGTTCTGCAGCTCTGATGCTAAGGAATAACTGCAACTGTCTATCCTTATTTATAAGCGTACGCTGTGCCTGCCTGTGTATGTAATTTGTTTATCATCTCCGATCGGGCTTACTTCCTTATATACGCTGTGCATGCCTGTGTGCCGCTTTTTTAACTGCTTCATGCTGGAAAGCATGCTTTCCGTCACCGTCGCGTTGTTTGTATTTTTGTTTATTTTTTGGTTGGTAGTAAGCATTGTTTATTGCTACACATATTACAAATAAGAGCCCGAAATCTTTTATTTTTGAAAGAATTTAATCTGCAAGCATCTGTTGAACCAAGTTAATGTGGAAATTCCTCACCTACAGCTAATAGGTAATGAAATTGGCACCTGAGAGTAGAAAATGCTGTTAAAAAATAAACGTCGTTAATAAATACAAATTACTTGAAAGTACACTATATGACAGCAATCTCATTAGGTTGTACATGAACTGCAAAAATTCAAAAAAAATAAGGCTAATATGCCTTGACACGCAATAAAGCACTTAGAAGGTCTCCATAGGATAATTTTCTGAAAAAATTACATAAACTATGCTATGATATTTAGTTCAGTTAAAACACGGAAATAGTTCAGTAATTAAACAGGCAAATAAAGGTAGAAGACGAATAGCAGCGTCGACAGCGCCACATATAATGCTATTACAAACTAGTGGCTTGTTATTGGCTTTCAAATGCTATTTTACTCGGTTATTGTTGCTGAATGTGCCGCTAGCAATTTTTGATAACATGGATGCTTTCTACTTCTTCATCAAGTGTCTTCTTTGTTTACGAAGTTGGTAACGGGCTTTGGATTTCCCACCGACAATGTTTATTAAGTTTATATTCAAAGTTAATAGCCAACTTGTATTTTTTATATGTAACTTCTTATCTCCTTATGGGTTACACTTAAACATATGGTATTTTATGGTGTGCCGCCGGCGATGTAAATTTCGTCATATGAAAAGCGAGTTAAATAAAAGCCGTAAGTAGCTAGCACCCAATAAGTGCTGCAAACAGTGTTAAATTGTAGCGATCCAGCGTTTACTTATGAACTGAACGCATTATTCAACGTGTATACGTAAGCACACCATTTGTGCTATATTCCAAGGCACACTGGAAGATGCTAATACACGCCGCCGCCAATAAAATGGCCAGTTACTTAGTAACAATACGTGACGTCCATCATACAAGCGGCGCCGAAGCCAACAATCGGGTGTTGTACGCTCCAGAGCAATGACGCAATCGAAGACGTGCCGTTTGCAAGGCTACAGCGAGAAGTTCCAGGTAAAGTGTTTTCGACTTTGGGCTTTAGGTAATTTTAACATTTCATTTCATTAGATTTGATTTGATTTATGTGTTGCAAGTAGACCCAGCTCTCACATATATATTTTACTAGAAGCTAATTCTAATTTTCATTTGATTTGGTTTGATTTCTGTTTTCGTTGATTAGATTTGGTTTCTTTCACGTTTTTATAAATTTTTACATGTTTTTATTTATTTTTTTGAAATCATCAGATATAAGCAAATTGGCTTTTCTTGTGCATTCTTTAAAGTCATTTTCAATTCGAGACTGCGCTATAGGGAGAATCAAATTTCTGTTTTGGTCGATAATTAAGTTTAAGTTAAGTTAATTATCATTACAGTTTGGTGCTCAACAAAGGGGTGGAACGGGAGAACCATTACAAGGTTTGGCAGTCACCATGACTAATCGCACTTTTTAAACTGCTGCTTTAAACAGCTGGTTTGTATTGCAATTAATCCAATCCATTATATTTCACAACCGCGATGTTTTCCTTCTTTTCCCTTAATTTTTCCCTGGATCATAACTTGTAGTAATTGATATTTTTCTCTTTGTAGTGTATGTCCCAAATATCGCAGCTTTCTTATCTTTATTGTTAATTGTGCTGATTTTTTCATTTTTATTCTTTGTAATACTTCCATATTAGTCACGCTATCTATACGGATGCCTTAATGCCAAATTATAGTGAAATAAAACAGTATGTTTTTATTTGTTTTTTGATTGTCATTTCTTCTCTCGATTTTCTAAATCATACGAATCGTGCATATGTATGCGTGATAAAAGAATTTAAAAATTACTGAAGAAGCGTCATTGGTGAACCTAGCAATCGAAAACATGTCGTACCTTGCACAAACAGCCTGAAAAAAGAAGAACAAATGATTGTTTCTAACCGTTAAACCACTATTGAAGAAATGTGTATGTTCACCTATACGCAAAGTTTTTAAGACATTATTTAATTCCTCTACAATTTCTAATATATTTTTACCTATTACATATACAGGGTGATTCAAAAATGGCGCATTTCCTCTGGAGCGGTTGTTGGGGACCACTAGCGGAGTACGGGAAAAAAATCTTTACAATCATTCCTCTGAAATAGTAACAGCTGAAGATACATTTTGAAATAAGCTATTTCCCAATATTTAAAAAAATCAACGTTTGAATCGAAGATTATTATTGTTTTGCGAAAAATGTGTGGATGGGTAGAAGAAGGAAATATATTATGGAGAAGAAAAACTGGAGAAGTATGGTCCGCCATGTACTATATCCCAAGTAATTAGATATAAAAAGTAAGATGGTTAGGACACGTTCTTAGAATATCAAGTACCAGACAGGCTAGACAAGTGTTTATTAAAACGAGAGAAAGACCTAAAAGAAAATGGTTACAAGTTAAAAATTCGGAAAAAATAAAACTAATAAACGACAGGAAAAAAATTGAGTAAGATTACCAAGCAAATTGAAGCTATGGTCTATGGTGTTAGAATCATTTTTGAAAATGCCACTGTATTTGGAGCGCAGAAAGAATAGAAAGGGGTTTTGATTTTGTTGATCCCGTTACTTTAACCTTACTTGTGGGATAGATATCCAGTTGACCAGGTGCCACAAATTAAAAAAGTTACGCATGGTGCGGTATTGGTTTAGTAAATATAACATTGTGTAAACCTCTTTCCGTACATATTTTACATTTTTAGGACGAAGTTTCGAGGAATTTCATATTTACCTGCTGTTGGATGCTTTCAAAGAAACGCCTAGTATCCTGCTGCGCTCTGTATATTAGCCGTACCATCGATGCCATATACATCAAGTTATTGTTTCACAACCACTCTACATTTCGGCGCTGTTTTGCAGAAACATCGCGTTCTCAGTGTATCGATTCACGATAACTACTCGTAGGTAAGCTTTGAACTACCGTTGTCCTCTCTTTCGACAAAGCTCTGTAGAAGTTATAACGGGAACCTGGTTTCTCTCGACTGAATTGTTTATTTTAATATTTGGAAATATAGCCAGTTTGAACTTTTGAACAATGTAATATTTGAATACACACACATCCGACAGAAACATGCCACGATTTTGCTTGTGCAGTGTTTTCAAACCTATGATGGAAGTAAAGTGTTTTCCCCAAAAAGTACTTTGAGAAAGCAGATCTTGAACAACGAAGGTATTGGTGGTGCAACCATCGGGAAGTGCAGATTGCGCACGCTTGTCACGCTGCAAACACAGTGAATTTTATGCAAGCATTGAAATAACGCCCTCGTTGCAATTCTGGGGACCCTAAAGAATAGCCAGTTTCAGTACAAGCTGGAAGCATCTTCAATAAGATGACACAGCCAAATTTAAACGCACTGCCTAAACCAGGTGTAAAGCAGCGGATTTGCGTACCATCACTTAAAACTACAAGGTGGTAGTATTTCACCTTTGAGGCAGGCATTAGTAGCCAACTGCATCATGTTATATCTCAAACCATGGAAGCGATCTTGTACTCGCATTAAAACCGTTGTTGTCAAGTCGCAACCCGGAACGTGTGTATGATATTATAGTGTAGGATGCGGCGATATATTTCGCGCAAGTCGGACTTTGATGCAAGAAATATTTTCGTACTAAAGACAGTTATTTTGACTTCGTTTTAATATAAATGTATTCCAGATGCAGTTATTATATACAGTGTGGTCCATTAAGTGTGCAACAAATGGGAAATTTTTTTATTAGTTGTACAATCCAAATTTAAATATTTCCAAAAGTTAGTGCATGTTCGATAACCATATCAGATGCCCTTAGAATGGCTTCAAGTCAAACAATATACAGGGCAGGACAAAAAATATGAAATGCGTTCAAGAACAAAGTTACCTTATTTAAAAAAATATAGCAAAATTTTATTAAGAAAAGTTGTTTAGAATTAAAAGCTATGCTCAAATACAAAGTCACGGCCTCCTATTCAAATTTTGATTCTTTTTTGGAAAATTTTGTATTACCCCCGTATGATACATATTTTTATTATTTTGATTTTATATGTATTTAAAGTAGCCACAACCACATCCCTTTTAAATAACTTTTAGCAACTTGAAGCGTATTTGTAAAATTTACTTGGATTTATATTTTTTTAGGTAAGCGTCCACTTCATGTTTGTTGCAACGATATTTAACAGAACTTTAGAATTTCGCAAATATTCTTTTTAAGAAGGCAAATGCTTTACTAATCATAATTTACATATGAAAAACTCTTAATAAAATCAGAATAATAAAAATATGTATCATACGGGGATAATACAAAATTTTACAAGAAAAAGAATCAAAATTCGAATAGGAGGCCGTGACCTTGTATTTGAGCATAACTTCTGATTCTAAACAACTTTTCTCAATAAAATTTTGCTATATTTTTTGAAATAAGGTAACTTTATTCTTGAACGAATTACATATTTTTTGTCCTGCCCTGTATATTGTTTGACTTGAAACCATTCTAAGGGCATCTGATATGGTTATCGAACATGCATTAACTTTTAGCGGTATTTAAATTTCGGTTTTATAACTAATAAAAAAATGTCCCATTTGTTGCACACTTAATGGACCACACTGTATACCAGGTGGCAGTGAGAATAGTGCCATGATTATACCTCCTTTACATATGAATCGATGTTGATGAAATTTGATACGGGTATACTAGACATAATATCTGATTCACGGATATACATAGGTAAACTGGTCGACTTCCTGTTTCACCGAAAGTGCCACTAACTTTGATTTTTAAATAGATCGCCCTCTATATTTTATGTTTTTTAAAATGTACTGTTCAAATTTTGCAAAACGTGCTTTTGAGAAAGTCATTTTTTTAATGGCACGGACCAAGGGTCAAAATATTTGGTTGATATATTTTTTAATAGTTTTATGTAATACCTAAGCAAATAAAGCAATACTGCAGTATGTAATGTCAGCCGTAGATTCCGAAATACATCAAATATATCGGGTGATTTGTCTAAAAAATTAAAGTTAATGCCATTTCCGGGGAAAACGGAAGTCGACGATTTTAACCGCATCTATCCGTCAAGCCAAAATTATGTTTAATACACTTGTAGCAAGTTTCATCCAAAACCGTTGGTAAGAAACGCGGCCCTGAAGTTATTGTCACCCGGTATATTATATATCTTATTATTTGATTTCTAAATACTGGTAGCAACTAGCTGTTGCATGTTGATGGATCATTCTTATTTTAAACGAATGTATGCAGGAATGGCCACTAATTCTAGCAGTTAATTTCTAATCTACCGTTTGCGTAAGCAAATTGGTTTTTCTTGTAACCGTTGTTTCAAGTTAAAGATACAGGTCAGCTTTCTGGCTTTGGCAGATAGATTTATGTGTACTGAGCTAGCTAAGTGAACAAAAAGTGCATAAAGGAAAGATGCGCTACAAAAATTTAACACGACTCGTTACAGAGGTTCCCTTACATCGCCTGTAGCATTATTATCTGTCTCGCCCACGGATACCTTTGGAGCTGTCTATTTTGGCTCCATTTGCAGTCCCGCTAATTGATCTCCGTGTCCTTCACGGTAAAATTACTTTGAGTATAGCGAGTGAGTCCCTTTTGTTTCAATTAAAACTCCAGTGTGCTATCAGACTCTTTTTCAAGGCTGTTGAAGGTCGTATATCGTTTTTTCTTGTAACAAGGGGCCTTAACCCTAGCTAGAAGGACCAACCTTTATAGTTAATAGTTGAACAAAAAAAGGAATAATACATTTCCACACAGTTCAATAATAACGAATAGGAACTCTGTATTCATATACTAATAGTACCTATACAACTCGAAAAATCGTTAAAAGGAATTGTATAGAATTATAATTTTCTACATTAGCATTAGAACTACTTTCCTCTACATAATCATTACCTACAACTTCCACTATATTATTTCATTGTATTTACTTCTGAGTCACTATTTCTTGAATTGAGGTCTAACTAAAGTTCTTTGACTTCAATATTGACTCACTTGACAAACTAAAAATGCAACTTAAAAAAAAGTTTAGGCTTTATATACCTATAGGTAACGGAGCTGTCAGTTCTCTAAACTCCGCATTACATACAATTTTGTTAGTTCCGAGTTGGATCATCAAGCGTCTTTTATTACAAAAAATGTTTGAAGGCACATAATAGATTATGTAGCGATTTCCAGATTGAGCCGTGGCATTGTTGAGATAAAAAACTCAACGTTTCACCCACTTTCATAAAACGCTTGTTCAAGAGTGAATAAAAAGAACACGGTAGCTCAACATGTAAACCTTTTGTAAGGAGTGCGAGACCCAGAGGGGCTAGAAGAGCACAATAACTCAACAGTCTACTATCTGCTATCTCAACAATGACATAATCCAATCATGAAAGATGTTGGTTACTTAATGACAATTGCCGAATTGAACCAAAAAGAAGCTCACATCTTTTTCATCGCCCTTGGTCCTGCTACGGTGAATAGACTGTAGCGCTGATTTATATACAGTCCGAAAGCGACACTCCACTATCACCAATACAACTATCTTTCAAACAGTACGACTATGAACGACCAACTTCAAAATATATACAACAGTGATTTACCAATCAACGTAAGCAATCGTTTGCTGTAGGCTTATTTTATTTTTATTTTATTTTAGTACTCAGCCAACAGCCGTTAAGTCAATTATAGGCGTCGATCTACATTTTATGGAGACTTTCAACTCCACTATCGACTGTCATGATGTTATTATCACATCCGGGACCAACTATTTCCGTAGCAGCCGTACCACGAGGCGCCGAGAGAAGCAGCCGTGAAACTCCCATCCAAGTTCTGATCAGAAAGAGCGTTGCTTAACTCTTCTGATCGTACGTGGACGCTTGTTCAAGCTGTAACTACCTTTTTAAATAAATTTTTAATTATATTGATTTGTGTGTGTAATAACTGAATTAATTTAATGGAAAGAAATCAACGTAGCAAGTTAGTTTCTGTTGCAGATAACGTAACACATGCCTACACCATGCGTAAAGTCAGTTGGATAAAGAGAAAGGTTGATAGAAAATACATTTTTTCACTGAGCCAAAAGCAACTTCATACTGTCAGATTATGTTAGTGTGTGCTAATTGTTTATAATAGTTTTCCTCAAAAGTAACCATAGTGGCTTAGAAAACTACTTAGTTGGTAATCTTGCTATCGTTTCCTTTCGATTTATAAAGCATCTAACTTATTGATATTATATTGACATCTATGTAATATATGATAAAACATCTTATATTATTAATTACTCTTATTGTTTGAGCAAGTTCTGATAGTATAACAGAGTATCATAAAACTACTGCTAATACTACTCCTACTACTACTAATGAACCTGTTATTCACTGGCCAATTCTAGACTTTCAAGTTAACGACACAAGTTTCTGAAATAAAACGCAAATAGCGAATTATAGGACGCCACGCGGAAATTGTTTACGATTTTAGTTCCATTGAGTATAAAATAATTGTTTCCAAATTGAGTTCTTTGGGAGATGGATCAAATTAAATCCTCCATAAAGCCAATTTGCTACATGCAGGTTATCTCCACTTCACACTTTGATCTTATTGCGCCGTCCTAATCTCTCAGAGCTCATCAAAAGTAGATGCCATAAAGATAATTAATTAAATGTTCTAATAAACGTTGCAATAATATACAGGGTTTACAAGTGCCGGCAATTTAGAACAACGCCAGTTTTACTTCTTTGTGATTACACTTTCGCTAAAATGTTGGGACAGTGAAGACTCCATTAAGGCAGCGCAATGTCAATATTTACGGAGAGTAATTGAGAAATTCTATAGGTACCCTTGCTAAAATTGTTTTGCTTTGCAAAAGAATATTTGAAAGCCCATTAAAATAAAATTTAACAAACTATTTCGCTGAGTACCTACCGATGCAGCTACCAAATGCAGTTTCTGGTTTCCCTTTTATAACGAGCTGAAGACTCAAAACAAAACTTTATCACAGCCAACACGTGACTCATTTCTTGGTAATCGAGTATCGGCCTTCGACCCTAAGTCGTCAATAATACAGCAATATCCGTGTTAGTAGGAGCTTTTAAGAACTATTTTTATCCTTTAATCTACTGAAAGTATGGTACAGCGGACCTTCGAACCGGGAACTCGGGTGCCGCTCCTTAATCCGTTTAATTATTCCTTCTGTTGCGCGACGTAGTTACACCGGAACAAATTTAGGACGCTCCGAGATTCTGTTCAGCAGGGGCTGGATTTGTCTTTTTATTATTCATACCCTTCACGCTTGGACGAGCTATTTCCTATTTCAGGCGAGCCATTTGTAGAGACATAATTCAGATGTGTAGCTACATTTGCAAAAGTAACAATGCCACTAAACTGAAAAAAAATAGTTTATTGAAATAGTATTGACAAACAGAAGAACATTATGTAAAACGCAATTAATAACTACAACAATCCGTACTACACTATATTTCTAATAAATATGTAAACCATGGTTCACTGTGTTTTATTAAACGTAGTGTAATAGTGTGTCATCGAAACGTAATGCGAATTTTAATATGTACTACTATATCTTTTCACCTCCATTATTTTACTATGTAACACGCCATTGGAATATCCAATTTCGAAAAATTTAAGAGTCGTACTTGGTTCGAAATATCAGCGACTGCGTTTTTAGATATGGACCAGCTCGAAACTATACTACTAATTGTCAGCACAATGACTTGAATAATGTGAAATATTGTTATTTTGACAGCATACGACAAATTTACTTGATTAACACTACTTTCAGATCGAAAAAATGCTTATTAATAAGGTCACTGCTCGATTTCAACTATCATCATCTAGTAGTATTCCGCGGAACAAAATGTGAGCATTAAATTTACTTAGCAGAAGTCAGCGTTCTACAACCTTCTTCTTTCTTTCTGCACATATACTTCTCGTAGTATCGCTTCACCTTATAGAAATTAATACGGACACGGGCATTATATCGTACTACTACAGCACAAAAAATTGCAAAATTGCTTCAAACGTTAATTTAAGCATAGTTATTTCCAGTCATGAAATTTATCTTTTACTGGACGTAGGAGCACAGTCTACGAGGCTGTAAGGCCGAGTACTTTTAAGCTCCTGCGTCTAGTAGAATAACTTTCATGACATGTAATGTTATCTGAAATCGCCAATAAAGTCAAACTAAAGCACAAATCCGATTCATAACCGTGTGATTTTGAAAACGACATTTTGCTAATCATTTCAAAAATTAGTGATCAGGTCTGTTAAAAAACATTAGGTTTCTAGAAAGTTAACCATTACACGACTAGTACAGTAATAGCAGTTGTAATGTTACATGCAGTCTGCATGTCACATTTATTCATATAAAATATATCCAGATAGTTAATTTAAAAAGTTTATGTACAGTCGATGTGTTGTGAATGGTTACGGGTAACCAAAGAGAAGTAAATAAACAGAATGATAAAAAAGTTCAATTTGAAACTAGACTCGAGACGGTCATATTAAAACCGATGGTGGTTCAATTCCAACCAATTGGTATTTTTAATTGAATTTAATTAAAAGATCATTACACAGGAAGTATCTGGTAATGATATAAAATAAATTCAGCAAATCAAACCGTCTATCAAGTCGACATAATTGAAGTGTTTGCAATATCATATTGAAGTTATATTACCAAGTAAATAACTTACAATATAATTAACGTAGAGCCAGTGTTTACGTGTGTGTTGTGCATTCAATTGAGAAGTGCTATCTGGGAGATAGCAACACATCCAAAGAGCTTTTTGAGGGGATTGGAGATTTCAACCAGCC
This sequence comes from Agriotes lineatus, assembly GCA_940337035.1. Lineage (NCBI taxonomy): Eukaryota > Metazoa > Arthropoda > Insecta > Coleoptera > Elateridae > Agriotes > Agriotes lineatus. The sequence continues at coordinate 132,818,457 of OW679196.1, read as the reverse complement.
AGTTACTGTTAGCTGTCCTGCTTCATTTGCAGAGGAATTCTATAGGTTGCTGATCAGGTTACGCTAAAGCGACGTTAAGGTCAGTGTTGTTTCTTAACTTTTGCTAACAACTTTTGGAATACTTCAAGGATATTTAAATTGTGTGTTTAATATTAGTGAACTTGTATTTAGAACTAAGAATTACTATTAATTATCTAAATTCTAATAGTGTTCTGAGTACTCGGCGATTTTAGGTCATTATATTTAGAAATTCTAACCTTTTGATTTAATTTAAGATTGGGGATGTAAATTAGGGATTTTGGGTTTTAATATTGATTAAAAGTTATCTTAAACAAACTTGACTATCCTTACGTCATTGACAATTCAATAAACATATCTGAATGTCATTAAGATATTTAGAATATCAGTAAAAGACGTGAAAGTAACTATAAAATTACTTTATATTAATCAAATAGTTGAACAATCAGTAATACTTGTTATTAAGAAGCACCATTCAGCTGAGGGTAAGGAGTATTTCTTTAGCTTTACTGACTAGCCGGAGCAAAATTTAAAATAAATAGAAGAATATACCATGACAATATTTGTATGTCACATATTGACGTTTGTGAGGTAAGTTATTATTTTAATTTATCATATAAATAAGTGATATAACACCGCAGAGAGGCGTTCTATTACACAGTCAGGTAAAATATTACTGTACTAGTAGCGTAATGGTTGGTTAACTTTCTAGACTCAAAATAGCCTTCAAAGTTTAACTATCTTAACGTTTTCAGGTCAAACAATTTCAGGTGTAATACAATTCCTCTTAATTCATCTCAGAAAGTTTATCGAACATTTTCTATTTTCTATGCTATACAATGTAAGCTTCGAAAGCTAAATTTTCTCATTTCCAAACATTATTGTATAAAATTTTACTAAGACCTGCAACAGCGCGATTATATTTTTGGGAAAATAGTAGAACTGCTACAGCATAGCGCATGCGATGAGGTTAATCAAATTATATTTGAGTTACTAAGCTCGATCTAATTTATGTATGAAACATTGCTTACACATTTGGTCATTTTAATGAATTTTGATATTGGTTGTTGCAGTTTTGTATTTTTGCTAAAAATCCTAAACTTACGTAAATGCAGTGAGGGTTTCAGCAATTGCACTAATATCGAATTTAGAATAGAAAAAATCAGATTTTTTTGTAATTGAGCAGTTAGAAATAATTTTTATGACTCTTCAATACCGATAGAAAATTATAGAAATACAATATACTGTATACTTCTTTATTAAGATATTATACAGTAAATAAGCAGAGTAGGCAAATGACTTACTTTTAGCAATATTAATGTCGGTGCTAATAACCCAGGATGGTGAAAACTAGAGACCCTGTATATTTTTATACAGGGTCTCTAGTGAAAACTAGCGGATTATCAACAGTAATGTGCATAGTGACTTGCTGGTAATACTGGTCAGACAGATGCACGACAGCGTGTTGCGACGAAAATTTGCACGACTGCGATGCAGGAGTGCAAAATTTTCTTAAGCAACAAGCTGGAGTGCATCTTTGGCCAGTATTACCGGAGCAAGGAGCTATGCACGAAATATATTTTGCGTGACTATTGCTTGAATCGATTAAAAAAACTAACGAATCATCATTTTAATGAGTAAGGTGGAGTATTACCGATAAGCAGTTATATAACAACTTACCGATAAGTTGTTATGTAACACCTTATCGACGCAAGTCGTTTTTGATTGGTTGAAAGTTAAAAAAGCGAGTTCGATCATTGGTTAAATGACATAGTTTGACATATGTATGCAATAGTCAGTGTTATACACTTGTAGTTGATCTGTGCCAAACTGCCTAAAAAGGACAGGGACTACTCTTCACAAATAGGTTCGTCAAAATTCCGCCGGCGGCGGTTCTAGTGAAAGTGTCAAAATCAATTGTGTACTTGCAGTTAAGACACTTCTTTAACGCCAGATTTGAATAATGTCACACAATGAATGTAACGAACCTTCCAAACGTCGCGCTACAGCAGGCATTCCGGATCATCACCATGTACCCCTTCTGCGTCATGGAATAGACGCAATTGCAGGAAGCAATAAACAAATGGATATCCGAAGTGAATCAGTAGGCCAAAGGAAAGTGAGAGTCGACCCTGCTGGACAATAGGACCATAAACTCGAACAGGGAATTTTCTTTTCTTAGGCGAAAGTGAAGATTTCAATCCTCAACATGTGCCCGGCTGAACAAAACCTATTGTATTCAAATAATAGATAATCCTTTCACTTTGCATAAGCGACTTATATAAACGGAGACTCAATTAAAGGGAGCAATAATCGAACGGATATCCGAATCGAATAATAATAGGCCAAAGGAAATTGAGACTCAACCCTGCTGAACAATAGGACCATAAACTCGAGCAGGGAATTCTCTTTACTTAGGCGAAAGTGAAGATTTCAACCCTCAGCCTGTTCCCGGATAGACAAAGCCTATTGTATTCAAATAATAGAGAATTCTTTCGTCTTGCACAAACAACCTATATAAACAGAAACACTCTGGGATTCGAGACCATTGTTTCTCCATCCGTCTTGCGTCACTTTGACCAAGACAAGAGCGCAGGTCAGATAATTTGACTTCTAATTACCTAGTCTGATAACGGCTTTTGCTATTAGTAATTGTATTTTAAAACATATTGATGTGTTTGTAAGTTATATCTGTAATTTGTGTTCTAATGTAATTAGAAAGGAAGGTTATTGTTTTTGGCATTCGTTTATAACATGTTGAACCAAATAAATTCCCACTAACTACTAACAGATTTATGTATCAATTTTAAATTTTCAGTTCAAATACAAAGTTTTTGTCCTTTAGCAGCTGATGTACATTTTTTATATTTGAGGTATAAATAAGTCCATTATCATCCTACTATCCAAAAATACATTATTAATTACCCTGCAACTAATATTATTCTATCATTTCTATACCAATTACTTCTAGATTCTTTTATCAAATGCAAAAAAAACGTTAACATTAGATCTTGCAATATGACGAAAGACTTCTATTGCAGTTTAACCATATATCATAGCAACAGCCCAATACATGGTATATTTACTTAGACAGTGTTGCCACATTCTTTAAAAAAAATGTTATTTTACCGAGGAGAGTGGAGCTGAGTGTTCTAAAACGAGATATCAGAAATAATAATTCACTAGCTTTTCACCACCCTGTATATCCGTTAGAGAAATAATATTGAGCGTAGCATTATATGGCCTACAAGAATAGTAGTAGAAGATACAACAATTGTTAAGCTTTATGTGAGAGGAGAGTTCCATAGATTAGTTGCACGGGTCGAGGCGAAAAGAAGTACCCACCTCAAAATATTAATTTCAAACTTCATTAATTTAAAATTTCAAAATGCTGTCAAAACGACAGATCTGTCACTCTATTCGATACACAATTAGATGCTATAATGATCCAAAAATGTTACAGCTTCAGGATGAAACTTTTTTTCTGTACTCATTTTGGGAATTTGAGGTACTCTGATACCAAAGGACGATTTTTTTTGAATTCTTTTGGTAAATGTTTAAAAAGGCGTATTTATTTTCAAAAATCGTTAACAATAGGGTGCAGCTTTCGTATAATTATTTGATGAATTGCTGCACCCTATCCGTATAAATCAGGATTTGACAGTATTCTGAAGGTACTACCATACCTTTGGCCACATAAAATCTCAGATATGGAACATGGTTTATTGCTCTATTTCATGTGGGTTGTTGGATTTATTTTATGCTTTTTCATGCAACCTTGATTTTTCACTTTATTTTTGATAATTTTTCAATGCTCCTTGAATACTGATGGAGCCGTCCTTGGTATCTTTCAGCTACTAGGCTGCACGTCGCGTGCTAAGAAAAAATTCTATCACCTCGTAGTAACGGATTCGTTCTGACCCTATTACAACACCTATTTTTCGACGCACGTGGTCAGCAGCAAGTGCAGGTTGGAAGTAAAATATGATCAAATATTATTTTCATCTAGTGTGCCTATAGAATAGTTCCTAATTTATGTTTATTCTTAAATGTCAAACTGACAGTTGATTTTTAAGTGACCTATAGTTGCATTCATTGTCATACTAGATGAAAAAAATGTTTGACCATACTATGTTTTACTCAATTTTTTCTGCACGTGGGGTCGCAACTATCGTCTTTGTGTATTACGATTCGATTGAAATCACGCAACTTGTTAAATTATGTTTTTATGAAGGCACTTACCATATATTTGAATTCATTACAATCTTATATTCACTAAACAATCAGCTTGTTTACGAATTTCACTTGCTTTGTTTACTTTCCGGATTTATGCTGTACTTTTTCATCTGACAAGAATAGAAAGCTGGTAATCTCATTGATATACGAGCGCTATCTGACGGTTGAGTGAGGTGTTTGTTTTTGAATAGAAAAAAGAGAACCTTTTTGTCTATTCGATGAAGCTTCGTCGTGCAACGGCATCCGAAATACTAAGCGATACTCATTTCAATTACGGTTTTCTGCTTTCGCTAATCGATTCCAAGGGCTTTGAATTAAACCAATCCGTTTGTATTCTATGAAACCTGGTATACTATTTAATCGTTGAATTTTTTATACAAGTTTAGATAATAATAATTTGAAAATAAACTATTCATCTGTAGTTGTATCAAATTGCATTTAATATGTATTTTGGGTTGAAACGCTAATATTGTTCAAAATTTATAGTAGTATCTTAGTGATTGTTAAATTACTCTGAGCTAGACGAATCGGATCTTAATAACATCCCACAACAAACCAGCATATTCCTAGGTATATAAGACTTTTAACGTTGCATTGCATAATAAAAATATTTAGGTAATATAATAACAAAATTATAATTGAAACAAAAAACAGAAATTGACATATCTTTGAAAATTTATTGAATGTGTAAAAATCTATCTTTTTCATTAAGTTTGTGTCATTTTTGAACTCAGCCATTTGAACGATAATATAGATTTCTAAAATAATTATATTTGATAAATTAAATGAGAACATGAATATGTTTCCTTACATGTACGTTATGGTAATTGTATGAAATACATGCAGATAAAAGTTTTTAATAAAATGTGTGCTTCGAAGTCCCCTGAAACTTTTTCAATCGCGAAATGGTTTATATTCTGATACAAGTCCGAAGCCTCCATCGACATTTTTCTGTCCGAATCATCAAAGTCAAAACAGACAAACTTAATTTGTTAAAGTGTCTAACTACGCCGATGGCTCAAATAAAAAAATTGTTGTGCAAATAAAACACAGAATTCATGTTCTTGTTACCACTGCAACTAGATCCCTGTGTGAAATGTAAGAGTACTTTTCGAATTCTCGTAAACAGATATCCAACTCTTGTTCGAGTACTAAGTCGTGACTGCGGTATTTCCGAGAAGAGAAATATTTTATGCTGAAGATCTTAGTTTACTAGAATGCTTGCGACAAAAGCCGCCAGAGGCGTCAATGTTAAGGATGATTTAAGGTTTCAACACCTTTTACTAGTAATATTCTACAAGTAAGTGAAGTCAATGCCAAGTATTTTGTGCAAGATGGGAAAGAGATTCTTACATTTCAGAAAAGGTAAAAAATACAAAAATTTGCAACTAATGGGAAGGATTCTTGTAAATAACTTTAAAATGCAAGTATAAAAATAATATAGCGTTTAGTGCATCACAAAAATAGGCATTTTGGTGTATAAAAAGGAATACTAATTTGTATGTTTCTAAATAAAAATTTTAATTCTTGCCACTTTTATGAAAAGAACGATGGAATCAGTTGCATCTTATAAACTCTGTTCCTTGATATTATATTAAGCTTATGTAACAAACAACTACTTGTTCATACCTACAAACATTATTAAATTATTATTATTAAAAAATGATTTAACCGGGAACTTCTTTCATGAATAATTTAAAATATTCAGTATTTTTCAGAAATAACTGATAGAAATCATAACCACGTAACCGATCTACTGGTAGAGATGTTTTATTAAAACTATAGCTAAAAGTAACAAATATACTTATTCAGAATTAGCCATTAATTTAGGTAAGTCATAATTTTTACGGGGTTGGTTTTTTATATGTATAAAGAGATAAATTTATATTTGGTTTACACAACTTAGTTGTTATTTTACAGGGAGAAATTACTTTATCATTAGCTTCATAAGATAGCCAGGGTAGATAAAAATTGTTGCTATTAATTGGGACTGCTTAACTGGTGGTCATGGATAATAATTGATGGTTAATCAGTTATGTTTTTATCTGGTTACTGAGAATGGTCCTGCATTTTTTCTAATTGGTCAAGTTATTAAAATTAAAATTTTAACAAAGTTTGAGAGATGACATCTGATGCAATTCTAAGAAACGAATTTGATATAAATATAATTTTAATAGAAAGTTTCAGTTTAATTAAAAAGTTACCATTAAAAATCAAATAGTTATAAAAAAATAAGTATCTTGGTGAAGTTAAAACAAGGGTTACTTTGATCATATTTACACATTGTTAAAGTTGTATATTGCCTTAAAAATTGATAAATATTTATATTTACAACAGAAGTAGATGCTAATTTGATCTTAGTTCACTGATATTGCAATAAAAATGCTAGGCAAGCAACAAAAAAAATAATACAAACTATTTCCAAATAGCATGAATCTGCCCATACAGTTTTTAATTCATCATTTCCCAAACTTCGAGAAGCAGGTAAACCCCTTGTAAAAAATGCTATTTGTCACCATGAAGTGAACGTGCCAGATGAGAAAAATGTAGAGAATTCTGTGCTTGGCAATTCTACAATCAGCAGCCGACATACAACAAGCAATTTTCAACTACCATAAAATTTTGCATGGCGTGTAGTAAATCGCGAAATGTGTACGGGGCAATATCGTCAAAATGTAAAAACAGTGTGTGGAATGAATTTTACCTCAGCAATGCTGATCCAATGTCACATGTTTTGTGGTTTCACAAGAATTGTTCTAATAGAGATAATAGTAATTTATTATACACGACGATAAAGTTAAATTTTATCCACGAGTGAATCGCTTAACGTCGATATGAAGTCGAGACGTTAATACTTCAAGAGTGGATAGTTATAACTTTATCGTCGTGTATAATATTTTTTTTTCTATAGCAAGAACTTTAACAATTTCAAAAGAAAATAAGGAAATTCAATCAAATTTTAAAATCTCAGTAGCTAGATTGGGTTGCTAGGATACTACGAAGCTGTAATATTTAATATAAATAAAAGTTAAAAAATTAAATTACTTTATCTACCCTTGATGTTAAAGTGCTACTTTATGTACCCTTGCTGTTAAAGTAACACTTGACCTTTTGTTATAAGTCGATTACAGCACACTTTTACATTTGCTATAGAAAATAATAAATAATTCATGATTATATGGAACATGTGTAGTCGCTGCGAATTCACATTCGAAATATTAAATATCATGTATTTCAGCAACAACAACAATAATTTATTAAATCAGCCCGTTTTTATTAAATTTAACAAAGCTGCCTTTTGGTATAGTAGAGAACAGTAGCGTAACTACCGGTGTGCGACGTGTGCTACAGAATACGGCCCAAAAACGTCGATGGGCCCGGCCCGCAGCTAGTAATAAAACGCTTAAAAATTGCTTCATTACAGGTTTTGGAATCATAATTATAACATCTCTATTAGTCTATTATGATACGAAGGGGATTTAAGAGTTTAAGTGCTTTCGTACAGTAGTGGATAAATTCGTTAAAAATTCAAAGAATAACTTTTGAAAAAAACGCTGGGACCCTTACATTTAATTTTATTTGCGTATTTTTGCAAATAAAATCTATACATAGTGTGAAAAAAATTAAAATTGCAAAATACTAAATTTAATTTTAGGAAGTATGATTTTACTTTTTAATCAATGACAGCAATCAATAAAAAACATGTCGGTCGTCTTGGCTACTGTCAGACAGACAACGGTGCACAATTTGAATATTTAATTTAGTCGTTTTTGACGTTATTTTTGGAATTAAATTTAATATTTTGCAATTGAGTTTTTGTTAATTTTTCGTCATGTGACCTATACTACCTATCCACTACTTTACGAAAGCACTGGATATCAGTTACCATACATATCGAATCGGCACACAAAAATAAATGTAAATGAACCTCTTTCGACAATACTTATTTATTGCAGCCTCTACATCGCTCCATATTTTTAGACTTTCCCAAAAATGGTTTTTTAAATCAATTTTTAAAATTAATACTAAAATGCACGTTGCAAAATTTTATTTTGATATGTCCTATATCTAAATCAGTTATTAAAAAAATGGAGGCTCTAGTTCAAATTGTTACACCCCTGGTACAGGATATGTGTTATCAGCACAAAGTTAAATGATTAAATGAAAAATTTCCAAAACGAAAGGATCGGTAATGGAGACCCAAGAGCTTGGTCATCGCTATTTTAGAATTTAAATCAATCAGAGACATTACTATACGTTAGTAGTTACTAAAAAAGATTCAAAAAGCAAAAAAAAATATACAAAAAATTATCCAAACGTTATATTTCGTGTCAAAGAATCTTTGCCTTATAGATGCCAGGTATCTCTTTATTTTTATAAGCGAAATATTGTAAAATATTTAATCCTGTTAAGGAATAACACAAAATATTCATGATGAAATCCATAAGCAATCTTAAATGTGGTCACTAATACAACAGAGTTAAGTATATATGAATTATGAGATTAATGGTGGTATTAAAACAAGAACAAATGTATGATTAAATGTGTTTGTAATCGTGTAATCGCTACATATCAGCATTTTACAGTGGGAAATCTTATGCAGCAGACATAATATCTTTAGAACTGTTAGATAATATTTTTCTAGAAGGGGGAAATGTTTATTGCTAGAAAAGACATTTATAGTGAACGCTCAACTGACTTGGAAAAGATATATGAGTAGAGATAAACATCAAACACGAATAAATTATTCATATGTACATTACCGGGTTCTTCGCACTGCCACTGCTGCAAAATATTGCTTAAGGATTTTTAGGATACGTGCCAGATTACCACTGGGCCAATGTTCGAATTTTAATTTATGAAACTTGAATGATATTCTATCGAATGCCTATACTGCCTTGAAAATGATGTGGTAAATTTAGCGTTTTCTTGGGCTTGACTCAATACAGGGGACTGGTAACTTATGCAATTAAATAAAGTAACACACCGAAAGGGACAAAATAGACATCGACACAGATTTGTGCACGCTGAATCTAGTTTTCAGACACTGATGTAGACGTATATGATTTAAGGCATTTATGTTTAAACTTTGAGTTGTTCTTGATTCTTATTTATAATACAATAATGTATTTTTTACTCTTTCCCTGTTGAAGATAACTAAATAAATAAATAAAAACAGAAGATAGGTATTTAAAACCTCTATTATCACTTTTAAGGTTACCAATTAAACCTTGTTAAATCATAAATGCTGTGTAACCACTTACGACTAAAACAGCACTTCCAGTTACAGCTAGAGTTGCTATTATTTGCAGTACTTTGACATGTCTAATTAGCTTCGGGTGCATTGGCAAAAACGATATTAGAATAGTAGGAACAATGAATCGAGTAAGGAACGAAGTGCCAATGTCTATTAAGAACCAAAGGGCAGAATGAAATTTCTCTGTAGTCATGAAACATGAAAAAAGCGCACTGGCAATTTAACAGATCAACGTAAAGAAAAATATCATGTTATTAAATACTATTTATCCACATAATGGCGCAAAGATCCGAAATAGTGTTATATTGTAAGGAATGAAAGTTGGGAGTAGATATTTTTGATAAAAAATATTCTGCCGAACCTGGATCAAGCAGATAGCCAACTTAGGTTTGTTTATAATAAATTAGATCTTGCCACAATCAATGGATGGATTATTTATAAAGAAGTCACAAGTGGCAACGTAAAAGGAAGGTATTTTATTTTGAATCTAATTGAAGTACTAAGAATAGAGCACCTAGATGCAAGAAAAGATACAGATACAAGTACTTTCTTACTTTCTGAAGAAGTACTCATCTGCAATTTCTTGTCCACTTTCAATAATATTTCAGTCGTCTTTCAATAATCATTTCTTGTCATCCATATGGAAACTGTGATCAGTAATAGCAATATTCAAAAGATCGATAAACTTGATCCTTCTAACTGTAGACCCCTAAGTATAGTTTCAATAACATGCAAAGTCATGACTTCGTCCAAGGTCGATCTACTGTCAACAACTTGCAACAGGAAATAGCCAACAGATCTAATTTATCTGGACTTCGCCAAAGCTTTTGATCGAATCTCCAAACAACGGTTATGGCAAGAACTGGATCATGTCAGTGTATGTGGTGCGTTTTAGCTGAAGATTCAAGACCTAACAGATCACTGTCAAAGTAAGCGAAACATACTCTACCGTGAAGGAAGTGTTAAGGGGTGTTACACAAGAATCGCTCCTGAGCCTTTTGCTATTTTTGCTCTAATTCTCTGACTTTTCACTTCTCATCTCATTAAGTAGGTCATTTATCGACCGAAATCGACTCGAAAAGATGCAAATATATCCTGCACGTATATCTTTTAGCCAAATAAGACCTTTTTACGAAGTAGACTCTATAGCAAAACTTACCACATTAGCAGACTGAAAGTTGAGAGAAGATTTAATATTCAGCTTAATTCTTTTAAACTTATGTACAGTCGATTTTTCTGAACATGGACGAGAGACTGCGTGGACACCAATGCAAACTACGCGAAGAAAATTGTCAAATCCGGACTAAACAGCACTTCCTATAAAACCGAATATTCACTACCTGGAACGATCTACCGGCTGATGTAGTGCGTGAGCTGACAGTAAATGTCTTCACGAAGAAGAGATTCGATAAACTTTAACCAATTTTTCTTTGTTTTAGACATTAGTATTATACATAATATTATACATATAAGTAGATCTTTCTTTATTTTTACATTAACCCTGATTTATATTTAATAATAATAAAGTAATAGCATTTGTGATAAAACAGAATCGAAGAAGCTATACCCCACCAGTTATTCGATACAAAATATCTGTTAAATTTCTACATAACATGAGTGGTTACTATAGGATTCATCTTTTTTTCATATTACTTCAATGAACTTTTTAAACTATATCTCAAAACTGTATCTTTTTCTCAGCGGTCAAAATGGCCGTCCGCGGCAATTTTAGATATTTTCAATACCTGGCGGTTTTAAAGCTAACCGAATCGGACATACGAGTATAATATCTATTTCTTAGAGTAGCATCAGCATGAATCTCTCATACTTTGTCATAAAGCGAATAAATTACCCTGTGTAGAAAGAGAATGCCCTGGTGACTACACAGGGGCTTTTATATACCGTACGATCTCCGGCTACCACGCTAACACCTGTGGTAGTTGACCCTAACAGGGGAACCCTTGTAAGGGCAATTTTTAAATTTAACGTTTTTCCGCACTTTTCCGCTTTTGCATTCCAAATAGTAGTACTTTTCCCGATTCATTTACGTTCATTCCATATATTGGTATCGTCCGGTTTATTTAATCATATCTTTGGCTAAGTTTCATTCCAATTCACATGTGGTTGCTTGCCGTATAACTGACGCCTTATCTTAATTGCTTTTCGGCTTCAGACCGTCGACCGTTCCATACAGGCATGGTCTTATTCCCCGTTCTGGGTGCGGATGCTGTTGCTTCATATTGTTTCAATAATGACGCAATCCGGACGTTTCTGTATGAGTTAGAGAGAGCTCGTTAATTCACCCGCTTGAATTCAAGAAGGTAACAAGTGTGATCGTTTGTTCCGCTACGGCGGAGGTTTCGACCTTCGCCGTTCAAAATCGAAATTAATTGAAACTGTATGTGGCTGTTATCAGTCAAGTTCTTGGTCATTTAAGATATGTTTTGTGTAGTTATTAGCCGAGGAATTCCCGTACCCCGGAATTGGCAGCTCCGAATTGACGCCGTGAAGCGGATTATTAATTGAGAACATCTTTTCGTTCTAATTATTGTTAATGAAGTTACTTGTACCGTACCGCAACCTTGCCTGTGGATTACGTTCTTCGCTTCTACCCTAGTAGCCAGCTGAACCCCTCAAAAGTACTGCGTCTTGTAGTAATTTTAAGGCGCATATTGTGCAGTGAAAAGTGATTTTTTAAGTATCGCCATTTTGCGTAGCGTGGCTGATAATTCAAAATTAAGCGTTAGAACTGTTGCTGCTGTCCTTAAGTCAATTTGAATATTTATCCTCAAGTTTTAATGTTTTTACTTAGCTTAATATTGTGGAATTAAAGCAACTAACGTGATTGACTCAGATTTTATTGTTTACCGTCAAGATTTATTGTTTGTAAGTAGTGCAATCATTGCGTAATTAAAGTTGTTACCGTTTTTGAGTCAATTAGATTGTTTGCTGTTTACCGTCTCTATTTAGATTAAACGTAGCGTAGTTAACAACACTAACCTTTTTCGAATATCATTTGATGTTCATAGTTCACCTACATATATATACGTTAATATAGTTCATTTTCAATCTGTTGTGCTTTTCTTTAGTAGATTTATGACGTTTGCATAAAGGTTTTTCTTTGTAAAGAAGTTCAGACAGCTGTAAGTTAATGTAAATAAGGTAAGTTCGACGCAACTGTCTGTGGATCGTCGCTCAAGCACGCCCAATATTGGATGGAAAAAGTCCGTTCACCATTTCCACTTTTGAATGAGCAGATTTATCTACCTAAAAATGGTGGGTTCTGGCATTTACCATCTTTATTTCATTTACCGGGTTGTCGCCCTAATTAAGTCGTAAGGAACTCCCCTTTTTCTTTTGAGTGTAATCGAGAAATTTTGTTCCAACCCATCGTAACGTAATTGGGGCAACGGATCCGATAATTTTCCGATTTGCGTTGTTCTATCGGGTAACTAACAGCTGAGCATGTTGAATGTCAAATTCATGTCCTAACGACACTTTCGTTCTGTAACACTCTTCTTCAGTTTGGAGGGGCGAGGTTAGTCACCTACCCGGCTTATGAGCGAAGCAGGTTTATAGAATCACGACTTCGTGGTTAAAACAGGCCACTGGCCTAATATAATAGGAAGAAGAATAAGAGAACAAATTAAAATTCAGATTTTGCGATATCTATTGCAGTTGCATCAGATGATTCAACATAACTTCACCGAACAGGTTTATTTAAAACTATGTCATCATCATCATCATCATCAATCAGTCTATTTTCATCCACTATTGAACAGAGGCCTCTCTTAATTTATTACATTTCTGTTGATCTTGTGCTTGTAGTATCCAATTTGTTATTTTTTGGCAGACCAAGATTTTCTTTGTTTATCTTACATTAACCATTCTTGAAAAATGACCTGCCCAACTCCATTTTAGGCTAGCGATCTTCTCATACGCATTCGTAACTTTTATTTTCGTGTTAGGTCGTTATTAGTTACTCTATCTCTTCGTGTTAAGCCAAGCATACATCGTTCCATAGCTCTATGCACCACATTTATTTTCCTTACCGATTTTTTGGTAACTGTCAAGATTTCTGTCTCATAAGTTAATACTAGCAAGACACATTGAGTAAATACCTTTTTCTTAAGACAGATGGTATGCCAGCCTTGAAGACGTCTTTCCTTAGCTTACCAAAGGCGGCTCATGCTAAGCCTATATTTCTGCTTAATTCGTAATTCTGACATAGCATCACTGAACCATGTTCGTCATGAATTGTGTTTTTGAGAAATGTATTTTCAATCCAGCCTAATTTAAGACTACGTAGTAGCTGAATAATGTCAATAAGTAAAAAATGGATCTTTGATATAATATTCTATTTTTGAGCTTTCAAGCCCTCTGAACTTTGTTACGAACAATCTCCGGTAATAAGTCGAAAGTTATTATAATTTATAGTAGGCTGCTACTTTTGTACAGCACAGTACTTGTTCTCCAAAGTGTTTGATGTTGATTTCGGACCGCAACGGAGGGTGGAGGTTGGGGTGTTTCGCCCCTGGCCGTTTTAACAATCGCTTCAGCCACTCACGTCATCGTTGTCAAAACACTGAAACAGGAGACAAGTTAATGCTCTCGACAATATTCTCGTATGGCATCGCTGAAACGTGAGAATTCAGCAGGTGTCAACTGTATCCTTTGTTATCTCGTTGTTCTGGTCCTTGCGAAAGCAACCGTCCTAATTAGGTTGGAGCGTGGCACGCTCGTTAAAAATGCATAATCGATGGGTTAACTGTGCCTTAAACGCTTTGTAATCTTGTTTATGGGAACTAAGCGCCGGCACTCGACGCAATTTCAGTTTCGGCTCCACACTTCGCTAGTTACTGTTTGCTGAGCAGTTTTTTGATCGACGAGGATTTGCTGCCCATAGCAGTGGCTATTCGCTCGGAATTCCATTGTTGGAAATTGTTTGGGTTTAAAATTAAAATCGAATTTGGGAAATTGTTCGCTCCAGCTGTTTCCACTGGCTAGGTAGCATAAACGTTGAACCATTAAATAAAAAGGAAGTGAACAGTGAAAAAGCAACAAGCCCTTTTCAACTACGTAAATATCTGTATCTATACTACTCGTAAACATAGAATTTAAAATAATGAAATTTCTTCTTAAAAGACAGTCAACCTACATAGAACGACAGTGATTTCAACATATTCACATTAATTAACAAAAGAAATTTAGAAATGCTTTGAGTTACTACCTGTTAGAATGTATGACTACATACTTTCCTCATATATACATTATATTTTAAATATTTTCTGCACTGTCGTACTTACCATAAGTAAAAATGGATGCAACTACCATCTATAAATAAGTCAGCTGCCAGTATGTTACCATTAAATAAGCAATGAGTACTGAGTAATTTGTAAATAGCGCGGTGAACGCAAGCGTGCCATAACGCACGTTGTATGTCAATAAATAAGTTTCTTAAATTCAAGAAGTTTGTTTTAAGACCCGACAATTAAGTGTACGACCGTAAATATGGTCCTTCGAGTCGGATATAATTTGCTCCACTTTTAAATCTTAGAAGTCTTTGCGGAAAGTCATGTGTCGAAAGCCACCTGATCAGCACCGTTGTATATCCACGTAAGGTAGTCACTACCGCTACAACAAGCAATTATCTTGGAAGAAGCCACTGTGAATAGTCGCAAACTTAGCGTCGCCATGCACCCACAGAAGGTACTCAAAGTAGTTTTCATTTTCACATATTCCCTTCACTTTAACCTGTTTCACCAATTGCAGCTATCTACTTGTATTAGCATTAATTAGCAAAAATTAGTGAAATTGAAGCAGAACGAGAAAAATTAAGCAAATTTCTCAATGACCCGCCAACGTCGACGTGTCAAATCTGCGAGGAGTTATTTTTACGGCAAGCACTGTTGAAGGCACTTTGGATGAATTTTCACATAATTAATCCTTAGATTTTAAATGTTGAGGATTTGGGAGATACATTTGTAAACGCGTATTTTACAACTCTGGACCACTGTTAAAGCTACTAAGAGAAAATAAAGTGTTTTTCAAATGAGATGAAACTCTGTAGTTGACAAAACAAAAAAGCTGACCTGCGGTTAATTAATTAAAATAATTAACGGTGATATCAAAAGACCGCATATCAACCTGCTTGCGGCGCTTACTACACGGCAAATACAAGAATTTACCGACACTTACCGCGTAGGCCGAACTAGCTCAATTTCGGCGGCCTTGGATCATAGATTCTTTATCAGCTGTACTAACCTGTGAATAGCACCAAAGACAAAAAACAAATGGGTGCCAGAAACCAAATGGTTTCGATTAGCATAAACCAACTACAGTAATTAGAGTTTATTAAATGCATAATAATCTGGTAATCACCAAACGTAATTTATGTAATTCATAAAATATTTGAAAACTTTGCTACACTATGCAGCCAAAACTAATTGAAGGTGGCCACACGCATTACCACAAATAATTCATTTTCGGGTCGTTAAATTACTTGAAATTGCAAAGTAAATCTAGAGGAATGCTTATCGCTGTCATTCATAAAAACCTTTCTTTCTAGGTTGATGAGAGAAAAAAACGAGGGTGCTCCTTTTACAAAAAAAGGTATAGAGTACACATAAAAATTCAATAGTTTTAAATGCTATCTTTAATTAAATTTGCTGAGTGAATGAACTATCATCTTAGTAATAAATTTAGTATCCGGTATCACCAGCACAAGATTGGCTTGGTAGGTAAGTAACCTGACTTCGATCGGCGTTGTAATAAAAAACTGACCTTCTAGGCCCACAAGTTTAGGGTATAAACGCTAGCCGGGAGCTACTATAACTGGTAACCCGCATACAGCAAGGAACCAGCCTAACGCAACATGGGTGTGTTGGCCCTCGGTGCAGAAGCAGAAGCGATGCAAAAAATAGCAGGTGTTCGTTTCGAATTAGGACAGGAAAGTAGACTCCAAGTTTAGAATCATTCGGTGAAAATTGTTAATCCCAAGTGAAATTTGTGAATTCCAGGTGAAAGCTAAAGACATGCAATTAATACGAGGATAACAGAAATAAGAACTCATCGTACCTGAATCAAATTATCAGCTCTTGGAAACAAAATGCTTGTAAAAATTGGTTGAGCGCAAGTACTTTTGACTTATTTAAAAATCAAATCTGTACCGCGCGAAACGCGTCGGCCGGGACTAGAAGACAAGTACGGGGCCCGAAACGTTTGCTTCAAAAAGAAAGTTAGCATTCCTACGGACAGCGATAACAGATAGAGCGGGTCAGAAGTGCACCGTGCTAACGATAGCAACTCAATACAAGTACAACATTCGCTGAATTGGAAAATTTAAGAATTCGAAATGCAAGACATTATAATTCAAATAAAAATATACAGGTTAGGCCTGACATAATTTGGTAAATGGCGAAACAATTAAGTGAAGCCAAACAATTCTTTCATAGTCCCAGACTGTGGCGGCTTGCTATAAGGAGCCAAGGACTCCAAGGAGCAATTGCTCTACTATAACAAACCACCTATTAATAGGAAGGTGATCCATCACGCTAATAGTGGAGGGGTCTTGATACGAAGCAATAAAACTCAATAGTCTTCTCCACGAACATTTATTTAAATTGGCGACATGTTTCGAAACGAGACTGGTTTCATCTTCGGGCCATAATGATCATCTACAGAGCCATGTGGTTAACAATAATGTACATAATAAAGAAATTCAATAACTGGTAGTAAAAACACGTGTTAAATTTGTAGGTTAAATTGAGGTTACGTTAAAACGTTGAAGACGAGATAGTAATAAAATACAAGAAACACACCACATTATGTGATGTGCTGTTTTAATTTTATTGCTACCTTGTCTTCACCACATTATGGGGTGTGTTTTTTAAAATTTATTGCTACCTCGTTTTCAACGTTTTAACCTAACCTCAATTTAACCTACAAATTTAACACGTGTTTTTACTACCAATGATCATTATGGCCCGAAGATGAAACCAGTCTGGTTTCGAAACATGTCGCCAATGTAAATAAATGTTCGTGGAGAAGACTATTGAGTTTTATTGTTTCAAACCAGCTATTAAAAAAAATAATTCTGAAAGAAATAATGTTTTGCACTAATTTTTCATCATTCTTCTTATTTTAAAACTTAAACAAAGCACAAGTAATTTTTGTGATGACTCATGAATATGAACTGTATGATAAGCACTGTTTGCGTTCACGGACGCGTTTGTGTCAGATCGAAGCGGCTCACATCTTTTCGATAGACAGACTGCAGCAGGGGTAAAGCGGCGAGAAGTAGGTCCAAAGATAAGAATATCAATGGGAGCCAAATAGGGTTAGATACTCGATCAGTCTGACTGCTACTGTTCGCGAGCATGTTGAGTTACTGACATCGATTTTTACACATCTTTGGCACATACGGAACTGATGAAGAAACACCATGCGCAAGCTTGGAAATTTAATAGTCGTGTGCAATTCCAACAGAAGAAACGTTGTTATTTTCGCAAAATAACTTAAATAACTATGCTATTTATGATTGATTTTATTCTATTTACAATTTACGGGTAAATTGTGGCACATCTGGAAATGATATACTTCAACACGCTGGTATGCTGGTATCTCAAACAGTGAAATGTATTTTTGGCGGAATTGTATATTTAAACAATAATGAAAGAAATATATTCGATTCAGTTCGTCATCTATTACTAAACTGTAAAGTTTGGCAAATTTGTTTACTGGTTCCATATGGGAAATATTTAAACCCCCGGAATCTGTCTTTGTCTTTGAAGGAGTAGAAAACACATTTGGCGCTACCATAAAAATTATCCACAAGCCTCCACCAGTAATAATGCGGAATTCAAAGTTAATATTAGTCGCAGGTACACTAGCGACACCGGTAGAAGTTAAACATATATGAATGGCGATCCTGTCCATGCAAGCTCTGATCTTTCTCACTTCCTGTGCCTGGGAGAAATCATGTCCCAACAGTCCTACCAACTACCCTATTTTATTTCTCCTTATTTCCTATACCCTACCACTTGCCAACCCGCATGGCCAGCGCAGCGGGCCAATTATGATCAGCAACCACGATGTCAATTTGTAAAGGAAAGGTAGTCCATGTGGGTGGCTCTAGGCGTTTTGAATCCCACGCGGACCATAAAAAGTTAGTTTGTCCTACGGATTCTAGGGATGGCAATAAGTTGACACCAAAAAATCAAACCAACAACAAAATATTTCTAATAGCGACGTATAACATCTATACCATGAGACTAGATGAACACCTAACGAGATTGGAACAAAAATTGAAATCGAACACATGGACATACTTGGTTTATGTGAATCTAGAATAATGGGCGAATAGTCAACCACACTTAAAAGAGGTTGTTTTACATAAAAATAATAAATAATCTCATTCTGATCACAATTTTGAATAATAAACGCATCAAAGACATGATAACAAAAACGCAAGCCATACTGGATCTGTCAGGTCATTTTGGTATTTTAATTAGCCACCTAGGCTTTAGGGCAGCTTGCCCGTATGCTAAACCCTTTTAGTTACTTATTTGGCTCCATCGCCTAATTCCATAATAATGATTTTGCACATATTTGGCCCCAAACGCAGTATTTCTCGTCAGTTGGAGCACCCCTTTGCTGGTACTTTGGCAGCCGGGTGTTATCGCTCGCAAGAATTCCGAACCTTCTAGAAATCACGCAGTTGAGGCGCCTCGCTGTCTTTGTTACCGGAATTTATTTGTTTTATGGAGCGCATCGCCATTGGCTGTCGAGAGTCACGTGGTAACGCCGTTTTGGCTCACGCCACTGCAGGGGTCGTAACACTGCTTGCTTGGGGAGTTCATCTCTGGCCGTTGATCGAAGGAGGTCGCGTGTGATTGTGCGAGTGGCACGTCTTTACGCCAAAGCGTAGGTGTGTGAAGGGCTTCACGGGGCCAGTTCTGCGTTTGTGAGAAAGGGGGTTTTCCCTTTGCATCTCGCTGTTTTCGAGGATCTTTCTAGGCAGGACGAAGTAGGCCTCTTTGCCGCCGTAAGTGTGCTCTCAGGAGAGCGTCCTAACGCCGCCATCTTGGCGGATTCCAGCCCGTTTACCCCTAATGCCGTGTTTTGGCGACTGAGGTGCCACAGACTGCCGCCTTCTACCGACTGACTGCACGCAACTCTCATAGACCGTCTACGGACTAAGGTATTTGTAATTACAACCATTTAAACATATTAACTGTCGCTTGTGCGAGCGTGGTGCTTTTGTGCTCAACTTTGTGTGGGCGGATGCATGCCCCCTTGCTTGCTTGTCGCGGCTTTTAATGCCCGTTTGAGGCCACCATGCTTCACGACGCTACTTTGGTAGCCTACTAGTAAGTTCATGTGAGCGAGTTTCGCGTCTCATCGCCTAAATAGCTAAAGAACTCTGCGCCTATGTTTTGGTGTTACGTTTGTGCTAACTTTTAATTCAGTAACGTTAGGTGCGCGAGCTTCGCTATATTGTACCGATTAATACCTAAATGGAATCAACGCCTCGCCGTGCTGAGCCTGGCGCGCCCTAATCTGTTCGAGCTCTTTGTTTATGTTTGCGAGGGCTTTGTGCTTTGCTTATCAGGTGTTAACCGCAGCCAACGACTGCGTGGGCGACGTAGCAGGGGCTGGCAACTATTCCAAATTAGCATGCTTTAGTGAGGCTATGTTAGCCCCTCTTCCTGGTCAAATATTGCAGTCACGCTGCCCCGCTGCCTAACGAGTTAGGCCTTCAATTATTCCGTCGCGCATTTGTGCGGCGTCGTGCTTTGCTGCTAGCTACACTGCTCCCGTTGCCTTTGCAGGTCGGCGTCTGTTACCGCGCACTAACGCGCCCCTTTTCCGGAGGGCGTATTTCTAAACTGTACTCGAATATGTAAAGTGTCGAGCCCACTGCGGCCGGCCATCCATAGTGTGTTGTTTACTAGCATAGCTCGTCCATCAGCTGGTACTTAACGTAAGAAGTAACATAAGCTTGGCGGCACGATTTGCTGCCCAGATGTAGTTATCGACCAATAGACGCATATTTAATTAAGGGACGTATTATTCCTATTCGACCTGTGCATGCTTTGTTTCAGATAGCGCCTTTTACAGTGTAAAGATTGGTGTACGGCGAGACGTGAGAGATCAGAGCGTGCAGGTAGGTCCAGTGGTTGCGCAGTCTAGACCAAAGAGTCCCAATATTACCATTCCAGCATTTGCGATCACGAAATTGTTATTTGAGCTTGCAGCTCATGAGAATTCTTATCGACGGAGTATCTTGAATACTTCGCTCCCGTTTAACCGCCCAGGCCCGGTTATTCGGGATAAGAGAGGCTCGGTGGCGCCCTCATAGTTTTGACGTACCCTATATATATGCCTCCGCACGCTTGCCCAGAACGTACCGTGTGACTCACGCCCGACTCCCTGAGCGTTCCAGCCGTGGCCTTTAGCCTGTTTCTAGCGAATCTCAGGGCAGGTGTGCCAGTTTTCCAGGACTGATTCCGTGGTGCGATGCTCACCTTGGGTGGGTGTCGTAAAGTTGTTTTAATACCGTAACAGATCGTATCATCTATATTACACTGATACTAAGTAAAGAATATTCAAATAATACAGGTATATGCCCTCAGAAAGCCTCAGAAGAACGAGGTAGAACAACTTTATACATATCAAAAGCAATTCAATAAAAAAGAAGACATGTTACAATAATGGGTGACTTTAATGTCATAATAGGAAGATACAAGAGGCAGCACCATGATAACGTCGGTGACTTCAGCCTAGGATCAAGAAATGAGAGAAGTGAAATTCTGTTACAGTTTCTACAATCAGAAAACTTCTATTATTTAAACACATTATTCAAGAAACCTTTTTAACAATAGTGAACAATAGAGTCCGAATGAGACTGCGAAAAATGAGATTGATTATGTACTTACCATTACCAACCACAAAAATATGTGCACTGATGTGTTAGTCCTCAATAAATTCGACACCGGAAGTGACCATAGGTTAATAAGAGTAAACATATAAATTGAAGTCAGAGAGGAGAGAAAAAACAAATTCGGAAAAACGTTATTCCCTACAGCACAGCACCTAAATAGATCGAAAGAAGAATATCAGAAACATATTGAAAATACATTAGGTCCAATTCATTCAGTGAACTAACAGATAGAATTACAGAAAGTACTCAAATAGCTACAAAGGAAATAGGAATACAACAAATAGAGTGAAGAAACATTCAAATTGATAAAATAAAAACAATATTAAACAGAGAAGCTAAAGAATACAAAGATCTATATAAATCTAGAAACAAAACTATACGAAACGATCTGAGGGCACATAATATGAAAAATATACAGTATGCGATGGAAGACAACGCTAATAAATATGAGAGTACAGAAATCAAAGATGACCAAGTACTATCTACAAACTAAACAAACAGAGAAGAAATAGTCGGATAAGACTGGGAAAAAATTATCAATGCTGTAGAGGAATTTTATAAATCAGTATAGAATAGTCTCAACATCAAATATATCAACAACAAGATATCATAAATGTGGGATCAGAAGATATGACCGATATCGACTTTTCTAATCTCATCCTTAACATCTAAAGCTGCAGAAGTCCTTTGTAGTTGATGATAAAATTTATAAAGCAACGTGGATCTTGGCAGTAAGCAATTACAACAATGTAACGAAAATGTGTCAAAGGCACATAAGGACCATTTCTTATTTGCCAGTGGTAACAAAAGAAACTACAATAACTAGTGGCTGCTTAAAACATACGTCGTCATTAAATTTGTTTGATCGCCCTTCTAGTTAGTGGAATGAACTATTTATTAATATAAATTGTATACACTGTAAAGATCAGCATGCTATTTCTAAATAAGTCCAACTTAAAACATTTAATAACAATTAGCAAACAAGTTACCATTAAGTAACTAAGCAACTAGAAGCTTGCAAATAGTGTCGTAGGCAAGAGGCGCATCATAACACAACTTTCATGTTATTAAAGGGGTTCTTCAAATTAAAACAGTTCGTTTGAGAATTTGACAATTAGTAGTCCGTAGCGTTACAACTGTGAAAAACTTCCAAATTAATGATTTACCTTTTTTCTTTCTTATTGTTATTAGATTTTAGCTTTTCTATTACTAAAAATGTTGATGCATCCTTTCCTTCTTGCTTATGTAGTGTGTATATCAGTAGATATAACTTATTCATGTTAAAATTTAATTTTGGCTTAGACCGCGTAGTCTTTAGCTTAATGTACCTTGGCACCTTCTGAACTCTAACACGGATCCATGCGATGGCGCCTTTTTGCTGTTTGTGCACCCATATCGACTGAAGTTTCGCAAGACATGGCACCTTGCATAATCAGAATGCAAGTGGCTCTAAGAACTGAAGGTCGGTGTGGAGCTATTTACAGTCTTCTGCATCAGCTGTGCAAAACGACATAACTCTGATTGGTAGTTCAAGTCCACTGCAATTTGAGTAAGTGGGGCATGACCGGCTGACGCACACGCACAGTGGTTGTAATGCTTTAGATCGTGGAGATCACAGGAAACCAAGTTTTACTAAGCTTAAAATCATCTTTCCTCTTTATATTAATTGGATGGTTTTCTATCTCTATGGCTTCACGTATCATTCGTGTAAGTTTTTGGCAAGTACTCTTTCACGCTTAAATTCTAAGGTGTACCCATTTGTAAATGTATGCTCAGCTACGGGTGATTTTGTAATGCATTTCTGTTTGCAATCACCTGTAAGTCTTACATCAATGGAGCGACCGGTTTGTCCAATGTAACTGGAGCCGCAAGAGCACGAAATGTGATATACGCCATCGGTTTATAGACTTGAAACGATGCCACATTAAAACGGTGTTCACGACCAATGAAACCAAGTCTAAAAATCGCTGGCGTGGATTTCGTGCTTCTGCGGTTCGAGTTTCATTGGACAGACCAATCGTCCCATTGATCTAAAACTTCAAGAGCAGAGCATCAAGAATTTAACATGGAATTTCCTATCTTCCGCAGTCAGAGTATACGCATGGTATATTTGTAGCTTTTCACTTTAGATTCCGATTCTTTATCTACATATAGTGCTGTGCGTTTACTTGCCCTAGAGGTTTTCGGCACTCGTAAAACCTAGCATAATATCCAACTTATGTAGACCCTCTTCCTTTCAGTGTATTTCCAGTTCTAATTCTTTACCACTAATTACTTGTTTTAACACTCACTTTTTGTTTCTTTTGGGTTCTTTTCTGAGATTTTTTGTGTTGCCCCCCCCCCCCCCACTCTCGGAATCTGAGGGGCTAACTTGAGATTTCGAGTTTGTTACTCCACTCACCTGAGGTAATGTTTTACGGTCATCGCTTTCATTTGGGTGTTTAGCAGTTACGTATTTTACGAATTCAGGGTGTAAACCTTAGCAATTTAACCCTCCCCCTTTATTCGGACTTGGAACAGGCAACAACATCCGCTGAGATTTTAATCTCGTACTGCAGGTGAAGTCGGATTGAATTACATAAAGAACACGTTCTTTTGTTTTAGCAATAATAATGAAACTAGATATATATGTTGTGTGTGTCGATTCTGAGAATTAAGGCTTACATTTCTGATAAACTCCTCCTACTTGTTCTTTTATAATTTTATATGACATGTCTGAAACATTCTCCAAGAAAAAGTTTCGAATATGTACCAAGAGAGCATTTTGTCTGGTCTTGATAAGTGTGAAGCTTTAACAATGACAATATTTACCATTTTCCTGGATAATAATAACGTTCCTCCGCTGCTACAAGATAGTACTTTTGCTCATTCTATTTATAATAGCTACCAAGTCCAAAATTTATACGATGTTTATTAATCCTTATCGATAATTACGTACAAATTAGCCCAAGTTTTTAAATCATTTATTTGATAAACTACCGTAAAACGGGGCAACTTCGTCATCCTGGGCAACTTCGTCAGTTCGGCAACCGATGTACTATTGTGTAAGCATAACCTCAAAATCTACAGTTACCGTTTTGTTTCCATTGTGTTTGCGTCGGAAGTGTATCTATTCATGTAATAATGCCGAAGAAAAACTCAAAAGTGTTGGGAGGTAGGTGTTACCAGCGTTATGGTCCCCAGATAGTTGAAGACGCACTGAAGGATATTGGAAATGTCCTCTCAATGTCTGTTTCCAGCAAAAAACATGGAATACCGCGAACAACGCTTCAAGACAAGTGGCATGGTAAACACATTAAATCAGTAGACCACCCAAAAGCCTTAACGACCTTGGAGGGGGCGGAAATTGTTGGTGCCATAAACCAACTTTCAGCTTGGTCTTATCCATTAACAAAGTAAAAAATATGATTGATTATCAAAGGCTATCTCGATATAAAAGGACATAAAGCAGTGATTTTTCGTGACAATCTTCCTGGTGAAGACTTCATGGTGGATTTCATGGAGAGAAATAATTTAACCCAAAGTCATTTTGTGCCTTAATATAACCTTAATTTTTTTTAAATGATGCAATTATTTATGAACCATAATAAAGATACCAAAATGAGTTATCTACCATGACGAAGTTGTCCTTAGAAACGTACAACTTCGTTTATAGACGAATTTGAGTTAGATGACGAAGTTGTCCAAAAATCAGTATAACTTCGTCAGGAATTGTTTAGCGATTTTTCGGGCGTATGAACAATATTTATAAAAACCAAAGGACGGATAATAATTGTCCATCTCTAACTGTTAGGTATCATCTAATTTTGTTATCCTAAAAAAATCCTCTATGGTTACAGCGCGGCAAATGTACAAAAACCCTGACGAAGTTGCCCCGTTTTACGGTATTTTACACGTCTTACTTAACTAGCAATAAATTTTAAAGGAATGATTTCAAAAACAAACGTTTTATTTATATTTTAATAATTTCTTATCTCCAGCATTATATAAATTAAAACCCAACTTCAGGAATTTTGGAATAGGTATCAGTAAAGCATTTTCTTAGGGCTTGAAAATATAAAACTTTCAGAATGACGTGTTTAATATCTTCCACTATTGGGAAAACTCTTCATCGCTTTCCCAGATAGTTTTATTTTACATTTTTTAGTCGCTTATCTGTCCTTTCAAGCAGTGGAAATGGCTACGTCTAATGTTAAATTAGGTGAAAAGTAGAGATAGAATTGAAATTGCTCAACTGAGTTCTCTCTACTACTGTTTAAAATGTAATTTCTTTCATAGTCGCTTGAAATGAAATGACGTTAAAACATTAATAATTCAACAAAAAGGTGTAATTGCGACACTTGTCACAGAAGCAAGTCCTCCTTCAGCGTAAAATGATTCGGCTTTTAACTTTGCATTAGAGATTAAAAATAAACACAATTTGTGTCGGTCCCCGTAGCTAAGAAATTGTTACGGTAGAAAATAGATATTTAAACTAAATCGTTAATTTATAATTTTGACACTCCCAACAACTTTAGAAAAATGTACATATGTAAACTGTGATTTTTCAATAATTATTCTTACGTTTAGGAAAATATATTAAGTTCTTATGCCCAATTTTACAATATTCCACGAAATAAACCAATTTCAATTCATAATACTGTACACAAATAATAATACAACAGTCAGGTTATTCCACATACGCGTGGTCGTGGCTGTTTTAGCAACTTGCCGTTTAGGCTGAGACCGAATAAAGTGTTGTCTGAAGCAATGTTCACGTTCATGAACGGTTTATTACAATAGCAACTGTTTCTGACGGTAAACGATTCTCCTTATTTACAATCCGTACCTCAGGCTTGCATTTGAGTTTCCACAGCTGAAACTAATATGAAATAGGCCTTCGATTAAAACTGTAATTTTTAAAGATGCTTCCAACTTGAATGTAACTAAATAATATGTTTACTATTTCGCAGCTAATGTCATTTCATTTAAATAATTTATTTATCCCGTTTATTGCCTGGTCGTATTTAGTTATGTTGTTGTCCTTAAAACTAGAACTGTTTCCGTCAATTCAGATCATTTTGAGATACTTAGGTTTACTAACAAAATATACTTTACAATGTAGTTTAACTAGTTTCAAGGTTAATTATTGTCACTTGAATATTAATTGTATGCATTACGGTAGTAGCTAATGCGTTTTCAAAACACTAACCTTAATATACAAGTGTCTCAGACTGCCAATAGTTTTTTAATAAAATTTTTATTTCATGCACAACGTAGGATGTAACATACTTAAAATGGAATTTTCATCACGATAAATATAATAGTTCTAAACAGTATCATGCTTACCAACATTAATATGGTTTAAACATAATAAGTTGCATACAAATGCAAGTAGATTTATTTTACTACTTATCTCCCTGTTATGTTAAAATAAAGACCATAAGCCGGGGCTTGTAGCTCAGTGGTATGCATCCTGACTACTGATCTAAATATCGCAAGTTCGATTCCCAGTCCCGATGAGATTTTTAAAAATAAAGAAATGTGAATAAAAACGTGAGAGAACTGACGTAAACCCGTTGCTAAGGTTGAAACTCCTTAGCCTCGGCCAAATTCTAAGTAGGACTTTCACCATACTACCAAAGCAGTCGGTGTCTAAGGTACCTGGTACTCTGCATGTCTAGACCTTATCCATAACAAACAAACAAACAGAGACTACGTATTGTTCTGCATAAAGAATTGTGTAACTCTTTATACATTTGTAAAATGTCCAGTTAGCGATATAGTACCCACAAGATGTAGAAAATTCTGTTCATTACTTCATAAATTGGTGTATCTTTTGAATGACATTATAAAAAATCATATAATAACTAGGTTTCACATCTTCTTTTTGGCAGTGAAGAAAATCGAAATCATCATTAATAGCTATTTACGTTATTAGACCGGTAGCAACATTTTTATGGCCGCGCCAATACTTAACAGTATGTTTGGCAAGGCGTTTACATAAAATGTACCAGCCTACACCAGTAGTAGAACTACTACTGGTCTAGGCCGGTAAATTTTATCTACCGGACTCGTTTCTAACTATCTAAACGCTAGTTACCAATGCAGTATCCTAAAAAATATGAGAAATAAGCGGTGAAGTAATTCATTGTTTTACGACTTTTTACTTCCTTTTACAATAAAGGAAGTATTGGATTCACTCTAAAAATTCGAAATTGAGTTTTCAACAGATCTTCACGTTTTAGAGTCCCCTGAACCCAAAAAACATATTTTTTTTCATTGGTCTGTCTGTGTGTCTGTCTGTGTGTGTGTCTGCCTGTGAACAGAATATCTCAAAAACGAAAAGAGGTATGGCGTTGAAACTTCATATATAAGTTTTGTGTACTATGTAGATGAGACAGCACGCTTTTGAAGAAAATCGCATAACCGGAAGTAGGTGTTTACTCTTGTGATTTTCCAGTTTTTTTCGAATTTTTCAAAAACGGCTCAAACGATTTTTTTTAAACTTTACATTTTTATTACATTTTTAATGTGTATTAATGTAAGATAGGTGATTTTCCAGTTGAATACTTCTAAAGTGGGTTTCTTTTGTTTTTTTTCTATTTTTTTATTAACTCCTATTTTAAATAAAACACCCGGTATATTATAACATTTTTGAATTCACCTTAAAATTCTAGAGAAAATTTGTCTTTTCAACTAACGCTCTATTTTGTACCGTTTTTGTAGAATTTGTAATTTTTGAAAATTTTTGACAAATTGTTAAAAATTAAAAATTAAATTTTTGACTAATTATAAGATCACTGTAAAAGGAAGTTGTGTGAGTGTATCACACCAGATTTTGGTATTTGAGAAGGTGACAGAGGAATGACAAAAAACATCAACATAACCTACACCCCGGTAATGAACTTTCTTTTTATTCCTCTACAAATAAATCCACATTATAGTGATACAAAGTTAAACTTCATGACATACAAGTAATATTATTTTAATGCACCTAATTAAGGACAAAATTACTTGTCTTTTGTATGATTAACTTGAAAAGAGGCTTCCACGAATGGGGCCCCCAGTTAATCCGCTGCGAATTCCGGTTCAATGGGATTGCCGGGAACTGCCACTTAATAACCCTGACTTGGGTTCAGTTATTTGTTGGAGTGAAACAAGACTTAACAAACACGAGTATATTGAGTAACAACGATTACAAACGTCACTGATGGACCGATGGTTTTTTACAATAGCTTCAACTGTTGTGATACGCTTGGATTGGCCACGCGAAAATAGGGAATTGCGCGTAACCGTCACACATAACAACCTGCAACCGTCTTTACCAGGGAGTTAGACCGAAACGCAAACCAGCACAAAAAATAGCTGAACTTGCTTACTCGAAATTCTGAATCTAACTGACGATGAATTTACAACGAGCCGAACTCGCAAATTCATCAATGAGGGGAAATCTCAAACACTATTGGCTGAGGCGATCCTGCGTAGCCAATCGGAGCGTCACACGTTGTTTTGGAATAAATGCTTATTCTAGGAATCTTAATGCTAAGCTCTCTCAATGAGGCATTGTATTGAAAGAAATCCATAAACACATGATTCCCAAATATGCTAAGTCGGCTTAAGTTCTATTAGAAAATGTATCCATCCGCTTAAAAGCCATTAAGGGAAGCTTACAAATTCCTTTCCAATATTAACAGAGGCAAACAAATACGGCACGATGCAAATTTGACTTTACCACGACCTTTTAATGAGATAGAACAGTTATGACTTGAATTACATGAATAATTATAATCAAAAAGGTTTTGATGCACGCATCTGTGTGAATCAAACATGCCGCCCACGAAGTGCCGAATATGGCACGACGTGATTAAATCCCAAAATTAAACTGAAATCTAACACTACCAAATAATCAAATGCATAACAAGAACTGAGGACAGATGATAATCCAAGAGCCTTACAGATAACCTACAACTAGCATGAATACAAGCAAAGAAACAACTAAACCTAGCAAAATGTTCAATTAGCGAAAACTACAAACTAAGAGCAAAGTCAATGTTTATTGCCCTTGATCGCAATGATCGTCTTTGGGTAGGATGTACACTTTACGCACCGAGCGTTTCAGGAGATTCCCTCGGGAATCGCGCACCTGCACCACACGCACAACACCATCCGCTCCTGGATATGTGGCCGAGATGATTGCCAGTGGCCAACGGTAGCTTGGAGATGCCTCGTCGTGGACGAGTACCACGTCGCCCACCTGGGGGGCTAGAGACGTGCTGGAGGACTTCCACTTAGGCCGGCGCTGCAGGAGGTGGAGGTAGTCCCGGGACCAACGATCCCAAAACTGCTGGGACAGCCGCTGGACCAGCCCATAGCGGCTGAGACGATTTTCCGGTATGTCCTGGAGTTGGGCTTCCGGAAACGAAGTCAGCTTCCGACCAATCAAGAAGTGGGCAGGAGTAAGGACTTCGGGGAATGAGGCGTCGGTAGGGAGAACACAGAGTGGGTGGGAATTTAGTATCGCCTCCACTTGAGTCAGCATGGTGTAATACTCAACGAAAGTTAACTTTGCATTGCAAGATATTCGTCTTAAATAATATTTCAATGACTTTACCCCCGCTTCCCAAATGCCGCCAAAGTGCGGAGAGCGTGCCGGAATAAAATTCCACTTAATGCTATGTTTCGACAATTCCTCCCTTATGCATTGCTCACTAGAGCCTGACAGGATATTTTTTAATTCCGATAGCTGATTTCTGGCACCGGTGAAACAGGTAGCATTGTCAGAAAATATGTTGGAGGGTAAACCGCGTCTGGAGATAAATCTCCTCAACGATGCGATGAAAGCCTCCGTCGTGAGGTCATCCACGAGTTCAAGATGAATAGCCTTCGTGGCCAAACACACAAATAAGGCTACGTAAGCCTTTACTTCTTTCGCGCCTCGCCCGGATTTGTTTTTTATAAACACGGGACCCGCGTAGTCTATCCCGCAATTGTTGAAAGGAGGAGAGGGTGTGACACAAGCTTCGGGTAGTGATCCCATCAAGTGTTCATTCATCTTAGGCTTGGCCCAGAAGCATATCACGCAATTGTGTATTACTTTACGTATCAGGTCTTTGGCTCTCACGATCCAAAACTTATCCCGCAATGAGGCCAGTAACACCGAGTGTCCACAATGCAAGAGCCGCAAATGCTCTTGCTTCACGATTGGCAACGACAAAGGGTGACTAGCTGGTAACAAAAGGGGATGTTCCTGATCAAAGGTTAGATTGGAATTTTCTAGACGGCCGCCCACGCGCAGTAGGCCCTGATCGTCCAGAAATGGGTTTAGAGAAAGCAGCGCACTATTTTTCGGCAATGGCGCTTTCTGAGACAAAACTGCTATTTCTCCGGAAAAGACTTCCGCCTGGGCAATTTTGATCAGACGGCGAGTCGCGTCCTCCAATTCGTCAATGGCTGGAGGTCCTGACCAGCGCGTTTCGGTGTTTCTGTTTCTCGCGAGACGCGGGCTGTACGCGACTACGCGCTGTAATTTTGTAAAACTGGAATAGCGCCTGAAAAGTTCAAATTCTGGGACGCGATGGTGAAGAGTGGCCACTACTGGGCGCGACTCTTGGGCTGCTAGCTCACCCGAATCAATCTTAACGGGCTGGGGCTTTAAGTCCGCCTGTGACAAAAACTCTGGCCCGTGCCACCACAAGCGTGAGCTGAGTAACTCCTGGGGTAACATTCCCCTGCTAATTATATCGGACGGGTTGCAATTTGTACGTACGTGAAACCATTCTTCCCTATTGCTTAGTTCGTGAATCTCGGACACCCGGTTCGCGACGAACGTCTTCCAATTACTCGCATCCTTATTTATCCAGTGCAGAGTTATGGTGGAGTCCGACCAATAGTACACGCGGTCAAATTTAAATGCGGAGGAATCGAGTATAGTTTTAATCAAACGAGCCAACAGTAAGGCTGCGCAAAGCTCCAGACGAGGCAAGGATATTGTTTTTAATGGAGCGACCCTTGACTTAGCACAAAGCAAATTGGTGGTGACATTCCCGCGCGCGTCAACGCAACGTATATACACGGCGCACCCATAGGCTACAGAACTCGCGTCCGCAAATCCGTAGAGATCTATCGAGTTTATGTCATCGCAAATTACCCTTCTCGGAATTGCCAATGAGCCCAAAGCGCGTAATGAAGAATGGAGTTCGTCGTATCTGGAGCGCATCTCCATGGGCACCGTTTCGTCCCATGACAACTTCAACTGCCAAAGCCGTTGCACGAGAAGCTTCAAAGTTAGAACGCTTGGACCAAGTAGTCCCAAGAGATCGAATACTTGAGCCATACTAGAGAGTATAGCCCGCTTGGTAACTGATTTGCAACAGCTAGAGTTCACTCTGTAACTTAGCACGTCCCGCCGAGTATCCCAAAAAATGCCGAGAGTTTTCTCCGTGGCGTCTTCCGTCAAAGAAATGGGCTCTACGCTGCCGCGATCTACACCAATGGCGCTAGCTACTTCACTGTCGTTGGATGCCCACTTTCGCAATTCAAACCCGTACCCCGAAAAAGCGCTACTAATTTCGAATTGCGTTTTTATGGCTTCCGACCTATTTTCAAAACCAGTCAGTAGGTCATCTACATAAAAATCCCGGCTAATTCTTAATGAGGCCTCTGGAAGCGAGGCTTCGATTTCCTGGGCGATTTGTATCAAGCACCTAGTTGCTAGGTACAAGGCTGATTTAGTACCGTAGGTGACCGTTAATAATTTGAAGCATTTTTCCGCTGAGGTTTTGTCGTCACGCCATAAAATTAATTGGTATTGCGTCTGCGAGGGGTCCACGAGGATTTGCCTATACATTTTGGCGCAATCTGCTTTCAGCACGTACTTGAATTGCCTAAAGCGACAAAGAATTGCAAACAGCGACTGCTGGACCACTGGGCCCTTATGTTGAAGGTCGTTAAGCGATACTCCGGAGGAGGACGCACAACTGCCGTCAAAAACAACGCGATGTTTGGTCGTTGAACTGTCCTCCTTTATGACTGGCAAATGTGGTAAATAAAACCGAGTATGAGGAAGACTCGCTTCGTCGTCCACCTTGCTCAAGTGACCAAGCGACTCGTATTCTTTGAGAAATGCGGAATACGCGGTTTTCAACTCGGGATTTTTTGACAATTTGTTTTCTAATGAATAGAAACGCTTTAACGCTATACCGCGCGAGTCTCCCAGGGATGGAGCATCTTTCCTGAAAGGTATGCTCACGATGAACCTACGCGGCTCCGACGACGCCCGTTTCGTAGTCGATTGAAAATGGTCTTCGCAAAATTTGTCATCAGCAGAGAGTCGGCCTGATGAACCGTAAGCCCCCTCGATTTCCCAAAATCTCTGAATGCCGTGCTCGATGCCGGCTACACTTAAATGAACTCTATTTGAAAGAATGAGCGCTCGATTTTCGACATTCATGTTGCCGCCTAAAACCCAACAAAAAAGAGTTTTTGTTAAGAATGGCTTCTCTGGGCCGAATTTCACCTGTCCCTGACAGAGCACTTGCCAAAAGACATTCGCGCCTAATAAAAGATCAATCTTTCCCGGTGTATTACAATCTGAATCGGTTAGCACAATGTTTGGTGGGATCTTCAAATCCCTCAACGAGAAAGCAAGGACCGGCAGAGGGTCCGTAATTTTGTCTAACACAACACAGCTCAAAATGTCCTCGTATTTCCCGTTGTGGGAGCGGATTCGAACGTTTGCTCTGAATTCAGCGTTCAGAACCCTGGCACCAACACCCGACAGTGAGGTGATATTACCTCGTTTCGCAATCTTCAAATTTTGACACAAGTCGGCGCTAACTAAGTTAAGTTGGGATGCGGGGTCCAAAAGAGCTTTTGCCCGGGAAAATGACCCGGAGGATCCTTCTACGAATACGCTAACCGTGGACAATAAAACTTGCGCTGGCGCCGCGATTGCAGGACGGCTACAGGCTGCTGATACGGATGCGACGGGTGCCTCGCTCGGGGCGACAGCCCCGACCTCCCGCGTGTCGCTGCTGGTTTCTGGCGGTCCAGGACGCGGCGACGGAGTATTTTCGTGCGCGTCGCGCTTTGGACGCAAACACAGTAAAGTATGGTGCTTTTTTCTGCATACGCGGCATCTCGACGATGTGCATTTTACCACGAAATGTCCGGGCTTGAGACAATTGTTGCATAATTTCAAACGACGCGCCTCTTCGATACGAGCGTTTACCGACAATTTTGAAAATGATTCGCAAGCGCTAATCGAATGATTACTATTTTTGCAAAAATCACAAGAGTGATTACCTTGCTCTCTGGCTACATGAGCGCGTGCATGACTTTTTTGCTCGGATCCCTGATATCCCAAACTCGAACCTATTTTCGCAGCTTCCAGCGAACCTAATAAGTGACTTTTGCTCTCTAAAAAATCTAACAACTCTCGCAAAGTAGGAAATTGTCCGGCATGTTTGCATAATTCCCAGTCAGTCTGCATTGTTGAGCCGAGCTTCGAAACTATGATATGTATTAGTATGGTGTCGACTGTGGGTTCCCCGTACGCCTTTAAAATTTCCAAAATTCTAACTACACTATCTAGCAGTCTTTGAACAGACGAATGTGAATCCTTTTTTACGCTCTCTAAACTGAATAACGCATTTCTGTTTGATTTTACTATCAGCTTCTTATTTTCAAATCGCTTGACTAGGATGTCCCAAGCAATGGTATAGTTATCGTTGGTAACTTTTAACGACGAGATTGAACTAGCAGCTTCTCCCTTAAGGGAAGAAATCAAATAGTAAAATTTCTGAACGTTGGTCAAATTAGCGTTGTTATGAATAAGCGACGTAAAGGAGTCATGAAATTGAACCCAATTCTCGAATTTCCCCGAAAAGGAATGCAAATCTAAGGGTGGTAATCTTAATCCAGCGAGCTCTCCTGAAGGGCCACTTTGCGAAGAATTTTGACCTAGATTCGGTTTTATACCCGGACTGATCTCATTTTTTGATAAGAATTCCTCAACTGTGCTACTAATCTCGCTAAAATGAGTCATAAAAGAGTCGAATTCATTGAAAAGTTCATCAAAGTGTTCAGCGTCGGCCTCCATTAGGCCCTCCATTGACTTCTCATACTCATCCAACAAATTTTGGAAACAACTAAACTCTTTTGACAAGTTGCCGACCTCGTGAGCCTTCACGGGGCTGGACGAAGAAATTCTATGAAATAGAGTTTCGAAACGATCTACTTTGGCTTTTATGAATTTGCAACGAGTGGTTAAAGCGCGAGTTTCCGACATGACCGCTGATGTCGAACGAGTTTCCACCATGACTGACACAAGCAAACACAACACTAAACGAAGGTGTAATGGAAAAGGACTTACTTTTGATTTGAGAACGTAGTAACTTCTTGACGAACAGAAAACCAACCCGCTGCCGATCGCTGCCGCTTGACGTGGGACCTGGACTCAGTGTAGGCTCTCGATGGTTGAATTTCCTGGTGTTGGCGAAGCTTCTTGACGCTCTCCGACGAAATGATGTTGGAGCGATTGCATCCACCAGCTACTGGAAACTTGTACACTCGCGTTTTTAGCTTCTTCCAAATCCGGCTCGAAGGACCAATGTTTTTTGTATGATTAACTTGAAAAGAGGCTTCCACGAATGGGGCCCCCAGTTAATCCGCTGCGAATTCCGGTTCAATGGGATTGCCGGGAACTGCCACTTAATAACCCTGACTTGGGTTCAGTTATTTGTTGGAGTGAAACAAGACTTAACAAACACGAGTATATTGAGTAACAACGATTACAAACGTCACTGATGGACCGATGGTTTTTTACAATAGCTTCAACTGTTGTGATACGCTTGGATTGGCCACGCGAAAATAGGGAATTGCGCGTAACCGTCACACATAACAACCTGGAACCGTCTTTACCAGGAAGTTAGACCGAAACGCAAACCAGCACAAAAAATAGCTGAACTTGCTTACTCGAAATTCTGAATCTAACTGACGATGAATTTACAACGAGCCGAACTCGCAAATTCATCAAGGAGGGGAAATCTCAAACACTATTGGCTGAGGCGATCCTGCGTAGCCAATCGGAGCGTCGCACGTTGTTTTGTAATAAATGCTTATTCTAGGAATCTTAATGCTAAGCTCTCTCAATGAGGCATTGTATTGAAAGAAATCCATAAACACATGATTCCCAAATATGCTAAGTCGGCTTAAGTTCTATTAGAAAATGTATCCATCCGCTTAAAAGCCATTAAGGAAAGCTTACAAATTCCTTTCCAATATTAACAGAGACAAACAAATACGGCACGATGCAAATTTGACTTTACCACGACCTTTTAATGAGATAGAACAGTTATGACTTGAATTACATGAATAATTATAATCAAAAAGGTTTTGATGCACGCATCTGTGTGAATCAAACATTACTTTTAAAAATAAAATGTTTTGGTAATACGAACTATAATTTCGTATAAAAATTCAAATAAAAAAAATTTATAGATAGTATTTCTGATGGTGGTGACTCGAACTCGCAACCTCAGGTTTTGCAGTACAGCAGTGTGCCACTACACCACTGTGTTAGAGTAGCTACACGATCGCTTAATGTCTATTACTGGTAACTCGAATACAAATGGATAAATACATACAAGGAAAAGTGACCAATATCATCCAATAGCATTTCAGTTCTTTGCACAATATTTCATGCAAGCCAGCTTAGTCATCATCGTAGTAAATTATGTCGTTCTTAAGCCAGCGGATTTACATCCAGTCGGCGTGATGTACTTATCCTTTATTAATTTTCCAATGTTTCTGTAACGCCAAAGCGTTCGCTGTCTTTGCAAAAGTTATGTGGTTTTCTTAGACCTTTCATATAATTTTGGATTTGATGCGATTGATTAAGCGGTTGCGACAAAAAATTAAAATGTGTTAAAATGATCGTGGTCGAAAGCAATACTTCTGCAGGTAGTGTTGAACTAATGAAAACAATAAGTTGAGGGAAGCTACCTTAAAAGTACTGAAACAACAGCGAAAGCTGGACCTTGCTAGTACTGAATACAAGAAGGCATAGAGGAAGGGTATGGGGCCTCAGTAAAAAATATATATGAAGGTAAAAAATTACACGTTATGGATACTTAAAGTATTTATTTTTACAACAATACTGTTTCGGCTCATCACAAACTTTTATCAATTAATTCTTAATGACAGAGATAGCATATTATACAGGATATATGCTTGGTCTGGTACTAGAACCCGCGAGGTATCGACATACACGGCATCACGAACCGCCGCCCCTGTTCAACTTCTCCCCCCCCCCCCAAAGAACAGGCCTGCAGATAAGTAAAAGAATCAGTAGACGAGAAATATGTAAGATGATATAATACAGTGATGATAAGGAGAACCATTGAAAACAATAATGAATATGAGAGTCAGACAAGCGATATAGTAAATGGAGAGAACAGCATAACCATCGAAACATAAAACTAGGTGATGCAGCACTAATGGATATTAAAAGTACTCTTCATCTAGTTGGAACAACGTACCCTCTTTCTCTCTCCGTCGACTGCCGAAAAGGCATAGTGATATTATCTTTCTATAGCTTCGATCTTATATTTTCAGGCATCTCTATCCTGTTAAATTTGCAGTGCTTCATCAAGCTTCTTCATTTGATCAACCAAACGAATTGGGGATCGTCTTCGAAGTCTTTTTTTTTTCGACTACCTTCTATTATAAGTGTTTTTAGGCAATTTTTTTGTCTGATTAGATGACTAAAAAATGTTAAGAAGGTCTGATTAATCCTGGTCGACAATATATTGTGAATATGTAATTGCTTTAGAATAGACGCATTTGTTTGGTGAGCGAATGATCCAGCGAGCAAATCCTCTCAAGTAGTCTCGACCAGGGTTCGATTCCCGGTGACTACAGGGGAGTTTTGAAAATTGTACCCTTCAGTAGGTTAGAATGGACAGTTGTAGAACCTCCCCCCACCACTTGGCCTTGAGTTTAAGGTCAAGGCTATTTTTCAACGCTAAACTTCAAGGTCAAGGCTAAACTTCAAGGTCGAGACCACTTAGAAGGCTAAGGCAACGTTCAAGGTCAGGGCTATTTTGCAAGTTCGTTTGCTGAAGGTCATGACCAGTTGTTCTAGGCTATTGTTCAAGGTTAGTTCTTTCAAGGTTTTGCCCTATATAAGTCGCACCGTTTTCTACTACAGCTACCAGTTATCATCATGCCTGCTTTTTGAAGAATATTTACAAATATATGTGTGTGTTCTTTTTTTGAGTGTGTATGTAGTTATGTTAAGTTAACGTAAAAGAATCTTCAGCGCCATAACTTTAAAGAATTAAAAGAACGCATAAAGAAGAGTAATATTTATTTGTCTTACATATACATTAGACTAATTTATTATAGTACCAACAGATAACGAAATATGTAACACACCTACACAAAATGCAGAATAAATTAACGCTTAAAACGACAGTGGAAACACAACAGGAGCTGTCGGGGGGTTGAAGCAGCATCTTCAAAACATCAGGCTTGGTCTTCACTAAAATGGTTTGCCAATTAGTGTCTACTGTATAGGTAGAACAATTGTATTTGATCTTGAACGTAAAAACATCATCTTTCGTAAAGTTTTTCACAGGCAATTTAAAAACGGGAAGAGTTGCCAACGAACTGGTATCCATTTTACGCCACGTAACGTTGTGCACACCATCGTTGTAAGCAAGAGTCGCCGAACTGCAATGTGGTGGTTGAAGCACGTAGACGACACCATCATAAACGGCCGCGAGAGCGACTAAAATTTTGAGGGGCACCATGTAGAGCGTACGAATGAAACTAATGCACTAGCGATCTTTTGCGACAACAACAGCAACCTTGGTTGGTAAGCGCCCCTCCACCAACAACGTCGATACCACCGCCATCTCCAAAAGTAGTTAACTCTTCGAAAAGTGTCATGGTGTTTAGTAATAGGTGTTGCGCAGTTCGTAAGACGCGAATGTAATTTGCATATTTGCAATTCTTAGACCAGCGGAGATGTTCAGAGAGGGGTTCGTCATGAGCCTCCCAGTTATGAATTCTAATTCCGCAGTAAAAACATTGCACA
This sequence comes from Agriotes lineatus, assembly GCA_940337035.1. Classification (NCBI taxonomy): domain Eukaryota; kingdom Metazoa; phylum Arthropoda; class Insecta; order Coleoptera; family Elateridae; genus Agriotes; species Agriotes lineatus. The sequence goes on along the minus strand of OW679196.1, from coordinate 132,779,919 downwards.
TCATCTTCACTCTTTTTTATATGAAAGAAACCAACTCTGGCCAGCGATACTACATGGGTTAAACACCTAAGTACTAGTGGAAAAGCGTTCTACATAAATTGTGTGCCTATGCACAAGACTTCTCGCAGTACTTCAGCCACAGTAAGTATCCTCCGTTGGAACCGCAACCTATCCATAGCTTCTCGTTCCCACAGTTCTCTCCGAGTTTCTCGATACACATACGCCCACGTATGCAAATTGTACACCTGATTCTTCGAGTCGTCAAACTGCACGCTCTTCTTCATTTTTCTTCCTCTCTATAAAGTCTTTCACCTCAAACATGTGTTCGTCCAGACCGAGACTAGCCATTAAATCTACAAGGAGGCCTTCATTTATGGCTCCGTCTAAAAATAGTCGACCAACAGCAACACCGTTTTTGTACATTTTTTCTTTTTTCTTCAGTTCCTCGTCACTGAATCAACCAAAACCGTATATGGCTTCGTGAGACGCGTCAAACGCCAAATCGTCCAACAACTCATTAATCGTTCAACAGCACTGCGTACGTCTATTGCTGCTGGCCGAGCAGCCTCTGCATAGACCATCCACATGACTAAGCTTCTAGTGCTTAAATGCGATGTTGCGTGCACATTCAACAGATAGGCAGGCGGGCATCAACATAACTCGTATACGATTTTCTTCACACATTCACGTTCTAATCTCCAATTTTTTGAATACTCCTCGATGGGCTCCATGACATTGTACTCAAAAAAATCATACAGGTCTGGGAGTCGTAGTTTTGTACTAGTTGTAGTAAAGTACGGATGTCCATCCAGCGTAACGGTGATATACAAACCATCGTGACCAAACCATTTAAATAACTGCAAAAATTCCTCGTAATATTTGTCTAGGTAGGTAGGTAATACGTAGATGTTATCGTCAGCTTCCATGTTACAACCAGACTACGATTTTGCGGCCGCACCGTTTTTGTACATTTTTCTTTTTGGTGGTGGGAGGTTCTAGAGTTTGACTTTGAAATCAAGGCCGAGTTATGGGAGGTGTTTGAGAAAAATGCTGCGACCTTGAAAATCACCTTAGTCTTCAACAATGGCCTTAAGCTCGAGGCCAAATTTTTCGCCGAAGGTCATCGCCGTTTTATTTATTTATTTTATTTATTTAATTCGCACTCAGCCAACAGCCGTTAGGCCAATTATAGGCGTCGCTGTGCAGTTATGAGGACTTCCAACCCCACTAACGACTGTCATGATGTTGTATGACCGCCGGACCAACTTTTTTCCGTGATAGCCGTACCACGAGGCGCCGAGAGATGCAGCCGTGGAACTCCCATCCAAGTTCTGACCAGAGACAGCGTGCTTAACTCTGCTGATCGAACGTGGACGCTTGTTCAAGCTACACCACTCGGGAACCCCAACATTACATTAAATAGTTTAAGGACTCGGTGATCTAATGGTATGACGCCTGGGGAGCCAATCGGTGCATTAAAGGGAATTCTAGACACTGCGCCTCAGGAGATCTGGGTTCGAATCCTAGTCGAGTCAATTTTTTTAATAAATAATGATTTATTTAGTAGACAATGAGAATAGCCCATCCACATGACTAAGCTAATACCGACAGACCAAGTTCTTCTATTTGAACGTAGCACCGAACAATGTTACTAACATACTTTAATTACTACTAATTTCGTACATGGAAAAAGTGTTCTCGGTTGTTACCGCCAGGTCTTGCAACACACTCCGTATATTGCTAATGCAGTCCCCAGGCAGGTTTGCAATACCCTTCACTATTTTGAGATAAAATTGCTCAATGTTTTGCGCTGTTAGAACTGCGAATTGCAATTCCACCAGCCTCTGCAAGTCCAACAGTTCCTCCAACGATTCTTTCGATAAGTAGACTTTACTCTGTCCCACTTCTTCAAATTTTAGTATCTCCTTTTCCTGAAGTTCCAAGAATGTATACTGTTTCCGTCCAGCTACCAGCGGAGACCACTGCTCTTCGGAGGAGGAATAGAAATAATTCGTCAGGATCCCCTGATTTTCAATTAGGGTAGCCCAATCCAACTCTTCGAACTCCACCCAATCGTTTTTGTTTCCTCTTATTTGAATCACTGGGGAAAATCCGGAGTTCACCCTTCACCCCACACACACGTACTTTGTACTGGAGTTGTTTAACTTGTACGTTGTACTATTCAGAAGCACCGGACATAACTGCACTTTATGTGCTCTCGTAGTACTGCTCGCCACCGCAGCTTCTTGCCGACACTTAACTACTTCTATAGCTTTTAACAAGGCTTCCATATCAGCGTTCGAATGCTACTACCCTTGCAGACTCTTCTACGCGCTTTTATTCACACATTTTTAAGGTTACATGTGGATCCTTGACCTTGAGCAACCGGCCTTGAAGCCAAGCTCACAGTATATGATATAAATTTGGGTATTTTCGGGATAAAGTAAGACATTTGTTATTTCAGCTTCACGGAAGGGAATAGTATATTCGATGTCACCATGCGCTAGAACGTACCATCTATCTGAACTGATGGCATTGGATACTAGCCGTAAATCTCGTTCATAATATATAGGTTTACTTAACTCTTCAAAGACATACACCTGGGGATGTAACGTGGAATTCGCAGGCATGTGTTTGCCAAATTTATCGATAGGCATTGCCACCGACAGTGTCGAACAGGATATGAATACGAAAAGCGTGGGCGTCTACTTATAAAATATCAATAATCAGAAAGTAGACGGCACTAGGAGTACAATTCAAAAAAACCCGCTCAAATATCTCAATAAACAACGGAGATATGAACATTTTAAGATTTGACCTTGAAAGCCAACTGTTGAGGACGTGAGCTCGACCTTGAAATTTGCCTTAGCCTTCTAAGTAGCCTCGACCTTGAAGTTTAGCCTTGACCTTGAAGTTTGTCCTTGAAAAATAGCCTTGACCTTGAACTCAAGCCCAAGTGGTGGGGGGAGGTTTTACAACTGTCCATTCTAACCTACTCCCTTCCCAGCTGCTATTCTGAACACCTGCGGTAGTGGTTAAGCCCTAACAAGAGAACTCTTCCTCGATTTCATCGGGCAAAGCTAGCCACCTACCCGACTTGAAGGCAAAGAACGTCGTGAAATTTAAACTGGCCACTGACCTATAACAAGAGGAAGAAGAAGAAGAGAAGAAGCATTTTTTCGATGTTCTAGGCTAGGATATTTTGTATATTCACATTTAATAAGAATCAATCGCAAATTTTTGCTTGATATTGTTGCGATACGTCTAAAATCGGGGTAACTGGCAATCCTTTCAGTCAAAATACACTTGTACACAAAGACTAGAGCTACTGTTGCGAGATTAATAAGAACACTTAAGTAGAACTACTTGCATTTATTTTCTGCCGTTTACAGAACAACTTAAGATACTTCTTAACTTTACTTATTAACTAACTAAATTCTAAGTCCAGTTTGACCAAGAAAACTCTGTAGGCGTTTACAAATTTCCAAATAAGCCTCTCAGAGCAGTTCTAAGTTGTGGAGTTTTGTACAGACGTACTTGAGAATTCATAATAGCTCTATGAATTTCACAAATTTTTAGCTTTCACATTCTAAAATTGGCCAAGCGGCAACACCTCGCAAATTATCACTAATAAAATTTTACAATTCTCGTAAAGGAATTTTCTCCAGCCGGCACGTAATTTTTATGACCGAGTTGCAACAGTTGCACTTCTGACCACGTAATAATCATATACCTTCGCACAATTTTTCGGCTTATGAGGTAAACACTGCATAAATTTACTCTTAACTATTCCGTAAGATTTGAATAGTTTCATCTTCCCAGAGAAAGACACATTTCTAAACATCGGCTAAATATTCGCCTGTTGTAATTTTAATATGACCATTTTGCCTACGAAATTCTACCTTAAAATATTTATGATACAAATTGCTTATGGCTAACTAAAGTACAGTCTATTCGTACAACCGTGTATAGTTCCTTTTCACTAAAGAACGCAAATCGTAAAAATATTTTGAGAAATTGCTGAGTCTTGCCACATGTTCGTCAGTTTCAACATAGAGCTTCTTGCAATTGCCAACCTTCTTCTAATTCCATTGTAGGTAATATCAAATTATCGGCCCATACGCCCTTTATCACACCTGTATAAGTTGCTCACAAAGATTATAACGAATCGACTGATGGTATACCATACTTCTCAAACAAATATATGGCAGAGCTACATTCCCAGTACAAATCGACGATGTGGCCACAGAAAAAATAAATATATACAGAGACGTAAGGCAGAGAGACCCAGTATTACCTACAGCATCCTACATCATCTTTTACAGCAGCCCTAGAAGATGCATTTAAGAAGCTAAACTGGGATGGGAATTATCTTAAGCACTTACGCTACGCGGAATGAGCTCAGACATCACAGAGCTGAAAATCATTATAAAACAAGTAACCCATACACTGAGATCGATAAGACTAAACATGAACACCAGCTAGAACTAAGTGGACAACTGGGACAGTTGGGTATAATTAATTCACAGTGCCCCCCCCCCCCCCCCGAGCAGGCTATGTTCGTACGCACCCAAAATAACTAGACATGGTAAAATTCGGCCATGTTGTTTCCAATTTGTGGTTATGATTTTTACGGCTTGCACTGTTGCCAGTTAAATTTTTATCTTTTCCAGTAAAATTTAGAATTTTGATATTAAAATTGCAACAATGCCAATAAAGCAGCTGTAAAAAATAGCATAGTTTTTTCATACCGTAGTTTAACTCCTACTACATTTTATGCATGGAACTTAATGAAAACATATTAAGGTCTACTGGGAAAAGAAAACGTTGTGAATGTATTATACCTATGACAATTATTCTGAAAAATCCAGATATGTATCTCAAATTGACTAGAACGAAAACTCTACAAATGTATTTTGTCAGTTACAACATATGGAATGCAAACCAGCTGCTTAACTGTTAAAGCGCAAATTGCCTACGAATTACACAGCGAGCTATAAAGCGCGATATTGAGCCCTGTATTAAGGGATAGAATAATAAATGAAGAAATGAAGCAATAAACCAAAATAAGTGACGTCATAACCCAAGTCGTAAACCTTAAATGAACCTTGGCGAGCGACAGAGAAGAGTGAGAAAAGTAAAGGGGGTCAGCAGTGGACACCGACTGGCTGAGAAAAAAGAAGAACATTCGACTCTTTACAGACCATTCATATAATTTCCTTATATTCTTCATTTTCACTTAGTTGACAACCAGTGGGTTTTGTTTAACTCCAATAATTTAAACTCTACTACACAACTAAAATGCATCGCTAATTTATAATAACAAAATACAGAAACTCAAGTTAGCGACATTTCTTAAGCAGTAAAATATTTGTAAAAAATGATATCGATGAACAAGCAATACTCATTTCTAATACAATGCATAGTATTTTTTGTAGTTTTCAGGAATGTCTTGCTTCAGATAAATCTTGTATTACGCCACTCATAAATTTCCAATCCCAAACCGCTAGGTAATATTTTATTTATGATTGTAGCTGTCAACATCTAACTGTTTCATGCATAAGAATACGCATGAGAATATAAATTATGACAGATTGTATTTATAAGCAATATGTTAAAAATGACGTTTAATTCACTTTCTTTTGATACCACCTGCGACTGCAAATACAAGAAATAGATCAAAACTTTGACAACAATTCACTATTAACCAGATATGCTTACTAGGACATCAATAACTGCCATAAAATCACACCTTGCTATGAAGTAACCCCCAAATATTTATTCCATTTAATTTTTATGATTCGCATCAAATCTCACAGGAATCATAAATCTAAAATCTGTCACATCAGTTGAGGCAGCTCTGCTTCCGTTCCCGATTCCAGTGAATCCAAACAAATAAAAGCTTCTCCCCGGGGAATGTTTATCAGCGCGGCTTCTAAAGGTGTCCAAACAAGGAGACCAAGAAAAATAATACTCGCCTCCTGTACTAAAGAAAACCGCAAAGGCCACGCGCATCAAATATTTTTTGGGAGGGGCTCAATTACTTTTTCAAGGTGGCAGAAGGAACGATCGGGGTCGAGGAGATGATGGATGCGCAATGAAAACAAATTTATTAAGCGAGAGCTAAAGCCCAATATGGAAAGAACGCTAATATTTCTGAATGTGTCCACCTAGAGCGATTGAGAATAACAGAAATTGGCTGGGAGCCATCGTATTGTCACCGAAGCATGAAGTTTGGCACACGTACGGCTTTGCCTCATAGTTACGGGTTTCAATATTGGCTGATATTTACTTCGCATTGTATGACGATGCTCAACCCGGAAATGAAATATGGAACCAAATGTGACTGTTATCGTAAAACATGACTCTATTACTATTATTTATTGCTATTGGCAAGCGAATGTGGAATATAATCAAGCGTTGTAGATTTAATTTTGTATTAAGCGAATAATGCGAATAATAATTTAAGCTGGTAAATTTAAGCGCGCCGTGGTTTCGTACTTGATAAAGTCGAACGCTGAAATATCGTTATCATCTAATAACTGCGTGATCGATAGCCTTCAATATCTTCTGTCGGGCCGCTTTCAGATTGGGAAAGTATCGCATCTCATTTTTTAAAGCACACCATATGTACCTCTTCTTAAATACAAATTTTTAAGCTTAAAAATTCATCATAAATAGCATGCAAAGCTTATTTATTGATGCTCGTACACTGCTGGCATAGTAATAATATTTTTCCGCAGCCGTCTTAAAAGTCATTACTTTTAATAGCGAAATCTGTCATCGAAGTTGACGTTTTTCTTACTGACACAAAAGTGTATGTTGCCAAGCAACACCTAGTTCCTGGGATTAGGTACTTTTACTTCCTTACGAAGTGAAACTAAGTTCTAACTGGTCGCATATGGATGCAGTTGTTATAATAATTTTTAAATAAAAAAGCAATCACTCACCTAAAATTTTGAGTATTTTGTATTGTAGTAGAAAGTAGAAGAAAGTAGAAAGTACTTCCAGAAAGTAAAGAATTAAAAATAACAAACGTCAGCCCTGTCAGTCGTTTAAGCTGTTGTGTTTTGACATTTGGTGGAGGCGCCAGATTTGTCCGTATTGCGAACTTGTCTATTTTTATAATTATTAAACTAACGTTTAGATTTATAATACATTTTATATATTTAGTTTTAACGTAAAATATCCATATATGGCAGATTACACTACCGAAAGAGCAAATTATAGGAGCCAACTAAATTTAATACAAAGAGTTCGTCATTGCTGGTGAATAATTACAAATACTAAAATTAATTTGAAAGAAAATTTAGAAGTTTTTGGCGAATCGCTGTGAATTGTTTGCTATTGGTATTTTTTTGGCGAACCTACTGAATACGTATCTTATTTGACACCTACATTTATCCCGAATTCCGCGAATTGTAGTGTTAAATAATTTACAACCTAAACACCAGAGTGAAAGTTTAACACGAAGGTCCGTTTCTACTAAAAATCTCGGCGACTTACATACTGATTGCAACTTAATACGTAAGTAAACAACAACAAATTAAGGTTAATGATAACGAGCTCCAAGATAAGAGGCGAGGCGCACCAAATTTTAAAGCAGCGTTGCCAGACTGCCGTAAAATCTATAAATCTAGGGAAAAGCAGAAGCGAAGTACCTCCGAACTGCTGAAGTGGGTCAGCTCCTAACGCAATCTCTAAGCATCAGAACGGTCCTCCAAAAAGAAAAACATGGATGAAGTACTGCATATGCTGTCAACCATCAACGAGAAAATTGAAGCAGTGGATGGTAAACTGTCAGAGGTAATTAGCGAATTGAAGGAGACCAAGGCGGAAAATTGAAAGATGAGAGAAATCATCAGTAAGCAGGAAGGGAAAATTGCATTCCTAGAAAGAGAGGCAAAGAAAAGGAACCTTATATTCAAAGGAGTAGAGGAAGAGGAGAAGGAGAATATTGAAGAAACGAAGGGGAAAATCATAAAAATTTGCCAATCCCTCGCGGTGAATATCAACCCCGAAATAAATATTGATGAAGCTAAACGGTTGGGAAAACCTAACCCAGGATCGGTAAGACCAATATTATGTAAATAAACAACAACCGACAAGAAATGGGAAATTCTGAAGAAAGCAAAGGGCCTGAAGGGTACAAATATTTGGGTGGACGAGGATTACACAAAGGAAATTCAAGAAGAGAGAAAACTCCTCATCCCGGAACTGAAAAAGGCATGGGCAAAAGGACAACGTGCGCAGCTCAAATATAATAAATTAATTATCGAAGGTAAAGTAATTGATGCAAGCAATATCAAACCCCAAGGAGAAACCCCAACAAGCGGCGGTTCCACAATCAGCAAACGAAAGATTGAGATGAGATCGCCCGAGTCCGACAAATTTGAAGAGCAGCTCAGAAAAATTACTCGCACTTCAAAAAACTTATAGGAACGTACGAGAACACCCATAGGACGGACAAAACGGATACGAAACACGGCAATGTCAATGGTACTGATTCATTACAAAAAAGGAAAAAGAAAGGGCTGACTTTAGCAACATGGAATATAAGATCACTGAACGATAAAGACAATGAATTGATCGATGAATTTGAGAAAGCTAATCTGGATTTCCTCGCAATCACCGAAACCAAGAAGAAAGGAAAACATACAAAGGGGCTTACAAACGGGGCCTTAATGATATTAAGTGGAGTTAACAACGACAAAAGAGCACAAGCAGGAGTTGGGTGCATCATAGGACGAAACCTCACCAAATATATATCCATGTGGGATGCAATTTCCGAGAGAATAATGAAAGTCGTGCTTAAGCTAGATACCCAGAAGGCAATAAGTATAATCGTACTTTTCGGTCCAAATGAGGATGAAAAAACTGAAATTAAAGACACATTCTGGGAGGACGTGTCGGAAGTAGTAGATAACCTGGAAGGCGACATCATCCTATTAGGTGATCTGAACGGAAGAGTAGGTAAGCAAGACGGAAGAACGGCGGATGTTATTGGATCTCACGGAGAAATAACCAGAAACAATAATGGCCATAGAATCATAGACTTCTGCATTCAAACCAACATGCTTGTAATGAATACCTTCTTTCGACATAAAGAAGTGCACAAATACACGAGAGAAGTTAAAAGTAGAGATGAGAAGTCTATGTTGGAAAAAACTTCGCCGATATATTAATGACGTCAGAGTAAGAAGAGGTCCTGAAATATACAGTGACCACTTCCTTGTTGTAGCCAAAACGAAAATTGAACTTAACAAATTGGAAATAAAAATAGGACCGCAGAACAACCACACCAGGGAAAAAATCAAATCCTATAAACTATCAAATAAAAATATCGCACAGGAATACAGAAATAAAATACGTGAACTAATTGAAACAGCTGCCACTGAAGAAAATGAAGACCTAGAAGACCTTTGGAAAACCTTTAAAAATGCACTAATGTCGGCGGGGAAAGAAACTTGCGGGACAATAAAAATAAACAAATCTGTAAAACAAACTGCGTGGTGGAACGAGAACATCAAAAGAGAAGTTAAAATGAAGAAGTTAAAGTGGAAACAATACCTAACCAACAGAACTGAACATAAATACGAAGAGTATAAGAAGCAAAGAGAAAAAGTTAAGAAAATTGTACTGGAAGCCAAGAAGAAAACGTGGGAAGAATTTGGACAGAAGATGGAATCCGACCACCACCAAAACCAAAAACTGTTTTATAAAGTTATCAAAAATCTCAGATCACCCAATAAAAATGGAACCATCAAACAACTCAAAAATGAACAAGGGGTTGTGCTTACAGACGGAAAGGACATTATGAACTGCTGGAAGAGTTACTTCCAAAATCTCTTCAACAATAACCACCACATAAACCTCCAATTGACCACTACCAACGATGCCACGAACCCCATAAACCTAACAAGAGAAGAACTTCTGAAAGCTGAGGACATTAAGGATAGCATAAAGAGATTGAAAAAAAGGAAAGCCGCGGGGCATGATAATATAACTGCAGAAATGCTCGCGAACATGGGAGAAAAGGGCTATGAGCTACTAACAAAAATCTGCAACATATCATGGAAGGAGGGAAGATTACCGCAAGATTGGAAAATGGGGGTTATTGTTCCAGTGCACAAGAAGGGAGACAAGAGAGATTGTAATAACTACCGAGGTATCACCCTCCTTAGTGTCCCCTCCAAAGTGTACGAGCGAATCCTAGAATCAAAACTTGTACTAGAAGTGGAGCCGCAACTTGATCAATCCCAAAGTGGATTCAGGAAAGGGCGAAGCATACACGACCATATATTCACACTCAAACAGATCACTGAGAAATCCAGAAACACGAACGTTGCAATATATCAAGCCTTCCTTGATCTTGAAAAAGCCTTTGACACCTTACCGAGAGCAGAGGTTAAGAAGAGCTTAATAGGAAGAGGCGTTAACCCAACATTAATAAAGGCAATAATGAGCTTCTATCAAAACACCAAGAGCTATGTTAGAACCGACAACATGCATTCTGATGATTTTCTAGTCCAAGAGGGGGTGCGGCAAGGAGGTGTCCTAAGCCCTCTCCTATTCAATCTTGTGATGGACGATGTTATTAAAGAAACCAACAGCAAGACAACCAAACTGTTCATCGGTTTCCATAATCTGGAGCCTGTATGGATAAGCGAATGCGCATTTGCCGACGATATTGTTGTCTTTGCAAGAAACATGGCAGAACTCAGAAAGAACTTGAAGATCTGGAATGATCAACTAGCAGAGAAAAAACTTAAACTCAACGAAAAGAAAACAAAAATAATGGTCAGTGGAAATGAAGAAGCAACAGTGGAAATCAAAATAAACGACATGAGAATAGAACAAGTAAAGTCCTTTAAATATCTGGGTGTTCAAATGGATAACAAGGGCCACCAAGACGAAGAAATAATTGCAAGGGTTCAAAGTGCTGCCCATCTATACCATATGATTAAAAACAGCTTTATAGGGAAAAAAGAAGTCTCGATTAAAACCAAACTCAGCGTGTACCATTCAACGTATGTGCCAATACTAACGTTTGGATGCGAAAGCTGGGTTCTTCTTCTTACCACGAGACACAAGAGTATGATTCAAGCTATGGAGATGAAGTACCTGAGGAAAATCCTAGGAATCACAAGGAGAGCGTCTACAGGTTCAACCAGTACTGAAACGAATAGAAAACTGCCAACTTAGATGGTACGGCCACCTAAAGCGAATGGACGGAGAAAGGCCGGTAAAGAAAATATGGATGGCAAGAAGGCAAGAAAAGAGAAAAAGGGGTAGACCACAAACAACATGGGACCAAAACATAAGAAAAATCATAGAAGCTAGAGGAGTTTCAATGACGGATGCTGCAATCATGGCAATGGACAAGAAAAAATGGCGGAAATTCATATATGACGAGAAAACAAGCTAGGATTATGTTGCCTTACACCTAAGGGTAGAAAGGCGAAGATTATATATATATATATATATTTTTTTGAAAACAAATATTAGCTATGGCAGACGAAAATTAAAGGTTAAACTTCCCTTAAGGGTGCCATTGCAAGTCGTTTTGCATTATTTGGGAGACGCCGCGCCGTATGGTTTATTGGAATATTCAAATTTGACTAAATAATACCAGAAAACTACAAGTTGTGTTCACGTACTGAGAATTTCTGGCAATACCTCCATATTCTAAGTATGTGAAAACAATTATAGTAGCTTGTTCTTTCTTCACATCAGCCAATACATTTTACTATATGTCAAACTTAGGTCTTTCCTTTCCTTTTAACAAGAGCTTTTCATCGAAGCTTGGTGTCTAAGTCCCATATTTTCGGTATGCGAAAACCATTATAATACTTAATTAAAACAGTACTAGCTAGCCACACGGGTTATAATTTCTAGGTTTACTTACACGCGGGAAATTGATAATCCCGCATCGGGTGTCTCCCTAGTTGGCGGATAAAGGAATACTCATCAGATATGGCGAGTATTGAGAAAACTAGCCTCTGTACTAGGATGAACGGTAGAAGAAAGGGGCTGGGTCAGTGTTGGGTCGTGGCTATTGAAGAATAACGTCCCTGAAGACACGATGCCAGACAATTACAACCTATTCATTTCAACGGCTGTGAAACTGCGAAGAGGAAGGCAACGAGAGACCACCTCATTATCATGCTGCTATCTGCATTGGTAATAAATGGGATGTTGTCAAAATTGGTACGTGGAATATTAAAAGCACCTCAAAACACCATAAAAGTTAAAGAAATTAATCCTTAGTATAAAAATGAGGTAGCCAGAATCTGGAAAGTGCAACCCTGAACACAGATTGGAAAGATGGCAAGAGTACATCCTAGAACTGTTTAATGACAATAGGAGTGCAGATCACGATTCGAGGAGCAAATAAGGCCCTATTAGAAAAATACGAAGCGATTAAAGCACTGAAAATTGCAAAACTGTAAATGCTCTTTCCTGAGATAAAATTTCCACTGAGTTAAAGCTTTTAGAAGTGTGCTACACGAGGAGAATCTATAAATTAAAGAAATTCTCAATTATGGTTTACGAAAACAAAACACTGTAATTCAGGAATTGTATTTCGGTGTAGTTATTTGTAGTTTTGCCAGCTAGTTCGTGAGGCATATAGCTGTTCTTGTATATTCCTAAACCACATAGCATTTCCCATAGAGCGATAAATAATAATTATCCAAAAATATATGTAACCCAATGTTTGTTACAAGAGAAATCGCGACTGCTTACACTCATAAATGTCAATGAAATCGTAAATGGTATAAATAGAGCAGGCTCCTAAAAGAGATCCGTATGCAGGGGAGTCTCTAACATACCTGCATAAGTGCAAAGTCTCACCACAACGCTGTCTAAACATATGTGGTCATTTTTTTAAAGCATAATAATTTTCAATATGCGCTTTAGTTCTATATAAAATGCGGTGTAAAGACAGAAACTATTAATATTTACTTCGATTTTTGCGAGGTTCAAACCGAGATAATTAGGTTTTAAGGTTTATTTTTCCGTAAGAGACCATCAGTAACCGGACACTTAACATACGCTCTATAACAGATCGGGCCAGCTAAGACTGGTTGATTCTAAAGCTGGGCAGTCCCCAGTAAATCCAAAAATTTCCTTATTTTTTGACCTACTTCTTGCCGCTGGCATCCGCTGGAATATTAAAACCGTCGAAAAGCCGAGGATCCACTTTGATTTAGCACTAAAGCGACCGTAAAACAAGCAGCGCTTATCGTTTAGTTCATATTCATGAAATAAAAATTAAACGTGGTCTGTTTAAGCTTTGAAATGATGAAAAATAAGTACAAAAAAATGTTTCTTTTAAAATTCTTGAATGACTGGTTGTTATGGTAGACACATGGCTCCTTATAACGAACCGCCACTGGCAAATATCTAAGTGATGTACCTTTTATTAATCAAAATAATAACCCATGTATCTGCGTCTGTCATCGATTGGACGCAGTTCTTCCGCCATCGGCCTTGTCATTACCGTGTTCTTTCAATGCAAGGATAAGCATGTACAGTCGGCGTCTTAGATATCGGAACACGTAATATGTTGTGTTGTAATATTTAATTTATTATTTCGTTTGCCCTGGTTACTTCATTAATGTGAGCTGGCATTTCATATTTGACAAACAATAAAAAATCTGACATAGCAATCAAAACCATCACAACTGTAAAAGCCCAGTTTATAGACTTAAAAATACAAGTAAAATGTATCATAGTATTGTCCCGATTTCTAAGGTGCCGACTGTACGTCAAGCAGTGAAATTTAAGCCAGCGCCTAAATAAAATTCTATGGATGATTTGGGAGTTTCCCATATAAGTAATGAAATTCACCCAATTTCTGATACGTTTTTATTTATTGCGTGCACGTTACATGTTATTTGAGTGGCGCACTACTGTATGCAACAATATTTTAGCAAAGTACTATCACCTAACGTACAGTAATTATTAAGACGCCTAGAATCAATCGTAGTACTCCGTCAGTTGAGAGCGCACCCATGACCTTGCTGCTTGTTGAAGTTCTTGCGCTCTCAAAACGAATTCCTCTTAGCGCTTTTTCGGGGGGTATGAACAAAAAATAATTAGAGGGCGCCAAATCATAACTGTAAGAAGAGTGTGCCAATACTGTCGAGACCAATTTCATTAAGCAATCGTGCGTAAGCGCTGCAATATGGGGCGTACAATATCCTGGAGAAACATTTGTGCCCCTAGTTCCGGTCACAGTTTCACAATATCTACTAGCATTAGCATCTGGTTCCAAAAATTCGATAAAAAATATGTTGGTGATCTCCGAAAGCTGTCATCATTAACTTCCGTTCTGACCGCTCAGTTTTAAACTTCTTTAGTCTTGGGGAATTGGAGTGCTGCCATTGTTTGGGCTGGTTCTTAGTTTTAGACTGGTACTCCAAAAACGTTTTTCCATCTTTTTCATCTTTGACTGGGAACAGGATTAATGTTTGCTGACTATTCCTAGATTTTTTGTGTGATGGCATCAGAGCCCCAAGAAAGAAATACATACGTTAAACGGGGTGGTAGGAAGCCTGAAATATCCCAAAATCGTCAGACAATTAGCAAAAGCAAAAGTAGATTAACCTACCGTAGAATGAAAAGCGACTTCTGAAATATGTGTAAATCTTAGCATTACTAGATGAATGCCAGCGACTGCATATAAAACACATTGCTGATCGAAGCTTTCCAAAATATCGGACACTTTTAAATCCACATAAAGTGCTTTCTTCGACCACACAACACCAGAAGCAATATATCACTAAAGGCCGGTTGCAGAAAGCAATGTTAAGTCTGGTGTTAGCTAACATCGCGTCAAAGTGAACAAAATCGCATCAAATTTTGTTTACTAATGTATTAGTTACCATAAGCATTTGAGATTTGATTCGTTTTTGTTCACTTTGACGTCCCGTTAGCTAACACCAGACTTAACATTGCTTTCTGCAACCGGCCCTAAATCTTTCCAAAATGGTTACAGGAAATCGCTTTCTCTGTACAGGCTTTTTTTCAAAATTTATAGAAAGAATTTTTAAAAACTCACATAAATGGACCAAGAGGGTTAGGCAATCAAATATACACCAACAAAAAATGGCAACATATTAAAAATAAAGAATAGCTGAAAATTCAAGACAATAATTCATGCATAAATAACTTATGTTAATTTAAGCATAGTTTCTACGCAACACATGTGAAAGATATATTGACATATCTTTTCAATAATGTAATATATACAAATACGTATATTCTGTCTGACCGGTTAAGATCAACCTTTGTGACCATCCCAAAGAAAGCAAGTCAGCGAATTTGTGTGGTTATCGCACTGTTAACTTATGTTATGCCGTCAAAATACTTCTAAGAGTTATATCCACACTCGAGAATGTATCAAAAACTGGAATAACAGATAAGTAAAAGCCAATTTAGCTTCCCTAGAGGTCTGGAAACGAGCGATTAGCTTTTCAAAGTGCAAGTCCTGGTTCAAAGTTGTCGAGACATCAACTACACTGCGGTGCATTGATCCTGAAAAAGCTTTCAACAAGAGTAATACACCCCTGAATATGAAACTGGCGATAAAGACATTAGAATGGTAGGCAACTTCTACTAGGTTTTACTTTTGAACGCCTACACGGGGGAAATAACAATTCAAAAATACACTTCATAACCTAGATATAAGTAATCATGAATGGAAAAGCTTCAATAACGTAAGATATTCCAATGATGCATTGATTGTAACAAATACAAGTAATGATCTACAAATACTGCTGACTGCAATAGCCACAGTTTGAAAAGACTTTGGTCTAAAACAAAAACAAAATATGTAATTATTAGCAAAGATTACAATGTTCAAGATAACGGTGATTACATTAACGGATCTAAATGAAAACTGGGAACCGTCTGTCGATATCAAAATACGCATAGAACAAGGAATGAGTACTTTCAAACGTGTGAGAGAGTTACTCTGCGGTCATGAACTTACATTAAACTTGCGAGTGCTTAAGTGTTACGTGTTCTCTGTACTACTAATACGCCGTGGAATCGTATGACACCTTTCGAAATGTAAGTATACGTACGATTATTCCGACATAGCTGTACAAACAGAGTGACAAACGTGGAGGTCTTAAAAAATGAATAAAGCCCTAGGGCTCTCAAAAACAATAAAATGATGAAAATTCTAATATTTTAGCCATTCTACATTTGATAGCTCATAGAAAAATCGATGGCAAGAGAGAGCTTGATAGAAGAAGAACGTGGTGGGTAAAGAACCTGAAATAATGGATTGCACCTGTAATGAACGGAAACATGCCATAACTTAACTTGCATTCGAAAAGGTGGACAATAAATTAAAGGGCAGCAAGTGGATCCAATTGGCACCTTCCCTGCTAACTCCTTGAAGCTACGAACCGCTAAGTAACTTAATTGTAGCATAAGAGAATACAACACGAGTGAAACCCAAGTGTAATGATACTTATTCGGGGCACTAATAAGTAGGGTGTAAAGGAAAAAATCAGATTTACTGACATAGACAAACTCTCGAGAACCCTTAATAATCTAACAAATGCCATAAGCAAAGGAAGTATCACAGACCATGTACAAAATGGCTAACATCTAGCATATAAATGGATTTGGAAGCCTCGATTCTGGTTTGCTATGTAATCAAACTGCACATGAGCAATCGCTAATATCGCTGCTAAGCAAAACACTCGAGGAAATTATAATTTTAAGCAGTAATGCTAATCAAGGAATTAGGTTCGCATCATTTGGAATAATTAACTGACTTTCCTTTGCTGACTGAAGTTGTCCCCAAACATAACCTACTTTTATGTAACCGAGGACTACTCATCCAGGTACTTGCATTTTCCCCTTAGACAAACTGAATGTGTTAATTTGGATTGCAAACTAGCATGCAATTTTAACAAAACACTCGGAGCTTTAACCGCTTAGGAGATTGTATAACGATTTATGTTAGTCAATAAACAAACCAAAACTACGCAGCTGTTACTGCTTCGGTAAGAAAAATCCTCTCAGCACCGTTACTGTTTCTGAATTTAAGAACGTAAAATGGTGAAGTGCAAGTGGCTACACACAATATAAACACAGGCGAGCGAATGCAAATTGGACGTTATAAGCTCGAATTTTCTGAAGGCAATAGGTTAAGCCTCTAAGGGTTCGCACTGATGGAACTGAGTACATTAATAACTAACGGGATAAACTGCCTGGTATACCCAACGAATGCCCTGATCTCGCCTAACTAATTGTCTGGAAAGCTGCTGGGCCAGAATCCCACTACTAAATATTTGTCTACGACGTGGTGCACTGCCTAACCGGATCTTCACAGCAACCTTTGATGACACATACGGTTCGAACTATAAATTTGGCACTAAGGTTTACGCCCGAAAATAAGACAGAGATATGCTACCTAAATAAGCCTCAATATCTTAAATTCTTTGCTTCCGCAGCACGTGGTTTTACGTTAAGGACGCTACACGATATCCGGAATTTCCTCAACGATAATAGTACAGGCGCCAGGGATATCGTTAATAGGGCTTTACGTGCAATTCCTGGTAACAGCATTTTGGGTTAATGGGTGGGTGGGGGGCTGTGCTCTGAGTCTAACTTTAAGTTTTCGGATCGATCGGAGAAATTGTTTTTCCGCAATATCGGAAGAAGTGTTGAAAACGGTTTTTCAGCAATTTCTCGTTTCCCTCTGCCGCTGAAATTGCATCAATACAAGTTTGTAGTGTATGAAATTCCACACAACTTTTGGAAATACATTTTTCTTGTGCTCTCAACAATTCAAAAGTTGTTACCCCATAAAGCCAAGAAATTAAGGGTTGAAATGAGTTTTACGTAAACATATCGCTTTCAGTTAATCCTACGATAAAAAATACTCTTATATTTTTTGTAAAACAACTAATTTGCATAAAATTTGTGTATAAGTATTTTGCCATTTGAACAATTATTTACCGTTCTACAGCGCCGCAAATGTCGCAAGTCACGTAAACCGTACATTTAGTGTGCACTTTCGAACGGCCCTGTTCCTTCGAGTGTATCGCACCAACTGGTTTCCACATCACCTTTGAGGTAGAGCTTGTCGCGCGTTTTTTTTACGTGGTCTCCCCTATAGGCCTAATCCACGGAGTGTATTTCTACACTTCCCTTGGTCTTTTTGATGGGCCGGGTTCTGCATCGTCAATTCCAATCATTGCAGAATCGTCGATTTTGTCGCCCTTGTTAAGTTGTGTTTCCCTTGAAACGAATTCGGGAAGAGAAAATATGTCATCGTCGTGGCTGGTGTCGTATTTGTCTTCATCTGTAGCAAGCATTCTGGAGATTTCTTGCACCTTCTCACAGGATTCCCCGGCGCATATGGAGCAAATGGCGGTGCACTTTACACCCGCTTTGCGGCAGCCCCAAGCCTTTCCACATTTGGTCTTACACCCGCATGAAATCAATTTAATTATTGCAGTAGGCGCGGGAGGCTCAGTGCTAGGCACCGGTGTAAACGTACGGCCACGTTTTTTCCAGCCCCATCTTTCCGCGGGTAGAGTGTCATTTCCAAGCCAGGTTTCAACTTGATGGTATGTCCGGAATACGTGCATCCTGGCCGTGTCTTTTGTAGGTGGCAGGGATGCCAGATTAAACGTTGACTTTGCAAGGGATTTCGCAAAGTGTTTGTATCGCAGCAAGTTGATTGACTTGTCTTTATGGATGGCTCCACCGTACAACGCAATAATAAATTGCTCTCCCGCTAATGAGATAATATCCGCGTCTACATCTTTCTGTACAAAGTGATTCGCTGCAGATTCCAAGGTAGGTGTCTTTTCTAGGGTTTTAAGAAATTTCACTTTGGCCCTACCGTAAGCAGCCGATGTTGTGTCACAACCAGAAAATGCATGCAAGAACAAGATATGCTTTGATACAGCATCACCGTGTTTCACGCGTGATGTAGAATAATGCTGTTCCTTTGTATTCAGTTTTCCGGGCTTGCAAAGAAAAGCACATTACAGTCTAGATTCAAAAAATTAATCAAATAACAGAATAACCGAATTGATTGTTCTTCACCTGGTGAGTCGTGAATCGTTCATTTTGAATATAAATTTTTATTTTGTTTAAGTTTAGTGACACTCAACCCGCGGGAAGATGGGGTTGAAAGAAAAGTGACTGTACGTTTACACATGTGTCTAGCACAGAGCCTCCCGCGAACTTAACAAGGGCGATAAAATGAACGATTCTGCAATGAGTGGGATCAACGATGCAGAATTAGTGGAAGATGGAGAAAATCGCTACTTGACGTGAGGAACAAAAGAGGAGCAGACATAGATAGCGATCATCACCTAGTAATCGGCGAGATTAAGTTAAAAATCGCTATACCCAAGAAAAACACCAGAAAAACACCTAGAGTCTACGACGTAGCAAAACTCGAAGACGAAAATAAAAGACACAACTTTATAACAACACTACGAGACAAACACAATGCCCTAAACAATACGATCAAAGATATAAACGAGAGATGGACTGAAATAAAGGAAATATTTAATAAAACATGCGAGGAAACCATAGGGCACAAACAACAGGGAAAGAAACCATGGATATCTGATGAAATCTGGCAAAAGATACAAGAGCGGAAAGACCTTCAACAAAAGCTAAACTCCGAAACTAACGCAACTAAACTAAGGGAGTTTAGGCAAAACTACGCAGAAAAAAGACTAGAAATAAAGCGAAGCGTACGCAGAGACAAGAGAAGGTGGGCAAACAAACTAGCAGAACAAGCAGAAACAGCTGCCCGAACAAACAATATGAGAGAGCTATACAACACTACCAGACAGCTCGCAAACCGAAACATACGAAAAACACAACTTATTAAAAACAGAGAGGGGAAGCTATTGACAACCACAGAAGACCAACTAAGTAGATGGAAAGAGCATTTCCAACAAGTACTAAACCCCAATGACGAAAATAATCAAGAAGGTATGATAAATAACGAGAACAATGAAGAAGAACACATACAAGAAGAAGCTGAAATGAGAATCAATGTAAACGCTCCTACACAAATAGAAATAAAAAATGCTATAAAAGCTATGAAAAATGGAAAAGCGGCAGGAATTGATAGTATACCCTCAGAAATCCTTAAAGTAGACATCCAAACATCAGTAAACATTCTCCACCCCTTACTAACAAAAATATGGGAAAGCGAAACCATACCAGATGAATGGAACCAGGGAGTTCTAATAAAAATACCAAAAAAGGGAAACCTTACTGAATGTAGTAACTGGCGTGGAATAACTCTACTAAACGTTGCCTCAAAAATTTTTACGAAAATACTTCTCAACCGTTTTCAAGAATGCCTAGAACGCACCATAATGAGCAAACAAGCGGGCTTCAGACCAAATAGGGCATGCATAGATCACATTAACACAATAAGAACCATAATTGAACAAAGCCTAGAATGGAGAACAAGTGCCTACTTAGTATTTATAGATTTTGAAAAGGCCTTCGACCGACTAGAAAGAAGAACCATTTGGAAAACACTAAGAGAAAGAGGAGTCCCAGAAAAAATAATTCGCCTAATAAAATTACTGTACGAAAACTACAAGTGCAGAATTAAACATGATGGGCAACTAACAGATCCAATAGAAGTAAAATGTGGCGTAAAACAGGGGTGCTTACTATCACCGTTACTTTTTATACTGACCCTAGACGACATCATGAAAAAGGTCACAAACAGAAATCAATCGGGTATACAATGGGGATTAAACAGAAAACTAAGTCACCTAGATTATGCAGATGACATTGTATTAATAAATCATACCTTAAACGATACGTCTAGAACTCTTGAAAAACTCCAAACTGAAGCAGAAAAAGCAGGGCTAAAAATAAATAAGTTAAAAACTGTAGAAATGAGAATCGGGAGAACATCAAACCAAAGACTAAACATCGAAAACACACAAATAAAACAAGAAGAAAGTTTTTGTTATTTAGGGTCCATGTTAACAACAAATGGCGGATACAAACTTGACGTGAAAACAAGGTTAAATAAAGCCAAAGGTGCTTTCCAAACACTGTCAGCTGTATGGAATTCTACGCAGTACTCAAGGAAAACCAAGTTACGCATTTTTAACACAAACGTAAAGTCAGTACTCTTGTACGGATGTGAGTCATTGCTCGTCACTAAAACCCTTACCAACAAAATACAAGTCTTTGTCAACCGTTGTCTAAGACGCATTCTCAGAGTTAGGTGGCCTGAAATCATATCAAATATAGAACTATGGGAACTTGCAAAAGAAAAACCGATAGAAAAACAAATAAAAAGAAGAAAATGGAATTGGATCGGCCATACATTACGCAGAGAAGACGACAATATAGCCAAAGCGGCCCTGGAATGGAATCCGCAAGGATCTCGCAAAGTAGGACGTCCGAAGACAGCATGGCGCAGATCCATAAGAAGCGAAGCAAAAGAAACGGGAAAAGAATGGCGGGAACTCAAACTGGTAGCCAGAAATAGGACCCGATGGAAAAACACTGTGGAAGCCCTATGCTCCTAAAAAGGAGTTAAAGGATCTATATATATATATATATATATATATAACGATGCAGAACCCGGTCCATCAAAAAGACCCATGGAAAGTGTGAGACTGTTAGAAATACACTTCGTTGAGTAGGCATAACGGGGAGACCACATAAAAAGACGCGCTACAAACTGTACCTCAAAGGAACAGTGCCGTTCGGAAGTGCACACTAAATGTACGGTTCACGTGACTTGCGACATTTGCGGCGCTGTAGAACGGTAAATAATTGTTCAAATAGAAAAATACTCATATACAAATTTTATGCAAATTAGTTGTTCTACAAAAAATATAAGAATATTTTTTATCGTAGGATTAACTGAAAGCGATATATTTACGTAAAACCCATTTCAACCCTTAATTTCTTGGCTTTATGGGGTAACAACTTTTGAATTGTTGAGCGCACGAGAAAAAGGCATTTCCAAAAGTTGTGTGGAATGTCATAAACTACAAACTTGTATTGATGCAATTCCAGTGCCAGAGCAACAGGAAACGAGAAATTGTTGAAAAACCGTTTTCAACACTTCTTCCGATATTGCGGAAAAACAATGTCTCCAATCGATCCGAAAACTTAAAGTTAGACTCAGAGCACAGCCCCCACACCCATTAACACAAAATGCTGTTACCAAGAATTGCATGTAAAAATTCCCTGGCGCTATACTATAATACGATTAGCGAAACGCCTCAGCTGGGACTCGCCCCTTAATATAGCTTAACGATACGAACAATTTTCAGCCCGTGAAAACTTCAAAAAAGGGGCCCCAAAACTTTCCACGCGACTTCTAGCAATGCACCCTAAACTGGAAAAGACAAAAGAACTCGGGGAGCAATCTATTCCACTCGTACCTTGCAACAACGGTTGCGAACCTATTAGGCTAAAAGTCCCTATAATGGTTCCATAGACGAA
Organism: Agriotes lineatus; assembly: GCA_940337035.1. NCBI lineage: Eukaryota > Metazoa > Arthropoda > Insecta > Coleoptera > Elateridae > Agriotes > Agriotes lineatus. The sequence continues at coordinate 132,757,425 of OW679196.1, read as the reverse complement.
ATTGTAAATTTGTGAATGGATCCATAGAACAACTGTTTCGCGTCAACTGTCATGGCACTGAAAGAAGAAAAAGAAGAAGAGTAATAATAAAAAATGTAATCAGCAGATACAAAACTAATAATCAACATTCAAGTCTTAAATGAAAGATCAACTTATCACTTCAATATATTTATATATTTATATAACCGAAATACTGTTTTAAACCGTGGCACAAAATTAGAAACTTGTTCAATAACTTTTCGAAATGCCAGACATTTTCCTAGTAAGAATATAATAGTATTAATCATACGTCTTAAATAATGCACTACACTACATGCCGTGTTAAACCAGCAAAGGTACCAAGACTACATTCAAGAGTTTACTATTTTCGGGTTTTTGTAAACAAACTTCTCATTACTTTCAATAGCGATATTATCACAGGAAATAATTACTTATTATGCCTATTGGTTATGTTTTTTAAAACTACCAACATAATTACATTTCATTTGCCTTGCTGTATGAGCACAAACGCTCCGTTTAAACGCACCCTACTAAATCGATTTTTCTAGGTCGCCGGCCAATTCAAGTTCGGGTGGCATTCGTGGCAGGAAGATCGCGAAACTTTAAATGCGGCATGCGCCGCCGGATACAACTAGTTGAAAATATTTGGAGAGGATTTTGCTTCCAAAAGATTGTTTTAGGATTTAAGCTGTTGTATTCTAAAGTTTCAAATCTGAATTTATATAAATATTTGATCTAAAATCAATGAGAAGTTCTCTAAAGTTATCTATTAAACACGTCAAAAATCGAATACTTGGTTGGCTTCTCATACTCTCATCATAGTTTGGAAAAATAATCATAAAGCTTCAGAAGAATACAGTTTTGTTCTAAAATATATTACAGCGCTGATTCTTTAAACAACGTAATTTTTTAATTAATTAGAATGTAAAAGTTTTATATTTTAGGGGATTTAATTTTCTCGTTGCAGCTATAATAGTTCGTTGAAGATTTCAAAGCCAGAGCATCTTACATTTTAAATATAAGTTCTGCATATTTTTAATATCTAAGCAAACGTTTAAAAACCCGCAAGGTGCCTTTAAAAATTGCTTCTCGTAGTGTTTGATTAAACGCTTCATATTTTTCATATGCTTTTTAATTATAAGTTACGTTAGTTTGCTTGAAACCTGCTAGCCTTTAGAAGAAAACTTCAGAAAAGTCGTCCTCAAGTAATTCTCTTACCTTGCTTGCGCTCATAATCTGGAAACTTTTACCGTTAAACTTCTTGATATATCAGACAGCAATTGCTAAAGCTTAACAGAACAGGAGTTAAACAAATATTAGACTGTACCATCCAATTCCAAATTTATCAAGATACTGAAATTTGATCTCATAATTCTGCTAGAGAAAATTTGAAAACGTGTAAGCATTTGAATGTTTGCCAAATAAACACGCCTCAGTTTTTCTCCTTCCTATCATTTCGCATCCAAGTCGTGTTTGATTTCGTTTTCCTTTATAAGTTTAGGTTTTCTCGCGCCATATGAAAGGGAAATTTACATGTCGGCGACTTCTAAGCCACCGGCTCAGACTTTCACCCTTTCTGTGTCTTCGTCGGCAAATATGACCGTCATGAATTATGGAAGTGATAGATACGGTGATGCTTTTTCAATATCCGCCATGACAAAGCCGACGTTTTACTAATGCGGTTTTCAAGCTGTTCTAGTAAGTGAGTGTCGGGATTAAAGGTGACGTGTATAGCAATATTTATGGCACCCCATCTCTTTTCGGTAGGAGAAAAGTTTATATTTCACCGTTTTGGGACAATTTTTAACCCTTCAATTTTTTGACAACAAAAACCTCTTTAAAAAACGTTGTACCAGCAACAGCATACGAAGAAGTGCGTTTCGGGTACTATAAACGGCATTAAAGTCGTGGAGATATCCATAATTTTCTCACATTTATTATATATTTTGACGTGACTAACTCGAATAAAAACTTTGATAGCATGAGTCATGAAACCCATACTTAACTGAGGTACATACCTTGATATTAATCATTTTTGCAATAGTTACATGGAGCTGAGCAAGTCCTTGGGAGTGGCATGTGTCGTATATCCCGTGAAATAAGTTCGTGACATATTTTATATCGAACAGCTTCTGTATTTCTGCATAGATATTATCAGGTCCTGACACTTTTCCATTTAGACTTTCTGCTTGTGACTGTGGGCCATTAACCTGTTTTTAGCCCACATTTTGTGGCTATTGATTTGATTTAATACAATTTCTCGCAATAATTATACAGGCACAAAGAAACAGCCCGTGTGTTTCTACTCAAAATACAGCATCCAATTTAACGGTTCTCTTTTTCATTTAGTATTGTATAGTGATTGTCCGTATATACACTTAACAAGCATACACTCCATTACCCATAAAATTTATAATTTGTAAGTTTAGTTTAAGCGAACTAATACAGTAATTACACAAGGCAGCCAATCTCTCGTTATATCTAATGTATTGGCACAATGTTGTACTATTGTCCTTTTAGCATATACGTAACATCCCTATATATGGACACTGCTCACTAATTGAACTTGAGCGTTTCTTTCAATTAAGTATGTTTACAAGTATTAATGTAACTTTAATGTTGATGTCAAAAACAATAATATTAAAAATAATGTGTAAAGTGATATAGCTTAAGAAGTCAGTTATTATCTAGCAAAGGTATAGAAACAAAACAACGAACTTTAAACATCCTGTATAAAAGTAGCGTTGTGTAAAGAGCAATTAAGATCCTTAGCTGTAATAATTATTCGTATCCTTATAGTGATTATCGTTATTCTTGTTTTTAACAGACCCTTTGCAGACGCATTGTACTCTCGTTTCTAGCTACACCGTTGTCAAAGCCAGATTGGGAAATCACAGTGGGCTCGGCACTGATTTATGTGGTCGTGGGAGTCTGTGGTAGTCGAATCCATATTTTTTTATCTGTAACCAAGGATTCTACCACTGAGCCATTTTCACTTCGATTAATTAACAAAATTCTCTTAGAACATTACATTTCCTTGCACTAATGCACCCCCTAATTGATCAAATGTTTCACAACGTTCTACGAGATTTTAAATTTGGAGTTATGAGAATGTGGAAGCGAATTCATGCTGGTAGTATGACGATCTTTAAGGGTTGCGTTGATTATACCACTCACCTATAACACCAACCAATTAAAAACGACAAAAACGCGTAATTACGCATGTACTAACTTTTGATAATGTACATAGCAATGGTGATAATCATATATCTTCTTTACTAATAACTGATAGCCAAATACCTTCACAAACATCGCGTTATCTGCTGAAAGTACAATCCTCATAGCAACCACACTAACTGTACTTTTAATATTTACATAAAAAGTGTTCAACCGTTGTTTATTGACTCGTGACACTAGCTGCATTATGTATGTTAATACACACGGAATGATATTTGGCGCTATCATAATACGCACAAGATGAGATTTGGCGTTATCATCAAGCAACACACAACCGCTTGATATTTTACAAAGATCTGCAAGCATGTGAAATTATTCTTCTCCAACTGGTTAGAGATTCATTTCAAATCTTCTTCCATATTTTCTTCTTCGTACCGTTCTTCAGACTACTGCTCCACTACTACTACTACTACTACTACCACTACTACTACTCTGCAATGTTACAACCCAGAATGAGTTTTAGCTGATATAATTATTTGTCGCCATCTGATTCTGTCAAGTATACTTACGTTCATGTCCATTATTTACTACTATTGCTTTCAGGTCAGCATTGCCATTGTCAGGTCATACTAGTCTTTTCCTTCCTAGTGTTTTATTCCAAACTAGTCTTATTACTTTACAATCTGGTTGTCTTCGTACAATCCCTGCCCATTTCAAGTGTTGAGCTTTGATTTCCTTTAGAATATCCGGATCTTTATACAGTGTTACTAATAGTTCGCCATTCTTCCTGATTCGAAACTGCTGCCTATCTCAATCCATATATTTTTAAAATTTTCTTTTTTCAAATCTTCTTAGTAGCTCTCATTATGTTTAGCCAACGTCCAGGTTTCACAACCATATACAGGGTGTTCCGAAAAATCGTTTACAAATTTTCAGGGATTGGAGAGGAAGACAAGTGAAGCAATTTTCGCTATGCAACATATGGTCGTAAACGTTTCCTTGTTATTGAAAAAAAAATTATTTATTACAGATTGCCTTTTATTGTAAGTTACAAAAGTCAAAACAACAAAATGGTACTTAACAACCATCATTCATAATAATTGCTCGAACTGTCGACCTACAACACCGTTGCAAGCGTAGCAGCGACGCACCATGTTAGCTCGAACTCTGGCCAAAATTCCCCGGATCCTTCCACAGGCATCAATAATTCGGGCTACCAAGTCCTCTTGTGTGTTCACTAGAGTCGCGTACACTAAGCTTTTTAAATGACCCCATAGGAAGAAATCCAGCGGCGTTAAATCAGGTGAACGTGCTGGCCAATTGACGGTCGCGCCTCTGCCTATCCAATGATTGCGATATGTCAGATCCAGATGTTGGCGTACAGCATGACTGAAATGAGCGGGGGCCCCATCATGTTGAAACCACATACCCTGGCTGACTGCTAGGGGCTCGTCTTCTAATAACTCCACCAAAACTTCTTGGAGGAAGGTTACATAAATTTCGCCATTCAGTCGAGGTGGTAACATGTAAGCGCCCACCAAACAATCTTCCACAATGCCGGCCGAAATGTTGATGCTGAATCGTTGTTGATGGCCTCTCGACAGATTTGCATGCGGATTGTTCTCACTCCAGACGTGGTTGTTTTTAAACTTGAAAATCCCATCCCTCGTGAAGGTGGCCTCATCGGTAAACAGGATGCGCGATGGGAATTGTGGGTCCTTATTGCAACGCTCTAAGAACCATGCGCACTACTCCATTCTGGGTTCGTAGTCGTTTGGCAGGAGTGGCTGGACTTTCTGGTTGTGGAACCGGTACAACCCTTGCTCGTGAAGCACGTCCCATACACGAACATGCTGAACACCCATTGCATGGACAACTACTGCGCGTGTGCTGGTGGATTGTCCTCAAATCGCTGGAGCACCTCATTTTCAAAAGATTGTGTTCGCACACGTCTCCTTGCTCCTGACGCCTCTTTTCTGACCTTAACTGATCCGGTTTCACGCAACCGGCAATCAACGGCAGAAAATGTAGGGTGCGAAGGATGACGCCTTGTTGGAAACCTCTCACGGTACAACCTCTCCGCTGCCCTCGCATTGCCACCGGTTTCTCCATACACCAGATGCATGTCAGCGAATTCTGCAAACGTGACCTGGTCTCCCATTTTCACTACGGTATAGCAACTTAACACGAATTGTAGTAACTTTGGCGACGATCAACAAGCAGCAAAACACCCAACAGCAGATTAAACTATGCAAGTTTATGCCTGTTTTATCCATGTTATCAATTATCGTTGTAACGTACAATAACAAGAGTTATGCAATAAATCACTTTTTTTAATACCAAGGAGACGTTTCCGACCATATGTTGCGTAGCAAAAATTACTTCACTTGCGTTCCTCTCCCATCCCTGAAAATTTGTAAACGATTTTTCGGGACATTTCGCGTATTATGTAGTTAATTTATCTTGCCAGAAAACACTCGAGCTTTTCTTTTAAGGTTACATTTTTCTTCGTAACTCAAAATCTTTCCATCACGCGACTCCAGTGAACACACAGGAGGACTTGGTAGCCCGAATTATTGATGCCTGTGGAAGGATCCGGGAAACTCCAGGAATTTTGGCCAGAGTTCGAGCTAACATGGTGCGTCGCTGTTACGCTTGCAACGGTGTTGTAGGTCGACAGTTCGAACAATTATTATGAATTATGGCAGTTAAGTACCATTTTGTTGTTTTTACTTTTGTAACTTACAATAAAAGGCAATCTGT